>CAWUPB010001031.1:0-60493 GCA_963924115.1 Dovyalis caffra | reverse complement strand
TGTCTCTCCTTGGTATTTGGGTTTTATTAGTTATGATATTAATTGAACAGGATTCCCTCTATTAATAATCTCTATAATCTAATTTATATTAATTTACTATTAGTTAAATTTTCCTTCACAATGAGATATCTATAGTTACTATTATAATATTCTCATATATTATAATTAATAACTCTACTATCTCCAAGTAAATTATCTATTATTATCATATGGCCTAGTTACTAATAATTATAACTTTGTACCTATAATATTGGACCAACAATGGGCATTCTATAGGGATAGCTTATAATCACTTATAACTTAATGGTCTCCCCATTTAGTACCTTTGTCGTTAGCATACAAGTTACAACCAAATTGACCGAATAATCATTTATATCATGGGCATTGATATAATAATAATGCCCTATCAACTAATCTTTTATCTATATATGGGGACCTTTTACTCATAACTATTACAACACATCAGTAGGGTAGCTACCTATTCTTAATGAGGGAGGTCAAGGAAATTTGAGGGTTATAGGTTACCAAGGGACAACCTTAATTAGGCCTCTATTATATCAATCAACTCCTATGTGGTCCAAGTATATATTCTTAAGTAGTTATCTCATAAGCATCGATCAACCATATAAGGTCAGATATTTCCCTTTATGATGTCGAATTAATTCTCCTTGTGAGTTTAAGGCAATATTATTCCATGATTGCTAGACTAGTTAAATAGGGACATAATTATTGGTGGAATTATACAAGATAGATATTATAGGTTAATAATATATATCCCTCAATCATAGTTATGTAAGGGTAATACGCATTGGGGAAAATAATAAGGGTAAATAATAACCTTCTCTCCACCAATTCTTGTTACCATAATTATACCTTCCCAAGGAGCTAGGTCCATTATATTACCATTATGCATATTAATGGAACCCTATGCAATATAGTAATGGGATTTGGTAAATAGTAATATCACCTATTATTAACTAAGCTTAATCCATAAAACTACTATTTTTTCTACTGGGTATATGCCATATTTAATGGTATTGTCAATTTGGAATATCTCTCGCAGTACATCCCTTATTTGAACAATTATATATTCATATAATCCGTGACTTAATTCACCTCTATATTAATCACAATATATTATCTCTCGTTAGTTACATATATACTAGTAACCAATTATTGTATGGCTTAATTATTATGATTTCTGCTTACAATTATAACCGTATCCGATAACGAACTAGATTGGTTAACTATTAGTTCCTTAATATATCATTAAATGGATGTAGTAGCTAGCTAATATAGCATGGGCCAAAGTTTAATAGACTATTGAACTAGAGGATATCCCCTAATGTGATAACATTCTCCTTGAAATCATGGCTACCACTAATGGTACCCTACTATTCATATCTATCATATTAAGGTTTGGTAATGATTACTACCAAACGTAAGGACATTAATACTATACCTTATTCTTAATGATATTATTGATTAAGAAGGGCCTAATCTTATTGTTGGCCTATCGGTATTTATTGATTCCATTCTATTGTTATAAGAGGTATCACCATAAGGTAATATTCTAATTAGAGTACGACATTACTACATTGAATGATTAATTCCATATGAGTATAATTATCGATCATATAATCGAGTACCATTATGCTAGAATCAGATTATGGTGATACCCATATATGTTATGGAAGGTACAACTATGGTAACAATAATTATATCCTTTTAACTTGTCCTAGTATGACCAATACTAATTGGACACATATATTAACTTGCCATCTTATAATTCCTCTTGTTAATATTAAAGAACAGTACCAAACAAGTACTCCAAATATTGAACCCTTATTATTGTACTACTATAGTCAATTTGACATATTCTTTTAAACATTTATAGGTTATATGTCGTGGTATGAATTTTGTCCAAAGAAATTGTAGGGGACTATACTAACTACAATCTAATAACTTAAAATAATAGACCATAACCTATAATGATGGAGCAACATATGATTACAAACCTAATTATATAATCATAATGATAACCATTGAGAGGTCATCCCAGCTATCATTGTGCCTATACTCGAGGATTACCACTATTTATAATCATGGTGACATAAATGTGTTTAGGATTATTTAGGGAAAAGACTTGGGATAACTATGATATTGATTATATAGACCCAATTATATTGATAGGGCCATAATAATTTAATAATACTATTTGGTAATCAATCTATAGGGTTTGAGTGTTATACGATCGGATTGTTCCATGGAGGGTATCTTCAAGTTATTCATAATGTATAAAATTCTAATTTGATAAATATTCTAAGTTATTATACCTCTTAAACCTGATAAATATTGTAAGTTATTATACCTCTTAAACCATAGGCAATAGTTCAATAACGGTTACTAGTAATATGGTGCTATGCCCATATGGTAAATAGCCCTACTATTTACAATATTAGGGATAAACTACTATTGTGGACTTATTGGTTTATTAGTTTTGTGGACTAATAACTTATTACGCGAAACATATGATATAATTAGTTATTACATCATATGTTTTAGGTAATAAGTTATTGATATTAAGTATAATTAATATTTTCATAATATATATCGTACTAAACTTACCCGACATTGTGTACTCACCATAAATTGACCCATCATATCCCCTCATGGAGAGATAGGTGAGTACATAGTGTTAGTTGATTGCAATATGACCCATCATACTATATGTATTAGTTATGGGTCCGTAATTAATAAACCGACATTATGTAGTCACCATAAATTATACCATTTTCATCATTTAGTATGTCTCTCCATGAGGGACTAATCGGGATATTAAGGTATCATCCTTACATCTCTCTCCCTCTTTCCCCCTCTATCTCTCTCTCCACAATCATGTTACTACGTGACAAGGTATACGTTGGTATAATTAATCATATATGATATCCTTATGTTTCTCCTAGTGCATGATTGACAATACATTATCCCTATGTTGCTAATTAATACCCTATTGGGTTAACCCTAGGATGGTCCCTAATAGTATGGATGAATAATTATAGGGAGTTTTCCTATACTAAAATATGAGACCATCATAATAGTTAAGGTAAAGGTTTAAATCGTCCTATAAACCCATCTTATAGTATGGCTGATCCCATTGGTAGTAGTCCCTAAATTAATGAGATGCTAATATCACATGATCACCTCTATAATTTAACTAATTGATATAATCAAACAATTGGTAACCATCAATAAAAGCATGGACAAAATGGTCCGACCATTTACAAGGGTTATAATTTAATGATGATTAATTTTATCTAAATATTATAGGATGTTGTTTAAATATGATTACTCATCATTTAAGAGGGACTATATTAAGATAGCCTATATTATTAAGATGATTTGTAAAAAAGATAGTTCAATGGCCTAATCATACAATTAGAGAAGTTTTTATCCAATGACGAGGTATATTTCCTCGGTTATCCATTATTATACAAATAGGTAATAGGTGCTAATAATAACTCCATGGACCAAAAAAATTGTAAAAGAGGAGGTGATACCTTCCAAATACGCCATCACGAGCATTTTTTTTTAAGAATATTCCTTGATCATGGGTATATGCATAAGTACCAAACTAGCACAATCCATAATTAGTATATGGTATGACCTAATCTCCTTGTGATTAGACATAAATTATCCATTTGTGTTGACTCATTATTTAGATATCAAGGGGATTATCTCTAGTGAATAATTTTGGGGTAAATTATTTTTGATATCTCGAACCAGACCAACTTAAGGTATATGTGTTCCCAAACAAGCTCTATAATATGATCCACAAATATTTTGGTGATTAGGGGAGATAAATGGTTCTTAACTTTAACAATTATTAGTGATACTATTTATAACCGAGTCATACATAATGGCCCTAAGTTTACATATTATTTTAGTAATATTGGGTTAATATTATGTTTCAATCAATACCTAAGGGAAATAGAGAAAATATCACGAGCCTTAAGTTATGAGGGTATACTTTTAATATTGTATGGTCCTAATGGTCCCTAGTAGGTAACCTATGATATAAAGCTATTATAGGTTTATTTAAGCTAAGGGGATAAACAATACAATATATCAACTGGTACATTAACCAATATTAAGGATAACCATATTAGTTCTTATCATCCCTACTGTAATGATAATACATTATCTATAACCTAATGGCTAATATAAGAGAAAATGTTAGTCATTGGTAATATTGGTCCCCTATGACCCGACTATTATATATTCATCCTAATAAGAGTTGACAAGAACCTTTCCTTTGTTCATTATAATGATTGTACATGATATAATATCATACCCAACTTGCCCATAATATGGAGAAGATAATATGATCCTAATAAGAGTATATTCATACCTATTAATCCTATTAATTAAGGGATGTATCACCAAGTTAAACAAACATCCTAGTATAGTTTGGTATAAATTATGCTCATAAGTAGGGATATTATGATCCTAGATTAGTTATAACCCATATTATAACCTATAAATATAGAGACCCACACCTTTTATATAATCCCTTAGTAAGATATTGTATAACCTTTTGGTTTGGCCTACATTAGCCATAGATTTTTATACCGGGAATGAAATAAGATACTATAATTATCTAATCGGGGAGTAAGAGGATGGGTATAAGAAGTTTACCATATTATTATCCAGGACTAAAACTCAGCATGTAGATTATCACTATAATAGTAGATTACGACCTACTCCCTATAACTATCATACGGGGAGTAGATATAATATCATCCTACTATCCTCGGGACTACCAAATTAAATGTCACCTATAATTAGTTAATGAAGCCTAGTATGGAAAGTAATACCCTTTTAGGTTAATCAAGTATAGCTTATCATTTATAGGGTTATTTGTTTTAATGTACTCATTATATGGTTATCCATTCGGTACTTACCAATTAACTTATACATTATCACATTAGGCTATGTGATTGGGTTCATCCCCGTAATCAATTCATTTTGATATATATTCATGAGTAAACCTTAAACGATAATATTAGTCTTTTGGATAATATTGAGTATAAAATAAGCCTCCCGGTAATAAACGGGATAATCTATCCAAGGTGGATAACATTACTACATAACTATATAACATATTATGTACCCAATATTGCTTGAGAGGGTAAACTATGATGTCCTCATTGTAGGACTTATCATAAAATAACTCCCTAATTATATCCTTGGCATATTCATATATTCACTAAGTAATGTAACCCTATTAATCCCTAATAATCTATACCTAATTATTAACCAAATATGGCATTAGTTACTACATAATCCTGTGCTTATTAATGTTGGTCATTGGTAATATTGGGTACTTTTAAAATTCATCACCGGATATTAGGAGGTTATACAATACCTTTCACAACTATAGTAAATTGTTATCTATTTTTACTTTCTATTGACCAATTCTCGTATAGCTAATTAACCTAGAGTGAATTAATGGTTCACATTAACCGTAAGATGACTATTAAGGTCCCAACAATCTATATGGTTATACCTTTGTAAAATACTATAATATAGATAAACTAATTATGGATGAATTATTAAATATATAGAATATAGTGCAATACTCTAATTTATTATGGATCGGGTGACCTTATCCTATTAAGGTATAGCCTCATCTAATAATAATACCCACCTTACTATACATGCAAATTTATAATTATATATCTTCCAAAAAGAGTGTACATAATCTTTTAACCTTAATAAGCTAGTTTTTGGGAAATAATTAACCGGTCTATTCTACTAAATTTTAAAAAATCATTCTTACTATGTTAGGTATTAAAGGTGGTATTGATAGGTGACATAATGTAAAAGATTACCCCTAACTCTTATCTAACCACCTTATATTGGTCTATTTCTTCAATAGTGAAATGTGTAAAGGGAGATAGTGGGTGTTAGGGAAGACACTTAATAGGTATCCATAACGATAACTATTATAAGATCTTTGAAACCTAGATACGTATTTTTCATAGGATGATTATAACCGAGTATGCTCAATCTTGATCATCCTATAACGACTATTGTTATGGATACCTATTAAGTCTCTCCCCTAATACCCACTATCTCCCTATACACATTTCACTATTGAAGAAATAGAACAATATAAGGTGGTTAGATAAGACTTAGGGGCAATCTTTTACATTATGTCACCTATCAATACCATCTTTAGCGATACATTACTATTGTTAAATTGATTATCCAATTTAAACTAATGATGGTGAATTGGTACGGTAGTATAATGTGGGTCGTATAATTGATTATTTATAATTTGGTTCAATATACTTATATGTGTTGTATAGCCAATTTAGGCAGCTATAATCGATTATGTACATCCCATTCTGAAGAGATTCTTATATCCCATAAACGTGATGGCTTACAATAATTGGTTTTGTATATTAAATGAGAATATCGGTTAGTAACATATTATTTAAGATTAAGTATAAAGGGATAAATGAGAACTAGTTGATAACAATAGTTTTGTATATTAGGCATCCTTCTATCCTTATTAGCCCAATGTTCAACTATAAGGATTGTTCAATAAGGAATATGTTAACCCTTTATTAATTGATATTGATTACAGAGGTAAGTATATATCGGTGAGCATGGGTAGTAGTAATTATCATGAATTGAAGCAATATTATCCCCATATATTTAGATTGATTAGTAGTGATGAGTATTTATATTATGGGTACATGATATTCCATAGTTTGGAGGTTTCACTAGTGGAATATATTATTATATACCATATATGACCAAGGGAAATGACTAACCATCATCTCCCCTATCAATTAGGCTAGAAACTTTTAATCGAGTCCTAGAAAGAGTCTCGCTGAATTATATGGTTGTACGCCTAACCATGAGTTTTATAAATACTCATCTTATAGCCATGCATTAGAGAATTGTTAACATATAGTGAATACTTGTAAGTATTTCTCTACATACTTAGTTTAACCATAGATATAATTAGTACCCCTTATAATAGGGCTATTCCTCTATATAACGGATATGTTATCCAAATTATAATACCATTTTATCACATGGTAATTATTCCCTTAGATTATCCCTTATATCTCATTAGTATTTTATATGAATATTTTAACTAATACATTAGTCTCTCCAGTTATAATATCAACTAACTAGAGAGAATTAGTTGGTACTAACGTTAGATCTTTTAATAGAGTAAGGGTACCTTTGTTAGCCTATTTATGTCTCATGATAGAAATACTATTAGATATAACGATAGTTAATATAGGACTGGTACTTTATTGAATCACCAATTATAGGTGACATAAGTAATCTTTTACCTAATTCAGCTATATTGAGAGGAAGATCACAATTAGGGTAAGGTATTTATGGGGATACAAGTTACGGGGATCATAAGGTAATAACTCTTAACTAGGTAAAAGATTATTCTTAATATATTAAATATACTATTCAAGTAATCTACCATCATGGATACTATCAAAAATATGATTAGCCCCGATGTTATGCTAGGGAGTTATAATACATTACCCATACTTGATATGTATTCTAATGAGTAATTTGATATTAAATAATATTGATTGAAATGGTCAACAACTATGGAATGGCTCTTAGTGGATAAATCCTATTCTTAATGATGGTAACTAAACTAGGCATATCGTTTCTAATTGTTTCTATTTTAAGGAATTGGATCCATGGATAAAATACCAAATTATAGAGGTGATCTCTATTTAGACATATACATGAACATATCCTATATGATAACATTAACCAATATTATGACCCACTATATTACCCATTTGGTCATAATTGGGTAGTACTACTATTAATGTATCATATTGAGAAATCAATATTAACCCTCCATTTGTTATTAGTTATCTACCCGCTTTATCATTCATGGCTATTAACCTTTTCTCATTAATGGCAAATAGGGATAGTGAATCATATATATCTAGTATTACCCAATTAATTTAACCAAATTTACCTTAACCCTCAATCTACTATAGTTAGACATCTATATAATGGTTGTAATGATAATGGTCTACCAAACATTTAGTTAATGTATCATAGGTATTCTAACATTAATAGAGCGAACATTTTAATTAA
The DNA here is from genome assembly GCA_963924115.1 of Dovyalis caffra. Classification (NCBI taxonomy): domain Eukaryota; kingdom Viridiplantae; phylum Streptophyta; class Magnoliopsida; order Malpighiales; family Salicaceae; genus Dovyalis; species Dovyalis caffra. The sequence continues at coordinate 52,330 of CAWUPB010001031.1, read as the reverse complement.
TGAGCAAAATTAATATTATAATACTTATAAGATGGAGAAAATTGATCTTATCCACGTGGATTGTGTACCTTTTGATATTACATTCACTCTAGGTTAAATTAGATAGAGATGGATAGGTAATATCCAAAGGGTTACATTATTAATATGAGGGTTATGTGACCATAAGCCATTATAAGCCTAATAGATCACATATGAGGTGTACTCTATTTTGAGAGAGTACACCTCATATGTGATCTATTGGTAACTATTTGCATTAAACTGATTCCGAGATAATGCTTTATTAGACATATTTTTATAGATTTTATACTATAATACTTCTAATAGGAAAAATTAATTTAGACAATTTTGAGGATATTCAAAGTATCCAAGGATATGCCTAGCTTAGTTACCATCATTAAGAATAGAATTTATCCACTAAGAGGCATTCCATAGTTGTTATCAAACCATCCTTAGGGTACTACTCACAAAAACTAAGTAATAATAATGGGGATTTATCATAATAGAGCAAACTCAAAATGGTATTAGTATTATCTAAGGATAATAATATTAGGGATATACATTAAGACTGTATTGGTAATACCCTATGTATAATATTTAGGTATAATTGGTCGAGATCACGCATAAACTATATTGGACCATCAATGATCAAATAAAAACACATTATAATTTCTCGTGGGCACACCCTTATCCGAATAGCTATATGTTTAAGGGTATATTTATAACCTAGGTATAATATTATAAACAGCCCTTACAATAGGAGAGAATATATTATCAAAATAAATAGGGTATTAAATATTTATAATCAAATTGGGTATACTTATCCTATTGCATGCCTTGGTAATCTGATTACCCTAATAGGCAATATGGAGTAATACTAATAGGTTGAGTATTAGATCACTTAAAGGAATATGGGTTAACCCCGAGTAACTCTCCTTAGGAAGCCATTCGGATATAAGTAAAGGATTAATAGTAAATTAGGAAAATATCCCCTATAACTCTTAACTAGGTATAGGGGATATATTATAACGAGTAGGGTTACCTCTTAAACGTTTATATGTACTAATTATGTATAAAATGGTGAGCTTACTAGAATTTGGAATAAGGGACCTCATTATACCGTGTTAAAGGTATTACCATTATAATTTATTGGGATACCTTAGTTACAATCTAATAATTCGAGGTAATATCCCTTCATGTTATATGGAGATATTAATTTAGCAATATATAACTAGGTCTTATAATCTATATACCGATTACATTTGTTCGAATTAGAATGGAGGGATATAACCAGTTGATTATTAATAGAATCCTCTATTAGCCATGTTATTAACCCTGTTTACCCCTTCACTCTAGCAATACTCTAGTAACAACAATAGCTATTATTGAACATCTCTAATTAATCAATTGTCTATATATCTCCATTCTAATTCGATCAACTATATAGGTATTGATGGTATATCTCCATATAAATAGCATCAAATATATGGGGACCTATATTAAGAGTTAGTCATTACCTTATATCATATACTCATGTATAATCTATGCTTATCGGGTATAATTCACCTCCCTAACTAATTATAGATATGACCAGTGCCAATCTCCAGTAATAAGGGTGAATATTATCACTCACCTCTCTATATTAACTATGTTGCAATCCTAAACAAATGATTGGATAATTGGAGTACACTTCTTAATGATCTAGATTATGGTGTACTCGAGTCATAATTTTAATATCAACTAGTAATGAGATCCCTCCATCCCATAATAGCTATTGGTAATCTATCCTCATAATAATATCCTTCTCTCTTTGATTATTATGCTATATAGGAATTCTCCTACATAGATATATAACCACATGATGGTCGTATTTGGCTAATATTGAATTAGTATTGACCATAATTGGGATGCCTAATATATAAAAGTACTAATTTTATGGCCTACGGGTTAACCTAATATATCATTAATGTCAAGGTATGGCTGGCCTATACCTAATCAAAGTACACATACATATTATTAATGATATTAAAGTATCTCCAAATCGTGTGATATAAGGAGACACTAAATTAAGATAATAAATTTAGGGAGTAATATTAGGAATATCCAATAAGTCTTTTACCATAAGGTGGAATAATATGATCATTAACAAGATTGGATATCTCCTAATTAATCTCTTCATTTTCCATGGAATACAAAATAAGGTTAATATTGGGAAAATTTTATTGGTTTCGTATAAGGCATAATGTGCATTATAATAGAGACCATGTATTTATAGTTATCTGTTAATATAACACTTGACTTGCCTAGGTTAAACACCATCATAATGTACCTTTGTTAATAAAGGCACCTATTGTATTTTAAATTCTTACATCATGAGTGGGTATCTATAAGGTTTTATATTCATATAAGAAAAAGTATAATTTTATGTTGGACCATCACTTTATATTAGAGTGAAATTCAGCCATTCTAGTTAAATTATCACTTTTTCTGACATTAGTTATTATCATGAGTTGTCGGCGTTTATGGAATTATAGAGTTAATACCCCCTTATAGGGAGGTTGATGCTTACATTAGGTTTTGTACAAGCGCTATTAGTTTATCCAATTACACGAGTAAGGTCCCTATCTAAACAATTAGATAGGGTGATTATGGAGGATTATATATAGAAAAGTTATAGATTTTCTATATAATTAGGAGATAATATTGCTATGTTACTTTCTCGTAAAGTAAGGGATGATAATATTGCATTTATCATTTGATAAAGCCTTAGCCAAACATAATATTTCACTTGAAATCCTTATCACTAGTAGATAATGTAACTCTGTGATTGGTTATTAGTACCATAACCTTGGTTCATTAAACCATAAATAGATTGTTAATCAATATTATAATTAATAGGAATTATAATCATTTGAATAATTAATTGTTAATACCTATAGTGATATACACACAGTAGCATATAATTGTTATGTAATCTATATATTCATGGTTTTCAATATCAATAATTTAGGATAATATGATTATGTCACTAATAGATTATATAACCAATTACTCATTGCTTATATGAGTAACTAGGTAAAATGGAGAACTAGTTAGTAATTACCTATGAATGTATCATACGTGAGTGTATTAATTAGGTTTATTCGAGTTCATATATTATCAAGAATGAACTATCCTATTAATACTCAATCTCTTATTAACTCAATTGTAGATACCATACTATATATTATGATATGAACAAATTAAATATACTCTGAAATAAATAGGTTCAATTATAGGGCATAAGACTATTAATAATGAGGGTTAATTATGATACACAATAATAATACGATACATTGTTCAATTTCCCAAGATCACTTTCGGGATAAATAGGTCATAAAAATACACCGAGTGGATATTACCTCTATAATGTGACCCAATTAAATAAATAAACTAAATATTAGGGTTATTTCATTATTTGAATGATTTATCCCACTTATTGAGTTGTATAATCCAACATTTATCGGGAGATAATTTCCCAATTAATGGGACTATTATTCAAGCTATTAAATGGAATAATCGGGATTAGACATATCTTATTGATAACCTTTAATCCCTAATAGAGGTAACCCGATATATTCTCCAATCTATTCTCTCAATATCATGGGTAATCGATATATCGGGAGATAGTAATATGTAGTGGGGATATTTTACTAATTCTATAGTCCCTTCATTATATTATAATAGGCATATAGGCTATCTTATCAAAACCTAGTAGCCCCTAGAATATGGCCTAGTATACCATTTAAGATCAACTCATATATATCCACTTTCCAATGGTACCATTTAAGGATCTAATCGGGTTAAGAGTACACAATATAAACTAGGGACATATAGTTAATTACATAGCTTATAACTATTATGCCAATAGTATGCACCATTGATTATTAATACTCTACTATTAATACACATTATAACCATATATCAATAGATGATTAGCCATGATAATCATTAAGCTTATTACAACTCTCTATGGACCTATATCTAAGAATAATAGGGGTGCACGAATAATTTTACTAAGACTATCGGGATAGTTGATAAATATCATATAGATAAGGGTAGTAACTATGGGAAGACAAGTTAATATTTTCATTATTAGGGTTAAGCATATACTTATCAATCTATATTCACTCCAATATCATATTTCCCTTAATATATACATACCCTCATACTATTAATCTAATAATCAAATAGGGTCATCTCCTTATTTGGACATACTCATCACTAGTATAAAACAAAGAGAGATAGGGAATTCAGCAATTGTTATCCAGATTAAATCTATGGATAACATCCTAAATGTTTAACTTGATCCCCTACTATCGAATGATGCTGACAATATACTGTTATAATATGTTGGTGAGCTTAGATAACAAGGAAAGCACTTAATATACAAGTAACATCAATAGGAGGTATATTAGCGTGGGTATATTATGGGTTAAGCATAATTGTCACAAGGGCTTAATATCACCTATGATAGCCTTAAGTACAAACATTTAGTATGTTATCCGTTGACTTTATTTGGATAACAATTGTTGAATTCCTTATATCTCTCTATTTTATACTAGTGAGGAGTATGTCCAAATAGGGAGATGGCCTTGTTTGACTTGTTAGATTAATAAGGGGTCCAACTATATATTCATTACTATAAAATATATAATTGTATATTTAGCATCAACTAATGGGTATAATGTGCATATCATAAGATATTATATGCATAAAATTAGGGCTATACTAAATAGTTTAGGACATTAGCTATCTAATCTCATTAGGTTGGTCAGCTATTTACCCTAAAAGTGATGTTGACAAAATTTCCCCCATGACCTTAATGACCTAGGTTAACTAGTTTAATCATCAACTGTATTATTAGATGCATAAGTATAAGGATATTGATTATTTAAATGAGATATCGGTTATTAGATGCATAACTAGTTTAATCATCACCTGATATGCACTAAACTTACCATTTTAATTTTACTTGAGGGGCATTAGAATCCCCATTTGTCTTACCATCTAATTTAGACCCTTGTTACTTTCCCCTATTAGTAAAGATACCTTTTAATTTTATGACCTATTATCCTAAAAGTGATGTCATAGTATTATACCTCATGCAACTATTATATTGATTCATATCATATGATAGGGTATTACTTAAATAGTTATTATGCTTCATTAGTGATATCCCTCAAATACATTTAGTAATTGTGATTTCAATTAATACTCTAGTATACCAAATTTATCTTAGTTCATTAATAGGGGTTCCTCCCTTCCTTTTGAGAGAAGAGAAATGCTAAATGAGTCCACTCAATCATAAATATAATGGTATATTTATGTTCAAATATACAACCTATATTATCATAATAGACGATACTATAATTGGGTGTATAAAAAGTTATATCCACGTGGATAAGACCTATTAAATAGGATCGAAGAATGTTCCTCTCAATGGTCTATCGGAAAATAGTGATATTAGAGAAGAGTATATTGTTAGAGGGCTTCTCCATTAATCATAAAATTATACTTTTCATCATTTATGCTCAATCTTATATAAACATAGTGAATAACCACATACTCCTATATTCTTAAGGGACTAATGATTTATAAGATTGAGCATAAATGATTAAAAGTATAATTTTATGATTAATGGAGAAGTCCTCTAATAATATATTTTTCTCTAATATCACTATTTTAACCTATATTCTATTTAGATATCACACGAGTGGGCGTGTTTGGGTTAGCAGGTATTATAATATTAACCCCAATAAATTCTTATACTTGTTAGTAGGATTTATCAATTGTTTATACATATGATTTGTATAATGAGGTTAATATTGTGAACCAACAACTCTCCATTAGATAGTGATATTAGATAAATACATGTAGTCTTAGTGTGGATACTAAGGTAAATGTAACATTCTAGGCCATAAACTTATTCCTATTGTTATCACCTAGTACTTATTTAGAATGATTAGATTAGACACCATATTATTATTGTTACATCACTACTGAGTAATAACCATCCGCCACTTGGTAGGAGACCATGATGGTAGATTAATTACGGACCATATATGGTCTATAAATCGGGATTAGACATATCCTATTGACTAAGGGTTTCAATCTATTATTGGCTAACAATCTATAAATATAGAAGACCATGAACAAATTGGAATGCTTATCAATTTAAGAAAATGTTGGTAGAGTACACCAATATCCCATTAATTAGATAATAGAATACTAAGACTTAAATGAAAGTATGATTCATGTTTACATATATGATTACTATCTATATCTAAGTATTGGTAATTGGATTATCCTAACCACTAATAAGCCATCAAGTATTTATAAGTATTGTTTATGACCTAGCCACTGTTTGTAGGTATTATCATATAGCAATAATGAACCTTAGCTTGGTCACGTGGTGGCATAATAGGGAATTTTATAAGGGTTTATATTGGTATATAATGGTCAACTCTTTGAGCATTATTTTAATGGACATCGTCCATGTGTAATTATTTTATAATATTATTGGGCTTATTCAGGAAATTATAGTGGTGGGTAAATTAGTCCTTGGTCTAATATAACTTATATGTCTATTAACCTTTTAGCCAATTAACCCCTATAATTAATACTCCTTTGTTACATCGCCTAATATAGCCTCAATATATAACTAATACCTATTGGACATAGGGTGATCATATTGTAATAATATTATGAAATATCACCATTATTTAAGGTTAATAGACCCTTGACATCAATGGTACCATATATTGTTCTTAATGTACCTCGGATATGGGTACTCCATAGTACCAAAGAAATTATATAAGAGGGATCGACCTATAATAGACTAATTATTTTGACCTCTTAATGGTAATCACACAGGTCCAATCATATACACTATCTAACAATGTCTCCTCTATTTCCTTTAATCTAAGCTCATGCTATTAGACCAAGCTAACATCCTATCTCTACAAATACTTGGACTATTAAGATTATAACTCTGATCAATAACGACAATTTAAAGATGTGGTTCTTTATGATATTAATATCATATGCATCTAAGGGGCTACAATTAATGGTATATTACTCTTAACTAGGAGATAATAAAGAGTTGTATATAAGTTTCTCTCCCTTTAGTGTCCATAATTTGCATGAATAACTCCACGCTAATTAGGTGTATAAAATGGTTGATGCTTATATTAGGTCTTTTATTGGGGCCTAGGGCATAACCCATATTGGGCTCTTTAACAATTATGATTTAGTCTTTTTAAGTAAAATATCTTCAATTAAAGAACCATATTGCTCGTATGATTTTGGCCATATTATACTCCACTTGGATATAGACTAAGTCATAATCATTATAATCATAGTTTATATATGGTAATAATTAATAGAGATAATAGAGGGCCACTTAATTTATGCCATTGGAGTATATATTGGGAATATGAATCATAACGTAAAATATAATATGAGAAGTATTAATACTTGGTTATTAATTACCAATTATGTAGGGACTATTATTGTTCATATATATCAAGTATGATATTGCTCTACATATGGGTTAGTATGAATTTAACACATTCGGTGATACCTAGCCTATGATATAGTTTAATGTTCATGACGATGTATACCTAACCTAATCATTCCTACATATGAACAATAATTGTACTAATGTTCATATATGATTATTCCCTTATAAGGTCCTTATATTAAGGATAATGCCTTCCGATACATAAATAAGATACCAATATTTTAACTATTAGTCTACCATTTACTCAATATAACTCAAATATCCCTTAGATATGGTACATAAATGTGGGGTACTGATCCGGGTTGCTATAGTCTAGTTGGGACTCGGGAATGCCATTGAAACGGGTGTAATATATGCCATATTTAATATATGGGACATACTTTAGGAAATTACTTATTCCAAATATAACCCTAAACTAATGGACCGAATATTATTAATTGATTCCTCCCTAGCATATAGGAGTCAAGGAGGAATGCGAGAATATTATAGAACTAACTAATTCATAAATAAGGGATATGGCCATACAATCAACATTATGAGCGAGTATATATATAGTCACATTTCTGGGCACCTATATATTCTAGGTGATAGCCCATGTTTATTTATGATAAGGAAATCTAAGCTTTACTATATGTTAAATCAACTAATCCTCGAGCATATTTAGTGAAGTCTGTAGTTACCCTCCCTCATTAAGAATAGGGTATAGTATTATAGTTTACCTATACGTATGAGCACAACTTTTATATCTCTTTGATATTTAGTAAATATTTCATCACTATATTCGGATACCTTCAATAGGCTATTCCCATCCAAGTAGAATAGTTGGCTGAGTAGAATAAACTATTATACTTTTATCACTATAATGTGGAGTATACTCCATGTATTAGAATAGGCTATTGATGGAGAAGTCCTCTAACAAACCTAAGTATTGTATCCCTAGTTATCCCTTTTGGAAATGAATTATAGTGATAAAAGTGGTAATAACTCACATAAGATGGGTAATAGTGAGATTAATCTTGTGAGAGATAGGGAATTCATGCGGATTAGGATAACATTATGGTCATAACTTATATACCAATTAGGGCCATTAACATAGTTTAGTTAAACATATGGATTTTATAGAAAAATAGTCTAGTCGATTCTTATTTATGAGTTAACCATATTATGTCACGACCTTGGTGACCAACCTAATAACTTATGCATACCCTGATAGTTATTGATCGAATAGTAATTGGCTGATCTCTACCAACATATGTTTAACTAAACTATGCATAGGTCCCTATTTAACTAGTCTAGTAGATATCCCCATTAAGGACTCTAGTATTAGGGGGTACCCATATTTGAGGTTCATAGAGAGTCGGTGGATATTATTTAACTAAATCATATAATTATTTTATCCTTTATCAATGGTATTACCCAAGGGCTATAGAATTATCCTAACCCATAAGGATTACCACATTGGAATATTCATTGATGATGACTATAATCCCCATTACGAGTTAAGGTCAATATATCACCCACGACAAGGAACTATTTTGTTGGGTTAATTTTCATTTAATCCGATATGGCAAGGTGATTAACCATGCTTGTATATTATATGACCAAATCATATCCCTGGATCACATGTCTACCTATAATTATTGGCTTATATACCATTTCATATATATAGGAGATTTTTTTATTATATATTAGGCCTAATATATTAACTATGAAAATATTAACCTAGATACTTAAGTATATCCAACCATTCTAATTTGATACTATAATATACAAACTAGCCCAAACTATTAATAATACCCTTATATGGATCGGACTCTTATACTATCATTTTGGTAAATTTATAACACTAATATTATAAACTATATATGGATAGGCAAAGCTGTTGAACATTAGTATAATACTCATAGAATTGGAAACTATGGGGTTACCCATAGCAACTAGGAAAGACATTAGTGTCAATTTACGAACCATAGTAGGCCTAAGCATAGAATCGATTATGGAAACTAACTAAATAGTTATCTCTATATACCCTATAAGCTTTGAGCCCCACATAATTGCCTATGATATTAGGCCTCGACCATTGTAGCTAGTAATCCTACAATGATTGCTAGATAATAGATAATTAGGGTTAAGGGTTTAAAGGTAATAATTATAATTGATATGGGCTATAAATAATCGGCTCTATTTGATTGCATCCCATCATAGTGATAAGCAATCTATATTTAATAGATATGGTCACTTACCCCTTAGTATTAGTCTATTCGTGTACGGTAACAATATTAGTGATTGATAAGACCTAGAAATCAATCATCCCATTGGGAAATAATTGTAACATAGATTTTAACCTCTTGGATATATTTAGATATACCCCAAATGAAAGGCCTACTACCTATAAGTTCGGTATATTTAATCCTTACTTCAACCTAATAGTAGCCTCTATTATCTCCTTATAAGAGTTATTAATATATGGTCATTAGCTAGTGGTATGATATCGGTATCTAACTCAAGAACATATTACCCTATTCAAATAATAACCCTTGGCATATCAATAATTATGACCTTATACGAATCTTAGGGCCTATCCTAATTAATATTGCCTAAAGAGGAATAACTACATCGACAATATTCAGAATGTATTTAACATATGGTCAAGGATATCTAATGAGTCGTATACATTTGATAATTTATAAATATATGTTGCCTTATATCATACGATTAATCATTTTATATCAATTAGGGGATCTATGTATGTGTTGTTCCATTATATCAATTAGAGAGATATAATGGGCCATCCCCACTAAGCATTATTAAAACATCATTAGGAACGATGACTTGATAAGGAATCAGGTAATCATTGATTATGTTATTACCTGTTTAAAATAAGTTATTAAATAGTTAGACCATAAATCGTTATTATAATATACATTCACTATATAGTTAAATATTATTAGAGGACTAATAGATAAACAAAATATTTAACCCATTAAGATAACCTTATGGTATATCTTGCTTTTTTTTCTTTCTATACTATAGGGGTTATACAATAGGGATAATATGATTGTATAATGGAGATATAAAGGGTAATATATAATATATATGTCGGCATGGGCATAAGGTTACTATGAGTGGGGATGATATATATTGTCATATTATAACCCTTGATAGGTTTGTGAGATTAATGACATGAAATGATATATTAGGGGTCATGTTAATGAGTTTAGTTAACAATATTATTGGGAGTGTACAAATTATATTAGGTCATGGAATGGATCATCGTACTCTAATACCAACCTTATACTATCGGGGATACAATATAGGACTTATAATCACCTTTGAGCCAATTAGCTCGTCGATAAGATTAGGGTTTTTATATTAATACTAATAGACGAGTTATGATAGTTTATGATGGCAAGTTTAGGAATACCCCTTCATCTAGTGCTAATTTGTGATAAACCTCTTATAATATAAAGGGCTAATTATATGATTCCCAATATACTATTACACCCCTAGTATAGGATAGTTGGTTATATAATATTACTATAATTATAAATATATTAGTGTGTATTAAATTACCCATGGAGACAAATTATAGATATGCCTATATTGTTTTATCAACCTATTTATCTAATATATGATAGGCACATATAGCAATATCGGTAATCAATAGTTTTGATATCCCTTAGTTAATTCCTATTAATCTAGAGTGAATAAGTTTATGGCCTACGGCACACAATCCACGTGGATAAGATCGATTTTCTCTATCTTATAAGTATTACGGTACTCACTCAATTCATTATGAATGGGGTATTTGGTATGAATTAATCATTATAGCTAGGGTTATAATAAAAGCTTACGTAAGATGGTTATTTACGGTGTATCAAGGTGACCCCCTATTAAGGGTCTATCATATAAATGGAATAGCACTTATGCATTATATTTAAAAAATCTTAAATATCTACTAAACTAATACCATTATTAGGGTCACCATTATTTAATGGAACAATAATGGGAATATCATAACTCACCCTAATATGAAACTTGAGTAAGGGGAATTAGGATGGGTAATTAAATATGGTAATTTGATATTGTCATAAGGGTGATTACTTATACTTAACTAGGGGTATATACCCTAAAAAATACCATGGTCACCAATATGTAATATATATGAGATTAATTGGTCGTTGTATAGGCTACCAATAATGAGAAGGAATTACAAATTATTTGTTAAAGATGTAGGTATATTGAGATGGTATCCCTAATAATAATTAATGGAACAATACTAACGCCCTTATATTGTTCACTTGGGTAGGTATAAATATGTTTATACTAAATATGGTCTCTCCAATCATTAGGATACACTATAATGATAGGGGTCGGCTATGGGTAACTATAAATCAATAATGATGTATAATATCATGCAAGAGTAGTTTGCTCTATTTAGGTCTACTAATCTTAATGGGCCATTCTCTATTGGAAGGAATAATAGATAATGTATGGACCAACTTAACCCTATGACCGACAAAGGTTCCACGATATATGTCAATGAGGTAACTAGGTATACTAGTGGAGTATATATAAATAGGGCCCTATTAGCAGGTATCTCCTAGGATGCCTAGTCCTATCCATTTATATTTATATGAGCACCATGAAAAGATTAGTAATGAGAATTATATATTGTTACCAATTATAGCTAATAAGTACACTATAATAGGTCAATATTAAGAGACTAAGCGATGAGTATAGTCTTTATGAGGTCCAAATAATATATGGTATCTTATGTTAATAATCTGACCATAAGGTATTGCCATTAATTATATTCAAATTACCATATCAAAAATTGGAGTACCCCTTAAAGGTAAAATACATATATTCAAATATATTGATTAAAGATCATCGCTTGCTAACACATTATTAGGTCCTTTAGTTTTTCATATGGTGAGGTAATATTCCCTAGTTTAATATATCACCTCCATAGAGATTAAATACTATTATGGTTGGTGATAAGCCATTTATAGCCTATTATACCTTCATAGATTGTACCTTTATTAATTCATGTGGCAATTGAACTGATTTGTAACTTACTATCCTCAATGGCTAACCTAATCTATTGTATGGTGAGTAGGTATATCCCATATAACCTCTTCAAAATGTCCCAACACTTCTACTAACTATAATGTATTTATCATAGGGGAGAATAATTCCCTACTATATTACTTAATCGAATTAGTAAAAGTATATATGCATAAACTATATATTAACTAATGTGATATATTATGGATTTAAATAGAGTGGACCTTTTTTTATCAATGATATTCATTATATAAGGGTAACTATATGGTAATACCTCCCAATGAATAATGGGGAGGTATTGGTGCATTCACGCTTACCAAATTATAATTGATAGGGACATACTATAATATTTAGGAAATTCAGCCACCATTATAAGGTCTCTAGTTATAAGTAAATTACCTCATTGGGACTATGTTAACCATACTTGATATTAAACCTCAAATAACAATAATCGTCGGATGGAGGGAGAATATATGGTACTCTAAGAACAACTCATATATTCACTAGTATTAATATACATATAAATAGATGGTTTCTCTAGTTGATCACATAGATTACTTTAGTGTATATTCTTCAATAAAAATATGATATCCCTTTCCATAACTCAATCATAATTTCAACTAGATAATATGATATCTAATAAGATAATTCAGTAACATTAATGGTGTAACTAACTAGGATCATGATTCTTTGATAATTAAATATCAAAACAGTAATAAGCATATTATTATGGCTATATTCAAGGCCATCAGAACTATATATTTAATAGTTCATCCGTAATTAGGGTGATATTTACCTAGTTAGGTGGAGTTTAGTAGATATCATGACTATTAAACAATAAGAGAATATAATTAGAATAATAATATGGGCTAACGGGGCCTTATTATAATAGAGGTACCCACAATTCTAAGTTATTAGTAGCCCTAATTAAGTACATTATTAATATTGATTCACTTGGTGTTCAAAAAATGGGAATAATGGACTAATGGATATGGTAAGGTTATGAGGCGGACATTAAATATCAAGAAATATGGGAACTAAATTCCTAGTTTAATGATAATCACAAACTGTTGGGCCACTTAATATATGGGCAAAGTTAAATGGTTCACAATTACTAAATGTTTAATGTACGCACTGAAAAGATTTGGTTATACGAGTACTATACGAGCAATAATTCCAAACTAGATTTGGTTATAAAAGTAGATATTGATAGTGGAAAAGATTTCTACTTGATAGATATATAAAGGTCCTCTTAAATGAGAGATTTAAGTGAGGGAGAAATTACATCGGTGATTGGGCTGATATTGGCTTACTCTCTAAATGATAGATCGCTTATGCCTACCATATATATCGGCCATTGTTAATCGATAAACAATCATGACACCTATTTATCCCATCTTTATTGCTAAATAGGTATTTATCGTATAAGGTTAGGAGGAATTTATTGAAATAAATCCTTCAACCACCACAAAGGGAGAATGGCCCCATCTACGAGGATACTATTATAAACATTAGATGATTAGGAGAGAATACAAGTTAAACATCCATACTTTATGAATGAATAATAAGCCATCAAGTGAAATATTAGTCTATCAAATAGTTGGCACCTTTCCCTATAAATAAACTAATCGACATAAAGAGTTGTACATCACATCTAGAGAGAGACCAGTATGCCTATTATATCAGATTTATCCCCCTAATAACCAAATAGTATATCCATATTTACCTTTATACTATAATATCATTTAAATAGTGTTATCCTAATTATATAATTCTAACAAACATTTCATTAATAATGGCATACTATTTGGTTTAGTCAACGGAATAGTACAAACCTTATTTATGAAAAATCTATCATCCAAATAGGAGAGTATTCCTTATAGTTTATTATAATGTCTTTTATAAAATGGATGAATAGATGAAATGTGTAGGAATGCGTGTGAATGATAGGATTCTTCAAGCATGGGCTATCTTTCCCTCGGAGGGTATAGAGATTAGCCCAATTAAATAGTATGGCGACTCAACACTAATTGTTTAATGGGTATAATGGTTATAATGAAGGGTCTAGAGAGGGGTCAATTGGTTAAGGACTTATTCTTAGTGTAGGACTATTATCTATAATTACCTTATATTAAGCACAACATGAGTTATCAAGATATAATTATCTTGATGGTTATGATACCATGACTAGATAATATATGAGGGTAGTGTTAACATAGTAAGGGTGATTATAATACGTATCCCCTGTCAATTAAGATATCCTCATTGCATCAAATGTTGATAGTATTAACCTAATATTATAACTTATTCTATAATGATACTAGGTGGTCATACATATCATTAGGTTGTTCTATTTATGGATTGAGGACATTACATACCAAATACCTCTAAATTTATTCAATTTTCAATAGCCCATCATATTATACTATTTAAGGTTGGTAAACTATATTATACATTTTTATATTTCATTATGACTTGTAGAGAAGATAAAAGGTTAGAGTAATTGTATAGAGGTCATTCCATACATGGGTTATATTCACTAATCAAAAAGTTAAGATGTCGTACCTATTATAGGGGATACTATACTTGATATCAATATAATATCAAAATTGAATCTCGGCTTATAATAAATATTATAAGCCAAAAGTAATAGGCCGTCCTAGTATTTATCTTGATCATCCTATAACAGCTATCGTTATGGATACCATATTTGGTAATCTTACGTCCCTCGATATAATAAGAGGTTATATACCCTATAAGTTGGGCTATATCAAGAGATATAGGCTAACTCATAATCTTGTCTCGGTATAATTAATGTTAGGCTAGTGTACGATAGTATACAATTACTTATGGAATAGTTATCCTTAAAGTTGATACTCCATATTAGATTATAGGTGGTAGTTTTAGCCTAATATGTTGATGATCCCTCTTAACGTTGAGGGACTTAAGATTACCAAATAGGGCTACCTAGAGTATCGGTAATGTAGATTCTAAATGTATGTTATCCGATAATTAAAATAACCACTTCATATCCAAGTTAATATCATATTAGATAAAAATATGGTAAATTGATGGAACGTCATGAGGGATTATTATGTCTATACTACTTGGACCTCTAATACTATTGAGCAACGAGTATTAATAATAGTTTACCTATTATTCATGATTATAGGGAATCAACTTGGTAACCTATAAATATTTCCTAGGAGGTATATATTTGTTAGTATGCATTAGGCCTAATATTAATTGGGCACAATACTATCCATTTACTTATTGTCTCCTATAATCGACTTGTTTAGACACCATATGGTCATACCTAAATTATGTGTTCTATCACGGACCTAATTAGGTACTAACATTATCTATAATCTCTTCTTACATAAGGCTAGGTGTAATCACTTGACATTACTAGTTATAATATTCATAATTATATGGTTAAAAAAAACATCCTCTAATAAGGCTCTATGTGTTGGTCCATTATATCAATTAGAGACATAATAGGTAATAACTCATAGTGAGAATGGATGATATGGTAACTATCAAGATTATTAACATATTTCATATTTAGTTCCTATATGGTGTCTAATCCAATTCATATATAAGGGTCCCATTCTCCTACCCTAACTATAATTCCATAAACGGGCATCCTCTCCAACAGAGTACTAGAGATGAGGTCTAATTTTACCCTTATCTATGAATTAGATTAGACACCATATAGGGGAACTAAATATGAAACATGGTATGATAATATTGATAATTACCATATCAGTCCCATTCTCCCCATGAGTTAGTACCTATTCTAACTCTCTAATTGATATAATGGACCAACACATACATAGATCCCTTATTAGAGGATGATCATTTTTTTAACCATATAATTATGAATATTATAGCTAGTAATCCTCTAGATGTTTTCATATATCGATTAAATATACATGTTTACCCTTATAAGTGTTAAGGAGATTATGGATCATTCTCATATTTAACGTATTATGAACAACTGCTAGGTAGACTTCCCATTGATAGTATATTCTTAATATTATATACACAATATTAATAATTGTTATATCTTATATCTAACCAATATAGTTATGTCAAGAATCTGATATTTACAATAAGATTACCCCATCAAAGGTAATATGTTAGTTCAATATTTATGTCTACCTATACTATTATGATGGTAACGATCAGCCCCTAAAATGCTTCCCATCCGAGTTCAATTATCGTAGTTATTGAGTTCTTCGATTGTCATCAACCATAATGTTTTCTAATTTATCCTCATATGAATAGAGTAATCACATTCTATTAATGCCATCATATGTTTAATATACTCTTAAAGATCAATTATTAATACCAATAGATTCTATAATAGATCACTTTTCTTAATTATGATGAGTCCTCCTAATGCGTTTAATATAAAAAAGTGTTACATATATTTATAATTATCATAATTGATATAGCTACTTAATCATGGGGATATCTAAATAACTACCTAAATTATGTAGATTTAGGGGGTTTATTATGGTCATATAATAGAGGGACCTTTGGTAATTCACCTCCCATGTCCTAGTAGGTCATCAATAGGATTTATCCACTATTAGCATAATATTCCTCTTGGTAATATATTATTATTAGCCAATCATACAAGTATGCTATAATGAGGTTAATATTGTGAACCAACAACTCTCCATATTTTACTACTACATTCATAATGTATTACATGGTTAATTTTTTTTTTGGCAAATCCATTCTACATAATTATGCATATAATTATACTCATAGTCTAAGCGTTTGGCCAACCAATCTTTCCTTTCTATATAGTATCAATCATGAAATAATGTAAATTTCCCCTATTTGACTATGCCAATTAACTAACCTTAATTAGCCTATGTATGGCTAAGGTTGTTACAACCATTGTTATCCCATATCATCTCATCTACCCGAAGTAACTATTCATGGGTTAGTTAATTTGCTTTGATATATTAATTTGGCTGTATAGCTGGACCATAATATACTTATGATAGGGCCTACTTAATTAGAGAGGTTAAGATATATATAGAGGAGAACTATCTTCCTTATACTTCAAGATGGCCTAGAATAAGCTTTATACCATTATTAATTACACATATCATGACAAAGAACAATTGCTCATATATTGAAACATGCTCATAGACATAAGGTACACCTCCATATTGTTCATCGAGGATATCTTATCCTTGTCCTTCATCAAATAATTATATAATATCCTAATTGGAAGCATATATCCTAAATATATTAGGTTTAACCTTTCTTCCATAATGATCTATTATTCGTGATAGTCTTAAGTTGATAATATAGAGTTTGAAAACAAATAGGCACCAATATGGTGTATTTATCATGTTATAATTAAGAAATATAGGAGAGTTTGACTAATAGCCTTAGAACATTAATACATTAAATGTTACCTAGGATTATTTATACAATGATATGGGATATCTAAGATTCATTGGAGTTTTTAAAAGGGATAGAGATCGACTAACCAATTGGGATTATCATATTATAATCCCTCTCATTGTTTTCCATCTACTTATATCAATCCTAGGTCTCTTCAATCCTAATATTTTATAGATTTGCTTAACTATGGATTAATATGTAACCCTTTAGATATTACCTATCCATCTCTATCTGATATATAGGAAGGCTTAGAAATCAAGCTCCATATTAATATATGCCCATGAAAGAGTGATGTATTAGTACATATATGATATTTTGGTCACTCTTAGGATCTATGTGACCAAAATAATGTTGTATAAGTACTAGAGTTATGGATCTATTATCATATCTCGATAGTAGTTAATTGGCCATATCATAAAATTATATATATAATTTATTTATACTAGTAACTCTATATTATGAGGGTTATAGAGTCTATTCTCATAATGGAGTAATATGTCACTCTCTCCTGATATAGCCAAAAAATTATGCCATCTAATTGATAATAAATTACCATACTATTAACATAATATAACCACAGCTTACTTCATTATACTCGGTCTTTTATTGATTTTTTTTAATGTATAGCTAATTGATATTCTCCAATCTATTCTCTCATAATGATACTAGTTAACATAGATTTATGATAGGATCCTTATAATACTCCAAGGGATCTTATCTACCTAAATTCCATAACAAAACTATATAGAGATGACTTTATGAAACTAATCCACCATTAAGTATTGTCTCTTAAGGGACCATGTTGAAAATGATAGTTTTACTGAAAGTGGGGCAAACATACGTAACAAACCCTTATTAAGGAAAGTTATAAGCCCTAATACTCTATATAGGATGATATGGTATCAATGAGAGAATATTCGAGATAAAGTTAATCAAATAAGTACTATTATAGAGAAAATCATTTTAAAAGTGGGAACAATCTACCTATTTCATGTTAGTATTAGCCCCTATTTACTTAATCATCCTAATAATCTGTGAATCCTAGGGCTAGCTATATAGGTTATGATAATTTTCACCCTATTTTGTTTAAGGTGGACGATATAACTCCTATTTAGTTATGGGAAATTATATAGTATTGGTATATAATGAGTAGTCCATCACCAAACGTAAATAGAACCTTAAATTTAAAAAGAGCATATGAAGAATATCAAGAATATCTCCATGGTATGGTTTAACCAATTATAGCTATCATTTTATTATAACTATTAGCCACTTCATTACTATTATCTTATATTCACATTGAAGATATCTTTTACTTGATATGTGCATCAATATAATTAACTCCTAAGGAGATATCATATTTATAAAATCAGGTTGATGATGTTTCCTATATGGAGGAACAAACCTACTTGTAGTGATAACTAGTCCTTTGGGTTTATGCTACAATTATATAACTCAAGGCCTAATGAAAGAGAGGGAGAATGTTGGTCATCTAAGGAACAAATAGCATCCACGTTAAAGTATATCCTCATAACATAGAGATGCTACTCTTGCATGATTACAACTTATACCTAACATAGAGATACTACTCTTCAATAATATCAACTTACCTTATGTCCTATAAGTATGGCCTATATCTAGTAAAATCACTCATTGATACACATCCTTATAAGATGGGTATCAGTTCTTTAAGTATCCCATATGCACATTATCTTTCTTGTTATGTTCGGCCCAAGTATCAAATAATGGTATATCAGCAAAAGACTTTATACGATTATGGTGTAATATATAGTGAACTTCTAATTCATCTCAAAATTATAAGATGAATGTTATTAAGTTACATAAAGGTTAAAATATCATGTTAATATATTCCTTTTGAGAGAGTGGTTATAACCGAGCAAAGGTGTCCAACTTAGGAATTATAAGATATATATTGGAAACAAGTGGTATAATATGGTCAAATATTTTATAGCCCTAATGATCTTATGTTTGTTCCCCTTATAATAGAATAGGGGTTACCTTATTGATGGACTATTATCACTAGTAGTATCTACAAGCTATTTCAAATGCATAACCTATGAATATAACCCAAAGTACGTACATCCCAATCCCCTACTACTAAGATATATAAGTACTCTTCTATAATAGATTCTCTTTGATCATTTGAGCGATAAATCTGATTATAAGGAGAAACGGATATAGTATATTATTCATAAATATCCTATTCAATCATATCTAATTGATTAATATATGATAAGGATATACCTTAATATTCCTAGATACATAACTCTTCTTAGTAAGGTTTCTTCCTTACCACTTTATCATATGCATAGATACATGGAGAATTCTGCCCAATCACCTGGGTGTTTTGACAAATATAGAATCCCTATATTAATAGCCCTATGTAATCATTATATACAAATATACCTGGTTATTCATTATATCTCCCCCAATGATATTAAATAAAGGAGGATTATATCCTGCTATATGACTACATGTATTAAATGACCATAGTAAAACTTATTAATAGATTAATATGAATTAATAGGTGACCTCTACCATATGTATAATGGGCGTATAAACTACAAATGCAATAGATGTGTAAATATCCTTATCTTAGGGTTGAGTTAACATTTGAGAAAATTGGACCTAAGCATTAGGAGATTATCTACGAGAGAATAGTATGTATACGGGATTATGATCATCTAAATGACTAATCCTCAAATGTCCTTATAGAGAGTGCTATCTCGAGTGCTAATAATTTACGTTAATGTCATTTATGCTCAATCTTAAATTATAGGCTAGGACGCCTATATAACTATTATGCTCGATATTCCAATAATAATATTCTTAAAATGAGATACCCCGTAATGAAATGCCTATTACCCTTAACATCTTATCCAATTAACGAGTAAAACAATCTACAAAAAATACATATTTCATGAAGCCCTAGGAAAGTCTAAATTGGTGACAAATTAGAGGTATATACATTAGCATATGGATATATCCCTTGATATTACTTTATAGTGCCTTGTAGCTCAATTTAACATGTATATGCGAAATTCCCTCAAGTGATAATTGTATTATATAACCGTTTTGCATAGGGTGACCTAACTATGTTTGAAGTTAATTGCCCTCATATACTTTAAATCCATAGTTAAAACTCATGAGCATGATATAGCCACTATAGCCCTATAAGATTACCTCATTCACTAGGATAGCACTGGTTAGATTTTCATTTATTGATAATTGACTTATTTCTAAGCAGTAATAAATCATAATTGTGAAATAAATTTAGTCAAATTTATCGATAGGGTATGTTAGGGCTAACTGACATTTATTTGTATCCACTAATCCCTATAATAGGCCCATTATAAAGGCACCAAATATGATGCCCTTTCTAGATGATCTTCCCTAATTAATCTCCAATAATTTGATAGGTTTGGTAAATTATGCTGCAAGTAAACTATATATCATAAACCTGCCCTAACTTCTAGATGATATTATGAAGCCAAATTCGCTCTCCCTCATGCTTAAACTCGTAGTTTCACAAGAAACTATTTTATATCTAGAATTAAGTGACTATCCAGTCTAGTCTCTATCTTTCTTATATAGGCCATTTAAGGACACCTCATTCTAATATCATCAATATTATAGATGACTATTAATAAGTATTGCAATTTAAACCCATAATAGGGGTTAGTTCTTCCTACAATATATAATAATTTCATTTATAAAGTTGAAGGTATTATCACTAATATAGCGTGTTTGCCATAACTCATCTATTTTCAATGCCCATTTTGAAATAGGGACCTCCTTTAAGTAGGATGATAGAATGACATGGGGTATTACCAATTAAATTAACCATTGGCTGTTTGATCGGGTATATTATGTCATATATGGAAATATTAACTAATTATGATAAATTGGACAATTTATTGATGGAGTTAGGCCATATACCTTTACTATAGAGATTAATTATTCCATGAACTTGCTTTAAATGATAGCATATGGTGATTAAAACAAGGAGAGAGTTCGAAAATAGGATGATGTTCCTATTATAAATTATGGTTTCTATTGATATAGGATTTTAGGAATAAATAACTCTAAAATCACAGTTTGCTAGGGAACAAATTTTGATAAACATTCAAATGATAGTATTTGGGTCCTCTGGATAGAGGACCCAAATTTATGGTTATTTTTTATTGGAATACCTAAAGCATACTATGATTTGGCACATTTAATTAGGGGGGTGATATTATAATAACAATTTCGATGAATAGGGTGCCTTTACATTGATAACACAATCATAGCATTCTTATACCATTTTTAAGTAGTAAGGGCAAAAGGGGAGTGGTCAGTTATTAGAATATAACCAATCCATGATGCCATATCATGGTATGATACAATGATTTAGCTGATTAGTCATACCACTTTGTAAATATTAAGTCCCCCTAAATTATATTGAGTACATTTAAGTTTGTATTAATAGACTTATACACCAAATCGTGATAAATATTATCCAAGCAAGTGAATTGGCAATTTCCAAGGTGAGATAAATACTCAAGAGGGAGAATTTAAAAGGTGATTAAACTAGCTATAGTTATAACCACTATAGCTACTTTAATCACCTAGCTATGGGGTGATTGGTTCTTAATATGCTAGGATCTATACCTTATCTAAATAGGAATTAGAATATCTCTTTTTAGATTGAGTGATTCCCTTAATAACACATCTAATAATCGGATAAATTGGTGAGCAACCATTTATAGGTATCATAGATATTACTGCTATAAACCTTACTAGTGTTAGGTCTATTAATACTAATAGGCATATTCCTTATTGGTACTCATAATGTGGTTAAACTATAATTAGTTTATTATCATCGTTGTTAATAATAACCCAATTATCTACCATGTATGACTAATCATATTCAATGAATCAATATTCTTATATGAGTACTTTTATAGAGTCCTATTTGGAAGGCCAATCTATTGATTATTGATATTGACTACCATATTAGTGGCTTCCTTATCTCCCCAAAATTTATGGTACATATGGAGATAATATTTATCTAGGATCATGTAAGTTAATCTATAACAATATCATTACCCTTAGATATGGTAAATTTTATACTCCCTTAGGTCATCTTGATGATTATAATAATTATCATTGCTATAGGGCCAACTACATATTATCTTATTTGGAATATCATGGTAAGAATATAACCCAATTACCTATTATTCCTACTCTCAATATTATTTAATAGGTTGCCCCATAAGTTTCTATAGGCTAGTCATGACCTTTAGGTCATAAAGATAACCGGCTATATAATACTATTATCACTTGAGGGAGAATAGCAAGCCTTACAAACCTTATAATTTTGAGGGTATCTCTAAAATAGGACTCACTTCTCGACTATTATAGCCACCATTCCCTCGATATTATGTACTCAATGGGTTTACCGAGACTTGCTTAATTACCATTGTATGGACCATCTCCTATATTAGGTTACAATTATAGGATTGTTTTGGGCTTAAGATTAAGACCAATGTGATGGTAACCTAATTGTTATTTGAGATGCACACATTATAATGCACGGTATATGGTAATCCTTGATATATAAGATCTATAGTTTGGGCTCTTTCCTCAAAATGCCTTCTATTCATAGTACATTAGAAATCCCAACAGTAATAATTTTATTCTATTCATGATAGAAATATTAGCTTAATGAGGACCAAGATAGCTCCAAGGGATATAGGCATATGGTGTACTCTTATGGGTATAATTGGCCAAATATAGGAAAAGTTTACTCTTGTACCTTGTCGGGAATCTTATATCTCCTACCGCAAATATTAATAGATTGGTTATGATAGGTTACCTTATATTGAAGAGAAAACAATTCAATGACAAGGGAAGTACACAGATCAACATATTAATTTTCTATATGAGAGTAATCATTTTCACATTTAATACATTTGGTATATTAAATACGCATATAATGTCCAATAAACTTACACATTAAAAGTATTATTAACCTTAGCGAGAGGGGATAATCTCTCTAATTTTTAATATTGATATCATGATAGTTATATGATCAGTTCCTTAGTATCCTTTAGGGTATTTGTTCATATCGGCCTTAACATAAGGGTACCCATCGAAATGTTATTATGATCAACATAATCATAAATTAAATAGGCTCGATTGGTCTTTTATATATTTATTCATAACCAAATAAACTATCCGATTTATGTGTATTAATCATAATCTAGGATTGCATCCCTTGTTCGAGGATAGTGAACAATTACCTCTTTCCTTACCGATTATCCATATTCTAAAATAGGGGATAATCCTCAACAATTAATAACATGGTGTTAGAAATCGTGATATTTATGAAGAGATACCAAAGCATGTAATTCTATATATAAAAGCCCTCCCTCGACATCACCACTCTCCCTCTCCCTCTCTCCATGTCTCTCCTTATCTCTAGGCTTAATCTCTATCTCTCTTTTCTAATGAGAATGTAGATGGAACAAGTTCTCACCATGAATGTGGATGGATGAGTGAAGGAGGGGGAGAGAGAGAGAGAGATGGAAGTATATATCTAATTATACTATCGAAACCTTGTAGTACACCAATATATCTCGCTTAATATCTATTGTAGCATAAGAATCAAGACATGTTGACATGTTAGATAGACCACTAAGTTCACTCTATATGAATGAACAAGTATGGTGAGGTCCCAATAATTAATTTAGAGGTATTGTTGGGGAATAATATAGGCCTATCCCTTCTTTTTCAAGAGGGATGTTTAACATAGATTAAAGAGTTAAACTATTATAGCACTCATGTATAGATTATCTCTATCTCTCTTTTCATTGATCATCATTATTAGGTATAAGTCAGCCTTAGCATTTTTAAGGATAAATAATTTATGAGGAGTATAGGATAAATTTTAGTGGATAGGGAAATAGAGAGACTTGCTTTACATATACATAAATAGGGTATGAGAAATGACAAATTTGGACAATTAATCATCCCATTTATAAACTTATGTGGGTTGATTACCCTTATTATAAAAACTTCATGGTATTGGTAGTATCCCATGATCGACTAATTGACCATTTATATATGTCATTTTATCTGATACCCATTTTATTAATACTAGTTAACTCTCCTTGAGCTCCAATGGATATTTATCCTTTATAGTTTATAAGAAAACTTCCACTAGTAGGGGTTGAAGGGTACATATCCTTATAGTGAGACAAAACATCATTACTAATAGTGAATGGAGGAAATGATAATAAATCCATTGGGGGACTATCAGCTAACTCGGTCATCAATTAAATAACACTATATGATATAAAGGTCATCCCTATCAACTTAATAACCTCTACCCTCCTCATGACCAATGGCTTCTATAGTATTATTATACAAGCATAATATGACAACTTAGCCAGGAGGCCATTATGATGGTCTATTGATAGCTTATTATTCGAAAAGTCAAGATACATATTAGTTAAACCTTATATATACGAATAGGACAAGCCTATTAGATGTAGACAGGTAGGCAAATATTAGAGGCCTATTATATATCAGTCATCTCCTTTTATTTGTCTCAAATAGGGGATAATCAAATATTCCTTTGCATTTGGCTAGTTTAGCTCAAATGGGTACTCCTATTATATTAAAAATTAATACCCCTAATTAAAATAATTTTTGAGTCCAAATATACACCTTTCATTATTTACCCTAATTTGATATTAATATAATTATGGAGTTATTTGGGTATCTCCATTCAAGTAGAATATCGTATCACCTCATCATGTTGAAAATAGCTTTTTTTTTATTTACCCTTTATAATAATATCAACACTACAATAAATGGGTTTTCCATTTATAGATTTCTAATTGATAAGAAATATTAATAGGGTTTTATAATGCAAACCAGATTTAACATTAAGAGAGAGAGTGATGATAATTTTGGAGGAATCAACAATATCTAAATTATTGGGGCCTCACCATCAAATACCTTTCATCTAGTCCCATAGTTTTTATCCTTTATGATACTATGAATATAGTAATAATAATTCACTTCCTCTCAATGATAGATCTTAATTTTCTTTAGTTTGAGGGACTGAATAAATGTGACTATTATCTTTTTACCTTTTGAATTAAATATGGTGTAATTACGTTATATTTAATTGCTTAGAATGATATTTAAGCATAAGGATAATACAATCAATGCGTTAGTATAGAACACTCTCTATACTATTACCTCAAATACATAATAGGCCCATACATTACTTACAAATCGGCCAATAATTATCTTCGCTAACATGGATCGGGAAGATAAACCTAGAGTATATAATGGCCATATATATTAAGTTTACCTCCATATTCAACAATATAGCCTTATCGAGGGTGACCACAATTATAGGTACTAATCTCCCTTGATAATAAATAGTGGGACATCAAATTCAAACCATTACAAGACTGGACAAACATAGGGACCACTAGTATGATATGTTAAATTCAACCAATATTGTTTAAATATTTCCTATGTTAACCTAGTCTATGCCTCCCTGTGACTACATATCGTGAGTTTGTCCCCATAATATCATTTAGTCTTCTATTAACATATAATTTAATAGGTTGTGTTATGGCCCTACCACTCTATCATGTAGTTGATATTATAAATGATTCCCTATATTAGCCTAATAGGATAAACAATAATTGGTGAATAAATTGGGTATTCCGTATACACTCTTTGATAGACTACTTTTCGTATGTCAATTAGGACATATATAGGGACCTTTTATATATAGTCAATAATAATAGCTTTTGAGGAATTCTTAACCTATTAACTCCATTTCAGTTGACTTAGGGAGATATTAGTATATCAAAGTTAATGATATATCCCTATAATGAAATATTTGTGTGCCTATATGTTTACACTTATCCATTCATCCCTCTAGAGTCCTTGTGTGCATAATTGGTAGACATCTCTCTTTAATTAGATATGTTTAAGAACATAAGGGCACTCGGATAGAGAGGGGGACGAATGTACTGCTTTGGGAATTGAAATGCTTAATATCCTTTAGATGAACTGTGGTGGTAGAGTGATTTGGTCTTCGTGTTTATGCATTAATAGCTATTATCACAATAATTTGAGTTTTTCCTTTCCCTCCACATCACCAAATTAGTAAATTGGTGACCTAAACCAATATATGTACGCTATTCGGACATTGGATAAAAGACTAGATACCTAATATCATAAGAAAATGTGAACTATATCTAAAGCTAAGTCCTTGATAACAAAAGGGGTTATAGCCTAAAATAATTACTTATTAAAGGATTATTATGATTAGTTAGCCAATACACGGATCTACCATGGGCTAATACCAGCAAGTACAAATATAGGGATCGTCTCTCTCCCTATTGGTTAATAGGACCCCAAATATATTAAATGAATTAGAAATTATTGCCTAGCTTACTCATATAGTCCGCATTAATAACTCGTCAACTTAATCAATATGGTTAGAAATTATTTATTTTAATATTATGGACTATATTAATATCGGGGTGGCGATATAAAATAATCATTGGTTTATAATAAAGGTTGACTAATAATCACAATATATTGCCAATGTTAAATAATTAGCTCGTCCGATCTTAGTTGGTAGACTTAATGAATCAATTCCAAATCCTTATTATTTTAGGTGCATTAAATGTTAATAATGGAAGCCAATCCTATAATTAGGTTAGAATTTGATTGTATAGAATACATTGGTATAACCAATCTCAAACTTAGTTATAAGGTTTATTCTAAATATTCTATCGGAGAAGGATGTAGTTTGATATTTTCCAAGTGTATACCAATAGATGAGTAAGAATGATTTATTTGTATGTCTACCATTCTCTTTTATTGAATAGCCACTAATGTATAAATATAATACTTAGTTTAATTGGTATGAGATTACCCACCTTTCAACACTAAAATAGGTGGTACTTTTACATATAAGCTACACAGGTAGGTTTCTTGGTATTGCAAGGATATTATTCTCTCTCATAATTTAGCAACCTGTCTGCCTCTAAAGATTTTATACATAATCTCATAACCCACAAAGAAGCAAAAAAGGGACTATGATACTTAGATTACTCTGTCTTTCCCTCCTATATGGTCCTAACCCTAATTGTTTCTATTATAAAATAATCTAGTAGACAAGTTAATAGTTTATAATTAACAAATTCCTATAGTTAATCATTAACACCCAAGAACAAGGCTATAGTATATTGTTAAATTGGATATATTCCATTATAGACATTCTCTCCTTATTAGTTTATCCCTAACTATAGGCTAATCTTGTATGGCATTAACTTGTACATCTTTTGATGATACACCTTTGCCACCAGTCTGGCTTTGTACGTGTGTGAAACCTCATCGAGAGAGGTTGGATATATGGACAACTCTATATCAATATTAATTAGGTCATTCTCCTACTATATAAGTTAATATACTCAAAATATTATATATATTCCAATATAAATGGAAGAATTATGTTATTTTTTCATTAGGGCCATGACTTATTCATAAATAAGAGGGCCATAGAGACCACTCTCTCCTAAGTTCGACTATCAAAATTATTTCTCAACTAGAGGCAAAATACCATCTTTTAGGAACCTTGTCTACAAACCATGATAATCTCTTAGAGAGCTAGGTTATATATTCTGGGGATAATTATCTAGGTTATATAAAGGATGATTTAATAGAGCGATCATAATATATCTTATCAATGTTTGCCATAGATACTTAACGGATTTCTTCCCTTAAGTCCTTGAGACCAACAAAATGAAGTGACTTCTAATTAATTCCTCTATAAATATTCTCTAATTATTTCCTAGACCAAGTTTGTCTTAACCAACTCTATTGTGGCCTTATCACCTTTGTTATTAAAGGAGAGGCAAGTTAATCAACTTAGTCTGGTTAACTCTCCATTCTAATATATATCCCATGTAATCATATCCCGATCAATTTAGGGGATATATTTTATATCATTGACTATATATCTTCATGCTTACTTTGCCCTAATGCTCCATATCGATCTAATTTACTATAGTATCATAACAAATAGAATAAACCATTCCTAAGATTAATTTCTCTTTATTATGGTGGTCTATTAAGTATGATAGTTGTCAAATAGGGACTATTAGTAACAAAAAGGTTATCGAGTATAAATAAAGCCTTTAAAATATTATTAGCTAATTGAGACCTAGAAGCCTTATTTTAATACTCTATTATATATAATCTCTAAACAAAATTCGAGCTTAACAAATAAGCCTTTGTCTTTAATTCCCGATTACTATAAGATATATGTATCTCCCTATCATATATACGTACTCCCTCTTAATTAATCTATCTCTTTCCTCTCTCTCTCTCTATACTGACTTGGGAGTAACCAATTAATGATCAATTTGGACAACACTATAACATGGCTTCTCGATATATTGGTTTATTTATCTATATGATAGGGTTATACCATTTTAATAAACCCCTCTCCATTTAAGGGCACCTACATGTTATATTTCTAATGTAAACCTACCCTCCATATTATGAGTATGTACTTTACTAATTAGGGAAATAAATTGTGTCTAAAAGAAGAACATATAGTATATTATCCCCATATTATATTTGGAAAAGAGATTTATAAGATTAATTATCCCCCTATTAGTATATAATCTCTCTCACCATTAAGAGTGGAATATAGTTAACTCCTAGGGTATTAATACCTTTTGATAAATCTATTAATGTACACCATTATTAGAGTCCTCAAGATACTCCGGTTGACATGTGGAGGCCTATGATTATTTTCCACTCCTAAGCTAATAACCTAGTCAAAGTGAGAGATCCTCCTATATATGTAATATATTTTAATAATACTTTGCAAGAATGAGCCCCCTCCATAAAACCAATATTCTTGTTAAAGGATGACATTTAGAAATAAGAGCCTCCTATAAATAAAATAATCTAGTGAATTATCACTAGCCTTTACATGTCTTTCTTCACCTGACGATCAAATTCCTAACTGAATGTCTTTTAACAATTGATTACCTAACAAAAGTTTAACCTACTAATCAGAGTTTATATTATTTGTAGGAGGGGAACTTTTACACTAGTATATGTCTATTTGTATATCCCAATATCTCTCATGACTCACATAGAGGATTACCAATAATATTGTCTTTATGTCCTATCTTATCCTTATATATAATCTATAGAGTTTACCAAACTTTCTATAAAGATGACGAGAACGAATTATCCTTATCTATCGACCCAAACACCTATGATTGAACAAATAAAGAGTTACTATGGTTATTGATAATCTCAATAAATCTATTATAAAATTAGCCATCTCATAATATTATTTTAAATAGGTATGTAAAATAAAACTTTGATAGAAATAAGTTTATCTTATATCAATTATATTAACAAGGTGACAATGTATGATTATGGGCAATTATGAAAGTAGAGGGAATTGATATTATTATAGCCTGAATATTACATTATTAGAGTTTGCGGGAGTGAAAATAATATACGGGGATTCAATAGCCTATGAGAATGGGTGACCTATTATATATGACAACAGTGTACTCTCTCTATATTATAATAGAGGATATTATGGCGAATAGGATTACAACCTTGTTATGAGGCCAATTAACCTCTTTTCGGGAGGGTATTAAACTCATGGTTGGATAATCCTATTCGCCAAAAGATGTACAAGTTAATCCCATATAAGATTAGCCTACGAGTTAGGGATAAACTAATCGAGAGAGAATGTTTATAATGGAATATATCAACATGCTAGTTTATGAAAGATTCGTATCCATTATTGACTAAGGACGAGAGGGTATTAAACTCAGCTAAGATAAATTCCAGGAATTAGGTATATTATAATTAACTTTCAAATTAATGTCTAGCTAATATCATAATAATGGGATATGCTATCACTAATAGGGAAAATATAGTAGTGTATGGTCTATGATCAAAATGCCTTAATATTACTCGTAGAATTCATCTCTTTGGTGACTCATGGAATATATAACATCGGTTTATAATATATCAGTAAGCATTATTGTCTAGTAACAATAATATGAATTTAGGTTGTTTGATCTTCTAATTGGTTAGTAATAGGCCGTCTCCATTTCTCTCCTACAATCAAAGATACAAGAATACCATTAGAAATCTCCATCTATTTTAAGATTGGCTATTAGATTATACAACGACCTATTATAGGGATATTCTATAAGGATTGACCCATTTTTTGGTAACAAATATAGAGGCTCATATATCCTTTTTATTAAAGTCATAATTAAGCTGATTCGTATAAAACCATTCGTATGAAATGTGTCATCTCATATAATTAAGGGGTTCCTAGACAAACTAATATTTGTCTTCACCGGTGACTATAATATGGTAATGATTACCCTAAGGGATTCCTTAGTAACAGACTTAGTATAGTTACCATGAATACTAAGGTATCTACCCTAGCTAACGAGCTATGATATCCTACAAACCCCTATTTTTTACTATTCTAAACATTTTAAATTTAGGATCGCATACAATTTAGTTTGGTATTATTTCGTTGATCATTAGTAGGCATATAAGTTTGAGCATTATAGGGTTAAAGTGGGAATTACCTATAAGCAAAATGGGAATTATTGAGGATTATATTACTCAATAAGAAATGTAATCCACACAAATATGTTTTAAGGATTAATTATCCCATTTTGGGATTGACATGACATAATTTACAATAGGGAGTCTTAGTTGTTAATTATGATCTATCCTCATGCTTGGGCAACCTATTAAACGTAGGTAACAAACTGTGTGCATATGGGAGTCCAATGACATAATTGTATCATTAAACATGATACAATTATGTCAATGGACTCCCATATGCACACGATTCATTACCTATGTTTAATAGGTTGCCTATGCATGAGGATAGATCATAATTAACAACTAAGAAAAGAGATACTACTATATTTAACTAGTATAGGAATAAGTTCTAAGACTATCTAAGTTGATACTAGTATGGTTATCATGTTACATAATGATTGATATATAGATTTGATATATCAAAGGTATAAACCATTATATGATGTTGACCTTAATAAGTTTATCATAGCTAGAATTGAGAAAAATGATGAGATAACATCAACCAAGTTATAGAGAGGGTCCCTATAAACAATCAATACTTGTGTCACCACACGATGGAGCATATCAGAGACTTACAAATATTGGTGCAATCTATTGACCATCGCTCCTATTCTAAAGTATTAGGGATATGCACGTTGATAACTCAATAGGGAAATCAAATAATTTCCAATAAGATTGGCCCAAAACATAATAGTATATCAACCACCAGTTATCCTAATATCTTTTAATTATCAAATATTGTAAGAATTATCACTCGAATTTCTTATTTCTCTAGAGTGAGAAATACTATTACATTAAACTTGATAATTCCATTATATACAATAGTCAAATAGGGACTACTAGTTATAATAAGGGTGGTTGGAGGGAGATAATCAATCATAATTGGTAAGCCATAATTAAGGACTAATATTACTCATCCTTCTATGGAGAGACTATCAATATTAAAGACTATTTGGGTTTAGGTTAGGATGATCAACCATACTATGAAAAAATGCATCTAAAAAATGAGTATACAAACTCTTGTTATGATAATATATTAATCACTTAGGCAACCTATAGGGAAAATATGCCTCTACATTTTATAGTCAATTTTGGTTTAAGGACCGGTCTAATTCCCCAAACGATCTCACATATATCGACCTCTCTAAGGCAATTTGATAGTTAGAGGATACTATTTATAAATCACAACATATTAAGTAATGATAAGTAAACCCTAACATTAATAGAGCCATTGTTTAACATTCCTATAGAATGTATGTGTAACCCCGTGAAAATCTTTAATGACACACACACACACACACACACACACACACATATATATATATATATGCTGAAATATTCGTGTAAATATACATTAAGTATGAATGCAACTATAGGTGTTATTTTAACTATTTGATGATGATGATTATTTAGCACTTATGTGAAAATTTTGGGGCACTTATGTGAGAATTTTGGGGTGAAGTTTCAAATAAATTAATTAATTACCACTCATTATATATTAAGTACTTGAGACATATTATACAAGTGAAATAGGGGTGTGTATAAAATTTTGGGAATGTAGGAATATTTTCCTTGGAAATATCATAAAGAAAAGGAAAGGAAATTTTCGAAATTTTATGAAGGAAAATATGTTGGTTACTTGAAACTAAGTTAGTTAGGGTATTTAGTTAGTCTAATTCCTTAGTTAGGACACCTAAGCACCTTAATTAAATGCATGGAAGCCAACTCATCACCTTTCAATTCCGAAAACGCCACCTTGCCTTCCAAACCTTTCCTTTGCTTTATACTTGGCCAAATTGATTTAGGACATGTGACATAGGTAAAAAGAAAGGAAAATGGAGTATATATATAAGGAAAAGATGAAAATTAGTCATTTTTTTGGAGTGAAACCGTAGCTCATCCAAAGAAGAGAAAGACGCCATTGAGAGGGAGAGAAACAAGGTAAAGAAAGAGAGAAAAGAGGGGAAAGAAAGAGAGAAGGGAAAAGAAAGGGAAGGGGAAGAAAAGCTAAGGAAACCTAACCTCATCCAAACTAAGTAAGTGGGTTTCTTTAGTGCTTTATGCCATGCAATTGATATTGTTGTAATTGGTTTAGCTTGTGCTTATGTTATGATATGTTTGTTGGCTTGATTTTATTGGTTAGGTTATTCTATGATTGGTAATTGTTATGATTTGATTGTAATGATTAGTTATGTGATTAATTGTTAAGTTTTGGAAGTTTTGTTTCTAGTTAGATCCATGTATGGATAGGTATGGCTAATGGATTTGGTTGACCAAAACATGGTGAGTGAATTTGGGATTGATAGGGACTTAGACAAAGGAAAATAGGGAGGAAGAAAAATGAAGTTTTAAGGTTTTTCTCGAGCAAACTTTTGGCCTAGAGAGTTACACGGCCTCCCACATGGGCATGTCTTTACCCGTGTAATGAAGAAATATATTTTTCTTGAAGTCGAGAGTTACACGGCCTCCCACACGGGTGTGTCTTTACCCGTGTAATGTAGAAATGTATTTTTCTTGAAGTCGAGAGTTACACGGGCGTGTCTTTACTCGTGTAATGAAGAAATGTATTTTTCTTGAAGCCGGAGAGTTACATGACCTCCCACACAAGCATGTCTTTACCCGTGTAATGAAGAAAGGTATTTTTCTTAAAGTTAAAGAGTTACACAGCCTCCCACATGGGCGTGTCCTTGCCTGTGTAATGAAGAAAGGTGTTTTTCTTTAGTCAAACGAGTTACACGGCCTCCCACAAGGGCGTGCGTGTAATTCATTAGTCATTCAAAATTCACCACTTTTACTTCATACTTGCTTGGTTTTCGTTTCTTTTCACTAAGATAATGTAATTAATGGTCAATTAGGCTTAAATTAATATAAAATAAAAATAGAAAAATATACCTTAAAATGAGTGAAAATGGATTCAAATGCAGATAATTTTTCAAGTCATAGTGGAACAAATTAATGGATTGAATTACGATAAGAAACAAAAAGGAAAGTACCCATATACATAATTAGACCCATGACTAAATCAATACCATTTGTCGATCTTTAATTCTAACAAGGGGAAACATGATGATATGGGTTACATATGTTTAATATGGTACGTATAACATCACATGCATCATGTGCATTATGGGAAAAATGGAGAAAAGTCAATTGATTAAGAATTGGTTTACATGATTAGGTTTGGTAACCTAACGGGAAAAATGGGTATTAGCGGTTCAGTTGTGTGCGTACTCTAAGTCGTGTGCTCGCATTATTAGACGATGGATTCCCACTAATAGTGGCTACAATGAAGTATAATTCGTTGTAGCAGAAGGTGATTTAATAATCACCTAGATTAAAAATAGAGTAGACTAGCTAATACCTGGGGTACCTAGAATTAAAATTGATAAGTATGATGTGAAGTCGGAAAAGCATTGCATATCACGTGCATCACGTCATTTATCGAGATTTGGCTCACACCATCGTTATTTCTATGTTGTGATAAGAAAAGGGAAAAATAGTAAGGATACGGCCAGCTCCTCCTAAAAGGCTCATGGGTAACACGGGATGCTCGAAACTTGTTTTTTCTATAATTTAGAGGTATGGAATCTGTACGAAATCAATCACTATTTGTAATATTTTATTATTGTAATTAGTTATGTCTTGTAAAATTTAATATATGCAGTTTTGTTATGTGATGTGTTGTTAATTTCTTAGGTACACCGTACGAGAGATGATTAGGGTTTAAGTAGTGTCGAGCATAACGTGCCTCACCTAGTCACTCCTATTTGGGTAATAGAAAGTGGACTGAGGTGGGGGCGTTACAAGTTGGTATTAGAGCTATAGTTTAGATAATCGGGTAGAATCCCATGTGTTACATGAACTTGAGGATTGATGCTGCTGTTTGAAAAAAAACTAATTAAATTATTGTTTTCAATTTTGATTCTTTGATTAATATGTATGATTGTTATTATGTGTTTAGATGTTGATGTATGATTATGCTTAACAATATTGTTAAGGGTCAATATTGGTGTTGTAGATGCTCGTATCTATTCCATACACCTCGCGTTGCTAGGACATGCCACGACATGCCACCCTAGCCATTTATCGGATAGAGCTAAACAACCTAGGTATGACCTTAGATCGGGAGATAGTAGCCCATGTTACCTTGGTGCATGGCTTACTTCAATGAATAAATTCTCTTAAGTTTCCTTCCAGCGAGTACCGAAGTATGAACTTTCTAAGGTCGACCTTACATCGGACTCGACACCGAGAGATCGATAGCTATTAAACGAGGTTTGAGAAGGTTTGGTAGGTAAGTATTGCTATAGGAATTTGGTCTAAGCCTTTCTTTCAATGCATGGTAGACCTATACTCGATTGATGTACAAATGAGGTCTACCGTTACCTCTTATACAAGAGATAGTACATCGTATCTCGGACGACATTATTGATTGGTGGAGGGTTGAGTATTCCTTCCCTCGACGTGTCCGATATGTAGGTTATTAGAGACCCTACCACATGATGTGGTTTCTTTTGTGTGTTCTATGATGTAAATAAGATCGCTTCGATTGTAAAAATGTGTATGAAACGCTTATTATGTATAAAAATGTATAATTTTGTACAAACGTGAATGATTTACATTAAATGTTAAAATCCGTACCAAAACTAATTTGAACTTAATGTGTATGTAAAGATAAACTATGCCACCAAGAAAGAACTCCGTACGAGTAGGAGGTGAAGGGACCTCCAACGGTAATAACTCGAACCAACAAGAAATGTTGAACCGAATGATAGAAATTATTCGAGTAACAACAAATACTACAATAGCAACAATAGGTTCACGCCGAGCAGATGAGGCGACTTTTAGCCGTACAACAACGACCTCCACCCCGACGATAGGAATGATGTGGTAGAAAGATTCTGCAAGATGAACCCTCAAGAGTTTGTTGGGGGAGCGAACCCAATGATAGTTGAGGAGTGGATTAAGTCTCTAGAGGCAATATTCGAATACCTACAATTTGCCAACCATGACGGAGTGTCGTCCGCCATTTTTAGGCTAACTAAGGATGCTTGCACATGGTGGTAGAGCGCACAACTAACGGTAGACATGCCTACCTTAACTTGGGAAGGATTTAAGGAGGTCTTCTATAACAAGTACTTCATCGCAAACATGAGGGCTAAAAGGATATAAGACTTCCTAGAACTAAAGCAAGATGGGATATCCGTAGGTGAATATGTATGGAGATTTGAGCAAGGATATCGATTCATCTCATTTATTATAGGGAATGACAACTTGAAGAAGAATCGATTTTTAACGGGGTTGAGTCCAAGAGTGTAAAGCATGGTATGTATGTCCGCCGCCAACACTTTTTCAAAATAGTAGATAAAGTTGTATTGGCGAGATAAGGATCGGAGGGAAATTGCAAAGGAAGTCCAATAGAGGAGGCAATCATTTCGATCCGGAGCCTTTTCCTTCGGACCATAAAGATGAGTTGTGCCTAGAAATTTCAATCGAACCGGTGGTCTAGGAAATGCACGGACTACCGGACCATCACCTTATGCCTCGAGGCCACTATCGGGGAATCGATCAAGGCCAATGATGAGTAATCAATCTCGAGGCAATAGATGTGGGAGATTTTAGATTGGGGAATGCCGATCAAATGTAAGAACTTGTTTTGTATGCCACACGCCGGGACACATATCCCCCAATTGCCCCGAGGTGCAAAAATCGAGTTTGGGAAGGGTATCTCGCTCGAGTTTACATAATGACCCAAGAGGAAGTAGTTAGAGGGATACAACAATAATTTATGATAATGTCTCAATCCTTGGCTTGATTGTTTATGTCTTGATTGATTCCGGTGCTACGCAATCATTTATATCAAGCACATTAGTAAAAAGCGTAGGCGTCAAACCTAAGACATTAGCCACAAGATATCTTATAGTAGTTCCCTCTAGCGAAGCTATAGAATCGACAAGTGTAGTTAAAGAGTGTCCGAGTGCGGATTGAGGATAGTAGATTAGGAGCTAACTTAATAGTGTTGGATCTCCAAGATTTTGATTTGATTTTGGAGATGGACTAGTTGACGAGACATGGTGCCAACATAGATCGTCGAGAAAAAGGGATAATTTTTTAGCTACCTAGGAGTTAGTAGTTAGAATTTAAGGTCGATTCGAAGCTTTGAATTGCAGTGATTATTTCGGCCATCAAAGCCTAAAAAAATGCTAGGAAAAAGGTGTATGGGGTACCTAGCGCATGTGATGGATAGCCGAGCGAAGCAAAAGTTGAAATCGAGAGACATAGAGATTGTATGAGAATATTTGATGTGTTTCTAGAGAATTTGACAACACTACCACCGGAAAGGAAAATAGACTTTTAAATTGAACTAGAGCCAAGCACGGCTCCGATTTCGAAAACTCCTTATAGAATGGCTCTCGTCGAGCTAAAAAAGTTAAAGGTACGAGTTATAGGACTTGCTAGACAAGGGATTCATATGCCCTAGTTCCTTACTTTAGGGAGCTCCGGTATTTTTCATGAAAAAAAGAAAGATAGTATGAGGCTATGTATCGACTATCAAAAATTAAATTTGATGACTATTAAAAATAAGTACCCATTGCCTTGGATTGATGATCTATTTGACCAGTTGCAAGGAACAATGGTATTTTCAAAGGTAGACCTACAGTTTGGGTATCACAAGTTGAGAGTAAAATCGGAAGATGTGAAGAATACGGTATTCGTAACGAGATACATCCACTATGAGTTCCTAATGATGCCGTTTGGGTTTACCAACGCCCTAGCTGCTTTTATAGACTTGATGAATCAACTCTTTAAAGAGTTCCTGGATAAATTCATCATCGTATTTGTAGATGATATTTTAGTTTACTTCGGAGTAAAAAGGAGCATGAAGGCCATCCGAGAACTACCTTGTAGATGCTAAGGGAATAACAATTGTACGCCAAATTCAAAAAATGTGAATTTTGGTTGGAAATGGTAGCTTTTCTAGGTCACGTAGTGACAAAGGAGGGTATAGTGGTAGATCCGAAGAAAGTAGAGGCTATTCGGAATTGGCCTACCCCGAAGAGTGTGACAGAGGTACGGAGTTTCTTAGGACTCGGTCGGTTACTATCGGAGATTCGTCAAAGGCTTCTCCAAACTAGCAATGCCTCTCACTAATATAATGAGGAAAAATGTTAAGTTCCCGTGGACGGATGCTTATGAGAAAAGTTTCAAAGAGTTGAAATGTAGGTTATGCACGACTCTAGTGCTAACCATTCCGTTCGAGGATGAAACTTTCATAGTTTATACCGACGTCTCCAAAAATGAGCTAGGAGCAATAGTGATACAAAATGAAAAAGTAATAGCCTACGTGTCACAATAATTAAAGGGGCACGAGTGGAATTACTCGACACATGGCCTAGAATTAGTAGCGATAGTCTTTTCCTTGAAGATTTGAAGGCATTATTTGTACAAGGCAAAGTGTGAGATATATACGGATCATAAAAGCTTATAGTATATCTTGTCACAAAAAGAGTTGAACATGAGGCGGAAAAGGTGGTTGGAATTGGTTAAAGACTATGATTGTATAATCAATTACCACCTAGGCAAAGCCAATGTTGTTGCAGATGCCTTGAGCGAGAAATCAATCACCACGATGTAGATGACTCGGATGCCGATGGTGAGCGACCTATAAAAGCTAAAACTAGAGATAATTCCTATAGGTCACAAGAGCGTGTTATCGGCGTTAATAATCCAACCGATGCTACAAGAAAGAATTCAATTGGGGTAGCAAACGGACGAAAAGTTGAAAGAATTAAAGAAAAGTCTAGAGGTTGGAAAGGAGTCTAATTTTACAATGGATGATAAAGGAATAATTAGATTCAAGGGAAGGCTATGTGTTCCCGCGATGGAGGATGTAAAAGATGAGACATTGAAGGAAGCACACACAACCCCATATTCCATACACCCGGGAGGTACGAAAATGTATCGGGACTTGCGACGGTGTTATTGGTGGTCGTGAATGAAGAGGGACATAGCCGACTTTGTGGTGAGGTGTCAAATGCATTAACGAGTGAAGATAGAACACCAAAGACCCTCGGGAATGTTAAAACCATTGGTGATTCTCGAATGGAAATGGGAGCATATCATAATGGATTTCGTTATGGTATTACCACGATCGGACGAGAGGGTTGGATGCCATCCGGGTGATCGTAGATAGGCCGACCAAATTGATGCATTTTCTTCCGAGTCAAAACCATCGACAATCAGTTGTACCTTGACGAGATTGTAAGACTACATGGAATTCGATTTCAATTGTGTTCGAATGGAAAAGTCTATATAAAGTCATGGGTACCAAGCTAAATTTTAGCACAGCTTAGCATTTGTAAACTAACGAACGAGTCCGAACGCATGATCCGGATTCTTGAAGATATGCTATGAGCGTGCGTTCTAGATTGGTCTAGAAAGTGAGAGAAATACATACGCTTAGTTGAATTCGTGTATAACAATAGCTACCAAGCTTCAATTGGAATGGCCCCTTATGAAGCTTTGTATAGGCAATGATGTAGATCTCTCATGTATTGGGATGAAATAGGAGAAAAAAAGTTGCTAGGACCATAACCGGTGTAGTAGACGATCGAAGTGGTAGACTAGATTCACCAACGGATGAAAGCAACTCAAAGCGGACAAAAGAGTTATTCCGATAAAAAGAGGAAGGATCCGGAGTTCATGGTCGGTGATTATGTATTTCTAAGAGTCTCACCAATGAAGGGCGTACTACGGTTTGGAAAAAAGGAAAAGTTAAGCTCGTGATACATAGGACCATTCAAGATACTAGATCGAGTAGGAGATAAAGCATATTTCTCGTTGCCACCACCCTCCTTATTAGGAGTACACAATGTATTTCATGTGTCTATGCTAAGGAAGTGTGTTGGAGAGCCGAGTCAAATCTTAAATACAGAGCCGCCAAATCTTGCTTCGGATTTAACGTATGAAGAAAGATCGATCCGGATTCTTGATAGACGGATCAACCGGTTAAGAAATAAGGAGATTAGTCTTGTTAAAGTTTTATGGGAAAACCATGATCTCGAAGAAATGACTCGGGAGCGGGAAGAAGAAATGAAAGATAAATACCCCGAGTTATTCGAATAGGTCAATTTTGAGGATGAAATTCTTTTAAGGGGAGAGAAATGTAACCCTCATGAAAATCTTTAATGAGACATATATATATGCTGAAATATTTGTGTAAATATACATTAAATACGAATACAATCGTAGGTGTTATTTTAACTATTTGGTGTAATGATTATTTAGCACTTATGTGGAAATTTTGGGGCACTTATTTGAGAATTTTGGGGTGAAGTTTCAAATAAATTAATTAATTACCATTCATTATATATTAAGTACTTGGAACATATTATACAAGTGAAATAGGGGTGTGTATAAAATTTTGGGAATGTAGGAATATTTTCCTTGGAAATATCGGAATGAAAAGGAAAGGAAATTTTCGAAATTTTATGAGGGAAAATATGTTAGTTACTTGAAACTAAGTTAGTTAGGGTATTTAGTTAGTCTAATTCCTTAGTTAGGACACCTAAGCACCTTAATTAAATACATGGAAGCCAACTCATCACTTTTCACTTCCAAAAACCCCACCTTGCCTTTTAAAGCTTTCCTTTGCTTTATACTTGGCTAAATTGATTTGGGACATGTGACATAAGTAATAAGGAAGGCAAATGGAGTATATATATGAGGAAAAGATGAAACTTAGTCATTTTTTTATAGTGAAACCATAGCTCATCCAAAGGAAGAGAAAGAGGCCATTGAGAGGGAGAGAAACAAGGTAAAGAAAGAGAGAAGGGAAAAGAAAGGAAAGGGGAAGGAAAGCTAAGGAAACCTAACCTCATCTAAACTAAGTAAGTGGGTTTTCTTTAGTGCTTTATATCATGCAATTGATATTATTGTAATTGGTTAAGCTTGTGCTTATGTTATGATATGTTTGTTGGCTTGATTTTGTTGGTTAGGTTATTCTATGATTGGTAATTGTTATGATTTGATTGTAATGGTTAGTTGTGTGATGAATTGTTAAGTTTTGGAAGTTTTGTACCTAGTTAGATCCATGTATGGATAGGTATAGCTAATGGATTTGGTTGACCAAAACATCGTGAGTGAATTTGGGATTGATAGGGACTTAGACAAAGGTAAATAGGGAGGAAGAAAAATGAAATTTTAGGGTTTTTTTCGAGTAAAATTTCGGCCCGCGAGAGTTACACGACCTCCCACACGAGCGTGTCTTTACCCATGTAATGAAGAAATGTATTTTTCTTGAAGTCGGAGAGTTGCACGACCTCCCACACGAGCATGTCCTTGCCCATGTAATGAAGAAAGGTGGTTTTTCTTTAGTTAGACAGGTTAGACGACCTCCCACACGGGTATGCCTTTGCCCGTGTAATTCACTCGGTCACTCAAAATTAACCACTTTTACTTCATACTTGCTTGGTTTTCGTTCCTTTTCACCAAGATAATGTAATTAATTGTCAATTAGGCTCAAATAAATATAAAATGAAAATTGAAAAATATACCTTAAAATGAGTGAAAATGGATTCAAATGCTAATAATTGTTCAAGTCATAGTGGAATAAATTAATGACTAGAATTATGATAGAAAACAAAAAGGAAAGTACCTACATAGACAATTACATCCACGACTAAATCAATACCATTCATCGGTCTTCAATTCTAATAAAGGGAAACATGATGATAAGGGGTATGAGTATGCCCGAAATCCCGTATGGGTTGGATATTTTTAATATGGTACGCATAACATCACATGCATCATGTGCATTGTGGGGGAAAATGGAGAAAATTCAATTGATTGAGAATTGGTTTACATGATTAGGTTTGGTAACCTAACAGAGAAAATGGGTATTAGCAGATCAAGTTCGTGTGCATACTTTAAGTTGTGTGCCTACACTCGTTAGACGATAGATTCTCGCTAACGGTGGCTATAACGAGGGATAATTCCATTGTAACGAAGGTGATTTAATAATCACCTAGATTAAAAATAGAGTAGACTAGTTAATACCGAGGGTACCCAAAATAAAAATTGATGAGTATGGTGAGAAGTCAAAAAAGCATTGCATATCACGTGCATCACCCCACTTACCGAGCTTTAGCTCATCTCGTTGTTATTTCTATGTTGTGATAGGAAAAGGGCAAAATAGTAAGGTTGTGATCGGCTCCTCCTAAGAGGCTTATGTGTAACACGGGATGCTGAAACTTTTTTTGTCTATAATTTTGGGGGTATGGAATCTATCGCTATTTGTAATATTTTGTTACCGTAATTAGTTATGTCCTATAAAATTTACTATATGCGGTTTTGTTATGTGATGTGTTGTTAATTTCTTAGGTACACTATACAAGAGATGATTAGGGTTTAGGTAGTGTCAACGTGACGTGCCTCGCCTAGTCACTCCTATTTGGGTAATATACGAGTGGACTAAGGTGGGGGCGTTATAGTATGCCTTACATTCACTTTATGTTAAAGTCTATTTGTCCCTTAATATTATAAGGTTTACAATATATTAGCCTTGTAATAGGTATATTGCTTAACGTATATTATGCACTCTAGAGGAACGAATATCATAAAGAGGGCTCGTCTCCTTTATCCCCTTCACCGAATGTCTAAGTGTAGACTAAATCACTCATGACTTATATTTCCTATCGAGAGAGATGACCTTGAT
Organism: Dovyalis caffra; assembly: GCA_963924115.1. Taxonomy (NCBI): domain Eukaryota; kingdom Viridiplantae; phylum Streptophyta; class Magnoliopsida; order Malpighiales; family Salicaceae; genus Dovyalis; species Dovyalis caffra. The sequence continues at coordinate 8,831 of CAWUPB010001031.1, read as the reverse complement.
GAATGGTTACCTAATAAGGATTAAGTATTTGAATGATATCAAATAACTAACATTATAATATTAGTTATATTATACTTTATATCATAAATAAAGAACAATAAGGTATCTGATTGGTAATACCCGAGTTATACGTCAAGTGAATTATACACTTGACATATAACTTAGTTTGTATTTGTTTTTAAAATAGGGAGTTTATTAGATAGACTCTTATCTCCCTAATAGCATATTATCATTATTTTAATTATTACCTATATTTACTAATAGGTATTTCTCTAGTTGACGTCTAGATATTAGGGAGAGGAACTAAACTGAATGACAATACATTTGTCTTTAGGATAACAAGGTGATAGCCTTTTAGTTAATAATCACCTTATGGGAAATCTCCTAAAAAAAGTCGTTATATACATAGAGTGCCTTATCCCTACAAGTTTAAGCAAATTTGATGGTTGAGGGAAACAATTGATCTCGTATAGTGGTAATTTAACCAATTTCACTATACCGTAGACTCCTTATCCTAAGGGTCCTTCACTAATGGTCTTTAGTTATATGAACTCTATGGAAAAATCACAACTTCAGTTCATGATTAGCTATATGATCAACTCATCTCTTATAGAGTTAGCGCCCATGGACTAAATACCTTTTCATTATTACCTTTCTACCTATATTATTTTTAAGTAGATAAAGGGTAATGTATTCCTAAGGGCCGATAGTGAATCAATATAAGCTTAGTGAGATACAATTATCATAGAATAATTATTGGCAGAGGAATATTTATGGGAGAATGAGTGTAATGTGCATATCATGAGATATCGAAGATGGTACCTAGTGTTATAGGGAAAAGTAGCCTATTTAGTTATTTCCCAATCATATTGTTATTAGGGTACATATTTACTAGGGTAATCTATATTATATTACAGTAGCCTAATTAGTTAATGATATATTGAAAAGGGATACCCTCTTATCCTTATAATCTATATTGACTCTCATAATTATATATCAAAAAGTATATAGGTCGTTGGAGGGAGATAATCAATCATAATTATAGATACCCATATCTTATAAACCCTCTATTTAAATGAGTTGGATTAATCATATAAAGATGAATAGGATATCATATAAGGGATGACTATTTAAATAGATTAAATAGACATCATAATGTGACCTTTCATATCATTGAGTCGGTATTCCTTATAATGACTAGAAAATAATTTTGATAGCAATCCCGAAGGATTTGGCCTTAATTATTAGTAGTTTATGATGCTGACATATATCTTAAATTTTCCTAATGTATTCTTATCTAAAATGATATGGACTTATAATTGGTCGTACCATGAAGGCAAAATAGAGGAGGCACAACTAAACTGTTTCATAATTAAGCACTCGTTATGTACTAATGTAAAGATAGAAACACATTGTAATTTCTCGTGGGCACACCCTTCCGGCTTGACAAGAGAGAGGTTATTTATTCCTTATCTAATGGATCCCCATTTTCTAAGGGCCATTTTTAGTATTTAAGGTATATCTTATGGCATACAATATACTTTTAGGAATAATAAAAGGTACGTTGTTGACCATGTTTAAGGAGAGGTAACTCTTGGAATTCCTAATATCTATATAATAACTTATGGTTACATTTATTAGTGATATTTTGACCTCAAGATGAACATAGCCTCGTATTCCTCACGTTAATCTATAATTTAACGTATGTCCATAAGTTATTATATAGATATTAGGAATCCCAATAGTTACCTCTCCTTGAACATGGTCAACAACATATCTTCTATTATTATTCATCCCTATCCTTTCTATTGTTAAAGGACTCGAAAAGGTATAAGAGTGATAAACTTATTCCACGTGGATAAGAGAATACAAGTTTAACATGAACAATTACCAATGAGGAGTTTGAGATAGTTATAATGGTGGGCCATCTCTTTGGCATATAGGGGTTTGATAGATATCTTATCAAGATAGCTTTTCCGTTACCCTTATACTAGGTGATTATAGATCTAATTGACATCACCCCTATATTTCTCAAATAGTATCCTTCTTAGTATGGTGAATATGGAATAAGTTTATGGCCTGTCTAATCTTCTATACCTAATCACCCGATATCATATGCTTAATGTCTACCCTTGATATCCCCGGTATTAATCATTTTGTGCATCTTATACTCCCTTGGCTATAATATATAAGAGATTACAACTAGATGATTTGTTGATGTTGCTAGTATAGAAGATTATCAAGATAGTTAAGATAGGATAATACATAATTAGGGCATGAGTGATGTTAACTATTGTTAATAGGCTGAACTAGAGGCCTATAATCCTATAAATCATTTGTATAACCTTTTGGTTTGTAAGATTAATATGCATAAGTATCATAGGTATATCTATAATTACTTGATACTCATTAATATACACATGAGTGTCAATTAGATACTTTGCCCATGTTTAGCACTCGGTAAATGACTATTACTCCATGTTGCTCATCGTATAATAAATGTTCTAAATATAAGGCATCAATAACGTAACATTAAATCACCTATAAGGTATATGTTTACTATCCGAGGCATATTACCAAGTACTATGTTGACCCAATTTTGTATATTAAATTCCTTGGTTATTGACCAATCTAATTCCCCACTCGATCTCACATTTATATTGATTTTTCAATAACTACCTACTATGATATGCACATTATGAGTGATTTGCCATTTAATATACATCGGGGTTTGGTCCATATTAGCCATAAATGTCCCCATTATGTTTAACTAAATAGACTATTATCATTAATCTTAAGGGTTATTATATGTTCCACTCTGAATATTTATTTGTATGTTATAACAATACATAACATGGGGTATGGGGACCAAACCCTTGTATTTAATTTATGATGACATCCGATAATCCTTTTTGGAGACTAAATCATTAGAGGACTATTATACTAGTTAAAATATTAATAATACGGGGAATATAATCATTATGAATAGTTTAATGGATTTAAATGTAACATGATAGGTTACCCATCATGATTAGGTAAGACAATAACAATTATAACATATCATAACCTTTATATCCGGTGATCACATGCTATTAACACCCTATATCACCATTGATTAGTTAGGTTATCATCTCTTAACTAGACTTATTGCCCTTTCTTCTAGTTATATCGATTTTCTAAAGGATGATTATTTAACAATCAAACTTAAAATATTTATTATAGGGTTATGCAATATGGCACTAATGATAATTGAAGATACTATTGCATAATAGTTATGCTAAAAAGTCTAACTATTTATCCCAATCTATAATTTATGGCACTCAATACACCCTATCTCATTTTAGACATAGGCATAATGTGATTATTAACAAGATGGGATATCTCCTAATTAATCTCCTAATTTTCCATGGGATACAAAATAAGGTTAATATTGGGAAAATTTTATTGGTTTCGTACAAGGCATAATGTGCATTATAATGGAGACCATGTATTTATAGTTATCCATCAATAGTAATTGTCCTTTATTAATAATTCAGCTAGTTATACTCTTAGCCTATATTAGGAATTATTTGGCTAGGGATAATATGATTATTAACAAGATGGGATATCTCCCAATTAATCTCCTAATTTTCCATGGAATACAAAATAACTAGTATTGGGAAACTTTTAGTGGTTTCGTACAAGGCATAATGGGCATTATAATGGACACCATGTATTTATAGTTATCCATCAATATAACGCTCAACTTGCCTAGGTTAAACACCATTATGATGTACCTTTGTTAATAAAGGCACCTATGGTATTTTAAATTCTTACATTGTTGGACCATAATACAACTAATGTATTATTTGCCAACTATTGATATTTCAAACGATTATATCATGATATTTCAAATGATAGATGACTTGTTAATCCTATTATAATTACTAACAATAATGTCTCTCCTAGTAATAGAGTATGGATCCTCTTTTAATAATTGGTGTAGGCTATGGATTTTGAGGTCAAGGATGGGTTATTCCAACAAATGACCCTTACTCAAGGGTATATAGAGTTAATTATTTTGATCAAATGAATTACCAATTTATTAAAATATTAATGGGAGAATACTCCATTTAAATAATCATTATATTAGGAGATATGGGTCCTCTTAGGTAATTGTATGCACATTAACATACTTATTGTCCAATAATAATCCATTAGATTAATTCTTATGATATACATATATTCATATTGGAATAGTACCAACGGTTAGGCCTCCATTAGTCCTTGATTATTTTGATAATATTGCTTAAAGCCCCTATTAAATTAGTGTAAATAATTCCCTATTATATAACTATATGCCATCTCCAATAGTCATTTATAATAGTATTAATAAAAGATCATTAGGTAATCATGAATTGTAGAGTAACTCTTGTTCATGGATTCACCTATATATTCTCCAAAGTTACCCTTAGGTAAGTAATTCCACTTATAGGTGTTCATGAGATAGAAGGGTAGATCAATTATTAAACATGATATGGAGTAACCCTTCCATTAGTAATGTTTAATATCTCCTAATAAAACTATCCCTCTATACCATCACCGTTAATGATGGTTTCTCTTAATTCTACAAATAGTTTCCCATCTTTTAAATTATTCCTTATCATAACCATCTATATAATCGTTTAAGGTTTACTCATGAATATATATCAAAATTAACAGTAATACTTTCCCTATAAGAATGATATTAAATGCATTAGGAGGACTCATCATAATTAAAAAAAGTGATTTATTATAGAATCTATTGGTATTAATAGTCAATTGTTAAGAGTATATTAAATATTATTTTCCCAAATGTGTATTACCCTTACATAGCTATTATTATTAGTGAATAAGATCTAACCTTATAGCTAATTAACCCCTATAATTAATAATCCTTTGTTACACCTCCCAATATAGCCTCAATATATAGCTTATACCTATTGGACATAGGGTGATCATATTGTAATACAATTATGAAATATCACCATTTTATTATACTATTGTATGGCCAACCTATCATTAGGAGATATGGCCGTAACCATTATATTTACCTATGATAGATTATATAATTAAAGTAAGGATAGACATTCATTACTAAGAATTGGGACTTAAACCATGATATAACTTAAATCAAGGTATTAGTAGAGAAGATAATCAAAATTGGGTCAACCTAATTAGAATAATAGGTCTATGATTATATGACGTAACATATTAAATATAGGTATATCACATCCTAGAATAATATGGATATAAATATGGGAGAATAAAATTAGAATATTTATCCCTAGTAGACTTGGAGTAACCATATGATTACCATATGTTTATATAGTCACTATAAATAGTCCATTATTTACATATGATAGTGTCCTATCAACCTCGCACTCTATAGTCTTAGTTAATATGTATAATCAGCAAGTATAAGGTATTGATATTTTAGATGATAAGTATGCATCCGACCTACTCTTATTTGAGAAATTATAGTTGTCGATACTTATTAAAATTGGTAATCCCTATCTTATAGATATTAATAGGATAGTCATAGATAATTATATACCCTATTCGGGATAACAATAATGATACCATATACCTATAAAAATACTATTACATAGGTAACCATAGTCCCGTCCATGATATAGTACGCTAATATCCTCAAACTATTGGTTAGTTATTGTTTGCTCCATATAGATTTACAATATTCTTGCTAACTTGGATAAGATTCAAGGTATGATTTGTGCTTTAATATACTAATGTATGCCTATTATAATATAATAAGGGGTTTGTATTGTCACACCTATTAGTTCACATAGAAACAATTAGGGTTAGGACCAGATAAGAGGGAAAGACAGAGTAATCTAAGCATCTATCAAGTTGGGCCAAGGGAGATGCTAATATAATGGGTAATTATGTAACGGCATAATAAGTGGCTCATATATTGAAATATGCTCATAGACATAAGGTAGGATGGAGGATAAAAATTATGAAATCGATACTAAATTAATTGACAATATAATTAATGGTGATCACTCTTATGTTAGGCCCATATAGGGAGTATAATTATAAGAGTAATCTCTCTGGAGATAAATATGAGCTTATAAATGATCATCCTCTCATAAGGGATCCAAATGAGAATCTATACCCGATTTGGGATCCATTCTTACCGATATCACTCTAGGTTAATGAAATATTGGATATCCATAGGGAGATGTTCATCCGAATTATCATTTAAAGACCAGCATAAAAGTCAAGGATTTATATTAGCCTATGGGCCTCACAACATTCTTTTAATAATTACCTAAATTCATATGCCAATCAATTACATTTTCTTAGGGTCAAGGGATATATAAAATTCCTAGAGCACTTAATCTATTAAGTTGATACACCCCTCCTAAATTGATATATAAATTTAGGCGTATATCACTTTTGGATTGACATGACACCTATCTTCAAACATCTAGTTTGAATTGGTTTAATCAATGTATTTTTAACAAACGTCCGCTAATTGGTTCGTCATCCTACCTAACATTAAAACATTGTATGTAAAGAGGATAGTTCCTCTCCCTCACTATTTTGACGTACAATTCTCATATCCCTTCTAAATGATAACCCATATGTTAGACAAGAGGGTCAAAGGTTGAAAATAATCTTAATATTTTTACGAGGACCAATAGCAATACTCTAAATGGAATAGGCTATTTCCATAAAGGGTATCACCCTAAATAGTGTTATATAAATTATTCCCTATTATGCCACCTTACAAGCCTATGGAATATTAGTGACATGGGAACTCTATATTATGTTTGTAGGTATTATCATATAGCAAGTAATGAACCTTACCTTGGTGTATAGTGGCATAATAGTGAATTTTAGTATGGCTTATATTGGTATATAATGGTCAACTCTTTTAGCATTATTTTAATGGACAACAGCCATGTATAATTATTTTATAATATTACTAGGCTTATTCGAAAAATTATAGTGGTTGGTAAATTAGTGGCATATCATTGTCCCACTATTTATACTATTGTCATACTATATATTCAGGATATATACACAATGACATTAACCCATTTTTCGTATTATAATATACTTATGTACTCCCTAGTTATTACAATGCTACCTAGCTTGACATACCTTGTAACATGCTAACGAAGAAGTATAGCACTATAAGATGTCGACTAATTAGGTCAAGATATCTATAATGATAACCCATAACCACTTTTATGGCTATGTCCATTAAAAGAGATAATTATAGTTATTACTAGGCATATCCTATAAGATGACGAGTAACTATATGTGTTTGATAAAAAAAATAAAGTTTTAACAAGATTAATTCAGAACATATTAATCTTAACTATTTTTTGCTACTCCAATTACAAACTGTCCTAGCTCTCAAATCTCTAACTCTAGTATTTGTTAGTTTGCTCGGTTATTTAATAGTTAATTCCATCGAACATTAAAGGACAAATTAAGATATTTAATGAGCTGGCCACATGGATTTTTTGCCGGATTTAAACGAGTGAGGCCGAGACCTCCATAGACATGTATACGTAGGTTTTGATGAATTTAAATGTAGTGTTTGTATGGTTCGATATGTTTAAATCTGATCGTGCCTGCCTCTTACTATTCGATGGTTCACATCCAAGTTAAGCGACAAATTAAAGCTCCAATTTGGTTCTTAGAAACTAGTTGCCGCCCTTGCGGTGTTGGCTCACGTGCTAAGTTTGGCTCCCATGCATGTTGGAAAACAAAATTCAATGATACCACCCAATATGCATTGAAAAAGGCCGATCGATTTAATTTTGATATACAAAAACTAGTACAAAGATAGTTAATTATTAAAAGACTTGCATAATCTTAGTTAATATGATGTTTGGAGAGCGTTTGATTCGAGAAAATTCTTAAATTTCTTCTATCAAGATATCTTAATTAAATGTCATAAATATTTGGGTTATTTTAGTTAGAAAAGTTAAATGCTCTTGAATTTAATCTTATTATAGTATTCCCTAGGTCATAACATTATTTTAATCTATATAGTTGATATTAAGGACTATATATAGTTAGATACTAATGGTTAGTCCAATAATTGGTAATCAATTATGTAAAAGTACTATACCCGGGAGAGATAGAGGAGTTATATAGAGTCCTCTACCGAATGAGAGTGATGGTACGCAATAGATAATAAGATGGAGAAAATTGATCTTATTTACATGGATTGTGTACCTTTTGATATTACATTCACTCTAGGTTAAATTAGATAGAGATGGATAGGTAATATCCAATGAGTTACATTATTATATGAGGGTTATATGACAATTAGCCATTATAGGAGATTGATTACCGGATAGTATAAATGAACTATTATGCCCCTATCAATATAATTAGGTCTATATAATCAATATCATAGTTATCCCAAGTCTTTCCCCTAAATAGTCCTAAACACATTTATGATTAATTTTATTATTAGGATCTATGTACTTTAGGATAGCAGTGACCATCATAAAGTGATTTAGTATCTTATTAATACTAGGGGGAATTAGTTAGGAGGATACCTATCAATAGTATAATATAAGCCATATAATCACCATGGTGAGCTATAGGGACCGTGTAAAAAGAGTATTCATAATAATAATATTCTAGGTGGTAACAAAGGTTAAATTTATCCTTAAATACGCATAGGATAATATTATAGTATACATGGGTCATTAAGACATATAAGAACATTATCTATTTGATAAGGTGATTTATAGGATGGAAATAAGGGGGTAGATAGTGGTTTGATAATATACTTATCCTATAGGCACCCAATCAAC
>CAWUPB010001019.1:0-568813 GCA_963924115.1 Dovyalis caffra | reverse complement strand
CCTAATTTTGGTCAAGGAGGAATCAGTATTGATAAAATAGCTACCCCATACTCCCGAATAGATGATTATAAGGACTTCCCCTAATTATGATGAAAAGGGTGACATAATAAAGAGTCCCTTTTATGTTTTCCACATTTCTCAACCTATCTCTACTCCATTTATATATTAGGGTAGTACTCTAAAAGAATATAATCAATGTACCATCACTCTTATAGGTATATGAAACAATGAGGACCTTGGCTAAGGTTTTTATATGGTTGACTTGAATAATACCTAAATATACCTCAAATAAGTGATAATATCATTTTCTAAATAGGGTAATTGACTCTTTTGTATTTTAATTCAGTAGGGCATATCGTTACCATCTTAATCTTGGTGCTAGACAAAGGTACTTTGTTAGTAAGGTACTATCATCCCAATAATTGATGAAAATACTTATTGCTATTTCCAAATAGCATATTAGTGCTAAAATATAATTTAATCCCCAAATATTCTCTAGGGGTGAATTTTGAGGTAGTGATAATATATCCTATTAGGACATATTTAGTTCACATATACTTCTATTTTAAGCTCGACCAAATCGTAGATTAATGAAAAGCATTTGATGCTTTATGGCATCCTAATATGCACAAATTATATGGTCCTATTGGAATTTTAGGAGATTCCCAATCCTCCGTCGACATCTCGAGTATTGCTAGGTGAAATATAATCACCATGGTGAGCTATAGGGACCATGTATAGAATATGGCTACAAGCCTTATATAGTTGGCCATTATTATGAATGGATAAGAGTACACGTCCCTATACCTATTATTAACCTTTAAAAGTGGGAACAATCTACTTATTTCATGTTAGTATTAACCCCCTATTTACTTAATCACCCTAATAATCTGTGAATCCTAGGGCCAACTATATAGGTTATGATAGTTTTTACTCTATTTTGTTTAAGGTGGACAATATAACTCCTATTTATTTATTAGAAATTATATATTATTGGTATATAATGAGTAGTCCATCACGAATTGTAAATAGAACCTTAAATTTAAAAAGAATATATGATGAACGTCAAGAATATCTCCATATAATGGTTTAACCAATTATAGTTGTCATTGTATTATAACTATTAGCCACTTCATTACTATTATACTTATATTCAATTAAGGATATCTTTTACTTGATATGTGCATCAATATAATTAACTCCTAAGGAGATATCCTATTTATAAAATTAGGAAGGATTTATGGTAGATATAAGTAAGGGTTATACTATTATATGGTGGCTAAAATATTTATTAGGGGGCCATTACGTCTTATCGAGTATAATAGCATTGAATTTAATTGATAAATCTGAAGACCATGATGCCAAATTGTTGGAGTATTAATTAACGTGACAAAATACAAAAGGTTAGATAAGAGTATAGATGTTCTTCAATTAATTTTAGTATCATTCATGCTTTGATATATTAACCCATAAATAGTATGGACGATTATCTATATGAAGATAATACTTTAATCTAGGGTAGAATAGTAAGTCAAACATTAGTTCACCTCTACGAGATTTTGATAACTCAATCATCATAGCATGGTATACCAAATGCTACTAACATTTAGCGAATATTTAATTATCTTATACCTAATACGAATATTGTGTCTGACTTACTATTATACCCTAGATTAAATAATGTTTCACCATTATCATGGTTACTAGAGTAGGCACAAGGGTATATAAGAGTAATGGTTAGAAGAAAGGTATCCTAGGATAACTCATGCTAGAGGTCACAAGAAAGGGTATATAATTATAGAACATCTAGGTAGTAAGAATAGTCCTTTATAATATTCTCTAGAGTCCTTAATAGATGATATAGCCCAACCTTAGAGAATAGTGGGCACAATACTATCTATTTACTCAACTATGTTCTATACAATATTACCCCACATATAAGTCACATAATATAATCAATTCTTGGTTTATAATTGGGAATTAACTATGACCCCTTACCCCATGTTATTTAATACATTTTTTGACACACCCTACACTAACTTTATATGACTGATCATGAGAATAGTATAATTAGTATAATATTTTGAATAGTATACAATACAATCCTTCATTACCAAGAGCCTTACTTTATACTCATTATCTAGAAACATATTAAGGGGAGTAATAGTGACCTTATATTCTCCATAAGGACAATGATAATATTAATACTCTCATGAGTATTAACTTGGATTGAACCGCTTGATAGTCTCTCCAGTTAATGATTACGAAAGGTAAATTGTAAACTTCCATAATATTATATAGAGATACAACAGTATCCCAATTGACCATTCATAGGATCACCATAGTTTATAAGTAGGCTCTCGTAACTAAAATATTTTAATCAGACATATGGATAATTATAAAAGGTTATCCGATTAATTTATAGAGAAGCTATTATTACAATTCGAATAATATCAAACTCACAAATATTATGCCTAATCTATTATATTAGGATTCTATTTAGCCCTGACTAAAATGTTTTTAGTCATGACCGTGACTAATGACATGTTCCCCCTGTAATTAATAGGGTATCCATAGGTATAAATTGGTAATTTATAATTATGAGTATTAGTTATACCCATAATTACATTGATATTCCAAATACTATCGGCTATACATAGTTTATTATCCATTGTCACGCAATTTGAGTTTGAGTCTATATAGTCCATTATCAAAAGATAATTCGGTGATAGGTTAGTATTAGAGTGTAATCCAGTAATACGAGAACAATATTCGAGTCATCTATAGTTAGAATAATAGGTAGTCCTAGGTACTTCACTATACTTATACTATGTTGCAGTTCCTTATTAGGTATGAATATAAAACATTATGCTCTGTCTTTATAATGGGTAAAGACGTTTTAGATACACCATACTCATTATAATGTCAAAGGATATGTAACGTAATACTTGATATGAGGAAGAGAGGAAAATATTAATTTATAATATTTAGTCCATATATGAATTCCCCCAACCTAAAGTGATTACCGTTCATTAACCTTTGATTTATTCTTATTTATGGTTGTAAATATCCTATGATACTATAAGTATCAAATATTGGCATATATATGATTATCCTTGGTGAGTACCTTTGTATATTGAAGGCATAACTACCATATATTCCATCGAATACCATAATTTGAGGTACTATCCCGTCATGTTATATGATTAATCTGAGAACACTTTGATTAATGTAGATATGTGAGTTTGTAATCTATATTGATCCTATACCTAATATATGATATTTATAATAGACTAGAATTAGTAAAATATCCTCACTACATATCAATGAGATACCATTTAATAGGTCCTTGAGATTGGTGATAAAATTATCCTATATTACATCGAATATCAACTATAAATTATAATACTCTACTATTAATAGACTAGTCGAGAAAATAGGTACCATAGGGAGTACTATGGTATAACCACTATTTTAGAGAATCCCCAATTGATGAGTGTCAATTATGGTCATGAGAGTATCCATGATATAATACTTAAGTCTAAAATTGTTAAATACTTGTCCATACATGGGACCATACATCCCTTTATTGGACCTACCAATATCCATAATGGAATTTCGGATTAAATGTTCTTGTGAATTGACATAAGCCTATTATTCTCATCATTTCCTTATATTAGAGAATCTATTTGGTATTAAATTATAATACTCAAATAGAGTATATCATAACCATAGGTAAATATTAATTTGAGGATTAATACTATTATATTCCCTCTCTTGGTTTATAACCTATATTGTGGAACAACCTCTCTATATGATGTGTCACTATCTTGGGGAATATAGAGGATTTATCAATTGTTTACATACATAATTTGTATTGATATATAAGGTATACTTATATTAGAGTATTAATGTTTGACTTACTAGGGGAGAATCCCAATTGCTAATCATACAAGCTCATGTTTTATCTAGTATAATAATCTTGATAATTATGCCCTAATTATGTATTATCCTATCTTAACTATTTTGATAATCTTCTAGTAGGTTTGTATTTCATGAAAGGTTAAATATCTTGATAATCTTCTATACTAGCAACATTTTAAGTGGAGAAGTTAAGATAGGATAATACATAGTTAGGGCATAATTATCAACGATTATTATACCATGTTTCATATTTAGTTCCCCTATATGTGTCTAATCTAATTAGTTAATGTAATCGGACCATTACTTATAAAAAGAGTATTTTGATAATTATCAACTTTCCTATGTTAAATATATAATTAACCTAGGTAAAATTATATCCCCATTGATATTATAGAATAGGCTCCTAATAATATACGGACATGTATTCTTGATTCAATATACCATAAATAGATTAATTATAGCTCTTAATATCAAAACATTATGTTTCCTATTGGGTATGATATGGGACCATATATCCCATGATCACCTAGGAGATATTGGTAGTTAAAATATACTCTACTTATCACTAGTAGTTCATAATTAAGGGTATTAGTAGACAATATATTTAGGGAAACCTTACGGATGCTTAATATACAAAACTATTGTTATCACCTAGTTCTTATTTAGTTATGATGGTTAAATTGTATAATCATAGGACATTACTAAAATATACTCCTATCAATGGAGACCATATAATATTATGGCCAATACTTATATGTGTTACCAACCCTATTAGCTATAACACCCTTCCTCGTGGGATAACTGAAGGGACTATGTTATCAACTTAAATATGGCCCATCTATAAGCATAATAGTGTTATCTAAATATGTATATCCATTATTGATATCATACTATTAGGATATATCATATAAATGGAATAGCATTTATGTGTTATATACTATTTATCATATCTAATAATTTCACTATTACTTGTTTGGTACTATTCTTTTCACTATGATGATGTCATAATGGTGTATACTCCCGATGGTGCCTTGTATATAATTATTATGATGGTCAACTCTTATTGGGATGAATATACGGTAATAATTTCCTATCAATATAAGTCCATAGAGAGTTGTCCAGAATGAGCATTTTAGGGACTGATAGTGTTATAACTAGGTAAGCATCACCTTTAAGCTAAAAGGTATATCTCTTTACTCTAACATATTTTGATTATAAGTTATGCTTAGAAATATATACTAGTATAAAATTATAGGTTAACCATATGGTTATTATCTATAAGATAAACTCATATAAAGGGGCATTTTTCGTTATGGGTATTGGTACTTCACACCTGATTGAGTTGCGAAATTAACAGAATATCATATATTGTTTTCTTCTTGTTATAATTGACCAAGATTGTTATGGATTATATAAATGGATATATCAACAAAAAACTTTATACCATTATGGTGTAATATAGAGTGAACTTCTAATTCATTTTAAAACTATAAGATTAATTTTTATTAAGTTATTTAAAGGTTAAAATGTCATGTTAATATATTCCTTTTGAGAGAGATTAGTTATAACTGAGCAAAGGTGTCCAACTTAGGGGTAACCAAGAGATACAAGCGATCCCACTTATTATGTCAACCATTTCCCAATTTTAGACTATGGTATAAAGCTATAATCATATCCCGTTATTGGATTCTTATAGCTATGGTTAAAGAGTTTTGAGGACTCTATAATAAGTAAATACCCTATGATAGCTAAATGGAGGCGTACCTTGTGTATGGTGAGTATTATGTTGGTACATATATATAGACCTTGTTTACTAATAGGGATTAGTAATCCCCAAATATAACCCTAGACTAATGGATAGTAGGATATATTGATAATGTATAAAATTCTAATTTGATAAATATTGTAACTTATTATACCTCCTAAACCATAGGTAGTACTAAATATATACTTATCATATAGAGTACATAATTAATTATACTCATCTTAGTGGATAGGTTAACAATACTATCATCTTAACCATAATAATTATGGTTATTATCTTAAATTACAATGGGGTAATTTAACTCATAATATACCCGTAACATCAAGGGAATGGTATAATTAAACTCTATGAAATATATACAGATGTTATAGTTGGATATACCTATATAAATTTTCCTATGAACAGATAAAGGTTATTAATTTTGATCGACCCTCGCCTAATTAACGGTTAAGCAAATAAGGTAACAATACCCTATATCGGATATTCAATTAATATCTCTTAAAGAGTAGGGGATATCCCCATTATATACAAATTATATTAGTGCTTACCTAAGGGGTTATGATATTGTATTACTAATATCATTATTAATATATTAGGGCTATTGAGGGGTAGCCATTTGATAAAACCAATATAAAAATATTGGCGAGGGGTGACTAATATAATTTGTAGTCATTAGTAAATTATCTCATCAAAATCTCTCATCTAGTTAGGAGGACCTTGGTTCTTTTCTCTATTTATTTTAGGTGATAAATATTACTTAAATTATCTATAGCCTAAACATAAAGTAAATTTTGGGTATCTCGTCTCACCATTACTATACGATCATCCTTTTCTCCCTCCCTCTCTATCAAGCCCATTATTTGCTTGTGATAATAAGGCCATTAGCTATTTTATTTCGTAAAAAAAAAAAAAAAAAAAAAAAAGCTAATGATATGGAATAATAAGAGCCATTATAGTGATGGGATATAACAATAACTATTAAATCATAATATGGTCAACCTTAGGTTACTACTATTAGTAGGGTCCCTCTCTAATAGCATACACTATTATACTATAATTAATGATTAAATTACTAGGGAATAACATAGGGATAATCCTCTTACTCTAGTATACGGCTATATAAGACCAATTAATGTACATTATGAATAGAGAATAATATATCATTCCCTTGCATATTATTAGCATTTAGAGAATGAACCTTCTTATAATGGTATAAGAAACTTTATTAGGATTTTTTCTATTATCCGATAAGATAATATGATCCATAATACATACAAGTTACTATCATTCGATGAGTTATAAATCTGAATAATTAAATAAGTATCAAACACATAATGATTAAACATATTGCTAATATAGACAGTCCTTATCCGTTGATTACTTTTAACTGGAATTTATTATATGCCATGTTTTATCCCATAATAATACTATCTGGAATATAACCCACTAAATCTAGTTAACATATTAGCATGTTGAGTTAGAACCACAGGATATTAAATCACTCAAGGATATAGTCCGTTGGTATTTTACCTTATTGGACTAGTGCTATATATCCGTCAATATGGGCCATAATATTTGTCACGATATATGTAACCATAGAGTACATTAAAGATATTATCTAATAATTGGACTCCTATATATTAGGGTAATGATGGTAACCATGAATATCAATCGGTACGGACATATCAACTGTAGTCTCTCTTATTTATCATGCCCACCTATAATTATTATGAGATAATATCATTTTCTAATTAGGTAGTGCTCATAAACCTATCGGGGGTTATAATTTAGTCATTTATGTCTTGATAGGGTAAAAAATAACATATATGCCTAATTAGTATTATATTTCTCTTGGTTATATAGTTGACAAGGAAGGGTCTCTAGAATGATAAAGTTAGCCCAATAACTTTATACGGTGGGATAAATAATTATTGTAATAATATATTATAGTAAAATGTTTGATTACCCACGGTTAATCCCCTAAGTTACCCTTATTTCTTAATTTGGGGAACAATATAATAGTTATAATTATCACGAGAGAGAGTGTTACCTTATTAGTGGGCTATTATAGGTATTATTATATTAAACCCAATCTAAGGTTATACACATTAACTATCAATATACTTAAATATTAATACTAACAGGATCCCATCATATTAGAAACTAACCTTAGATTGGGAATTAAGTTATGGGTTAATTGATACTCATTATAACCATATGTTTATAATATTACCAACAATATGGAGGGATCTCTATATGACGTATCATCTATTGCCCATATAGTCACTAGTAATTCATACCTAAGCTATTATCTAGGTAGGCTAATAGACACCGTTAAGTTATATAATACTCTAGAGGTAGTATCTACAATAATTGGCTCCCTTACCGATTACATGGTCAACCCATAAAGTGGCTATAATAGGTCGGCATTAATAAATTATATGTTTGGATACCAAGTGAATCTGTACACTTACCATTGATGACAACATTATAAATTAAGGTATAAAAGGTCCTAGTTATTTTGGAATAATTGTAACTTATTATCCCCGTTGATCCTATACATAGGTGTTCTCTATAGAAGGCCCATATTATTAATGACAGGAAATGTAATCCTTAACTAGGAGAGAGGGGCATGAGGTTTAAATAATATTTTACTCATTAGAGGTAGCTTAGTATCAATCTGTTATGGATATAATTATTATCAGAAGAGGGTAAGACATTAAGGCTTATAGGTTAAAACGTATGGATACTTAAAGATGGGAGTTAATTAGAAACCCACATCATTAAAGTTAACATATCACCAAAGGGATTAATCAATAATTGTTGATTGGATACATCCTACTAGATAATAATGTATCAAATGGATAACCCAAAATGATATATGTTATATAGTTATGTAGTAATGTTATCCACCTTGGATAGATTATCTTTTTCCATTACGAGGAGGCTTATTATTAATAAAATAATATTTTTAATTATATTGCCTACGATAGCCTTACTACAAGACATGGATATATAGGGGAAACATAGGGATAATATGATTACCCTTTTGGAAGCAATAAGGGTAACTACAAGGGATAATTACATTCCCGAGAACCTCTAAGGTATATAAGTAGGGTAATGAGTTTGATACATATCTTATAACTATCTTGGGAATTCCATAAGCTATCCCAAAATATAATTAGCCCATATTTAAATGTGAGTCATCATACATTCATAAAAGTCGATTATTCTCTCATTAATAATTAAGGCCAATACTATTAATAGCTCTATCATATAATGTAAGGTCCTCCTAAACCATAGGCAGTAATTAAATTTGAAATAAGTGGCCATAATATGAGTATTAATATGATTCACTATTAACGATATTGCTCATTATCGATAGAGTAATGACCTACTATCTATAACTATCCCTTAAATTTAATCAAAGTATGTTTCTATTTAACTATGAATACATTAATTGATTAATAACTACTATGGTATTATTAAGAATTTTTTATCCCTATTAATATTAATGATTAGCCATGTTCATCTCCTCTTTTACTATCATTAAACAATTGTCTTCAAGTTATTCATATAATTACCATTATCACAATGGGTCTTCAACCTAAAGTATGATATCATCTAGATAAGCCATAATTCAGCCATTTTATCTTATTAATACCTAATATTGAACATCAATAACCAACTAGGGCCAATTAGTATATTTTCTCTAATACCTCATTAGCCATATCTCAGTTTAACAAATATTATAATGTCTATGAATTAACATCGTTAGTTATCGAGAAAATTGCATCATGATCCTTAATACTTTAATAGTTATTAGGGCCCATGAATATTAGGGTGATAAGGTATAACCAATATATAGCAAATCGAGTACCTTCTACGGTGAGAAATATTCATCCTCATGAAGTATTATAGTCGATTAGGTAACTTATAATATACCTATGGTTCACCCCGATTGAGGATGATACCACCTGGTTATATTATATAATTATAGGGAGATAGCTCATCCTAATATTATATAGTTTTCTCACCTTGCTATTTTTCCCCATAAATCTATGGACATGTTAGTTGGGTAGCTAATCAGACTATACTTATATTATTATCATTTCTAACGTTTGTGTACTAAATGTCCCTAATATTAAGTAGCTTGATATGCTATAGGACAGGGCTATTGATAATAATATAAGTATACCATTGTTAAACTATTACAATGAGGCACTAATATATTAGGCTATATTACAATATATAGTTATTCTAAAAATATCGACATTTTTATGTACTCTATATGACTAGGCTCATAGAGTGAATCTACATTTTGGCAATGCGACTATTCTGATGAATAATTGCACTCCCTCATCATTTTAATCAAACCTTATTAGTGCATCATTATAGTATGAATGGGTCCCATTGTTATATAAATGTACTCTCCATGAGATTATATAATATAGCTTCCTATATTTGTTTACCTTATCGAGCCTCATTGGAATAGTTGTGGAATCACAAGAATTTAGTATAAGTTGCCATAGATTACACCAAAATCTAGGAATGCCAACTTAATATGTAGTTTAAGGATATCTAATTTGCAATGGTTTACATCAATAGGTTCATAGTAAAGAAGGAGATATGTGAATTATCATATTGGATGATATATTGGGATAATATATGTCAATCAACTCTCCACATAAAGAATAGGCATTTTTCTATACCCTCTTAGTAATCTCCATTTAAGCATAAAATCCTAGATATTTATCCCTCACTCCCTCTTTTCCTTCCATCAATTAGGCTCCTAGAGACATGTTATATTACCTAATTAAGATAAAGAATCAATTGGACTATACTATATTACCATGTTATATAGTACACTTTCCATTAATTATGGGGCACTATTATCTAATTTTAGATATACCTCATACATAATCAACAATGAGGCCAAATAAATACACATCAATATTATTCTACATTGTTAGTAACAGTTTATCAAAATATATAATTATTTTGACGTTATGCCTTTCTATTACTCCTAATATTGGCATCCGTATAGACAAATAGTAGTGTATGGTCATAAAATATGTAAGTCTATTAATCAAAATTTATTAGAAAGGGATAAATATTTTCATGGATACACCTTTACCTTTCCTTAACAATTAGGCCCGTTTGACAAAATGTTACTCTTTGATTGTGATTTATCGTTTCTCAATTAGGTAGTATATTTTCACTTCTTTATGTTCAACATAAATTGGTTCATAGCAATGTTATTACACTTTCGAATTATATTCCTTATTTGTAGGGATACTTGATATTATAGGTTATTAGCCAATTCTATAAGTTAGTCCATTGGTAATAATATTCATAAATCAACTAGTATTATAAAAACATTAAATATTAAAAGATCCTATTCAATTACCAATGTTCTTAGCTAAAACCTGGAAATGGGGACATAATATCATTAACAAAATTTGACCCATCCTAAATGATTAAATAATTCCCTACTGACTTAGCTTAGGGGTTGAGAATTCACCCTGGACTTCACTAAATAAGCCATTGATAATAGCCTATTTCTTTAACATTCCTAATAAATAAAACAACTAATAAAATTACACCTAATTAAGGAGAATATCATAAGCTCATAGAGTCGAGTGAATATTATTAAAATATTAGCAATATTTAACTATAATGCGAAGGACTCTCAATTAGCTATATAATCATCAAACTAAATTAACTCATCTCTTAGGAAATTTGTATTATATTAATGATTAAAATGAGAATTTCTTGGGGAGAGAGATTATAACCATGAAAAAGGTTAATATCCTCAAGAGTGGGTCATAACTAATAATTATTACTAAAAACGTTATATGCTTATCAAATCATAGACTTCCATATGCATACATGGATATTAGTTGCTAATAAGTTCCTAGGGGAGATGTTAGAATAAGGATTAATTAAATTGATTACATGTTGATATAGCCTAGTGACTAATATGAAAAAGCTACATGTATCCTAAACTAAGAGATGCATAATCTATAACTATACCATGCTAATTGTATTATCGATCGAACAAAATCAACTCCTATTTGATAGTTAGGGGATTAATGCAGATAGTTGAATTTACACATCAAATTATGAGTGGGGTTAATACATTTCAAGAAAATTTATATCATCCATGCTTTGATATATTAACCCTCCGAGTGCACAATTCATATATTGGTTAAATATACATTGATAGATATATAAAGTAAGGGAATGATATATTCTCACCTGATTTATAATAGTATAAACACATTCATAAAGCAACATAAAAAGAGTAGTTCAAATCCATTACTTAAGATGTTCACTCTAAGAATAGGTATTGATTCCCTTTTAAGATGGAGGGAGAATAATATAGGGATTTAAATGTTATAAAGGATGATTATTTATAATATATGATCAGTAAGCCCCACTTTGTTTCAGCTTAGTTGAACTATTATAAATGGGGAGTGATAACAATACATGGAGCTATGATACCTCCATGTATAGAGGTTGGAGTTAACATCTTGGAGGTAATTCTCTTACTAGGGAAAGTCGATAATATAACCTTTTATAGTTAGGGGAAATAACACTTACCAATATATAAATAATGATACCACTTACCAATGGATAAATAATGATAATTGGTTCTTTATACTAGCAATTATGCATATTAATCTGTTAAGTAATATCTAATGGTCATTTATAAATGTATTATCACTCATGGTAGGTGATCTCTCAAATAAGAGTAAGGGTTATTCCTCGTAGCCAATAGTTTACTAGTTACTATTCACTTATGGTGAGAATAATATTAACATCATTATAGGCATATTAATCCATATGAACATGCATATTAAGTTCAACGTTCAACTATTAGCTTAACGTGATATAGTATAATGAAATATAAACTATTGGTTAAATGTAACACGGATTGATTCACCCTTTATTTTTAAAGGGTATTGATTCAACTAAATATATTTACTCAATTTAGTCTCTATTTTGTATAATCTATTTAATTAACTATCAAACAGGAAACTATTCATTGGATATATTTAATCTTTAATAAGGTAGAATGATTAAACCTTAAGTTATGGAACATAGGTAATTGGCTTACTATTTAAGCTAAGAGGTTATTTATGCTTAGACTACCATATAGGGTATCTTACACATTATAATTTACTAATTATCTCCCTGTTCATTCCTTTATAACATACTTATGTACTCCCTAGTTGTCTATTAAAATACGCTAGGGATAGCCTAAGCATGGTAGGATAATTCGATGAGTAGGTTATAAAGGTTAAGTAATATATGTATAAATTAAAGGAGAATTATTCCTGGGTAAAGGTATCCATTGACCATTCTAGAGATTATATTTCTAATAATATTTCCCTATGAATTCCTCATAACCTTTTATAGTGCCATACCGTTATGTTGTATATACCTTAGTTAGTTGATTACTAAATATACTAAGTTAATGAGTGTCTCCAAAAGTGATCTTAGGTAGTGTGAAATAGTATTGTACAATTATATGAAGGGGTGTATTATGATACTCGGGGATACCGATTACTAATGGATAAATAACAATAATTGGTTATTTATACTAGCAATTATGCCTATTAATCTGTTAAGTAATATCTAATGGTCATTTATAAATGTATGATCACTCACAATAGGTGATTTCTCAAATAAGAGTAAGGGTTACTCTTTCCGGCCGAGTAATGTACCTATTTTGAGTACATAGATGATTTTGAGTACAAAGATGATTTATTACAATCCTCTTTATATTCTTTTGAGTTCATTATCAGTCACTAATAAAGTTTAATCCTAAATATGACTTACTGATATATAATATCTCTAAACGATATTGGACAAATGGTATTGCTATTTATAAGTAGCAATCTAGTATATATATTTGTCCCTTTACGATCAATGGTATTTTAAGTTATAATCAACGATCATTCTAACTATGCTTACTAGAGGGAACCTCTCTATACAAATATAGGACTATTAATTATGATGGAGTGAAATAATCTATGAGGGTATAGGTAATGTCTCCTCACGAATGTAACTATTATTTATGAATAAAATAGTTAAGACGATCATAAAAGGAGAGCAATGATAGAGAGGGTAATCTATATTAACCCTGTAAGATATCATATCGATGGATATTCTTTTATTGATCATAGGTCAAGTTCCGTAAGGCTAATATACTGTACCAATTTGGTGGGAAAAATTAATGTGGCATACCCCATTAGAGCATACCCTTATTGATAGAATCTAGTGTCTCATACACGGATTAGATAGAGAGATAGGATTGACTTATGATCAATAGGTGTTTATCATAATTTTAGGCTCAACTTTGCCAAGAAGATAGCTATTGGTATATGGTAATTGGAATATTCTCAATTGAAACAATTATAGAATCATTAAGGAGTGTCATTCTTAAGACCTATAGTACACAATATATATGGGAGATATGGTAGAAAGATATTATATCAGAGGAGTTATTGGTTAAGATGATATGGACTATAGTGTATCATGATCAATTCATGAATAGTTTATCAAGTATCACTATGTCTTCTCTATAGAAGGCTCTATCATGCTCTAATAAATTCTTGTGGAAGACATTCACCATAATGGCTCAGATAGTTTAATAACTCAATCTCTCCCTCTCATGAAAGGACATGCCCTTAAGATACCTTCATAAGTGAATTTATACTCACTATGATAAAATGGTAATGCCTTTGCATGGAGATTATATTCATAAGACAAATGAATATAAAGGAGTATATCTATAAGGAGGCAATCCTTCTCGGTGATCGGAGTGGTAGTCTTGATAAACTATTCACGAATTGATCATGATACACTATAGTCCATATCATCTTAACCAATAACTCCTCCGATATAATATCTTCCTACCATATCTAAATATATTATCCATGATAGTATAATATTGATCAACTAACAATATACTAAATCCTATTTACATAGTAATCGGATAAGGGTGTGCCCTTATAAAGGTACCCTCACGCAAATATGTTTTTTTTACTAGAATTGTCGTATAACATATTATCATACCTTTCAATTATGGTAGTTATTAAGCAAGGGTAACTTATACTAAGGGAGATGGCCTTATATAGGTTCATTATCTATAATTGTCATGAGTATACTTCCACATAAGGTACTAATAATCACGTTTACCTATGTAACCAGATAAGGATATAATCACAAATCCTAAATGATAATACGTAGATCCTACATATTAAGTTGGTATTTCGAGATTTTAGTGCAATCTATGGCAACCTATACCGTTTCTTATGATAAAAATATTAGTGTAACCTATCATAGAAATTCTAGGATCTACGTTTATCTATACATTAATCAATATTTGAAAGTTATAATAGAAGTACCCATTGGAGCTAAACGTTCTTAATATGAAAAACTTATCGGAGTTTGGTAGATTATAATTGACATGGTAGCCTGACCATTAAATTGTTCACCATCATCAACCTGATTTTATAAATAGGATATCTCCTTAGGAGTTAAGTCATATTGATGCACATATCAAGTAAAAGATATCCTCAATGAAAAGCCTATATATTGGCTAGGCTATGTTGGATGTAATTAATGATATCCTCGATAACCTTCATTGAATCCTCATGAGTATTATAATTCCTTACATATATATAAGTCCTATCTCTCCACATGCCAATATTAGATATCAATATAAATGTTGTGCCCAATGGGTATATTGTTCATATCAGCCTTAATCTAAGGCCAATGCATCTTTATTAGTTTATAGAGGGAACTTTATTATATGTAGATCTCCATATATCGATTACTATGTCAAAAATAAGCTATATCTTCAATTATCATCCTTATATCCTTAGTCATAATATACCCAAGTCATTAGGAGTTCTTATTGGAATCAATTAACTCTATTTTATTGGTTGATGGTGGGAATAATAAATAATATTAAAATTCTAACCTATAGAGATGATGTTTAAGATGGCGATATGGACTAGGCACTTTGATGGCTCGATATTAGTATAGTTAAATTGGTAAGATTTGCCATTAATATTTTATATTATGGTAGCAAATGTTAATTATAACCCATAAAGTGATTATTGGTATGAAGATTATAAACCATTCTCTATTAGGTGGGAGAGTTATAATTTGGCCATATCCTTTATTGTTAAAGACCCCATATCTCTTAGAATAATAGGTCTATGATAGAACCTAGAGTAAAGTATCTATAGGTTGGAGTATGAACATTACCTTAGATAAGAGGATCTTCTATTAAATTCCATCGATTAATATACTACATTTGGTGCAATTTGCTATGGAGATAAGTTTACCTAACATTCGAGCTTGATATTTCACCTAACTCAAATACCTCCACTTCAATAATATCCCTAAATAACCCTATAATGCTTATTCTGAACATATATGATCTATCCCTTCTATTATGACTACATGTATTATGAAAATCATATAGACGAGTGGGAATAACCCTAGTTAGGTAACATGGGCACTGAACATGGTAAATATTTTTGAGTTAGGTAAACTTGAGGGCATCCTTAGAGAGACATTTTTAAGGGGTTTAGGGCCATTTTGATACTCATCAATATTATGAACAACTATAACATTTGTGGTATAAACACTTTGATAGTAGATTATTCAGATTAAATTGGACTCTCATAGAAAGTACATTTATATAACAAGGGGACCCATAATAACCCAATAACTATATCATATAATGGGTACCTAACTAGCATGTTGATATAGTCTGCACCCATTTATCTCCTTCTCTCTCCCATGAAACCAAAATTGACATAATAAGACCTATTGACGTCCCTCAAGTGATAGTAATATTATATAGCCGTTTTGCATAGGGGCATTAACTATGTTTTAGGTTAATTGCCCTCATATACTTTAAATCCATATGTTAAATAGCCAATGAATTGATCATGATACATTATAGTCTATATCATCTTAATCAATAACTCCTCTAATATAATATCTTCCTACCATATCTAAATATATTATCCATGATAGTATAATATCGATCAATTAACAATATACTAAATCCTATTTACATAGTAATCGGATAAGGGTGTGCCTTTATAAAGGTACCATCACACAAATATGTTTTTTAACTAGAATTGTCATATAGCATATTATCATACCTTTCAATTATAAGGGTGTGACTAGAATTGTCGTATAGCAAGGGTAACTTATCCTAAGGGAGATGGCCTTATATAGGTTCATTATCTATAATTGTCATAAGTATACTTCCACGAAGGTACTAATAATCACATTTACCTATGTAACCAGTAATAAGATGTAATCACAAATCCTAAATGATAATACGGTAATACCTATGTTTTCTAAACTTGATATACTATATTGTACTATTGGAACTATAATTGGGATTGCCCTAGCATCTTAGTTATGTTTTAAGAAAGGTTTAAGATACCGATATGTCTAATGTGGAATATGTACTTATAGAAATGTATGATACTTATTAATGTCAAAGGAATCCTTAGTCAATAACATGGAGTTGTGGGTTTCTATTACAGAGTTCATATAACTAATACTTATTAGCCTATGTTAAAGGAATATTGGGTCTAACAATATCATTACAAAGAGATAGGCTTGTATTAACGTATGACCATAATTTTCCTAATATGTTACATAATAAGCTCATTAGTATCATGAGTAATATCATGGTTAATTACCCTATCATATTTAACGTATTAGGATAGGGTTATATATTTACTAACTTAATAAATATTATGAGCTATGATATTATGGTCATACGTTAAACTATAGATTAATACAAGGAACCTTTAACCATGGAAGTAATATAGGATATACTAATGAGAGGATGTTAACTCATCGGTGATGAAGTAATATTGGATATACTTGTTCAACCATAAGTGTCAAACGTAATCTAGTTTTGTTGGTATAAGTAATCGAGAGGGCATATTGATCAACTTATTATACACTATTCCATATGTTAGATGATAGTACATCATTA
Organism: Dovyalis caffra; assembly: GCA_963924115.1. Taxonomy (NCBI): domain Eukaryota; kingdom Viridiplantae; phylum Streptophyta; class Magnoliopsida; order Malpighiales; family Salicaceae; genus Dovyalis; species Dovyalis caffra. The sequence continues at coordinate 551,072 of CAWUPB010001019.1, read as the reverse complement.
TGTCAATATTATCAAAGTTGGTATGATACTTTATTGGAGGTTAATCCATATTTTTACTCATTCATTGATAGAGGGTGGGTAACATCCTAAACACCCCTCCTGAACAAGATGCTCCAACATGTAATAACCCTTGTAGCTTGAATAGGTTTATTAAAGCCATCTAAAAATTGATGACACCTTGGTTAGGTATATTCGTCGAACACAAACTCCATTATGGAATATCGATATAATTAACCCTATTGGGAAGATAGGGTTAATTATTGTTAAAGACATATATATAGTAGGTATATTATGATATAACACTCCAAAGTGAATATTAATGAACATCTTTGTATAGATTCTTATTCGTGTACCATAAATTCATCTTATAATTCCTCATTTCATGTGTGAGTTATAATGTTAACTAATGATGTGATAATGGAACGTCAAGGTTATTAGAGAGAGGACTAGATTATTGAATTTAATTCCATAATTAAGCTCTCTATACTAACTTTTATGTCCTTTATGTCACTTTATATTACACTCGACTATTAAACATCCTATTAAATTAGGACCAAAAATATATTCTAATGATATATACATATCCCCCTACATCATGTTAATCTTATTACGAGTTTAATGGACATAATTAAAAGCTAATAGAAAGGATATTAGATTTTACCAAGGAGTGTAATATAGAAATAATTTATGGATGAATACCTATGTTTTGATATAGGTATATGGTAACTAAACTAAAAGTCTATATTTAATCAATCCTATAGTTTATAGACCAATCTATTCTTTCTAACTAAAATATGACAAAAATTAACTCCTCCTTCACAATTATATCTCTTTTAGAGATTACTATAATATGTCAAATAACCAAATATAGACTAAATAAGGCCATCAATATGTTACATCCAGGGTGATAATTAAATGTTCATCTTCGGAAGGATCACTTTATGTTAGGACTTAGGTCTTATTGGCTCATGGTGATAATATCCGATTTGTAACATAAATGATTAGGTGAATAATGATATATCATAAGATGAGTTCAATCCGCTATTCCTCAATTGGTGTCTTATCGTAATAGTTGATGACAAAAGGAGAGGAAACCATAAAGGTATGTGAGTAGGCATCACTCCTAATATAAAGATAAGTGATAATATCCAATTTGTAACATAAATGATTGGGTGAATAATGATATATCATAAGATGAGTTCAATCCCTATTCCTCAATTGGTGTCTTATCATAATAGTTGATGACAAAAGGAGAGGAAACCAGAAAGGTATGTGAGTAGGCATCACTCCTAATATAAAGATAAGTATGTACGTAAAAGATAGTTCATGGTTATTAAGTAGATAATAGTTTAATTGATATAAACTATAAGGAATACTCCCCTATTGGGATGATAGATTTGGCATAAATAAAACATGCATGAATGATAGGATTCTTCAAGCATGAGCTATCTTTCCCATAGAGGGTATAGAGATTAGCCCAATTAAATAAGGGTATTGTTATAGTTGCTATCAAAGGCATATGTTAGAATATGGAGTTTATATTTGATAGGTTCATACTAAAGATCATAACATTAATGAAGAACGGACCTTAGATAGGTTAAACAATATATTGAGTAAGGGTCACGAGGATTCCCTATTGAATTCAACTCTAATATCCCTCTCACTAGCAGGTTATATTACGGATATATGATTAAATATCTACTTCCTTATTGTGCTCAATGTTATCTATTACTTTGAAGAGGATTAATTTAGTATACTCCATTCTAATTGGCACTAGATTGAATACTAAGGCATTGTTTAGGGAGAGTATTATAATATACCTTATTCAAATATCTCCCTAGTATCCAAAGAGATGAATTCTAAGCATCTCCCTATGTTATCAATAGATTGTCCATTCAAATAGAATATGATTGAATTTATCACCGTGATGCATATGTTCCCTATCTCTCTCCATTCGAAATTACTACAATTTCATAATTGGTATAGTCAATAATAGATATTCATTAGGATAGTACATGGATATATCAACTCAATAATATGGAATTTAGTTATCAGAGCCTCTCCGGGAATTGTTCCATTATCATAAGTTTAGGTCATGACTATAGGGCAACATCACCAAATTTTGACGTTGTAGTAATATAGCCCTTATTAGGGTTTAGTCCTCATAAATTCCTTAGTATATCCTAATTATATTACCTAATATTCCCTATGTCTTATAATATTTGATTGTAGATATTATCCTTATCTAAGGCTAATTATCTCGAGTAGAAAAAATAAGGATAAACTAAGGAATCTATTATCTATAGTTATGGATAATATCCATATCTTCCTCTTAGAATAGTACCCTCGCTATGTCAGCTCATATATCTCGTAAGGGTTAAATTTGAGGACCCAAATTTTGATACCTATCAATGTATGGGTTATTACTAGTCGAGTATATTACTATGAGTGGACCAATTTAACCTATAGTTAATATCGACTAGCAATTAATTCGAGTATTTATTATCATTAATAGGGTCATTGGCTTATAATTTCCTATCCATACATGAGTTTGTTAATCCATGGTCATTTATTACTATTAGCCAACATAATAGGGGCCCTTATTTTTCTTGTACTCATTGAATAGATTGGAGAATAGGTACCCTCCCTCATTACTAGATGTATATTGTTTAGGTTAAATATGAACATAAATCATATTTCCCTATTGACTATTTTGACCAATATTATATCTCTGTGGTTATATTATGGAGGGTTTATAGTATTTAAGAAAATCATTAACTACCCTATTGATGTGTAGGCCTCCTCTGAATCATTATCCATAATGTTACACGCTTTAGTACAATCATATCCATGTTTTGCATTAGATAGGTTGATGTTAAAAATGCACCAATGACATAATACACCCCATAAATGAGTAATATTAGTCCTCAATTATGGCTTACCAATTACGATATATGCTAGGTTATTAGGGATAAAGTTATTGCCTCATATGAACAATATCACTCCAATCGAAGGTTCGCATATCGTAATCCCTTAACTATCAAATAACTGATCATAGAATGTCATTATTAAGATTATTGGTGAATTAACATGGATGATAATTATACTAGGGTAATATCATACTTGAGCATAAAACTATTGATATCAAGATAACCTCTAGAGTAATATGTTTGCCCTATTATCCTATTCATGAGTTTGCTTAAAATCTAAGGTATTCCGTAATGGAGATGGTCCATTACTAACCAATTAGAAGATACTCTAATATCCCCCTTAGTTATGATATCTATCAAACCTTCACAACAATTCCTCATATAATGTCATTCGAATTGACAACATATCCAATTAACCTATTCTTGGTTGAATCAAGTTATATGCTTATCAAATCATAGACTTCCGTATGTATACATGGATATTAGTTGGTAATAAGTTACTAGGGGAGAGGTTAGAATAAGGATTAATTTAATTGATTCCATGTTGATATAGCCTAATGACTAATATGAAAAAGCTACATGTATCCTAAATTAAGAGATGCATAATCTATAACTATACCATGCTAATCGATGTACTATCGATCGAACAAAATCAACTCCTATTTGATAGTTAGGGATTAATGAACACAATTGAATTAACACTCATCACATTATGAGTGGGGTTAATACATTTCAAAAGAATTTATATCATCCATGCTTTGATATATTAACCCTTCGAGTGCACAATTCATATATTGGTTAAATATACATTGGTAGATATATAAAGTAAGGGAATGATATATTCTCACCTGATTTATAATGGTACAAACACATACATAGAGCAACGAAATGGTCAAATATTTTATAACCAATAGTATGGGAAATTAGGTTAACCACATCAATATTTAACCAAATATTATAAATCAACTACACTCTATAAGTGTTTTTACTATTATAAATCAGGTGAATTATATTCATATAGAAAGTTTGAGTGGACTCATTTAGCATTATGAATAATGGTATATTATTATTAGGAAAATGGAAGGTGAACAATCCGGTCATACCCTCCATGGAACAATCCGGTCATACAAATGTTTACACTAATAAGTGTTATATTAACCCTAACTACTATATCATAAATACCACATAATGCCCTGTTTATGAACCACTTTGTTTCAGCTAATCTAGTCCATATCTTATAGTATTACCTATTTTGGCCCACTAGTTAATCGCATAAGTATATAACATAATATATTCCTTTTGACATTCACTCCAACCTCTATATATGGACTATTAGCGTATTACCTTAGATATAAGGTTAGGGGACCATATTATAATAGACGAACCCTAATAGTAATATACAATTGGTGTAGGCTATTTAACAAGGTATACCCTCTTTTTTATTAAGGGTTTCTATATTTACCCTACTTTAACCCATATAATTCAGACCCTTATAGTAAGCCCAACATGACTATTTTAACAATCCTGATCTAAAGATAGGTATGAAATATTTCCCTTTATAGGATGGATTATTGATGAATTTATTAGAGGCATAAATTATTGTTAATACTTATGGTTAATCTAAAGATAGTTTGATATTTTCTCCATAAGTAATCAACCTAATAGTCAATCTTTAAGAGTATATTAAATATATGATGGCATTAATAGAATGTGATTACTATAATCATTTGAGGATAAATTAGAAAACATTATAGTTGATGACAATCGATGATTTGAGTTTCTCTTAAAGATTGACTATTAGGTTGAATGGGCATGATCAAGATAACTCCTAGTATATAACCAAATTCATAATCCCTAGCTAGAGAGGTTAACCCCTTACTGATATATATAGTAAGTACATTTAGGACATAGGGTTAACCCCATTGGTATCAAATATGGCTTTTATGATGTGGCAAAAAATATAACTGATTTTACATATATTGGATACCCGGGGAGAGGAACAATCTTGATCTTTAGATAGTTATGAAATATTTCCCATGATAGGATGGATTATTGATGAATTTATTAGAGACATAAGTTATTGTTAATAAGTGCAATGTCCATCTAAGTGCAATTATAAGTCCTATTGAGGGGGAATATGATCTAGGGCCTATAATCTTCTATAATGGCTAACTAAATTAGGCCTATATAGTTTTATTCAACTATAGTTATAACTTTATAACAATCATGCCATGAGCTATCTCATTCTCTCCCATCTCTCACTCCTACTCTCTCTAGTTTGATAATTATAAAGTGATCAACTTATCACACTAATGAGTACAAGTGATTCAACTAACATGCTTATAGGCCTTAAAAGATATTTGGATAGAGTAGGTCAATAATCCATATGCCCTTCAATGCTATCGAAAGATATAATTCTTTGGTATCCAATTTAAAAATCATATCATACTATTGGTATATTATTTATGAGCCTACTATCAATTATGTTATATTCGGGTGATGACAATTTGCCATCATGGTATTATCAACCCCTATAGAGATATATAATGTTAAAGGTTCAAATATAAATAGGAGGTTGGGAGAAACTATATCGGACATAGTTATTAAAGGTTGGAGTGAACATAGCCATGATAATTTTATTAATGTATAGTTATCACATTACATTTGTTTATATCCCTCTATATTGAAAGATGGTGTACTTCATCTCCAACAAGCCACGTAAATTAATAGTCATGAGGAAGGGTAAATTATGTTGTAAGTAAAATTCCCATGATGTTACCCACCTTTTCCATAGATGTGGGGGAAAGTATATATCCTCTCCTCTTAGAGGGTAATTTGTTACTATCTCAAAGGGTGGTTAACATTACTTATTTTAGCCCAATAGTATTGCTTATATCATGGATGATATAAATTCTTTCCTAACATTACTTATTTTAGCCCAATCAAATAAGTAAATATATAACCCTATCCTAATAATAATATTATGTTTGCTCCCCTATAATAGAATAGGGAGAATATCAATATAATTTTAAAGGTAATATATGGGTGGTCTTATAGGGTTATATATTGGGAAACTATCCGTATTAAATATGATAACCTATTTGGAACATGATGGGCCTGAAAACTAGCCTAATATGGATAGGTAGTATTTTACTACGTCCATGATTATTTTGACCTCTTTTTGATTCGTGATTATCCTACATAGTTAATAGAACACTTGGTGTCCATATATTATAATATCAAAAGGGTGATTTGCCCCACTATTGATAAAAGATATTATCGAATAGGAAATTTTTTATAAGTTTAATATAACCATAGATATTAATGAGTTATAGTGAATTAATATGAAATGGTAACTTTATGGACATGAGTGTCAATTAGATAACGTTATAAACTTACGATTATAACTCTCATTTAAGAGAATGTACCTCTTAGTAAGGAATCAAAATATTGGTAGCTTATAATTAAATAGTAAATATATAATTATGCTTGTTAGATTAAGTAGCAATTATAATTACAATAACAAGTTTCCTAACATTAATGAATATGAGCTTATAACATCTACGATATGTGGATATTCTCTAGGAATTCAGCTAACTATAATGACCCTTCTTCCCTCTTAACATTTAAGCTACCAATATTTTGAATGTTATTATATCTCATATGTTTCCACTGACTATTATCCTCTAACAAATAATAGTCAGTGAAAACATACGAGATATAATCACCAAACATTATATGGTGATATATCTCCTTATTGATATTATAGAAAGGATAAGTACTCCTATATTAATAACATTAAAGTAGATTATTGTTTATCAATCCCTCTTTTATATTGGCCCTATAGGTATAATATCAATAACATTATGCCTAATATTAAGTATTAACTAGGTCTCCACTAGTAATATAGTTTCCATCATTTCATATAGGAACCCTAAGGGGTAGTTATATTAGACGATCTCCAAATATGAATATTAGTGGATCTATAACTATCCCTAACCATGTAACCTATTAAATGATAAATTATTGATACCGTGATTATAATTGAGCTATAGGGTAGAGATGGCCCAATATGTTCATATTAATAAGGGTAATTATGCCTCTCTATAGTATATTCTTACACATTTCATCTATTCATCCACTTTGACCTATATATAAAGATATAAATGGGACTAAGAGAGAGATAGAAAAGGTGGAATGTGTAAGAAAGGTGTACTATATGAGAGGATACTATTGGGTAAAAAGACTTAATTATGGGGGAGGCCTAAGACAAGTATACCTAATATCAATGGCCCCCTAGAATTGTAGTAATAGTTGGATGGCACTAGTAGTCAAGCATAATACCTATTTTTAATTGGTCAACATTATAGTATTAAAATCTCCAGAATGACAACAATTGGCTTATATATAAATGGACGATTATAACCTTAACTACATATCAATAGTAGGGGTAAAAGATAACCTACAGACAACTTTATAAAATCAAGGAGATTTTAAGTTATAATAACTCTATCAATTTGTAAATATTGGTCATCTATTTTGAGGAATATATTTATTATATATGTGGGGAATATTCTATATACTCTAGGTTATATTATGATAAGCAATACATCTCCAATCCATTAGCATATATACCTATATCATTACCTAGAGGTTATTGTTAAATTAGTGAAATATACTTCCCTAATTAGCATTAATGTGTCATTAGTGATAATTAATAAATTATAATGTGGAGGGGTACTCTTACTTGTATAGGTTATTATAACTAGCCTAGTATGGCCTAATAGGGTATATAAATTACTTTCTCCTAATAAGTACTATATTCGTTTCTCCTTATAATCAAATTTATCGCTCAAATGATTTATCGGATTATAGGCCTATAGGTATATGGTAATTTAGTGAACAATTGTATAGTTCTTGTGAATATTCACTATAGTATTAGGTAAAAAATGGGGTTCCTCTATAATCGTACTATTGTAAGTAACTTATTATTATTATGAGGCTATATAATTCACCTCTATATATCTAATGGAAGTTTAGCCATATACCTTTACTATAGAGATATTATGAGGTGACTAATAATCAATTATACATACTCTCTAATGTATTCCTCTATAGCTTATCATAAACTCCCTAAGTTATGCTTAATGGTATAATCAATATTATACATGGGTAATCTATTGTCCGGATAATGAACTCGGTATTATATTGCCAACATGTATCTTATATTACTAGTTAGTCAACTTGCACTCGTTAGTTGACCTATTAAATTCGTTTACGGATTTATAGTATTAGGGTGTATCGATAATCATGATAGACCTAATAAATTCTAAGGGAGTGTTACTGTTGATAATGTAGCCCAATCTATAATTATACCTTTTATAGACTGAATTCCACTTAGACTAATGGTCCTCATTGACATGAGATTGGGCCCAAGGTGTCTAAGTAGTAAACAAATGATAATTTATTCCATCAGCATATAATTATATGGATTTCAGTTTAGGCCAATATAAGTCATGAGTGATAGTGCCAATATCAGCCTAATCACTGATATAATTTCTCCTTAAGTATATCTAAAATGGTCTATTATTGGATAAATTAGGATAAATAGGAAGACATTGTAAATGGATCAAATATAATTGACACTCATTCTTATATAAAAGATAAAAACACATTGTAATAAAGTATGGATAAAAGGCATAATTGGAGATGTCTTTTTACAATCTTTTCTAAATAGTTTGAATAAGGGTTATGCCATAATTAGTTTATCCTTATAATAACATAGCATTATAATTTTCTAGCCTAATTGATTATCCTCATTTTGTAACCATTTTAAACTCATTAATTGTCCTTTTGGTTTAGTGGTTCATAAAGTATGGATATTGAACTTGTATTCTCTCATAATCGTCTAATGTTTATAATAGTATCCTTCTAGATGGGGCCATTCTCCCTTTGTGAGAGTTAAGGGATTTATTTAAATAAATTCTTCCTAACCTTATATGATAAATACCTATTTAGCAATAAAGATGGGATAAATAGGTGTCATGATTGTTTATGGGTTAACAATGGTCAAGACATATGGTAGGCGTGAGCGATCTATCATTTAGAGATTAAGCCAATATCAGCCCAATCACTAATATAATTTCTCTTTAAGTATATCTAAAATGGTCTATTGTTGGATAACTTAGGATAAATAGGAAGACGTTGTAAATGGGGTATTAATATTATAGAGCTATAATATTAGGTTATCTATATATTAATGTTAATGTGAGAATTTAGAAATTAATATGGGAGAGGCTAGGGCCCATCTCATAGAAGGCCTCCTCTGGATCATTATCCATAATGTTACAGCTTTAGTACATCATATCGTTTTGCATTAGATAGGTTGATGTTAAAAATACATTAATGACATAACCTATATCATTAACAAGGAAACTAAATATGAAACACGATAATATTAGGGGAAATATGACTCTCCCACTTATATCATTAACAATATAGTTGATGTTATACATATTCTCTATTTATGTAGTTATGTACTCTCATTGCCTATTATAACGATGGTGTTTTCAAAGACAATGATCAAGAGCCTTTCTTATAGTCAAATAAGATTTTAAAATAAAGTATAGGGAGATACTGCTATATTTAACTAGATACAAGAATAAGGTCTAAGACTATCTAAAGTGATACTATTATGGTTATCATGTTAAATAATGATTGATACATAGATTTGGTATATCAAAGGTATAAATCGTTATATGATGTTGACCTCAATAAGTTTATCATAGCTAAAATTGAGGAAAATGATGAGATAACATCAACCAAGTTATAAAGAGGATCCCTATAAATAATTAGTGTTGAGCCACCGTACGATGGAGCATCTAATAGACTTACAAAATATTGGTGCAATTTATTGACCATCACTCCTATTCTAAAGTATTAGGGATACGGATGTTGATAACTCACTAGGGGAATCAAATAATTTTTGATAAGATTGGACCAAAAGATAGTTCATGGCTATTAAGTAGATAATAGTTTAACTAATATAAACTACAAGGAATACTCCCTATTGGGATGATAGATTTGGCATAAATACAATGCGTGTGAATGATAAGATTATTCAAGCATGAGCTATCTTTCCCTCGGAGAGTATAGAGATTAGCCCAATTAAATAGTATGGTGATTCAACACTAATTGTTTAATGGGTATAATGATTATAATGAATGGTAGTCTAGAGAGGGGCAATTGGTTAAGGACCATTATATTCTTCGCATAGGACTATTATTTATAATTACCTTATATTAAGGTTATATAAGAGTATAGATGATTATTTTGACTTAAGGGGTTATAATATCTTATTATTTTACTAATTGGTTCATCTAATTAGTAAAGCATAAATAATAAACGAGTATTATTAAAGGAACTTCGATATAGTCATTATATCAATAATCAATTTAACTATTTATTTAAACTTAACCGATTAAATACACTTAATGGTCCTTGATAATGAATATCAATGACATAAGTAATGGCTCGATAATTAAATAGGATAACTATTCCCATGATTAATAAACAATTAAGATAGTTATGCCTAATATGAGTTATACTCTAGGACCATATTAAGAAAAGGACCCTATATCTAACCCTAAACGAATTTACGAGCCATATAATTATATTAATTGCATGGTCAATTATACTAATGTTGGTCATTGGTAATATTGGTCCCCTATGACCTAATCTCCCTGTGATTAGACATAAAATTATCCATTTGTATAATATTATGCCATCACTCTCTAATATAACTATGATCCTAGTAAACAAGGTATATGTCAAGACCTAAATTTGGTAAGTTGGGGAACTCAAACCCATGTATTTAATATATGATGACATTAACCCATATTGCACTAAGGTTATTCCATGGTAGGGCATACAGTTATAATATGTAGTACCCTCTATTATATTATATGTCTATTAACATAAGATATTCCTATAAGCCCACTATGCTTATTACCCATCTTATGTGAGTTATTATAGAGTTTAATTTATGTGTTGGTCCATTATATCAATTAGAGAGATATAATACCATCGCTAAAGTGGAATATTATACCTAACATATTAATGTTAGGAGGACACATCATATATAAATCCTTATCACTACGAGATAGTAGAATTTGGGTATAGGGAGAGCATCAACCTATACATAAATAGTTATATATCATTAATCATATACCATAAATCTATCCCACTTATACATTGTCATTCTCTAATGATATAAGAATGGTATACCCTATTTATGGTCATAAATCATAAAATAATTATAGTAATCCCTATAATATGATTAGATATCATCACTTTATATAAGATATTCTCTAGTCCCATCAATTGATATATAATTATTTATGTATACGTAGGGAAGTTATAAATAGATGATCTTTATATATCATTATACCCTATGATCCCAAGGAACATGACTAATGGGATAAGAGGTTAATAAGTAAGCATTATATAAAATAACTATTTATGTAGGGTATTTAAATAAGAACTAAAAGGCATGTTCCTTGGGATAACAATTTAGTCATGTTCCTTGGACTATTAGCTTAACCTTAAAATATGTAATCATATTATGTGTATATTATGGTTAACGAGTGTTATCCTAATTAATCTCCACATTTAGACATATTGGCAAATCAATCCCTAACTAGTAGGATGTGCCCTTACTGCTAATAGTTCTAATTGACCCATTCTATGTGTATTTTTCTATAGAATCATATTATAGGTTTACTCAAACCTCAATATTATGCCTCTTTTAGAGAACAATGATAATATTAATATGAGAAATTAGGAGGTAATATTGTTATGTTATCTCTTCAAGATTACCCCAAGATCATAATTAGACTACACTTTATAATAGACTAAAGGAGGTGTACTTTTGGAAACGAAAGTGTCCTATTAGCACAACTTACCGAAATATCCGTAGAGAGTTGTAACTAAACTAGGCATATCATTACTCCATAAATGATATTAGAGTGGGTCTACATGGGAAATACCACATAATGCCCCGATAGTCATATAATCTATACAATGGTGCTTTTAACCGGGTGTGACGTACTAGAAGGTAAGCAAAAAGTACATCCGTACTCTATGAATGTATGATAATAACCATTAGATACAAAGATGGACAATTGTATTATTCATGATTAATAAATAGTTTATCTTTATTTGTTAAATATCGGTTCATGACTAAGTTATGCTAATAGGTCATCTTTACTAATACCCCGGGGTTGTGATAGGGCCATGAAACTCGTGTCAACTATCCTAAGATAATACCATGGGTCCTAGTACAATCTTATTACATGGAGGCATAAATGGGTTATATCAATGTTTAACTTGTATTTTACTGATTTTATGAGGACCTTAATAGAGCTATAATATAATTATCAAATTTAACGAGTCCAAGTGATTAGCTAGTGATAGGGCCATAATTATTAACGATATTGTACCAAATGTCCCCATTACTAATGTAATAACCCAAACACAGATATTAGTTATGATGGTTAATGATTTAGTCAATTATTTGGCTAATATTCGAATAATCATTAGGATATATATACAATATATTAATTGGTATATCCATTAATATGGATAGTAGATGGAACATTATAGCCTTAATTTATATACGGGTAGCCATGAAATGGAACCATCAAATTAGCCATATTTTCATGATCTTGCCATATTGTTATTATATTACTTGTTTGGCCTGATATTTATAATATAGTTGGTGTTTTTTATGAATAGGGTTTCATGATCTTGCTATATTGTTATTATATTACTTATTTGGCCCGATATTTATATTATAGTTGGTGTTTTTTGTGAATAGGGTTATCAACATGTACATAAAGATATTAACCAAGATTAAGAGGTCAGAACCTTTTATATCATTTTTTTAACTCTAATTAACTAACCTTAATTATCATAATACAGCTCACATTCTATTAATGGTTAAGATTACCTTTGATTTATTCTTATTTAGGGTTATAAATATCCTATGATACTATAAGACACACAGGGGATACGTATAGGTAAACTATAATACTATACCTTATTCTTAATGAGGGAGGGTACCTACAGCTTCACTATTGGGAGTAATGGTAAGGCATACTTAATTAATGAACCTTAATTGTAACCCCTATCAACATTAACATTCTACCATTATATTGCGCTCAATCTTATGATAATTTACTAGTTGATGAATCATTATAGGCATAATAATCATATAACAATGTCTATAGGAAAATGTAAGTTGGCTAGGATCATCCATCTTAGTTCAACATAAGCTATATTGGGTTATCCTAGGATACCTTTCTTCGAGAGGAGAATATATGAATAACTAATGGTCCCTATATAATAAATAGGTTCTCTAATCACTATATAAGGAGGGACACAATAATTGATCCTATATAAGTTTGAAGATATCCTTCAATAACATTTAGGATAAAACACTAAAATATCCTCACTAAATATTCATACATTCACTAAGTAATACTCTAAAAGGATCCATAATTTTATACCTTTGCATTTATAACCAATATTCCTCTAATACTAGTAATATATTATTAGTTTACCCTTACTAGTCCAAGTGATGATTGGATTATATCACCATGATTAACGAGTGTCTATAAGATCTTAACAATCTTATAATGGTCGAAGATATTTCACTCGTATCATAACTGGTGATAACATTAGATATATTAACCCTTACTCGAACACTATTACAAAGTCCTATTGCTTTAGACATATTGCTTAATATGTACTTCATATTAAGCAACACATAGAATACCTTTGGGTTATCCTAATTACTTTTAACTGGTATGAGTAAGATCAACTACTAGTTGATACGAAGGCATACTCTAAAGGAGAGTCTATTCTCTCGTTAGTTTAATATAATAATATAGGTAATATAATTAAGGATATTATATTGGGTTCATTAATAGGTCCTAGATATTATGGATTATTACCCATTTATTGAAGTATGATAACAATTGTAGTTAATATAAACTATACGATATAGCCTTGTGGACACCGAATTTTTAATATTAGACACTAACCCAAAGGTATTCTATCATATAGATATGAACGAATGGATTGGTACTATTTAACCTATCATTGATTCTAGGAATATATTTTTCTAACAAAAGTATAAGAAATGGAATACATATATGATATATTAAAGTAATTTTGATATGTTAAATACACCCAATGGTTACCCTTAAAAATGTTAGAAGATCAAATTGGATTAGGGTGAACTAATTAAAATTCATACTATTATTACCTTTATCGTGTAACATAATAGGGTTCCTAGGATGTATCAATAGGGCATCTATTAGGACAAGTATTATTACAATAATATGAGTGATTATCGAATATAATGGTCTTAAACTCTGTTATTCATAACATTAGTTTATTCAATTATGCCTCCACGATGGATGATAGAGGAATCTAAATATTATGATTGGTTAATGTCCTTGACCGTTTAAGACCATTAGGCCATTAGTTATACAAGTTAACTAAATAGGTGTATAATTTAGGATAACCCAAAGGAATTTTATCACCTCGATGCGATATTAATACGGTTTCCCTTATTAGGTATGGTCCTTACACTTTTAATACCCATATCCCGACAATATAACTTAGGTTTATCATCAATTGGATTACATATACCCTATAGTATTGTAATCAATATTATGATCTTATGATTAACATAAAGATATGTTATAATAATCCTATAATTGGATACTTTAGTGACTACAATACCCAATACTAACTGATATGGGTATTCCTCTATAGGGTATTTATATTAGTTAATAATGTGATACTAGGTGGATATGGATATAGTTAGTATTACTCCAGTTAACACATAAGACTTATTAATATAGTACTTGTATATTATCCCCTAATATCTAGACTAATTAAGTCTCTATTGTATAACAATCATTATCTAAATGGATTAAGTATATCATCATTAGATAAAACTAATGGCCTTAACTATTATATCATACCTAAAGATAGGATACATATCTAAGTGTAATAAGGGTATTAGGGATAAACTGAAAAATATGGCCCAATTATGTACATTAGCCCTATTATTAATATGGAACTAGGTAAAAATGATGACCATAGCATATACAATCCTGGTTGATAGATAGAGTCCCTAGGAAGACCGTTGAACATTAGTATAATGGACATATCGGTTAGAATAAAATACGAGCTTCTCTTTAGAGAGTATTACCGATACTATCATTATGCACCCATCCCACTAACTAAATCCATACATATTTGGGACCTTATTATATGAATGTATTGCTATGACCTTAAGGTTCTATTATATCATACCTAAATATGGGTATAACAAATTAGTTAGTCATTATGGTTGATTAAAGGATACTTAAGATAATATCGAGAATTTATAGTTATCAATAGGGTATATATTCACTTTATTTACCCTAATTAGGAAATCATGAGCTAATTTGTTATCATACATTAACCAGTATTTAATTTGTTATCATACGTTAACCTTTACAATATTCCTAGATGTTATTCAATTACTTTTAATAAGTGGCCTAAGAAAATTGATGTCAATTATGCCTAGTCCTCTACTTTATCAACTATCTCTCATTTGTCCCTACTATATTAAATAGGATACAAACTCACAAATTAATAGGTCATATCCTATTGGTATAGTGATTGTTTATGGGAACAAACATTGTTTATGGGAACAAACATAGTTGGTCATCTCTCCGACTATCTTAATTATGGGGTCAATGATAATTATGAGGTACATTCAAGTATAAATTTAACCAATAACACTTCGTATCCAAGTTAATATCATGCATATAGGTCCTAGTGATGCCCATTAAGATTAACCATGCTCATCTTGGGTTATAGCCTTTTATCTGTTCTTCCACTAGGGATAACTAAATGATTAGGCAATCATAAATGGGGACCTTTAATCATATGTCATAGGGATAAAAGGCTATAACCCAATAAGCATCCTACCATTAAAATAGTATCAATTGCCTAATCATTTAGCTATCCCAAGTGGAAGAGTAGATAAAATTGGACATATCTAGATGTTATCATTATACCCATTAAGCTTTCGATAAGTGGATTCAATATAACAATCCCTAGGGCAGCCATTATTCCATATGTATCAAAAGTATTGTAATCTTATTCTAATTGTATTCTTTTAACTAATATTGGATATAGAGACCTTATCTAGGGTTATAAGGACCTTGGGGATTGCTATATTAAATCCACTTATCGAAGTTTAATGGGTATAATGATTAGTTAAATACTATTAACAAATGGTGACATTAATATATTATACCATAGCTACCACTTAAAATCAGAATAGCCCATTTAGGTTGATAACAATATTATATCTAATATATTAATACACTTATCTATACCTTAACTTATCTACCAATATTCCCATAGTGGTCATATGCTAGATAATGTATACTCAATAATAGAAAATGGAAAAGTTAATATATGTGTCCCGTATCAACCATATATTATATATATGATACCATAACAACTCTATAGTAGGGACCTAGTTATCCTCTCATAGGTGGTTAGATATAAGTAGGGATGAGTGTAAATACTAGTTACCATGTCCCTAACATTATGATAGGTCAATATACCTCTATATTCATGGTCATATTAGACTATACCTTAAAGGGAGTAATAGTGACCAAAAGGATTGTTACCCTTATCCCTACTTATATCGGATCGGTATTCTTCAACCTCCTAAAGGAAGGGTTCTTGTGGCAACCCTAGTGTGGATATATACCTAAAGTAATCGGTATTACATATCACATCTAAGAATTATAGCTACTAATATGGTAGCCCAATAGTTTAATCTATTCATATCACCTATAATATGTAATATTCAGTTATCGTCTATGATATTTGGCGCTAAGATCACCCTTAATTTGTGGTAATCCTTATAACTCACAATGATTCTTGGTTTGAGGTGACCAAATATCAACCTATCCTTACGGTATGGAATAAAGAGGTCGTTAGTAATCAATATGGCGGAAGTTGCTGAATACTATGTTAGTATATCCTTTGACATTTATATTATAATATACGTCATAAGTGACATTTAGAGGATATCATAATAATATTAATTTCAAAATTGATTATTTCTATGAATAGTTATTAATAATATCATTAATAAGAATATGGCAATAAGGTGGGTCTCTTAATATTGAGATCTAATTCGTTAAATATACATAGGCTTATAATTAATTAGAGAGTTATAATAGGTAATAACTCATAGGGAGAATTAATTCCGACATCATATGATGTTATAAAGAGTACACTATTTCTCCATATATTAAGTATATACTACCTCTTTAGGTTGAAACGACAATATATTATAACTAATTATCCCCCTCATGTCATATATGGTATATTATATTATTACACCTTGGATAGATAATATGGCATAATACCTTATCACAATGGAAGAGAATATATATGAGGGTAATGTTATGATAAAAGTATAATAGTTTATTCAACTATAATTATGATTTACCTTAGTATTGTTAATAAACCATTATATACCTCACTTCCCCAATATATTTACTATATTTCAGCCCCAATTGAATGAATGTAATCATTTTTTTATACCGAATATTATTAATAATCCCCAATTGTTATCTTGGTTAAGTTTCTATAAATAACCCTATAGAGACTTTAATATTTACAATAATATTATTACCCACTACTCATTATATTAATGGGTTAATATATCAAGTATTTCCCATTATCACATGGTAATTATTCCCTTACAATATATTAATGGCCCACTAACAAGGACTAGAGATAACCATCAACTAGTATTGGGATATTTAAAATATTATTGGAATAGGAGTAAATAATGAAAAATGTATTAATTTATGGATAACCTATAATACTATAATCATATGGAATGATATTATATGCGGATCATTAATATCTAAAATATTTTGATCAACTTCAGGGATTGTTCAACGTTGTTGAACATTAGTATTATAATTGGTCGGGAATGAGTTGTAATGTATGTGTTAGAAATACTAGCTCCATAATATACTGAAAGTAATTATCCTATAAAAGTACAATATAAGTAGGCACCTTTATTATGTCATCGCTATGTTGGCCTAATAGGTTACGTTGGACCTATAGGAATATTGGTCAATGGGTTATTTTCCTACTCTGGTATAATATGGGAGAATAATATTGCATTAAATGGTCTTCTCGATTAGATTACTTCGTTGTTATAGATCTCTAACCATTTTAGGAGAATCCTTAATAACTATCATTCGAGTCATATAACTCCTAATATAATGAGTTATAACATATTATAACTATGATTATTAACCCTAACTCTTATAATAACAACCAGGTAATAGTTGTTTCATTTTAGGTAACATCATAATATATAGAGGGACTATTATTATGAATAATTGACAAACTATTAATGTCGATACTAATAATTATCCTCCCAGGAGTATATTCAATATTAGCTTATTCCTAACCAAATATGTTTCTAGGTATTAATACCTAGGACTACCTATTGCTCTTAGTTGTAATTACTATTATATTGTGCAAATTTAACAAGGTTAATAACTAGGGGTGATTTTATAGACTAATCTTTATAGTGACCAAACATATCTAGAGCTATAGGGTCCAAATAGCTAGATAAGTAGGGAACTATATAGTCTATAAAATATGTTTAGTTATCACTTTGACAGATCATGTAAAATAGTAATGGGCAACCCCTTATCATAATTGAAATCGGACTAACCCCATCACTCCAGGAATTGTTATCATATTATGTAATGTACTTATAAATGATTATAAGAGGGATCAAACATCACAATAATATCCATCATCATATTAAATGTTATAGAAGTTATTTTATTATAATTGGTGAGACTAATTAATATACTCATACTTATTCTAATGGGGGAAGGACATACTTATAAGGTTCAGCCTAGAGGTATTAAAAGAAATCCATCTAGGCTGAATTTAGCCCCTATTTATGATAATTAATTATATCATTTAATGTTATAACAATTATATGCTATGTTAATATAGGGATTCCTTTCATTATATCCATGAATATAAGAGTTCCTCTTCAGTACTACGTAATATACCATCCTATAAAGTATAACTAGTATATACTAACATAGGGAAATCAGATACACCTATAGATAAACTCTAACAACTCTAGTTATTCCTTATTTTGGTTTATTGAATAATATGGAAAAACAAGATAATGAGTAAGCCAGTATCCTCGGTATACTCATGAAACATGATAATAAGTAGGCTAGCATCCTCGGTAATTATTGACCCAAATGTCTAATCGGGATATTATATGGTCTTATCCATGTATCAATTATATGTGGATAAGACCATATAATATAGGTGGGTAATATATCGGACATATACTAAAGAGTGACATATACTAGGTAACTCATACATAGTGAGATTAATTGGTCATTGTATATAATAGTATAATATAAAAATTAATTCTAATATAGATATTCAAGTGGAGTATTCTCCCCTACTTTTACTTAGATTGATATAAGGAGATACTAATTGGCATGATTAACTTTAGGTATGTATTCTCCTACCCGTAAACATAATGTGATAACCTTTACAAGAGTTACTCTACAACACATTAGCCTTAATATCTAGTCATTATCAAAATTATATAGAAAAGGCATGACCTTAGAACTATCTCCATTAATGATCTTCAATGACATAAATGTGTTGCAACCTAATATATACATGATGAGCGGTCCATAATCTATATAATATAATTCAAGGAGAGGTAACTCTTGTAAAAACATATACATGGACAAATAGCTATAAACATGCTAATGAGTACACCTCTTACTTTATACTTATTGTATTTAAATTAGGGTTTGGATGCTAATTCGTAAGATTAAGCTCATATGCTATAATATTGATAACTATTGTTATTCTTGATAGACTAGTACCGGGATGGCTGAATTATATTAGTACAAATACCACTAATACATATAAGTTGACATATAACTTGAAATATATTAACATAGCATATAAGCTTAAATACTATAATTATGCCAATAACTCTTTAAACATATAATTACGTAGTCCTATAAAAAGTGGATGAAGATTGGGAGCTCTATTGTGTCGGGGAATATCCTTAAAACATACACTCGAATAGTCATGCTAATTGTACATTAAGAATAGTGTACTCTTCCTAGTTGATAACTAATGTATACTATTAGTTAATTATAGTATACTATGGGCATACACCCTTATAAGTTAACTATTGGTATGTTGTGGCATCTCTTATAGATATCCCCTAATCAGCTATGTAAATGGATAGTATTGTGCCCAATGTTCTCTGAGGCTGGGCTATGTTCATGCAGGGCATTCTCCTAAAGGTTAGCCATTGAAATAGTCAATATACCATAAATATTATTATCGGGATTCCCTCTATTTACACTACCAATGTTCTACTATAAGGCCCTCTCTATATTCACTAGTATTAATATACATAATTGTTCATTATTTCTATCAGCCTAATTACTTGAATACCCATAATGTATATCATATAATTCTGTATATAAGAGTGGCTAATGTAGGGTTAATAGCATAAATGAGTAGCATTTCCAATAATCATACACTATTAGCATATATGGAGAATGATTAATTCCATTATAGGGTATATTATTACAAATAATTCAGTTATGGTCTGATTAACCTAGAGAGAGTATGGTTACCATCCTTATAATACTCTTGGACCATAGGCTCCATATATCATAAGATAGTTCTATTAGTTAATTAATATACGGTAACAATCTTGACAAAAATGGGAGAATAACCCTCCTATAAGGTGAATAGATAACCTCATCATATTCCATTTATAGGCTTTCTCCTCCCTTTCCAAAGTAGATCAAATTATGTATTATTAATTCTATTCCCATTAGAATTAGTTAATTCATATGAATAGTGGGTATATCATGCAAGAGTTATAAAAAACTATTACCATAGAGTTCCTCTCATGTAGGATCAATTATCCTAATTTAGGTTGTGAATATAAATTACTTTTAATATCCTAAACTAGACCAACTTAAGGTATATATGTTCCCATACAACCTCTATAATATGATCCACGAGTATAACTAAGGTCCTTCATTTTCTCCCATTAAGTGCCTTTTAATATGAACAGAGTTATTAGTATCTATTGGCCTTTTTTACCAATTCCACTAATATGGATAGATTTTTTTGTACCCCTACAACTAGGGTCATGATACCCTACTATTTGGATACCCCAAGATAAGAGGTTATAATTAATATTATCCCTATTAATCTAGTGAATAAAAGGAATTACAAATTGTTTAATAACAGCTGTATGTATATCGATATCATAACCCCATTATATATGACCTAGGTAATCTTTCATGCTTAGGATAAGGGTAATTAACAGGCTTAATATAGCGTAACAATGATATGGCCCATACTTTCATAAACTATAAGAGGATGAAATACTATGGGTGCTTTTCAATAGAGATACTTAAAGATTATGGGCCTAGTGTTCCCAATACTGTACCTATAGTTAGTTGTAGGCCTATTGATATGTGATTAGGTCCTATTATATGGGCATCTCCATTTAGATTTCTCTTAATAATACAATTAGTTGAACATTTTTCAACTTATGAGAGATGATAGCAGGACCGAGATGCCACGGGGCATCTATATACTAAAATAATATATAAACTTAAGGCCATTATGTAGGACTCGGTTATAAATAGTGTCATTAATAATTATACCCTCTTATGTAGGAGTGGTTATAATTATACTTAAAGATTATGGTTAAGGTTCATCCAAGTTTAAATAACATTGTGGTGCCCAACATAGTATAATAATCTATATTATATAGCTATAATATACTATAAACAATATAGTTGTCATTAATAATGGATAATTTGCTATAAACACATTAGGGCCGTTATAGGAATGATAGTAATTATAAGATAATATGATCCAGAAAAATAACTAAGGGATAATTACTATATTGTTAGAGATGGGCACCACAACTTATTGATTGTACCTCTATGGCTAATAGGGACAATATAGCACTAAAGATAATTGAAGATACTATTGAATAATAGTTATACTAAAAAGTCTAACTATTTATCCCGAAAGTGATCTGCTTATAGATACCTACATGGATATAGTTAGTATTACTCTAGTTAAGACATGTCTTTATATGAAATACATTATACGAAATTCTAAGGGTGCTCATTATAATCCCTAACCTATATTATATCTAATAGGTCATCCGATAATTTGCTTCTATATTGATTTGGTTAACTTAACCTTAGTATTATAATTGTTCCTTAATAGGACAAAGGCCACCAACTAAGGGTTAATTACTAAGGTCCCAAGGCCTAATATTTGGAAGGGTCTCAATTATATTCACCATTAGGTGAATATGGTCCATCCTACATGTATAATCTGAAGCGGCATACAATAGGTTTATATGTCTCCATTACTCGGACATATATGGGTCCCTAATTATAGATTATTAATCTCCCTCTCTTTCTCTTCCAAACTCGTATTATTATAAGAATTATACTAATAGAGTACAAATATCATAGTTATCCCAAGCCTAACTAGAGGCTAATCCATTTACCCTATAATTATAACTTTGGCCCATGCCGACCACTCGCGTAGTATAATTGTATGTTTGACCCCATACATTAGTGATTAATAAAGAGTCCTAGGTTTAGATTATCACAAAGGGGTAATATCAATTAGCATTTTCCATATTAATCATAAAATTATACTTTTCATCTTTTATAATCATATTAACAATACCTTAGAGTATTAAATAAATTAATAACCATGTAAGAATCATTTGGGGAATTCATAATAATATATTTTCAAATTTAAATTTACCAAGTTGAATTGGTTAATATGGGCAATATTCACTATAAGTTTGTGACATATAAACAAAGTCCCCTATTGTAGGGGGATCAACCCATATATTGTATGCTTAATAGTAATAATTTTTATTTATACTATTTTATATTATAGCTAATCCCTATATATCTATATAAGTATATTAAATTAATTATTAGATTTGGTATGAGAGTCAAACAATAAGATATAATTACACCCATAACTAAATTATTTCACTCGAATAATCGTTTTAGGCTATGAGTATAGGCTAGGTGACACTATAGAGGGTAACATAAATCTTAATCTCGTGAATATGGTACAATAGTATATTATGTGGGTTAACATAATATCCTTAACTCACAATATGAACATGCTTCAATAAACATCTTAGGATCAAATCAAAGGTAATATTTTACAATATCCCTAATATATCTCATGGTAATATCTTTCATAATGGTATTTCCTATTTATAATTAAATAGCCCCTATTTAATATTAGTAATGATAGTTATCCATTCGGATATAAGTTGGTACTAGAATGAGTAGGATAACTATAGGGATAACTTATAAGATTGAATAATTATTACCCAATAATAATCTATGAATTCTAAGGGTGCTCATTATAATCCCGAACCTATATTATATCTAATAGGTTATCCGCCAATTTGCTTCTATATTGATTTGGTTAACTTAACCTCAGTATTATAATTGTTCTATATATGGTTTGACTACACTTGGGCTTAAAATTATCCAATACATTGGAGACCATACTCCCATTGAGATGACTTCCAATGGATACCTACTAAGTCTATCCCCTAATACTCACTATCCCCCAATACACATTTCACTATTGAAGAAATAGACCAATATAAGGTGGTTTATCTTTATCCCTAATTATAATATAGTTATAAATAAGGTACCCTAACTGTAATAGCCATAATGATGGGCTCGTTAAGGTATTCTCACCATTATTTTAGCAATTGATCGATGAGTATTAACTAAACCATTATTATGCCACTTACCATCCAAAGTGATATCCAAACATACTAATATTTTATAGCAATAGGATAGCCCTCTATCTATTATAATTCACTTTCATAAGAATTAAAAGCAATTTAGGGCCTACATTTAGTGGCCTTATAATGGTGATCCTTCGACTATTTAAGATTTGGTTATATAATAACTATAGGATAGCACTCTATAATATTTATATATAATCTAACTTATCCTCTCTCATGCATGATGTAAAGGTATCCTAGGATAAGTATACAACATGATCTAATCGAGGTTAAGAGTAGATAATATAAACACGGTGGAATAAACTATATACCTACCGATGTTTAACTAATGGTACTAGTTAAGAGAAATCTATATGCCGCCTTACATAGGACCAATCTTAATGTTAGAATACCTAACGAGATATTAACCTACATAGGTCATTTGGGCTATGTCAACATGGTGATGAGAGACATTATATAGTAGTAAAATTCATAAGTGACATTTGAGTTTGTACTAATTATTTCTGTATAGCCCATCATCTTAATTCCAATATTATAAAATTTACCTCAAATTATCAATGTGTGTTATGCTCACTATGTTAACTTAATATGAGGATCCAAACCTAATATTAACCTCATTTTACATATATAGTAATCGCTATATCAGTAAGAATATGGCAATGAAGGGATAAAACAATGTGGTTACCCTTTAATCGTCTTACAAAGTAATGGATATTTATGGGAGGTTATAAATATAGCATAGTGATATTAAGTGAGCCTTGGATAATATGGCATATATAATAGATTATTTAAACTATCAACATATTTTAGGCTATAATTAAGAGTTATTATTGATCATTATATAACTTTATGAGGATAGAGCTAATTAAGAAATGGGGATACGAGTAACAAAGTTCTCATATTACTGTTTTATCTTATGAGAACAATGTAACATATCATGTTAACCAAAGTTGATAAGAATAATTACATTAAATTGGATCTATCTCATATGAGTATAATGATGAATGCCATATTTACTTGATAAATAATGGTTCATTTAATAATCATTAGATTACATAATTAACCACTTATTTGGCCATAACTCAATTTAATTGTCTTGTCTCCTAAAGGTCATATTTAGGATGTACCCATCTACCCTCTTACTCTAGTATACTATTATCATAATCTTACCATTATGTAGATTAAACAAGCAGATAGTTATTATCATGAGTAAACTCCTTAGTATGCATGAATATATTTTTCAGTTATCCTTTCATAATTCATAACTTGATATGGGATATAATAACTCTCTAGTTAATGATAATAGAATTTGGTCATTCTAAATAGTACTATATAGAGTTGCTATATCGGTCAAATAAATTATAAGAGTGGATAATACCCATATAAAAGTCCAACAATTAGTCAGTAATGTAAGATCTATTATTATAAGGTTATTATCCGTAATAATTAACTTGAAATGTAAGATGTAGGAAGGGATAACCAAGGTACTATAGTACTAATGGTATTATGGGTCAAATAAGGTAATTAAAAATTAACAAGAAAAATATACTATGGGAGATGTTCTATAGATCATTTAGGCATAATATAATAGGATAGAGGCCACCAACGAAGGGATAATTACTATATTATTAGAGATGGACACCACAATGTTTATTTAAACTTGGACGAACCCTTCCAATAGTCACCATTAACTACGATTGGTTAAATCTTTTATTATGGCCAAATCATATATTTATTCCTAATCAATACCTAAGGGAATATATGTAATAACTAGAGGATATACCCTCCAACCATATCTATAATGATATTAATTATACAATAAACCCTAATAAGGGGATCAGTATTAAGGCCTTTATAGGAATGATAGTAAATATAAGATAATAAGATCTAGATAAATAACTATGGGATTGTTAGGGATAAAGATTACCCAATTACTAAACTATAGGAAATGATGAAAGGCCAATTATCCCTTGTATATATCTAATATAAGTAGAGAGGGAAACCATGGAATTATCTTTAGGATGAATAAATCATTTATGGAAATATCGTATATAATAACATTTTACGGTTTATTAATCCTAATGAATAATAGGCCCAATATAGGCCATTAATTTATAGAATGGAAATAACTCATCTTGATACCCATTTTCATAATAGGTACACATTAATAAACTGCATGTTTGAATACCAAGTGAATATGTACCCTTACCATTGATTTATTAGTCTTTATATAAATTGGTATTAGCCCTTATTGTAGGTGGGGTCAATCAAATGGTAACTCAAGGTATTACAATTTTAAGCTCTGATTAATTGTTTCCTTTAAATTTGTGAGCGTAACCTAGGGATATTCCAAAGAGATTTATATAATTGGACTCTTTTTAGGTATAACCTCTATTAATGTGGAACATACATAAAATGGGCCTAAAGATTCTCCATGTTGTATAAAATCTTAGTTAATCTCCCTACTATCTTTTTCCCCCCATGGTACTCATAGTCACTCCCAATTCTTCATTATTAGGATATAAGGAATTATTTATATTACTCTAACCATTAGTACATATTATTACAATACTATTTAATTGTTATAAAATATGAGTTATAATTACTACTAGCTGAATAAGATATTTTAGTCACTCTTGGGCAAATACGATTATTGGAAAAAAATAACTAGTAATATATCAAAATATAACAAATCCTCAAAGTGTCTAATTATTACCAAATAGAAGACCTTCATAATTTATCAAAATTAAGGCCAAACTAACAGAGACCAACTACATTAAGATAAGTGGAATATGCCTTAGTAAATAATCTCATGTAAGCTCTACAAATATCATCTCTAAAGCCTAAGGTAGCTTTCCCACATTATTAACTTTGGTTAACATGATATGGTACATTGTTTCACCTCATAGGTATTGATTACAATGATAGTCTACTCAATAGATGTGGTCATCGTTAGAAGGGATGTAACTCCATGTGATTATGGCCCTCTCTCCACAAAACTAGCCCCTTCAAGTCAGCGTGGACCAATCCAAAGATACTATAAGTGATAATTAGGGGTACTGATTTATCCCTAATGATAATTCGTTTTAAGCTACATTATATAACTTATGAGTTACACTCGGGATTAGGTTAATAGATTAATACTATGGTGGTTAATTATATAATCATACCCAGATATTATGGGTGACTTAGGCCTATAACCATAACTCATTATCCCATCTATCATACGACCTACTCTAGATGGGTACACCTATAATATAATTAATGTGCCCAATTAACCACTCTCTAAAGACTACTCTCTGGAGATTGCTAGTTATATTATGCCAAAGTCATCATAATTAGTTTATTAACCCTAACATCCAGTTAATCGAGTAGTACACTACTCGTGGCCTTATTTGCCTATGGATCATGTTAAGATTAGATAATGAACAAGTATATTGATATTGTACTATCGAGCTTAAGTACCTTCTTAGGACCTAGTCAATAAAGTATGCCAACTATGAGGATATATTAAGGGAGAGGGGGAATTATCCTATTCATTATAAACTAATTATGAATAGGGGTAAGGTAATAATACTCATATATACGGATTGGACTCTTATACCAAATCCCATTGTCCATAATTAGGAACAGGAATGATACTAATAGCATTTAATATTTCTTACATTTAACTAAAGTAATAGCATATGGAGTGTTACATTGAAGTTAATTAATCGGATGGATAGGAAGATCTGTTGAACATTAGTAATAGGGGGATCAGTATTAAGGCCATTATAGGAATGATAGTAACTATAAGATAGTATGATCCATATAAGAGGATACCTTTGGCCTATATAGTTTTTAGGAATGAAATGTATTGAATAACCATCATAGTCCATTTTCTTATAAAATAAGGGCTATTAACCTCTATTTATAACTATATTATAGGGGTTATACAATAGGGATTATTATCTAGTCCCTACCAATAATTATTAATAACTCCTAATTATTTGGTTAGTAGAAATATTGATAACTATATTGGTACTTATTATCATAGGATATTGCACGAGATATTATAATAACATTCTTATCATCCTTATTGTAATGATAATACGTTATATATAACCTAATGGCTAATATAAGAGATAATGTTGGTCATTGGTAATATTGGTCCCCTATGACCCAACTATCGTATATTCATCCTAATAAGAGTTGACAAGAACACTTCCTTTAGTCATTATAATGATTGTTCACGATATAATATCATACCTAGCTTGCCTATAACATGGAGAAGATAATATGATCCTAATAAAAGTATATGCATACCTATTAATCCTAATAATAGGTATACAACCTTATAGTTACTATCATTATCTTATAAAGATACCTCATAGAGGGTATTAGGATGATAATTATATGATCCCACAATCATATACCATAAAGGTAGGGATAAACTATTAGTACAAAGATAGCCTAAACATACCCAATCATGATTATTAGGATAACCTATTAAATACCTTATTCCTAATATCCTATAGAAAATCACTTTTAAACACCTTATTTTATACTTAGGGGAAATATCTAGCAATTAGAAAAGATGTACGAAATCTCTAGCTGGCATAATGAGATTGGTTGTTAAAATATATTTAATGGAGATGAAATGGTCTATTACATAAGGTGGATAATTAGCCCATAAGGCCTTTATACAACTTATAGCGATTCAAAAAGCCCATAAACAATATCACCTAATAGGACCTATTGATATCCATAACATAAGTATCATTATCTATTGTTTCAATTATTGTACTCATTTACCAGGTATTCATGTCTAACAAGATAATATCCATGGATCATATTTCATTATATTAGTTATGATATATATTATCAAGTATAGTGCTAATAATATAGATCATTAAGCCACTCTTAATATAAGCTCTTATTGGGGACTATGGTGATAACCTATTAAATATAGCTACCTATTACAAATACTAAACATCTATAAGCTCTGGAATGTATCATATAATATCGATATAGCTATAATAGACCATATATGTTTAACATATTAATAGGGTATTGTCTTTTAGATGAATATATACCCCTAGTTAAACTAATAATAGTAGGATATAATACCCCTTTGTTGTCAATTAATACCATATTAATACTTTTCCCCAACTAATGGTTCCATAAGCTATTACTCTAATATGCTCAATACTTGGATGATAAGTTACTCTCCTTATTTAAATAGGTTAACTATAATTCATGATAATTACAACAATAGGATTATTAACACCCATTATAGGGATGGCTTACAATATCCCCATTTATAGGGGTCATAAATATTCATAACTCTTGAAAATCAGCCTATTAACAAGGATACCCATCCAGTCTTTACATTAGATATACATAAGCGAATTTATCTTATTGATTACCCTTATAAAGAGGACATCCTTTTTGGAGAATTGTCCTTATTGGACTAATATAGGAGATTTACCTTCAATAGGATAATATTAAGGTATGAAGAAATTAAGAGTATAATATAGATATTAGGATATATAACACTAATGTTATATTTACCTACGTAAATTGGCAACTCCATTATCATTATGTTATCAAGTTAAATATGGCCCATCTCATGAGGATAATAGTGTTATCAAAATATCTATATCCATTATTGATATCATACTAACGAGTTGATTAGAAAGGTTACTATTTTGGTATGATTATTATTGATAGTCATTATATACCATAACATGAGCTTATGGGACCATTGTCGGATATGTACTCCTATCAGCTAAGTATCCAATTAAGACCTAATGTGGTACTTATGAAGATATTACCTTAGTGGATGAGTAGCTTCCTTGGTATTATAAAGAGCCCGATTAATGGTCGAAATTCAATTTTATATATCATTATATAGAGGGTTAATCTTTCTCGAAAAATGAACGTTGTTATGATTTCAGCCTAATGTTTTACAACCTAATAGGTACACGATGAGCATATTATGAATAGATAAGAGTACACATCATATAGTGAGTACATCTCTCATATATTCAGAATAAACATAATTAAGGTCATGGGTAATCGATATACTCATGGTTTTCAATATCTCTCTATCAAATACCTTTAGAGATTAATTTATACTAATAGTTAAATTTGGGATTACTATAATCTTTTGATATAATCATGTAGTATGAGAGATAAGCAAGGATAAAGATGGTTAATCATATACTCACCTAATTAATGGTTAATTGGTGGAGAGACTATTAATATATTCTCCTCTCGTCCAATGAGAGTTATACCATATGCTTAGATAAAAGCAATTAGAATTTAATGGAGATATGGTGGGAAAATTACCATAATAGTTATATCGGATACTATTGTAATAGCTTAGGATTATAATACCACTATAGATTTTCTGGAATGAAATAAGGAGTAATAAGTGGGATCGACATAACTACGGGAAAGGTTACCCCATAACTCTTTATGAAATATCTATAGTTATTATCATGAGTATTTCTAACACGGATATATCGAGACATTAGTTCCTATCATCAAATGTATCTAATAGGGTTAGGATGGCCCAATCCCTCTAATCTTCAAGATAATATTATCACTATGTAGTTAAAGTGATATTAGGTCATCTATATTAAGTATAAGGAAGCAATTATACTATTACTAATGGAACTAAGTTTATTCTAATTATAATAGCCCCCTTCTATGCACATATCTATACTGTGATATTATGGAATAAAATTGACAATATAGGCCCTCGAGTATACATATCGTTATCATTATTATAACTATAATGATGAGAGATTATAATTAACATTATATAAGATATCTAAATAGGTTAACTATAATTCATGATAATTATAATCTAACCCTATTATATAGGGTTAATAATAGTATAGGTTATCCCTAGTTAGTAAGTAGGCCTAATACCCTATGATGGTTACTACGCCATCTTTCAATATAGAGTCCTCTCATAGTTATTAAGGATAAATCAACATGGCCAAATTAGCTCCCTAAATAGTATTGGGATATCCCCTAATTATTAAGGCCTACTTACTTCTCGTCATTATCCTAAAAATAGTTTATTATAGTTAATATTAAGAAATCACTCTCTAATTAAATATGTAATTAGCTAGGTAATTATCTCATCAAAATCTCTCATCCAATTTAATATAACCTCCTTTATAATTTATAGGCTAACCCATTCAAGCTAAACTACACCATAATGGTAGAATGTTATACTAGATAATTTTGTATAATAGAGATTAAATATTTAATTAGGAGGTAATATTGCTATGTTGTCTCTTCAAAATTATTTTAAGGTCATATGGATAATTATGAGTCATAAGTACCACATTATGTCATAGTAATAGACTATTATCATGAATATCCATCGTTAGTTGGGATAATCTATTTTGATAGGTTGGGTATTTAGTCTATTATTAGGATAAAGGACCTTGCATAATCGAGAGTAACCATGAATATCAATTGACACGGATATATCAATTGTAATCTCCCCTACTTATCATGCCCACTTATAATTATTTTGAGATAATATCATTTTCTAACTAGGTAGTGCTCACGAAACAACTATCCTATTAATAGTTAACTATTATAATAAAAAAATATAGAGACCTAGGCATATTGAAAGTATTTTAATAACTGATCCACCCTTATAAAAACCCCAATGTTTGAATACCAAGCCTATTAATAGGGGAGATTAATATAATGAGTAGATAGTAATTCCCTATTATATAACTATATGCCATCTCCATTAGTTAACAAATAATGGTGATATAACTATAATTATGGAGATTAAGAATGATCAAATTTGTTTACCAAGTTATTCATATTGCCTAATCATAAACTATGAATATTATTACTCCTTAATTAACTTAAAGATGTTCAATATTAGGTATTAATAAGATAAAACAATTAATGGTAGGTATTCATGATGAGCGGTCCATAATTTGTATAATATAATTCAAGGTAATTATACTAGGGATAGTTTATCCCTAACTGAAGGGACTATGTTATCGGCAATTAAGGTAATGGGTAATCGATATATTCATAGTTTATTCCCAGGTAGGTTGAAGTATAGTAATATGTAGTGAGGATATTTTACTTATTCCTCAAATAAGTGGAATATATTTTAAGTGTATTTTTAACATCAACCTATCTAATGCCCAAATATTAGTATTAGCTTATATCTTCTCTACTAATATTTGGGGGATAAATATATTCACTATTGAAATATTCACTACATAATCTATTAACAAGATAATTTCGAGACATAAGCTATTAATGGGTTATTTACTTGGTTATTTATAGAAAGGGTTCATGGTCTATTATAGGCCTTAAGTTTAATCTAAGAGGATAGGAACCATGTTTGTTAATTGATAACTTTATCGAGTTCATTATCCGAACAATAGATTACTCTTGATATCTTTATGCTTACATGGTTCTCATTGGAATTATATTGGACATTGATCAATATGTCATTAATGAACTTAGTAAAGTTATCAATTAACAAACATGGTTCCTATCCTCTTAGATTAAACTTAAGGCCTATATAATCTCCTATAATGGCTAACTAAATTAGCCTTAACTAATTTATATAATACTAATATAAACTAGGCATATCGACTAACCCATGATTAAATCAATATAATATTTGAGGGCCATATTAAATATGAGAATGATCCATAATCTCCTAATTTCCCTGTCATACCATGTAATAAATTGCGAAAATGTAGAATTGACCATGTTAATACATATTTCAACTAACCTAAGATGGATATCAGCCCCTAATCAAGATATTGATTATAAACCCATGTATCCTATAGGTGATTCACCATTTTAGACACCATACTATTAGCCCATTCTCCCTAGTCAAATAGTTTAATACGAAATCAATCATATTAGATATGTGTCTTATATTGGATAAGTGAAGAAAATGTTGGTTACGTATAATCGTTGAACATATTTTTATAGGTTTACACTTGCGATTGAGTCATATCCTCCTTA
Source organism: Dovyalis caffra (assembly GCA_963924115.1). Taxonomy (NCBI): domain Eukaryota; kingdom Viridiplantae; phylum Streptophyta; class Magnoliopsida; order Malpighiales; family Salicaceae; genus Dovyalis; species Dovyalis caffra. Next base: position 518,099 of record CAWUPB010001019.1, on the reverse strand, counting down.
ATTAGGAATTATCGAGTGGGTGGGAATTTACTCAACTATTTACCATTGTAATCTATATATTTCCCTCTTCATGGTTTATAATCACATTCTCAATTATTCTCTAAAAGGACATAAATATAGTTATGTAATCTACCTAACGATATGCCCCTCTCGGGTAGGTCAAATCTCGATATTTTCCATAATATAATAAGGAGAATTTAAGTTATACCATAAAATTGTAACCCTATATAATAACACTATCGATGGTCGCATAAGCGATTAGGTTACATTGTATGGTCCATTATGGGATTAAATTATTCTTGATAATCACTTAGATAACAATGAATAAACTACATCGTAAGAGTCATGCCTTTGATAATGTAGTTTACAATATATAAGGGTATTATGAATAGATAAGAGTACACGTCATATAACCCATTCTATAATTATACCATATTAATGGGACATCTACCTATGGAATATGAGGTTACCATATAAGGTCCCACTGGTATAATCACTTAGTAGAATAGCCTGGGCTATATCACATTAACCCTTAGCAACATATTGTTTATAACTATATTAATACTACATTTGTTATGGAATTTAGGTAGATAAGATCCCCTGGAGTATTATAAGGATCCTATCATAAATCTATGTTAACTAGTATCTTTATGAGAGAATAGATTGGAGAATATCAATTGGCTATACATTAAAAAAATCAATCACTCTTGAAATTATAGACTAAACATGGATATTGAACGTAATCGGGACATCTAGGAGCATAATACTATATTCACTACTATGGTATAATAGGGAATAATTACCATGTGATAATGGGAAAAACTTGATATATTAACCCATTAATATAATGAGTAGTGGGTATTAATATTATTGTAAATATCAAAGTCTCTATAGGGTTATTTATAGAACCTTAGCCAAGATAACAATTGGGGATTATTAATAATATTCGATATAAAATAATGATTATATTCGTACCCTATCCTAATGTTTATATCCCTCTATATATCAATTAATATATTTGCTTAGAGTGATATAAGATCAAGTTACTCTAATATCATTCATGGGATAATGGTATGATTAACTAGGCGAGATGTGGCCAATATGAGATAGTCGTCAATGAACTATTGTTGTGGACGTTGATAGGGATATTATGCCTCTATCATTGGACAATTAACTTTGATGACCATTAATAGTTAGACATTAACATCGATAATTTGCATCCAATAGTCTGAGAGAGTACTTATTGCCATATACTTTTAATATGCCTAATAACACAAAATGGTCCCTATAGCAATTACAACTATGTTTGTTCCCATATTATAATCAATTAAATTATGGTTATATAAAGGAATTAGGTCCATATTCAACACTTTTATAGGATAATTACTTTTATCATTATTGGCGAGGGTTATTTTTAATGGAGCATAATTATACCTTTGCATGTATAACCAATATTCCTCTGATACTAGTAATTATATTATTTATTCATATAGTGATAAAAGTAATTAGGATAACCCAAAGGTATTCTATGTGTTGCTTAATATGAAGTACATATTAAGCAATATGTCTAAAGCAATAGGACTTTGTAACAATGTTTGAGTAAGGGTTAATTTATCTAATGTTATCACCAGTTATGATGGAGGGAAATATCTTCAACCATTCTAAGATTGTTGTGATCCTATAGACATTGTTAATCATGGTGATATAATCCAATCATCACTTGGACTAGTGAGGATAAACTGATAATATATTACTAGTATTAGAGGAATATTGGTTATACATGCAAAGGTATAAAATTATGGATCCTTTTAGAGTATTACTTAGTGAATATATGAATATGTAGTGAGGATATTTTAGTGTTTTATCCTAAATATTATTGAAGGATATCTTCAAACTTATATAGGATCAATTATCGTGTCCCTCCTTATATAGTGATTAAAGAACCTATTTATTTTATGGGGACCATAATAGCCCTATTGATATCATATAATAGGAGTTAAGTTTATCCTGATATTCTCACTATTGGTTTAACCTAATATGGAGGATATATTATCCTCCTTAATCTAATTAAGCAGAATATCAAATTCAGGCCCTTATATTAAGGTTTAATCTAATATAAATCATGCGGGTAAGATTTATAGGATAACACTATTATGGTCACCAATACTATATTCGTATTAGGTTATAAACAATAACTCCCTTAATTATATTCATGTTTAACCTAATATAGGGGAGTATTCCAATTCACCTTCCATTCTCCTACTCATTATCTAGGCTTATATCAGGTTATAATAGTAGTTATAGTTACCATATGATTGAACCTTGTGAGTCAACTCTCGATTATGCCATATCTCCTAATGATAGGTTGGTACCGTGTACACAGTCTAGGCCATCAATATTTATTAGGTCTCATTACAATTTAACCCTTTGTATATATTCACAACTACGATATGCCATACTCTTGCAAATTATCGCTCACTAAGGGTATAATTGTCCTCTAGCAATATTAAAAGTACACTTGATATGTGCATAGATTAAAATAATTAATATTCGGGATATAATACCTTAGGATTCAATATACTAGGATGTTCCCATAATACTATTATCTCCACGAGAGGAGATATACTTTCCCCCACAATAGTATGGCCATAACTCTGAGTATATTCAATATTGAGAGTGTTATAATTTGAATGGGTATTACAGGGACAACCTATTAATTGAGACTAATCAGCTCACTATTTAACAAAATTATAGTATTACAAATATTCAGAGTGGATTACTAGCCATGACCTTATAGGAGGCTATATCCTTCCTAATTTTTAACCTTTGTTTAGTATTTGTCAATTAAAATCGTTCATATTATAAAAATGGGTAGAGTATTACTACTAAATATCTTAACTCTTTTCAATAAACCTTCCTTTCCCTTTGTGGCCCGAGAGCCCATATAAAAATATCATGGTAATATTAACATACCATAGTGGGACAATCTCCCATTTAGTTATGGGAAATTAAACTAGAGTAAATTCTAGTATATTGGAGAACTAGGTGGACATAAGTGGTTATTGGGCGGTGTTTAAATTGGGAGGGTAAGTAAGGGAGAGGTCATGAGAAAGGGTAATATCTCCTTAATCAATTATAATTAAAAGTCAATATAATTAGAATTATAAAGTATTTATAATAGGTTGTCCTCAAGAGAACTTTTATAAGGCCTTGGCCTACTCACCGAGAGGGTCCCTATATGGTTAGGTTAAACCATATCTTCCTAGGTGGAATTATTCTCCTCAAGTTAGACCAATCCTATAGCTAATAAACTAGGTAGCCCTTACTGATGGATATAACACATTATCCCATATAAAGGCCCTTGATACAAAATATAGGCATACTTGATGGAACTCCATGAATAAAGGATACCTACTCACTGTTCCTAATAGAGAACTGATTGGTATACGAATATAATGTGTTATATCAAGTAAACATGAAGGAAACTCTCCCATCTAATGTCCAAGTGAGTATTAATAAATGGAGTTTCAGTGTGAATTGGCTCGAAAGATACCTATTAGTGTTTATCTCTTATGTCTCCCTATATTAATTTGAAATCAATATGGAAAAATTATTTAATATATAATTGCACTCCTTAATTATGGGAATATTACAAAATATTATTGTAAAATTGGTAATAATCTAAGATTGTGACAAATTGCAACACTTGGTAAATCTATCCATATTATAGGCTGTATAATCCTTTACCGAGTCCATGCATATAAAGAGGATAGTTCATGAGTTTGGGTAACCTATAATATATTAATAGACTAATAGTACATGTCTATCATAATCTTATAGTATTCGGCTATCCATTTGGGTAATCGGCTCTCATATATTATCTTCACCTAGTTATGGTGATACTCCCCTAAACATGAAGAATTATCCCATGAAAATTATTCTCCTATATAATACTCCCTCAAAAAGGGAACAATTATGTTATTTTTCTCCCTCAATACCGAACATAAATTAATATGTTACCACAACATTGAGCCTTGTCCCAATTCAATTATCAAACACTATGTGGTAATCCTTTAGTAATTCTCCTTACCACTTGATTATAGAGATAAACAAGTCATGGTAACACACCAATAGAGTATTTATACTAAGGGGAATTAATATATTAAAAGGTGAGATAGAGATATATTAATAACTCAAGGGTGACAACGGATCCTCATCATAACTAGATCAATGGTATAATATTATAAGGATTATTATTGTTAGAAGGGAAAACTTTCTCATGGTACATTATAGATTTAAGGCCCATTAATATTGCTCCCTAGAATATCTATTTGGATAATGTGAACTATATAGAAGTATTATGCCCAATGAGTAATCCAATACTGAAGATATTCCATCGACTATATTGGTAAGAGTTCAGTTTAGTCCTATATCCATTAATGTGAGAATTGAATATGGGTTATATTTGGAAAATAATCCTAAATTACCTATTCTTAACACGTTATGAAATAGGGACCTCCTATTAAATTAGGATGATAGAATGAAGGGGGCTATTAACCTTGCTTAGAATCGATATAATATTTCCCCTAAGATATATCCACTTTGGGGCCATTACCATAAGTTTCTGTCCCTCTTTTGCAAGTAAGATGTCATAGGTGAATTAGGGTAGTTTAATTGTATATTTGTTGATTCTAAGCAATTTAACTCCCACAGTTCATTGGATATGCACCGACCCTAACTCACTCTGTTAACAGTTGGTCTCCCTTTAATAAAAATAATAGTTCTTATTTTATATGATTTATCTAGCTATAAATTGATTATTATAAAAGGTTGCAGTAAGGAGTGTTTATTTCTTAAAGCCCCGATTTATAATCATGTTACTTTGGATATCTCACCAAGTTTTCTATTGCAACATTATAACATAATTGGTCCGCATCATCCTGAAAGACAATAAAAGCTAATTTTGAGGGCCTAAATGATGTTGTTTAGTCATAATCACCCCTAAGACATGGTCAACGCTGATGAGTTTTGATCATATGCCAACATTATATAGAATTAGATAACCAAGGAGATGAATATTGGCCTATCAACTTATTTCTCTCCACCTGGTTATCTCCCTCATTCCTCAAAGCCTAATTAGAATATATGAATATTGGAACAAGGATAATTTATCATAACTGTTAATGGGCCAATAAGTTTGATACTCCTATTTAATATTGGTTTAAATTGACCAATGTTCCTAACATACTTCACCAATTTATCATATATTGGTTAATAGTTATGATAAATTTAGTTAATATCTTATTATATTTGAATAATATTATAGTAATTTAATATTATCCAAGATCATATATATAATGATTAATATTGTAGAGAAATTAATATTGTTTTAATAATAGTTGATAATCTTATAAACCTATCAAAGGTTAATGGAATGGTCGTATATTGGGTTTATCATAAGACTTCCTATGACTCCATACACTTTGCTATATGAAAGCTAAGTCGGACAAATTCAATGCAAAGGATTACCATCATAAAACTAAGTCAACTTATCCATACCATTTACCCATGCTTCAATCACATTGATACATGGCATACTAATGAAACACATTTGCATAGGCTTTATTCCTAGTTTAGGATGATGATAGACCAATGGTTGACAAACTTTGGTCTCTCCATCCCTCTCTTCTAATTGTAAGAATTAGGGAGATAACTACGTGGAGAGAAATAAGTTGATAGGCCAATATTGGGGACATAGTTTGGTTGACAATTGAGAACAAATATCCAAGTATCTAGATTTATGATTTATTTGACAAATTAAGGGGAAGGTCGATGCTCTCTAAGATTAATAATATTACATAGTATATTTACGAAGTCGTTAATATCTTCTATTATTTCACTACGTTCGATTGAGTTAGTTGTATCTTTTGATCAATATTGGGAGATCTCTAATGTTGTTAAATATAATTAACCCTAAACATGTACCTTAGCCAAGCAAGTCTTATGATACAAGCTTTTCAAGGCTCCAATCTATGTGAAATAAAAGAACCAGCCATGTGTTCATATAAGGTTGCCATACGTGTGTTGTCTATTAATTCTTATATGTTATGTTTATTATCTCGCATGTGTTAAGTAGTCAATCGATGATAAGGATAGCTTGATCAATTAACTTGTGAGGGAGAGAAAATCATGAATAGGTATCTCCCTCTCTCCCTACCTCCTCAATAATAAGCTTAGAACGAGTTAGCTATCCAAAGTAATATTGATAAACTATAAATATAATCATGAATAGGTATCTCCCTCACTATGTCTTGATCAATTTAACTTGTGAGGGAGAGAGTCATTTGGGACAATGGATTAATTGACAAGGTCTATCTAATGATTTGGACTCATGTCTTATAACCAAAACATGATCCACTATCATTAAAGGTTATGTGACAAGCATGTTCTCCTCTTGCTTGGATGAACATTGGCCCATATACATCTCTATGTATAAGGTATTTATTAATTAGTAACTTTTTCTCCTTTTCAACTAAAGAAATATTGGTGAATAAGACACTAAATAAGTCAAGATGATCTTGACTATTAACCAATTTATACGACATCATCTCCCAATCTTTCAAATTCACATTCTCCATGAATTGAGAATCATTTTAGATAAATTCTTGAGGAGAATGGATTCATTGAAGGGGGAACTTATCTAAGCTAAGCCGAATATATTATTATAACAATCAATATAATATGTGAATCCTCTAATGTATATGCGGACTAAATTGGGTCAAGGAGAATTGCAAAGATTGACCATGCTAGAGCAAAAGGTATATTTATTTCAATGATGTCACTTCTTCCAAGATATTTCCACTCACTCAGCGAGATTCTTGCTAAATTAGAGGAAGAATTAGCAAGAATCCTACTAAGTATGGTACTGCCTAAGTTATTTTAACCCTAGCCCATTCCAATGCATGTTACCCAAGGATAGAGAAAAACAAATAGGGTGTTCATGAGATAGAGAGGTCTAAGCAATTGAACTATTAGGGAAAGATAATGGATAAAGGAGGGAAGAATTTTCGATATTAAAATGCCTCCAAATGATATATATGTTCATCAATCGATGAATATGGCCTATGATTAGTTACAATTATCTTTTGATCGATGGCCAAAACAATATCTATTGGTGTACTCCTATGGCCATAGATTTCTTGAGCAAACATTCATCGAAGTGCAATGTGATAACTCCTTTAGCATACAAGAAATGACATGTCCTATCTTAGTCATCCACCTACCTCTCTTAGGCCAATATTTTCATATATGGGGGAGGGAGGAGGTGGATGTTTTAGAGATAGTCTAAATAATATGTCATCGATCAAAGTAGGTGAACCTATAGATATCGATTTTAGCTCATTAATAACACTACCTTGGTCTAGGAATTTATTGATAATCTTTTAGAAGAGTTGAATCAATTCTCTTATTGCACATAGGCCTAAGATTGCTAAATTATCTCCTTATATAAGCAATTTAACTATAGGATAATCCAATATATTATAATATTAACTGATCAATTTATTATGTCCTATAATACTTGTAGCAATATCAATTTAATATATTTCTAACCAGAATATATTAAATTGAACTCAACTGTTGGAACAAGGGTGGCTATTCATCATAAATATTTAAAGGACGGTCAAGTTCCAAAATATGCTATAGGATCAAATGATATCCCACAAGAGGAGTAATACCAATCCTTGTGTATTATTGTTGATAATCTTCACAAAAATAGGGAATCTTTCAATTAATATCTCTCTCTCCTTAGATTAAATAACTTGTTGATGTCTCACTTGTCTTTCTCTATTATAGTTAAATGCCCCAAGTCATAGCATTGTCAAGAATGAGCATTGACTTTGTAATAAAAAATGAAGATCTCCCCTTTCTAAATTCCTCCTTTTGGATTGGTTTATAAGTAACAAGGAGAGTAGCTCGATATAATAGATTTTAGATCTTGGAGAGGGAGATGCTTGGTACTAATAGTTATGATAAATTTAGTTAATATCTTATTGTATTTGAATAGTATTATAGTAATTTAAAATTATCTAAGATCATATTGATTCACTTGGTAATCAAGCATGCAATTTATTAATAAATGAATAACAAATATTACGACCATTTAATATACTAATTATAATCAATATGGTTCCATGAAGTTATAGTTGGGTAAGGAGGGAGAGAGATAATCCCTATCATACTATTATTCAATACCCTAACGTATCATTATTACTCATGATCTCATTATATAACCTCTCTCCTCTTCGTTGATTTGAGGCTATATTTACTGAAAGGTTAAAAATAACCCTTTAATGGGGAAGAGATGGTAAGACATAGTTTAATGTAGAGGGGAAAACTTCCCATCTTATAGGTTTATGGGATATTTTTAATCAATTATTAGAGATACCCTCGAAAAAAGGATCAATAGCTCAAACGAAGACTTGTAAGCATTTGATTATTCACTAGGCTCATGAGAGAGGATTTACTATTTCTTAACATGTAATTTTTGGCTATAATCCTATTAGTAACAGGGAGAGTAGCTCTTTCTTGATAATATTAAACTTAAACTTGTTTTAATATCAAATGACCATCTCTCCTTCAAGTGGTTGACTGGGAATTGGCTTAGCTATTTTGGATATGGTTCACACACATAAGCCCGTTCAAATAGGTTTAATAATCTAATGCCTATAAATGATATCATTAAATGTCCCAAGTCATAGCATTGTCAAGAAATAGCTAAAATAGAAATAGACCTAATATTGAGAGAAATATATTAAGAATAGTCATAGCATTGTCAATTAAATGTGCAATCCCTTATACCATTTTGGTCTATACATCAAGGCATTATGATGGATATTATAGGGGAAATTAAGCTTTTTCTTTTGCAATGAATTTAAGTCAGTTTGTATTCAAATCTAGTTTTGTCGTTATTCTAAATTATCCTAATAGTTAATAAACTATTGATGCTAAGTCCTACTTTTCGATAAAGTAGATTTAATGGAACATAAGAATGTCATATTAGAGAATGGAGAAAGTTCCAAAACATGTGATACATTTGGACTTATCTTTCCAAAGAGGGGGAAAGGTCCAAGAGACAATAATTAAAATGATAAAATGGGAAATTGTTTCCTAATTTCTTTAATACTCCTAATGATACAAGTTCCAAAATGGGAATTCTAATAATTAAAACATCGGATATTTTTTACTAAGTTTGACATTGATTAATAATCCCTTTATTGACTCGTAACTTATTAGAACAAAAGTCTTATTCCCACTATCTAAATCGTTTAATGATATCCCTCGTACATGGAAGGCTCTATGAAAGCAAGTATTAGGGAGTATTATTTGTAATAAGCTACAAATAATCGGTGAACCAATTTGAATCCTAAGCCAAGTCATTCACCCATTCAAAAGGTGATATCTTGGAATACCAATAATATCAATATGGTTAGAAATATATTCAATAAGAGTACCTTACCAATTGGAAAACCAATGATATTATACATTTCAATCATGGGTGAATTGTTCTTTAGTTATTATGAGAGAGAATCTAGGAAAGAGTAATATATTATAATACTTACCTATAAGTCAATAAGAGTATCCCTCCCATTCTCTTATAGTATCAAATATCACTTATGATTAGCCCCTAACATTTAATTAATTAACGCTTCTATCGGTTAGGCGCCCTTTCCTTATATCTCTTCTAAAAGATTATCAATAAATTCCTAGACCAAGGTAGATCCATTTTATGGGAATATTTAGATCATGATGCAATTCTGGTCATAATAAGCTAAACGTCTTATTATTTATAACTGCAAATCTATTTAATATGATGATCGATAGAATATTATTCTAGTAGAGTGATTCTATTATTGCACATAGGCCTAAGATTGCTGAATTATCTCCTTACATAAGCAATTTAACTATAGGGATAATCCAATATATTATAATATTAATTGATTAGTTTATTGTGTCTTATAATACTTATAGCAATATCAATTTAATATATTTCTAACTATCATGCGCCCTCATTGATTTTTAACCCAAATTTCAGTTTTAAATTCATATGGAGAGAAGAAATGAATTGGCTTATATAGGGGGACGAGAGGGATAAATTGACCAATTCTATTTCAAACGATTGAATTAGGGAGGGAGGGGTTTACATTCTAGATTAATGTGATGGCCCATGAAAATTATTGTGATAACATTCGTGGTATGACTTGGTTTAAAATATAATATCTGTGGGTTACCCAAATTTTGGGGTCTAGAACATGGGCAAAGTATAAACTCTCATGTTCATAGGCAAAGTATTAATATTTTCATGTTAAGATGGTTTATAGTTATAATATTTGCTTATCAACTTATAGACCAATCTTAGCATGTTACTTTGGATAAACCTCTTTGCATGAATGTGATATATATTAATGAAGTAATTTGTAGCTAATAAATCATGTGATGGTGATCCTCCACATCTATGGCTATTTGGAATTTACAACATCTTATTTAAAATACCAAGAAAGGATTCTCTACCAATATTATCTATTTTTCCATGCACTTCCCTCTTCGGATCCCCTATCTTTCCTACTCACTCTCGCCTAAATTTGAGTCATTCACATGAGTAAAGAGAATTGAGTTATTCCTCATCTTTCCAAAGCTCGTTGATGTCATTCTTTTAGAGATCGAGAGAGGGAAGCCAAGTGAGGAGGAGAGAGATGGTGGACATAGTCGTTAAAATTACAATCTACAATCTACGATGGCTACATAGGTGCACATGCTCGTAGGCCCCTATGCATGTTGTAAATCAAAATAATATCATTAATTTATCTCTAAAAGAATAACATTAGGTGGGAGAGAGAGGATGAAAATTAAGTAGTATCCCATCAATTCACTCGAGCATCCATCATGCTCTATTGTGACCAATCCATACTCCTCAAAATAATTATAATAGATTTGGATTATTTCCAAATGCTTACAAGTCTTCTCTCCCATCAACGTGGTGTAATGCTAAGTGTGTGTACCCTCTTTCCCTGCCTCTCCCATAATGGGTCATCTCTAAAATCTATTATTCATACTCTCTCCCTCCTTACCCAACTATAGGTTAAATATTATTGGTTAACTATAGTATGCTTTAGGGAGAAAGAATTGTATTCCATATCTAAGGGAAATAAACGAATCCTAGCAAGATGGCCTCCATAACAAGAGGCCCCTTTAATACCTATTGCATCATGTAAAGCATGAGTTAGAACCAATACCTTTGGTATTCGCTTATTTGTGGATAAAGATAGCCCTGATAATCCGATTGTAATACCTTTCAATCTATATGAATGAACAAGTATGGTGAATAATTAAAGGCTAATTATGACTAATGTCCCAAACTGATGGAGGAGGTATCCTAGTTTCCAAGTCAACTATGATAACTCAATTCTATTGTTATTCCCCTCCAATTAATAGTTAGAGGAATGGTCGCATACCTAATCAAATAGCACCTATGAGTCAATTGGATAACACGTATCAGTTTGATAGAGTTTGAGAATAAGCATAATGAGAATAAACTAATATTAATTATTAAGTGGTTATTAATTGATGATGTATTATTTAATGGAGCTATAAAGATACCTCCATTAAAGATTGCCTAACATCTCTTGGTATATATTAGAGATATGGAGACTATTTAGTTATTCCCAAGGGACTATTATTTCAAAAGCCTTTGTAGTGGAAAGGAAGCCTCCTTTGCTCATTTTATAAATTATTTAATGAGTCTTTGTATACAATAGTTTACTATTTCCCTATATGTGCGAAAATTGATCTTATAATATCTTCACCTATTATATTACTTGAAGGTAAGCGATATCCACTCCCTCCTCTCTTGATATGACTCCATAATCTCCAAATATTACTCTACCTTCACGATCAATATTATATTAATGAGAGGGTAACTTCGAAAATGATACTCCTCCTTGATTGACATCTACAATTGTAAATTTGACATCAATTAATAAACATCTCCCAGGATTAACTAGTATACGAGGGACTTATCAAAGTTATTCTCTCTCCTTCATGCAACAAATAACTATAGGTATTGAATTTTTAGGATATTGTATAATATTGATAATATTAAATCACAGAAGATATCTAAATATATTAATCATATATTATGATTATTAACATATAATATAATACTATATTATAATATTTATTAATAAGATAACTTAAAGTGATTTTATAGAGGGCCTAACTATTTTATGACAATACCTTGATATAACCCTAACGAATAGGTGGAAAGTGGGAGAGATAGAAATATCTTCATAGTGGACCAATTTTGTAAGTTTTATAGGGGGAGAGGGAGAGATAAAGATGGAGGTAATTGATAACCTTTTACTAGTGGGCAAGCAAATGGAACCAAGTAGTATTGGTCTTGATATAGACTTGATGTATATGTTAATCCTTCCATTTACTTAGCCATGAGCGAGGATTTCCCATTGCTAGCCATATAAATAGTCCAAGGATATCTATTATCACTAAAAATGGATTAATGCTATATGGTTACCCATAACATACCTCATTATTTTATAGAAATACATAAGCCCTTTGTATGTTAAAGTATAGTCTTATATTTGAGTGATAATAGATATAATGATAGAAATAGGGCTTGTTTTAAGTATGATTATAATGCCCTCATTCACAATGGAAGCGCTACCTCATCTCAAGAATAATGGCCATATATACTTTATTATGGTCATTTTAGTGAATAAACTTAGCTCCCAATTGCTATAAAGCGATCCTCCAAATCGCTATGAAAGAACAATAAGGTAACTTGATAGATTTCATCAAAATTCTATTAAAATCATAAAACCCTATCCATACCATTCATGTCATGTGTCTAACAAGGGAGTTTAAAATATCTATATTAAAGGATAACCCTAGGTTGTTCTCACCTGTGAATATCTATTCTTATAATTATTCTGATTTTTCTAGAATAACATGTAGTGATGGGTCTCTCCCTAATCTTTAAGGAAGTATTATAATATTTTGCTATAATTATGGACTTGGTTTACCCTAAAGTACCCATTAGGGTCCTCCTATAGATGGATCACTTATAAATAGAGTGTTTGCTATTAAGACAAAGGGAATGGAGAGGGGGGCTAATTCCAAATATATACGCTAACAAGGGACACTCCCAATAATGAGAGGAACAATATATTTTTCACCATGAGATAGGAGAATGACAATGTAGGAGGACCCTTATTGTCATTAGTGACAATGGTAATGATGAGAATAAAGAAAGTCAAGGCTATATTGATGGAAACTAAGTAGCCAAATGGGCCAACAAGGTGGCATCTCCGAGGGAGCTCCAAGATGGCAAGTTTGCAAGTCTAAAATTTGATCCATTACACATTAAAGAATGGTCCAATGATGTGGGCTAGGGCTAAGAAGCTTAAAGAAGCTCTCCATGGGTTGATTCAAGAGTGTTAGGCAGAATGCATTTTCAAGGGCCCAAGGGAGCATTATGGCACCATCTTAAGAGAAGAGGAGGATCCAAGACTTGTCAATCTGATCTAAATCTAAAATTAGATTCCTTAAATTATATGGGACCTATTTTATTAGATCTAACTTAATTATAATTATAACTAATTAATTAAGTCAGATTTGGACTCTATGTTTTAAACCCTATTATTTGCATATGTTTTTAGGATCATTAGATTCTATTTCTATTCTCCGTAGGTGGCAAGGAAAAGTAGAGTCCTTTAAGGGTTAGGAGTGGCGTGTTAACCTATTTAAAGGCAAGTTTAGATCTACGAAAACTTACAAAATAATCTTGAGAGGATTTTCTTTCTTTGTTCTTTTGAGAACTAAATCTAACTTATCAAGGATTATAACCACTTGTGGCATCTGCGAACCTATTATCCTCCATAAGGTGTGGTGTTCTTCACTCCATTGCATCATACGCTTTGGTTCTTACCTCCTTATAGGCAACGGTTTGGGTTCCACTTATTATAACTTGATTGCGACACGTTCTTGGGATTGTATAACAACAACGGTGTTTGGGTCTCGTAGTCTTTATACATGGGGTTCACATCAGTTGGTATCAAAGCCTAGGTTGTGCAAAGTCGGGTTGGTTATCCATAGTCCTTACGTCTTTTATTTCGTGTCTATCTTGTTTTCTTTATTACGTCTTCCTTGTTATTCTGCCATATCTTTCCTAGTTTGAGTCTTATGTTCCTTTGCTTGATAAATTAAGTCTTATATATAAAAAAAAACAGAGAGAAAAAAATGGGAAAAAGTTTGATTTGTAGTTAACTTCATTTTTCAATATAAATCCGATTTTTTCATTATCTTTTATTCTATTTCATATCTTTGTAGTTTCATTTCCAATTCAAAAAAAAAAAAAAACATAAAAATAAGTCTGATTTGTTTTGTCTTGTTGTGTCTCATTTGTTATTGTCTTGTTTAAATTCAAATCAAGTCAATTTTAGTACCATTTTTAGTGTTTGAAAACTTAAAATTCTTATTTGAATTGGTTTGTCAATTCCTTATTCCAAATCTATCCAAAATCCGATCCTTGGTAAGTGAAGTTGTTGAATCACTTGCAATTGGTTAGTTCTTGTGTGGTTTGTTTGGATTAGTTTGTAGAAGAACCAAAGGAGTGAGTTAGAGTGGTAAAAGGCTGGAGAGTGTGAACGTATTAAAGAAAAAACCTAAAAGAAAGCAAACACGAGCATTGAGTGGCATCAATTTGAATGAAACATGTGAGGAATTTTTATTACTTATGAGTTTTGTGCAGGTTTTAAACATATCAAAAGATAAAAATCCTAAGGGAGAGGGTGAAGTGATTGTTGATAATGATGTTTGTGGTAAGTCATTAGTAATTATGCACGCTTTAAGCATGTAAGTGAAAAGTGAAGAGGAGGTATGAAGAGATAATATTTTTCATACCTAATGTCATGTCATCAATAATTAGGTCTATCGTTTGATAATAAATGGGGGTGGTTGTGTGAATGTTGCTAGTCTTGAGTTAGTTGAAAAATTCGAGTTTGCCCATAATTGAACATCCTCGACCATCTACATTGTAATGGGTAAATGAGTGTGGAGAAGTCGAGGTGAACAAACAAGTGATAATGTCTTTTTCTATTGGGAGATACAAGAATGAGGTTTTGTGTGATGTTATGCCAATGAGAGTGGGTCATATTTTGCTAGGAAAACCTTGGCAAGTTGTTAGAAAAGTGACACATGATGAGTTTAGCAATAGATATTCATTTAAAATGAGGGGACGAAAAGTAACACTTGTTCCATTGTCACCTAAGCAAGTTTATGAGGACTAAATGAGCCCGAAACAAGAAATTGAGAGAAAAAAGTTGAGAGCACTCAAACTTTCATTCATAACGATGGCTATGTTGCTACTGATTTTGTGGCTATTGAGAGCACTTTAATTTTCAGTCATAATGATGACTATGCTGCTGTCAATAAAGAGTTAACCAAAGATGATTATAAGCCCAAGGATGAGGCATCCAAATTCAATCTTAATTTAAAAGAACTAGTGCTTTAGGAGAAGTTAGAGAGTATTAAATGAGATGAGTCTATGTTCATTGAAGATTTGGCAAAACAAAAAGAAAAGCCAAAAGAGGACAAGTTTGATAAACTTATGGCTATGCCAAAGGAGGAAGACAATAAGAAGATTGTGGATGTTCAAGAGAATATACCATATATTGATTTTTTCCTTCTGGAGGAGACGAATGACAACAAAATCAAATCTAAATTTTTTTTGCCATTATTTGTTTGTATTTTATAGGTTACGTATGTGTTTTTGATACTTTGTTATTACAAGATTCGAGGATGAGTGTTCTCCAATCAAGGGAGTATGATGAGCATCAAGATGACGATTTGAGGATGAATCTTTTTAAGGAAAGTGGGAATGATGAGAATTAAGAAAGTCAAGGCTGTATTGATGGAAACATGGAGCCAAATGGGTCGGGAAGGTGGTGTCTCTAAGGGAGATCCAAAATGGTAAGTTTGCAAGTCTAAGATTTGGTCCATTACACATTAAAGATGGTCCAATGATGTGGGCTAGGGCTAAGAAGCTTAAAGAAGCTCTCCATTGGCTGATTTAAGAGTGTTGGAAAAAATACACTTCCAAGGGCCCAAAGGAGCATTATGGTGCCATCTTAAGAGAAGAGGGGGATCCAAGACTTATCAATCTGATCCAAGTCTAAAATTGGGCTCCTTAAATTATATTGGGCCTATTTTATTAGATCTAACTTAATTATAATTAGAACTAATTAATTAAATCGAGTTTGAGCTCTATGTTTTAAGCCCTATTATTTGCATATGTTTTTAAGACCATTAGGTCTGTTTCTATTCTCCTTAGGTGGCAAGGAAAAGTAGAGTTCTTTTAGGGTTAGGAGTACCGTGTTAGCCTATTTAAAGGCTGGTTTAGTTCTATTTCAGACTTACACAATAATTTTAAGAGTCAATAAATTTGAGAGGATTTTCTTTCTTTATTCTTTTCAGAACTAAATCTGACTTATTAAGGATTGCAACCCTTATGTCATCTCTAAACTTATCATTCTCCTAAGGGTGTGACGTTCTTCACTCCATTGCAATATAGCTTTGGTTCTTGCCTCCTAATAGGCAATGGGTCAAGTTTCGCTTATTATAACCTGATTGGGTGTGTTCTTAGGGTTGTCTAATGACAAAGGTGTTTTTATATGAGATTAATTTCCCCATTCCATATTAAAACCTTCTAATAATCTAATATTATAATGATGAATAATCGGGTAATCCTCTATCTTAGTCTATAACTTAGAGGTCGGTACATATAACTCCACAATTATATTAATATAAATCTCCTATCATGGGTTATATAGAACTATATTAGATTCTATCATGCCTAGGTGCATTCTATAGGAATAAATATAATCTCCCTTATTATACAAACTTATATGGATGATAAATAACTTTATTTAGGATTTATGTGGATCATTACCGATTATAAAGAAAAATTCATAAGTTTCTATAAGGGACTCATTAACAAGGATGTCCCTTCAATACCCAGAAATCCTAAATAAGGATGATGGTATAACCAAAATCTAATGGAGTTTATATCTTACTATAAGGAGGGATAGTTATAGATCATTGAGTCCACATATAGTTATCGATGGTACTATAGACTTATTCCTAAATGGATAAGTTATGAATAAATAATCCTGATTAACTATAATGTCTACATACTCATAATATATAGAATATTTGCTTTATTCCATGGGATATATGGAATAGGAATTATTATAAGCTTAATTAGTTATTGTAATGTTTTTACACTATTAGGTAGGGTATTACCCAAATATTATTAAAGGAGGGATTAGCTACAAATAATTATAATAATATGAGGGTTAATATATTCCTATGAGGATTGAATTCTATGATTAACTTTGTCCCTCATTACCAACTCATACAGGTTTATGAAAAATGCCCCTATCTTTCAATCTGGATAGAAATATGTTCCATAAAGGGTGTCTAAGAGAGATTTATGATAGTTTATTGGGTGAAAATAAGATTAGCTAAACCATTTACTTAAGTCAGGTGTCTCCTTAAATAGAAATGGAACGTGTTTATATCATTGTTACTATTAGGAGTGCAATAATCAAATAATAGAATGAGTTTTCATTGGAAATAGTGATGGTATCTATTATGCCCATTTCCTCTTTCACTCCTCGTAAATCTATCACCCGTATGGATAGATTTATCAAGTTAACCCCAAGGTGGAGTAAAAATGGCCCTAATACCCGCATTCCAATTATGAATAAATATCTGTTTGTTATCATCGTTATTTCCATGGATTATGCGATGGACATATAATCTTTAGTATTTAATTGATTAGGAGGTTAATACTATATGGAGACCATTAAATCGGGTATGCTTATATAACATAAGTGATTCTATTAAAGGGATATTAGAACTATGTTCCTCTTCATGGCATAAACCTTTTGAATGGGTGTGGTCTAGTTTCTAATCGTCATAGACTAATATCCCCTTTTGGTTGATCATGACTCATTAGTTTTCTAACATACGGTGAGTAGATGTCTTCATGTAAATATCCAGTATTATAGTGGGGACTCAATAATGTGGTTAGTACCATACTATACTCACGTGGTTAGTACCATTCCCCCTTAGTTAAATTGGCATTATGCATTTCCCTCAAGATCGTTACGTTCGTTTTCCCCTTTACTATTATAATCGAGTGTTGGTTCCTATCCTTTAACCATCACTTATTTCATTGATTATTCTCCTTGGTAATTGATCAAAGCCAATTTAACTATACTAATATCGAGCCATCAAAGCGCCTAGTCCATATCGCCATCTTAAACTCATCTCTCTAGGTTGGAACTTTAATATTACTTATTGTTCCCACCGTTAGCCAATCAAAAAGAGTTAATTGATTCTAGTATGAACTCCTAATGACTTAGGTATATTATGACTAGGATATAAGGATGATAACCATAATAAATTATGATACCTTTATGGGATATAAGTTAATCTAGGCTCTCTCTCTTTCCTATTCTAATAAGGTATCATATATTATCGAAAGGAGACAAGAAGGATTTTTCTCAATACTATTAATTTTAGTCATAATCTGGACTAAATTAATCCTTATTCTAACCTCTCCCCTAGTTGTCACTACGGGTGGCCATTCCTATCCAATGGTATAATATCAGCTATAACCTTTATTATCGGAGAATATAACTAGGTGAGGATTAGCAATTTCATTAGATAGGTATACATATCTTGGATAAAATAGGTTTGGATACCATATATTAGCTTGTTTAACCTCACTCTCTGAGGGCTTGCAACCTTTCAAGAGAAGTACACCTAAGAATAGGATCCTAGATTATCGACCCAATATAGACTAATTAGGGGACCCCGTTATTAAGGGATTATATCATTTAGGGTTTATTGATGTGGGGTGTAGAGAGAATTTAAGGACAAACTAGTTACGGATGGAGGAATCCAATTGGGCTGGATGACCGATTTGAGGCCTATAAGTAGAGAGAGTATGAAAATAATCTATAAAGATATTTAACGCGAATATCTAATAACATAAAAGATTAATCAAGTCCTCTCCATAGGTTATGAGAAAGTTGTTAGTTATACTTAGTGATGGTTCCATAAGGTATGCCTATATTAATATAGGGATGATCTAAATAATCATTAGATATTCATTCTCTAATTATTTAATCTAAGTATGACTAACAGGGAATAATGTCACCCATTATTATCCCTCGTTGGAAAATAATTCAAGCATTATTAGCTATTGATTAATTAGGGGGAAAATGTGATGCCCCGACCTCATTCCACTGACTATTACCCAAATAGAAGTGATTAGGTAAGACATGTCGCGCCGACACTACCTAAACCTTAATCATGTCTCGTACGGTGTACTTAAGAAATTAATAGCACCTTACATAACAAGACTACATATAGAAAATTTTACATGGCATAAATAATTATAGTAAAAAAATATTACAATTAGTGATTGATTCCGTATAGATTCCATACCTCCAAATTACGGAGAAAACTTGTTTCAACTTTCTATGTTACACATGAGCCTCTTAGGAGGAACTCGGCCGTATCCTTACTATTTTGTCCTCTTCTTGTTACATCATAGAAATAATGATGGGGTGAGCCGAAGCTTAGTAAGTGGGATGATGCACATGATATGCAATGCTTTTCCGACTTTCCACCATACTAATCAATTTTAATTTTGGATGCCCTGGATATTAGCTAGTCTACTTTATTTTTAATCTAGGTGATTATCAAATCACCTTCTACTACAATGAATTATCCTTCGTTGTAGCCACTATTAGCGAGAATGCATCACTTAACAATGTAGACACACAAATTGGACTACTAATACCCAGTTTTCCTGTTAGGTTACCAAACCTAATCGTGTAAACCAATTCTCATTCAATTGACTTTTCTCCATTTGCCCCATAATGCACATGATGCACATGATGTTATACGTACCATATGAAACATATCCAAACCATACAGGATCCGACTTCATATATCTTTATAAGTCCAACCCACACAGGATTTCGAGCGTGCTCATACCTCTTATTATCATGAAATATTTTTATTTTTATTTTTATTTCTACCTTATTGATCATTAATTATGTTATTTGGGTGAGAGGAATAGAAACCAAGCAAGTATGAAGTAAAAGTGATGAATTTCAAATGATCGGTGAATTACACGGTCAAAGAAAAACCCATGTGGGAGGTCGTGTAACTCTCCGACTCGAAGAAAAACACCTTTCTTCATTACATGAGCAAATACATACCTATGTGGGAGGCCGTGTAACTCTCTAACTTGAAGAAAAACACCTTTCTTCATTACACGGGCAAAGACACTCTCATATGGGAGGCCGTGTAACTCTCCGACTCGAAGAAAAACACCTTTCTTCATTACATGGGCAAAGACATGCCCGTTGGAAGGCCATGTAACTCTCGACTTCGAAGAAAAATACATTTCTTCATTACACGAGCAAAGGGACGCTCGTGTGGGAGGCCGTGTAACTCCGTGACTTGACGTTTGCTCAAGAAAACCCAAAAATTTCATTTTTCTTTCCTTGTTACTCCATTTTATTCATGCCAATACAAGTTCCAAGTTCGCCCATCATGTTTTGATCAACCACATAACCTAATCGACATAACTAAGCCAACAAACACCTCATAACCTATACACGAGCTTAATCAATTATAATCACATCAATTGAATGGCATGAAGCATCAAAGAAACTTACTTACATAGATATTCTATAATAACAAACAATCCTATGCCAATCAAGCATAACAAGACCAACACCTCAATACCACACAACATAATTGGAAGCTTAAGCAAATACATCAATTTTTATGGAAGGATGAAATAAATGACATAAACAAAAACCCACTTACCTAGTTTGGATGAGGTTAGGTTCCTTTAGCTTTTCTTCCATTTTTTCCTTTCTTTTCCCTTCTCTCTTCCTTTCCTCTCTTTTCTCTCTTTCTTTTTCGTTTTTCTCTTACTCGACATTTGGGTTTTCTTCTATCCTTTGGCAGCTACTAGTTTTTCCAAAATGTTTACCATTACCTCTCTTTCTCTATATATATGTGTCTTCCATTTCCTTGCATTAAATGGGTCTATATGTGTCTTGAATTAATTAGGCAAAGTGTAAAGTAATTTGGTGAGTCATGGTGAAGGTGGCGGGTTTGTGTGCAAGTTGGGTGAGTTGGCTCTCTTGCATTTAATGAAATGGCTTAGGTGTCCTAACTAAGGGATTAGACTAATTAAATACCCTAATTAACTTAGCTTCAAGTAATTAACATATTTCCTTCATAGATTTTCATAAATTCCCCCTCTAAACTCGAAAATTCCCTTCCCTTCCATTCGATGTTTTCTAAGGAAAATATTCCTATATTCCCAAAATTTTATACACACCCCTATTTCCCTTATATACTATGTCCTAAGTACTTAATATATAATGAGTGGTAATTAATTAATTCGTTTGAAACTTCATCCCAAAATTCTCACATAAGTACTAACTAACCATAATCACCAAATAGTTAAAATGACACTTATAATTGCATTCGTACTTAATGTATATTTACATGAATATTTCAACATATATATATGTCTCATTAAAGATTTTCACAAGGGTTACATTTCTCTCCCCTTTAAAAGAATTTTATCCTCAAAATTGACCTTTTCGAATAATTCGAGGTATTTATCTTTCATTTCTTCCTCCCGCTCCTAGGTCATTTCTTCAAGTTCATGGTTTTTCCATAAAACTTTTACAAGACTAATCTTCTTATTACTTAGCCGCTTGATTTGTCTATCAAGAATTTGGATCAAGATTTCTTCATATGTTAAATCCGAGGTGAGGTTTTGTGGCTCCGTCTCCAAAATTTGACTTGGCTCTCCTACACACTTTCTTAACATAGACACATGAAATACATTGTGTACTCCTGCTAAGGAGGGTGGTAGCAACAGGCGATATGCTTGATCTCCTACTCGGTCTAGTACTTCGAATGGTCCTATGTATCGCGGGCTTAACTTTCCCTTTTTCCCAAATCGTAGTATGTCTTTCATCTATGAGACTCTTAGGAATACATAATAACTAATCATGAATTCTAGATCTTTCCTCCTTGTATCGGCATAACTCTTTTGTCTACTTTGAGTCGTTTTCATCCGTTGGCGAATCTAGTCTACCACTTCGACTGCTTGCTCGCACCCGCTTCGGCCCTAGCAACTTTGTTTCTCCTATTTCATCCCAATGCATGTGAGATCTACACCGTCATCCATATAAAGCTTCGTAGGGAGCCATCCCAATTGAAGCTTGATAGCTATTGTTATATGCAAATTCAGCTAAGCGTACATATCTCTCTCATTTTTTAGACCAACTCGAACACATGCTCGAAGCATATCTTTAAGAATCTAGATTACACTTTCGGACTATCCGTTAGTTTATGGATGATAAGTCGTACTAAAATTTAGCTTGGTACCCATTACTTTATACAAACTTTTTCAAAACGTGGAGGTGAATCCGGGATCTCGATCCGACACAATCGAAATTAGAATTCCATGTAGTTTTATAATTTCACCCAAGTATAACTAGGCATACTCGGTTTAAACTGTAGTTGGTTTTAACCGGAAGAAAGTGCGCTGATTTGGTCGACTCGTCTACGACTACCCGGATGGCACCCAATCCTCTTTTCGATCTTGGCAATCCCATGATGAAATCCATTATTATATATTCCCATTTCCACTCGAGAATTGCCAATGGTTTTAACATTCCCGAGGGTCTTTGGTATTCTGCCTTCACTTGTTGTCAAATTTGACACCTCACCACAAAGTCAGCTATATCCCTCTTCATTCCCGACCACCAATAACACTGTCGCAAGTCCCGATACATTTTCTATACCTCCCGGGTGTATCGAATATGGTGTTGTGTGTGCTTCTTTCAGTATCTCATCTTTTACATCCTCCATCGCAGGTACACATAGCCCTCCCTTGAATCTAATTATTCCTTTATCATCCATCATAAAATTGGACTCTTTTCCAGCCTCCATACTTTTTTTTAACTCTTTCAGCTTTTCATTCGTTTGTCGACCCATTTGAATTCTTTCTTGTAACATCGACTAGGATTAATATCGCCGATAGTATGCTCTCGTGGACTATAGGAACTATCTCCGGTTCCAGCTTTTATAGGTCTCTCGCCATCGGCATCCGAATCACCTACATCGCGATGATCGATTTCCTGCTCGTGGTGTCGGCAACAACATTGGCTTTGCTCGGGTGGTAATTGATTATACAATCATATTCTTTAACCAATTCCAACCATTTTCTTTGCCTCATGTTCAACTCTTTTTTTCACATACCGTAAGCTTTTATGATCCGTATATATTTCACACTTTGCCTCGTACAAATTATGTCTCTAGATCTTCGGAGCAAAGACTACCGCCGCTAGTTCTAGGTCATGTGTCGGGTAATTGTGCTCGTACTCCTGTAATTACCATGATGCATAGGCTATTACTTTCCCATCCCGCATCAATACCGCTCCTAGCCCATTTTTTGAAGCGTCACTATACACCACGAAGTTCCCACCTTCGGATGGAATAGTTACTAAAGGGGTCGTGACCAACCTTCATTTTAATTCGTGGAAACGTTTCTCATAGGCATTCGTCCACTCGGAATTTGACACTCTTCCTCATTAAATTAGTGAGAGGCATTGCTAACTTGGAGAAGTCTTCAACAAATCTCCGATAGTAACTAGCCAGCCCTAAGAAACTCCATACCTCTGTCACACTCTTCGTGGTAGGCCAATTCTCAATAGCCTCTACTTTCTTCGGATTTACCACTATACCCTCCTTTGTCACACGTGACCTAGAAAAGCTACTTGTTCCAGCCAACATTCACATTTCTTTAATTTGGTGTACAATTGTTGTTCCCTTAGTGTCCGCAAGGTAGCTCTCGGATGCCCTCGATGCTCCTTTTTACTCTGAGAGTAAACCAAAATATCATTTATAAATACAATGATGAATTTATCTAGGAACTCTTTAAAGACTCGATTTATCAAGTCCGTAAAGATAGTCAGGGCGTTGGTCAATCCAAATGGCATTACTAGGAACTCATAGTGGTCGTATCTCGTTCGAACGCCATCTTCTTCACATCTTCTGATTTTACCCTCAACTTGTGATATCCGAACCGTAGGTCTATTTTTCAAAATACCGTCGCTCTTTGCAACCGGTCAAATAGATCATCAATCCGAGGCAATGAGTACTTATTCTTAATAGTTACTCGATTTAATTCTCGATAGTCAATACACGACCTCATACTACCGTCCTTCTTTTTCATGAACAATACTACAACTCCCCAAGGTGAGGAACTAGGGCGTATGAATCCTTTGTCCAATAAGTCTTATAACCGTACTTTTAACTCTTTTAGTTCGATGGGAGCCATCCTATAAGGATTTTTTGAAATCAAAGTCGTGCTTGGTTCTAGTTCAATTTCAAACTCTATTTCCCTTCCGTTGGTAACGTTGTTAAATTCTTTGGAAACACATCTAAATATTTCCACACAATCTCTATATCTCTCGGTTTCAACTTTTGCTCGCTTGGCTATCCATCACATGCGCTAGGTACCCCATATACCTTTTTCCTTGCATTTTTTGAGCTTTGATGGCTGAAATGATTAGTGCAGTTCGAAGCTTTGAATCGGCTTTAAATTCTAATTTTTGACTCTCGAGTAGCTCAAAAATTACCCTTTTTCCCCGACAATCTATGTTGGCACCATATTTCGTCGACCAATCATTCCCAAGATCAAATTAAAATCTTGGAGTCCAACACTATTAAATCAGCTCTTAATCTCCTATCCTTAATTTGCATTAGACACTCTTTAACTATCCTCGTCGATTCCATAGTTTCGTCGAAGGAACCGTTGTAAGATATCCTACGACTAATGTCTCAGGTTTGACGCCTAAGCTTTTTACTAATGTGCTTGATATAAATGAATGTGTAGCACTAGAATCAATTAAGACATAAAAAATCAAGCCAAAGATTGAGACATTACCATAAATTACTATTATATCCCTCTAATCAGCTTCTTCCTAGGTCATAGTGTACACTTGAGCAGTGTACCTTCCCAAGCTCGGTTTTCATGCCTAAGAGCAATCATGGGATATGTATCCCGGCTTGTGGCATAAAAAGCAAGTTCTTACATCCGACCGGCATTTCCCAATATGAAATCTCCCACATCTACTACATCGGGGTTGATTACTCATCATTGGCCTCGGTTGATTCCTTGATAGTTGCCTCGAGGCATAAGGTGATGGTCTAAGTAGCCCATGCATTTCTGGACCACTAGTTCGGTTGAAATTTCTAGGCGAAACTCGTCTTTATAGTCCGGAGGAAGAGGCTCCGGTCGAAATGATTGTCTCCTCTATTAGACTTCCTTTGCGATTTCCCTCTAATCCTCATTTGCCAACATAGCTTTATCTACTATTTTTGAAAAAGTGTTGGTGGCGAACATCCGTACCATACTTCATACTCTTGGACTTAGCCCTATTAAAAATCGTTCTTCTTCAAGTTATCATCTCCCGTAATAAATGGGATCAATCGACATCCTTGCTCAAATCTCTATACATATTCACCTACGGATATCCCATCTTGCTTTAGTTCTAGGAAGTCTTGTATCTTTTTAGCCCTCACATCTACGATGAAGTACTTGTTATAAAAGACCTCCTTAAATTCTTCCCAAGTTAAGGTAGGCACATCTATTATCATTCGTGCGCTCTCCCACCATATGCGGGCATCCTTAGTTAGCATAAAAATGGCACATGAAACTCACTCCTAGTTAGGAAACCGTAGGTACTCGAATATTGCCTTCGTGGACTTAATCCACTCTTCAGCCTATCATTGGATTCACTCCCCCATCAAACTCTTAAGGGTTCATTTTACGAAATCTTTCTATCGCATCATTCTTGTGCTGGGATGTAGGCGGTTGTTGTGTAGCTAAAAGCTACCTCATCTATTTCGCATGGACTTGTTGTTGCTGTTGTAGTGTTTGTTGTTGCTCGCCGCATGATTTCCCTCATTCGGTTCAACATTTCTTATTGATTCAAATTATTATCATGGGAGGTCCCTTCACCTCCTCGCTCGTGTGGGGTTCTTTTTGGGTGGCATGGTTTATCTTTACATACACATTAAGTTCAAATTAGTTTTGGTATGAATTCTAACATTTAATATAAATAATTCATGTTCGTATAAAATTATACATTTTTATATATAGTAAGTGTTTCGTACACACATTTACCTTTCGAAGGTTTTTGTGTTATATTTACAATCGAAGCACTCTTATTTACATCCTAGAACACACAAAAGACATCATGTCATGTGGTAGGGCCCTTAATAACTTACATATCGAAAACATCGAGGGAAAGAATACTCAACCCTCCACTCGACCAATAACGTCATCTAAGGCACGATGTACTATTTCTTATGCAAGAGGTAACGAGTAGACCCTAGCCGTACATCAATCGAGTATGGATCCGCCTAATCTGGATTGGAAGGAAGGCTCGAACTAAATTCCTATAGCAATACCTATCTATCGACCTTCTTGAACCTCATTTAATAACTATCGATCTCTCAATGTCGAGTTGACACAAGGTCAACCTCGTAAAGTCCATGCTTTGATAATGTCTGGAAGAAGCATCAACAAAGATTATTTGCTACAGTAAGTCATGTACCAAAGTAACGTGGACTACTATGTCCCGATCCAAGGTCATAACCAGGTTGTTTAGCTCCGCCTAGTAATCGGCTAAAGTGACACGCCGCCGACATGTCCTAGCAACACAGGGTGTACAAAATAGATACGACATCTTCAACACCAATATTGACTCTTATCAATATTGTCAAGCATAATCGTACGTCAACATCTAAACAGATAATAATAATCATACACATTAATCAAAGAATCAAAATTGAAAATGATAATTATAAATTTTTTTTCTTTTTTTCTTTTTTGAACGAAGCACCTCGATCCTTAGGCTCATGTAACACATGGGATTTTACTTGTTTATCTAAACCATAGCTCCGATACCACCTTGTGACACCTCGACCTCAGTCCACGTACTATTACCCAAATAGAAGTGACTAGGTAAGACATGTCACGCCGACACTACCTAAACGCTAATCATGTCTTGTACGGTGTACTTAAGAAATTAACAGCACCTTACATAACAAGAATGCATATAGAAAATTTTACATGGCATAACTAATTACAGTAACAAAATATTACAATTAGTGGTTGATTTTGTACAGATTCCATACCCTCAAATTATAGACAAAACTTGTTTCAGCTTTCTGTGTTACACATGAGCATTTTAGGAGGAGCCGACCGCATCCTTATTATTTTGTCCTCTTCCTGTTACATCATAGAAATAATGATGAGGTGAGTCGAAGCTCGGTAAGTGGGGTGATACACATGATATGCAATGCTTTTTTGACTTTCCACCATAATCATCAATTTTAATTTCGGGTACCCTAGGTATTTAACTAGTATACTCTATTTTTAATCCAGGTGATTATCAAATTGCCTTCTGCTACAACGGAATTATCCTTCATTATAGCCACTCGTTAGCGGGAATGCATCACTTAACAGTGTAGGCATACATCTTAGAGTACACACACAATCGAACTGCTAATACTTATTTTTCCTATTAGGTTACCAAACCTAATCGTGTAAAACAATTCTCATTCAATTGACTTTTCTCCATTTTCCCTATAATGCACATGATGCACGTGATGTTATATGTACCATATGAAACATATCCAACCCATACAGGATCTAACTTCATATATCTTTATAGGTCCAACCCACATAGGGTTTCGGGCATGCTCATACCTCTTATTATCATGCAATATTTTCATTTTTATATTTATTTCAGCCTTATTGATCGTTAATTACGTTATTTGGGTGAGAGGAATAGAAACCAAGCAAGTATGAAGCAAAAGTGATGAATTTTGAGTGACTAGTGAATTACATGGTCAAAGACGCATCCGTGTGGGAGGCCGTGTAACTCTCTAACCTAAAAAAAATACCTTTTTTCATTACATGGGCAAATACATGCCCATGTGGGAGGTCGTGTAACTCTCTAACTCGTAGAAAAACACCTTTCTTCATTACACGAGCAAAGACACGCCCATGTGGGGGACCATGTAACTCTCGACTCGAAGAAAAACACTTTTCTTCATCATACGGGTAAAGACATGCCCGTGTGGGAGGCCTTGTAACTCTCGACTTGAAGAAAAATACATTTCTTCATTACACGGCAAAGACACCCCCGTATGGGAGGCCATGTAACTCTTTGACTTGAAGAAAAATACATTTCTTCATTACATGGGCAAAGACACGCCCATATAGGAGGCCGTGTAACTCTCGACTTGACATTTGCTCAAGAAAACCCTAAAATTTCATTTTTCTTTCCTTGTTACTCCATTTTATTCATGCCTATACAACTTCCAAGTTCGCCCATCATGTTTTGATCAACCACACAACCTAACCGACATAACTAAGCCAACAAACACCTCATAACATATACACGGGCTTAATCAATTACAATCACATCAATTGAATGGCATGAAGCATCAAAAAAAATTACTTACATAGATATTCCATAATAACAAACAATCCTATACCAAACAAGCATGACAAGACCAACACCTCAATACCACACAACATAATTAGAAGCTTAAGCAAATACATCAATTTTCATGGAAGGATGAAATAAATGACATAAACAAAAACCCACTTACCTAGTTTGGATGAGGTTAGGTTCCTTTAGCTTTTCTTCCCTTTTTTCCTTTCTTTTCGCTTCTCTCTTTCTTTCCTCTCTTTTCTCTCTTTCTTTTTCCGTTTTTCTCTTCCTCACACTTGGTTTTTCTTCTATCCTTTGGCAACTACTAGTTTTTCCAAAATGTTTGTCATTCCTTCTCTTTCTCTCTCTCTCTCTATATTTATGAGTCTTCCATTTCCTTGCATTAAATGGGTCTATATATGTCTTGAATTAATTAGGCAAAGTGTAAAGTAATTTGGTGACTCATGGTGAAGGTGGCGAGTTTGTGTGTAAGTTGGGTGAGCTGGCTCTCTTGCATTTGATGAAATGGCTTGGGTGTCCTAACTAAGGGATTGACTAATTAAATACCCTAATTAACTTAGCTTCAAGTATTTAAGATATTTCCTTCATAGATTTTCATAAATTCCCCCTCTAAACTCAAAAATTTCCTTCCCTTCCATTCTGATGTTTTCCAAGGAAAATATTCCTATATTCCTAAAATTTTATACACACCCCTATTTTCCTTATATACTATGTAACAAGTACTTAATATATAATAAGTGGTAATTAATTAATTCGTTTGAAACTTCATCCTAAAATTCTCACATAAGTACTAATTAACCATCATCACGAAATAGTTAAAATGACACTTATAATTACACTCGTACTTAATGTATATTTACATGAATATTCAGCATATATATATATGTCTCATTAAAGATTTTTGTGAGGGTTACGGAAAATGTAGAGGGAACTTATGGAGAGATTACTATATAGACTAGTGTTATATCATAACTTATTGAGATAGCTGATTTTTGCGAGTGTTATAACTATATAGCTAATAATCCGTAAATGTCTCACCAATATATAAATTAGGGATAATAGATTCAAACATTTCTCTCTCTCTCTTAATATATCACAATAATTAGGGATATTTAACCAATATCTAATATTGGCATTGTTATTGGAATATATCAAGATGTCATTAACCCCTCCATTCTCGTGTATGAATAACTCCGATAATCCTAATTATAATTCTATCGAGGTTAATAAGATTTGTGTAACCCCTATTTATTCACTAGATCAGCATAATATTATTCCCTATATCTAGGGATATTAATAGAATTACAAACCATGATATCCTCTTTATATTCTCATACTCTCTATAATATATAATAATTACCAATATCTTAATTATTAGGGCAATATATATTAAATTGCCTTAAATATACTTATCATGGTTATAGGCATATGCTTGGATAATCAATCGTTAGGGACTTTCCCTCTAAAATTGTAGGTGCATTCATAGGTAAAGTTCTCCGGATCGGGGTATCTCCATACTAATATTCATACATCAAGTATTCCTTCCTTATTATATGTTAACCTATATCACTTATTGATACAATTATTGACTATATATCAAATCATTTCAAATGAGGGTTATCATAACTATCACTTAGCCTCTATGGAAGGCCCTAAACCAAGTTGGTAAGAAGGCACTCTCTCCTTATATGCCATATCACCCTCCTAATTTAACTATAGGGAAGGATTATCCCTTGATACTATCTAGTAGTCGATAGTTGGCTTCATAATTGGAATGAGAGTATTAAGGCCATTTTTACTCTACCTTAGGGTTAACTTGGTAAATCTATCCATACAGGTGATAGATTTATGAGTAAAAGAGGAAACGGGCATAAAAAATACCATCACTATTTCCAATGAAAACTTATTCTATTATTTGATTATTGAACTCCCAATAGTAACAATGATGTAAACAAGTTCCATTTTTATTTAGGGAGCCACCTAACTTAAGTAAATGGTTCCGCTAATCTTATTTTCACCCTAATAAACTATCATGGATCTCTCCTATACACCCTCTATGGAACCTGTTTATATCAAGATTGAAAGATAGGTAAATCTGTTGTAAATTTGTATGAGCTGGTAATGAGGGACAAAGTTAATCATAGAATTCAATCTTCACAGGTAATTTATTAACCCTCCTATTTAAAATTATTAGTATAATGGATAAATAGTTAGGGCCCAAACTAGGCCATAATTAATATTGATAGTCTATCCATAGAAGGATGACCTCAAGATGAACCTAGGATGTGTCCCTCACGAATGAGGGTTTAGAGCCATTTTTACTACATTACCCTTCATCTAATACATTTGATTGTTTATTAGTGATAGGGTTATAAGTGGGAAAATGATATGAACACTTATATATTAGTCATCCCTAAATAACCCTATCACTTGAGGTTAACCAATCGTAATCAGTAGATAATTCAGAATTAAAGCTAGTTGACCATATATGATCTATCATGGGAGGATATTTCCCGCTTATATGTAATCCAAGATAGGATGAGGGTGTTGGATGAGCTCATCATGAAGGCTTGAGTGAATTAGAAGTATATCTTTGTTATGCTATGAATTAAATCACCAAATTAATTTTTCCCACCACATTCATTGGAATTATGAAAAAATAACTAAATTAATATCATTATATAACTATTAATAGTCAATACACTAATTAATATCACCCTTGGTAGACCAATAGTGACTTGATCTAGTTAATAAAGAGGCTAATCTTTATATTCTATTATAAAGGGTATATTTATAATGATATTAATTTAGTTATTTTTCCAATATGGCATCCAATAGTATTCATAGGTATACTACAAACCCTTATTTTCATTGGTCAACTCAGTTTATTTAATACAATTCTAATACTCATTCTAATGACCCTAATAAGTAAAGGATTAACCCTACTTTTGATTCATGCCATGCTAGAGCTCTCCTCATCAAAATGAAGTTAATATTCCTAGCCGGAGAAAGAGAGGGAAATAAAGGCACTATCATGGGGTAATATCAAGGCATTTTCTTAGGGTGAATATTTTCCCACATATCAATAGAGATAATTAACTTATCCAATTCTATAAGTTAATCCATTGACAAAATATAAGGGCCTTCTATAGAGAAGACATAGTGATTCTTGATTATTCATGAATTGATCATGATACAATATAAGGGCCATTTTTAGGGTGACCATATCTCATTATTAAACTATAGAGCAACATCATGATATTACAATAAAATATTGATATTATGTAATATGAGAGGGTTTGTTATAACCATAATTATCTCACTAATTATGTGAGTTATTAAACACCTTATGGATTAACTCATTTTAAGAATAGTTGATATTATTCTCCCTAATAACATAATATAGTATATTATTCCTCCTTGGGAAATATTATTGTTATATCAAACCCTCTCATATTAGATAATATCAATATTTTATTGTAATATGGTTATGTTGTTGCTTTACAGTTTAATAGTACTAGATAACTAACCCTAAATATTATTGTGTGGGTTGACCATATAATGTGCACATCTAAGATTATATGTGATCCATGGATATGGATATGTTCACTCTAAATGGTAACATAGACCCTAATTTATGTTTATCATTAAGCTAGGTCATCTAACTTTTTAAGGAATATTATTTAGGGTTATCAATGAGTTTCTAAATTAGCCAACCCATATTGGTGAACATATATCTCTAGTTCTAAATATTATATATTAAGATCATATATGTTATTTATTAACAAAGGATAAGTTAGAGAATTAGCCTATCTAGTAGTGATAAATAAGCGTAAATATACTAATGGTATAATAAGTCTATCTATAATAATTTTATAGTTCTCTAGATTTATATTGTATGTTTAAATCTAATATAAACCTTATCTCCAAGATCACACCATGGATCATACCCTAATATTAGTCTGTTTATTCTAAAATCTGTGGTTATTTGACAACCCGATAAGTTACATCTATGATGGTCCATAGATATATGGTTGTCACTTTCATAAAATACGAATGGTATTTTACCTCGGATAATCATTTTATGCCCATTAACCTATCAATATAAATCTTACAAGGATTCAAATACCAAGGTATATTTAGTTAGTATATCCAATTGAAAATTATTCTACTCCATGTAATAACAATAACTTTTCACGCGTTTGTCGATTCTAACATATGAATAACTATTACCGTGAGATAAGTTACCTAATAAGGCAAATTTGGGTAAATTTCTATCATTCACATGTGTATTTTAATAGGGATTTTACTAATGAAAATAAGGGTTTATAGTATTCCTATGAACCTATAATATATACTACCTTATCAATAAGCCTAAGTATACCGTCCAATTATGAATCAACATCCATATATATGAGGAAAATTTCAAACGGTATGGAATACTATATCTAATAATACCAAGAATAAATTTTCCATTGATTATTATAACCATTAGTCTCCATTTGACTATTGCATATAAGGGAATGTGATAATTGTATATAGGGGATCACCCTTATAAATTCCTCATGAACAAGGTATAATTACCATGGTAATGGCAGATTACATGGCTATTCCCCTTAATCTATATTGCTCAATGTTATCCTACTAGTAGCAATATCCTAGCTTGTCAATAAGACCTAGTAGGATTTTGGAAATAAATACCCTTACGTACAACCTTAGATAGGTCCCTCAAATGATGTATTAGTAAGCATTATTGTCTAGCAATAATAATATGAATTTAGGCTAGTATTCATATAAATACTAATCCGCATTAATTGATATCATTAGAACCTAATAAGGTTCTCAATATAGCCTAATAAGCTTTTTTAACTTACTGGGACCAATCCTAGTTGAAGTTGATTATATATATATATATATATTCACATTGATATGTGCATTAATATCAAGGGGACCCAATTTGACAATTAGAGAATTAAGGTATATAAACTAATCTCCAATACAATAGAGATTATATCAACCATTATATAGATGTCTAAGTATAACCGATAGGGTAGTAATGAGGTTACATTATTACTATGGTAATAGTCTATCATATATAACATGGACATTTTAATAGGTCCCTCCTTCCTTCATCACATAGATTATCATGGCCTAATCCGTTCAAATAACTATTTTTAGTTATATTATTGTATATAACAATAGGGATTTTATGATGTTATAAAAATTATATAAATTGTATAGCTAAAGGTATAATCAAACAATTATCAAAATGGCGGATAGGGTAATTAAGTCATATGGCCTCATATCTCTTATACACTCAGTTAAGGAGATGAACTACAATTCAGTAGCTCGAGGGGAAAGTATATCTCTATGATGACTTACTATCAATTATATTACCCAAAACATAAAATGGTCTAACACTGTTAGGGGGATAGAACTTTGATATTAGTTTGAGGATACTTTTATGGCCCTATCACAACCACTTTTCGAAAGATGGCATAATTGATAGTATGAATATAGGGACTTAAGTATTTTTGCTAATTATTTATAATATTTAATACCATACTATCCTATCATGATATGGGATAAAAATGATAATAACCATTATCCTAATTCATATCTTTCCTCAATTCTAGAAATTGATTTATCTTAATGATAAACATAATAGGATAGCCAATACCTTCTAATAAACAATATCATAACCAGGTTATTATAAGGGTTATAAGATATGGGTACCTATAATTACTAGAACCTTGAGTTATTGATATTCGTACAATCTTCATATAAGGGGATCCATTAGATAAGTTTGATATTGGTGATATCATCCTTGCTATCATGAATCATCTATTAACCATGACTATGCCCTTGTATTTTAGGCGTGAGATGGTAATGGCAGATTAACCTCTCAAACACATATGTTAGAATATGGAGATTGTATCCTATATTACTAAGTATAGTTAGTACGTGGGTCAAAGGATGATAACATTCATTGTATGACTTGG
The DNA here is from genome assembly GCA_963924115.1 of Dovyalis caffra. Lineage (NCBI taxonomy): Eukaryota > Viridiplantae > Streptophyta > Magnoliopsida > Malpighiales > Salicaceae > Dovyalis > Dovyalis caffra. Next base: position 483,370 of record CAWUPB010001019.1, on the reverse strand, counting down.
TTTAAAATATAATATCTGTGGGTTATCCAAATTAGCCATGAAATATTAACTTGCGTGTAGTATTAGATGGATATCAACTAATAGGAAATCAAAACTTGACATAATGGAGATTATATTTTAGAGCTCAAAGGATGTAATCCATGCATATAAAGGAGTGTTGGATAGGGGGATGACATTATATCTCATAGTAATCTAGATAGAGAGATACGACCTATGTATGGCTAACGTTATGACAACCTATATCAAATGCTATAGTAAGGTAGGATTAACTCAATAACATGAGAATGGTAATAATCTAAGATAGATTGGGTGAAATTAATAAACAGAGAGCTAGAGGACTAAGACTTATTAGTTAACATCCTTATATGGTTCATAATATCATCGACATCTAGAATGGGGATATAGGATCAGAATCTTCTTGGCATATTAATGGTTAGAAAGAGGATAGTTCCTAAAATTGGGGCCTATATACTGATCAAATTTGGTTATACATATCATATTCTGCTATAGGATATAGCACCTTAAGAACATTATTTTAAGGATACTAAAATAATATAGGCGGAAGATTGGAGTAACATGTAGGGAGGTTGGGAAACGAATTTGAGGAAGTGAGGATATTCCTTTCCATTAATTAGAATATCTATATAACCTGAATTCTTATTAGCTCGATTAGAACCAATAATCAATAACATGAAGTCGATGACTTACTATAGATAGATTTAGGTCGGATTGGTAATAATACCGTATAAGAGAATGAAAGTTGAATTTAGTGTTACAAATTATATACTTGAATAATATACCATCTTATACTCCATTCGATATGGTCAAATTGATAGTTAAAATTAACCCAATATATTCCTTTTATAAAATTTGGATCGTTAAGAGGATTAGGTGATAGGTAGACCCATATTCAGCCTAGAATGGGGTAACCAATAAGAGAGCAATACTCACGAATGGGGTGATATTAAGTTAGGGCAATACTCTATACACGGGTAAGGGTGATGCTTACCTAGTTATAACAATCAATTGACTATTAATGAACAATGTCAACTATATAGATTAAAATAGTTAGGGAGAATAATTATATCTAAGATAATACTAATATTGACGATCTTGAATTATGAATTTAGTGTTATCTAAATTCTACCTTACTAGAATTATAACATGATTTACTCCATGTAATCAGCCATAAGATCATAACATTAATAGAAGCCCATAAAATACTAAAAGGGTGATTATATTATGGCATCATTAATGATATGCACACAGTTTGTTACCTATGTTTAATAGGATCTATGGATATCGAGGGACATATTATGCTTTTATTACCATCAGATTAAAGACCCTAATAAGTAAAGGATTAACCCTATTAGGATGGGTTATCATTTAGAAGGAATCTGAGAATTGTAGGTCAAAATAGGGAAGGGAGAGGAACTATCCTCTTTACATACAATGATTTAATGTTAGGTAGGATGGTGAACTAATTAGGGGACGTTTTCCATAGATACATTTGATTAAACCAATTCAAACTAGATGTTTAAAGATAGGTGTCATGTCAATCCTAAAATGATATACTGCCTAAATTCATATATCAATTTAGGAGGGGTGTATCAACTTAATAGATTGAGTGCTCTAGGAATTTGATACTATCCCTTGACCCTAAGCAAATGTAATCGATAGGCATTATGATCAATATGGTTGATATTTATCCCTTTCTATGTAATAACTCATAGTTAGGAACCCTTTGAGTGGACCAAGTTATAATACTTCAACATGATAGGTTGATCACTAAGAATAGGTGGATATTAGATTATCAACCCCTTGTTATTGGTTTTCCTAATACTTCTAATGTGTAGTTGACCTTATTTAATAAGGTATCCCCTTTGATATAGGAAATTATTCTCTTTTAAGTAACACTCATGTAAATTCACATTATACATACTATTGAGATAAAATATCATATCTTTCCTTAATTGTATTTCTCTACTCATGAGCATGGAGATAGATAGTATAATCAATACCAATATAGTAATTTATTGAGATATTGTTAACCAACGTGTATAGGTATCTATAAGGGAGAGTAATTTCTTATGTCAGCTTATATATATCCCATGATTAATATAAGAGCCTCCTATTATGTTGGCTAATAGTAATAAATGACCATGGATTAACAAACTCATGTATGGACAGGAAATTATAAGCCAATGCCTTATTAATGATAATAAATACTTAGATTAATTGCCGATCGATATTAACTATAGGCTAAATTGGTCCACTCATAGTAATATACCAGACTAGTAATAGCCCATACATTGATAGGTATCAAAATTTGCGTCCTCAAATTTAACCCTTACGATAGTATATGAGTTAACATAGCAGAAACGTACTATTCCAAGAGGAAGATATGGATATTATCCATAATTATAGATAATAGATTCCCATGTTTTTAATATACATGTACTTGACTTATTAGGATTGAGTTAAATGTAATTAATTAAACCTAGGATAATTTAACTAATAGGTACCTATTATTGACAATATATCGGATTATCTCTCTATTTAATAGTTTACCTAGGGGTAATCATACTATTTGGAATAACTATGATGTGTATAAGGGTGAATAAAATTTTGTATAGGGTCGAGCAATATCCTTGACAATTTGAAATATCATAAAGGGATTATTGTGTCATTGGATATCAAGTAATAATTATAGCCTATCGTATGTATACTCTATGTAAGAAGGGTAAAGTAAAGTAAATAAATAAATAATTGTTACGATGACAATGAGTGGATAGCTAGTTTAATCATGCCATATTTCAAGCTTAAAGGGTTCCTAATCATCTATACAATTATGGATAGGAACAAACACTAATATGATTTATATCCCTTTATAAATTCTTCTTGGTTAAAGAATACCTACATTATTCATGTCCTATGATCATTAAATACCTACATGGTTATAATTAATTGGTATTATTACCAAATTAACTAAATGATGGCCTATTTAAAGAGTAAATAGCTAGGAGGAAGTAAAAATGGTATAGTTATCATTTGAGCATAGTTATGGTCTTAGGGACCCTTTTCAATTCTAGTGAACTAGGAGAGAGCCATTATGAGAGTTATATACTAAATACTTTCAAAATTGCTATATCTATCCTCATAATAACTTTTAAAAGTTATGTTATAGTCAAGTAAGGTATTAAAGTATGTAAAAATCACTCATATGTTCTTATTTATAATCATTTTTATGTCCATAAGTGACCTAAGGCTCATCCACAATTCTAGCTCATCCATAATCTCTCCTCTCTCTCTCTCTCTTGCTAGAGGAATATTCCATCATATCACTATTAAATTTCCTCTAAGGAATGGAATATTGATTTTGGTCATTTTTATTAAATCAAACGTTAAACTATATATACATAATATATACTAAGGTAGTATATATTCATAATTCTCCATAAGCATGTGACTACTTATTCGTGTAGAACCAAATAGCATGGTACATGTAAGAGGGTTGGTATTACCAATATGTGTACTTTTAAGGATTGACAATATAGTCTATCTTTTTGATAGGATAAATATTAGAGGTTCTAGAATTTTTCTATATATAGTGCACTTCTCCCTCAATATAGGTCCACCTATTCACCCATGACATGTAAAGGCTATTCACTCTCCCTCAATTAGCCATATGTCTAATTAAACTAAGAGGGACTCTCATCTCTCTCCCTCATTTTAACTTAGGTGAATCTTTATAGTATACTTAAAGAATCATTTGTAGCCCGAATATAGGGAGGGAATATATTTTAGGGTGACATACTTGTATGGTATTCTAAAACAACATGAATTAATCCTTAGATAATCCTGAGTAATACCGATTAACTATAGGGAGGGAATATATTATACCTAACCCTTATATATTCTCCAATAAATAGGTGGACGAAGGTGAACTCCATGAAATGAGGGAGACGATGTCCATAATATCGTTCGATGCTTATTATATTAACCCTAGCGAAAAATATAGTATACTATTAGATTCTCTCCAATAATAGGGAACATAAATAACCTAGAGAGGTAATCAAACCAATGTTTTACGGCCTTTTAATCTAGTGAGAGAGAGGGAGAATATTCCAATTCGATACTTTTTAGGCCATAGAGGTATATATCAAATGAGCTCGACTTCCATATATCCGGTTCCGAGAGAGAATTCAATCCTCGCATACCTTATTAGGAAAATACCTTGTGAAGGGGTGATAGATAATGCGTGGGCTATTGAGTATGTTTAATTCTCTCACTCTCTCTCACTCCTACTCTCTCTTGATATTCAATTGTAACTACGAGTGTGGAATATCTCCATTAAGCTATTGAAGGTCTCCAAAACTATTCAAATCCTTGTCTAAATTAGATGAATATAGAGAGACAATTACCTTTTGAGGATAATAATGTGAATATCAAACATATATATTCTATAACCCTCCCTCTCTCCGGGTTCCTCAAACACTAGAGTATGATGCAATATGTTGCGTTATAAGATTAATTCCATCTAATATAAAATCATCAGTTAATGGCCTATTCTTATCTCTAACTAGTCGGATCATGCATGCTCCCTAATCTCAATTGATCACTTTCCTATAATATTGCATTATGACCTCATTCATAAAATTTACTTGATATACTCCAACTGGTTTGTAATTCTATCAATATCCCTAACTATAATTTTGTTAGGGTTAATAAGATTTGTATAACCCCTATTTATTAACTAGATCAACATCATATTATTCCCTAATGATACACTATTTTAATCTCTCAAATATCCATCTTGATAGTCCCAAAGCCATGATTAATCCTATCGAGGTATCAAACTATGGACCATCGTAATCCTCTATTATGCAACACCTTCGATCATCGCCTTAACTTCAATAATACTTTAGTGCATATATTTTTGAACTATCCTTTCTAAGAGCAGTCTCTCTATGGCTAAACAGGGATGAACCTAATCCTCTAACCTCGAGATGGAATATATCGTACCCAAAATCTCCGATTATTGGACTAAATGGTATATGCAAACCTCCAACTAGTATATATGAGTGAATGATAGTTGTCATTATTAGCTATATGATATTGGTCCTCTATAATAACACATTTGGGCCTCGATTATTTATCCTTATGCTTAAATATCATTCTTTAAGTAATTGAATATAACGTAATTACACCATATTTAATTCAAAAGATAAAAAGATAATAGTCACATATATTCAGTCCCTCAAACTAAAGGGAATAACTACGGACAAAGATGTACAAGTTGGGTAATACCTTGATTTAAACATTGTTAATACATTTGGTTGCTTTTATGAATTTATATTGATCAGCGGAGGGATCTGAATCTATTATATTTAAACCTACCACTCAATTCCTAGGAAATAATCATATCCTTAATTGAAATCATAGTGTCTAATACTTATTGACATGGAGAGAAAAAGACATCTAGAATCTTTGGTAGTGAAAGGTTCGAACTAGGTCCCTCTCTCTATCTCCCTTTTATTGATTGACCATCAATAAACTTTATGATATTATTGTGAACTATGGAAATACGCTGGATTAGATATAGTCTAGCCATCTTTAGAGGGGAATAACAATTATATTTGATGAATTATATATAAAGGATATCGTTAATATAATGTCAATGGATTAACTTACGATCCCCTAAATAAGTATAGGTTGATCATTGAATGCTAATAAACAATAAAAGGGAGATAGAGAGAGTGGCTAATTCTATTCTATATTTTTACGTGAAGGGCATCCCTTATCAAGAGAGATTAGTATTGATAATTTACTCAATGGCATTGACAACATATTTTAGTGACGTTATCCTACATACGTTGGATTCCAAATTCAATAATTGAGTGAGCGGACCAGAAATGACCATGTATTAAGATCCCTCAATGGATATTATCTTTGAGGAGATCATAGAGTATGATAAATTTAATCTAGAAATACTATGAAAGAGCAAGAGGGAGAGGGAGAGATAGAGGAGAGATAGGTTGAGAAACGTGGAAAACATATTATAATGGTATTACTCACATTATAATATTAAGTCAATAGTGTAAGTAACTTACATATATATACACATTATCCCTTTGATAATATCTAGAAGGAGGCAATCCTTTTTTAATGATATAGAGGGTTAGTTGTTCATATGGAGGATAAGGTTATAAAAATGGTATGGACTAAGTAATAGTGATATATGTTGGTAAAATCTCTAGTTAATATACCCTATTTACACCAATAGATCTTAATAGAAGTATATGTAGAATTATTTTTTACCCTATTTCAATATATTCTAGAGGGAGGGATAATAAAGTTCACATATACTTCTATTTTAGGCTCGACCAAATCATAAACCTTTTATCGGTCATTGATATATTATCATCATTTGGTCTTTAGGGAGACACCTAGGTAGCTTAAATTAACAGAGGTTGTCCATCTCTCTGCTAAAGAATTTAGATCCGTATCACCAAAGTAGTTGTGAATCCTCTTAGATTATTAGTCCAATAGTGACAAAAAGAGTAAGGATGATTATATTTCTAGAAGTACACTGGCTGAGAAATGTCCCCTAATTGGAATCATTTTCGTGATGGAATAAGCCAAAGATAAGTTCCAATATATGAGAACAAGGAACATATAGACCTTTGATCATAAAACCAATCGTTAACCCTACATATGTGATCACTCGATAATTGGATATTCAACTTATTGGTTATTAATCACCCATATTTTAGACTATTAACCTATGATTGGTCACCCTCTCCTATAGCAAACACCCATAATATCATAATCTATATTTGGTTGATCCCATAAAATGTTATGGATTGAGAGATAGTGTTGTTACAATTAGCTTATGTAGGTGTTTAGAAAAATATACACCTATTACACGATATTATATATCATAATAGACATAAGAAAACCCCTATTATAATGGAAAGAGGGCTACCCAAGGTTAGATAGTATGGGATATAAGTGAATAGAGAGTAGAATTAAGAGAGACTTTAATCTAAAGGTACCCATGGTGTATTATAAGATCTAGAATATATTGATAGCCTCATTCTTTTGGTTCATATTATATTAATAGAGGAATTGATTAGTGGGTCCTATAATTGCATCATGGTCGATAGTACGCTATTGAGACTCGAAGGTTCGCCTTATTACCTTCTATTATCTTATATTGGTAATTCGACAATTATTTTAGTATCTATTATAACTTTCAATTATAAGATGATTATCTATTAGTCTCAAAACTTATACTGTAAAATTTATTGCCCTTTTAGTCGAGTGGCTATGACCTAAGGGAGACATATTTGAGAGGGAATATTTATATTGGTGCCAAAAACCATATAGTATATAATTGGTCTCTTGGTCTTATTGAACAATCTATTCACTATAGCCTTAGCCAATGGGTAACATCCTATTCTTGTGTTTATGTTTATGGGATAGTTACGACACTTTGTAAGATAAGGGGTTAATATTATCTTCATCTCCAATACGGTAGGATATTATTTGAGGAGAGGTTAAGTCTCTACTATTAAGAGACTTATCAGTTAAACCTAATCCTTAAAAATGTTCCTCCTAATATATTCGTTATATACCATCTCTATATTATATTATCATCTTATAATTGAAAGTTATAATAGATACTAATATTTACTAATTATAATAATACTTAAAATAATAATATTATATTGATAGTGAGAGGGAGAGGAGAGAGAGAGAGGATGTTAATAGATAATATATGTATGTGTATATATATATATATATATATACACATATGCGTAATATTTAGCAAAGAAGGGAATAATTGCCAACATCAATAGGTGAAGATTTGATGCCGAAATGCATATATCTTAGTTGAAGGTAATATAAGATTTAGTGATAATATATTCTCTGTATGCATGTAGATAAACTATAATGGCCTATTAATTCACCTTAACTACCTCATCTCCTATATTAGGTAACACTTAGGTATATTTAATTAATATTGTCCATAAATTGGGGCTATATATCATAAGAGAAAGTATCCCTAATGCCAGTTCATTAATTATCTAGTATATCATAATTGTTGAATCAAAAAGTTTCCTATGAGCAAATAATCAGCCATTGTGTGAGAGGCAGGGGGAAGATATGGTTTATTGTGCTATATAAATTAGTACATGCCAACTTGAAAGTAATAGATATATACTTTGGAAAAGTTAATTATTTGACTTTTATGTGTGTGAATAAGTGCCTATCCTAGGAGGAGATAGTCGAAGTAGGATGAATAATCAAAAGAAATATTAAAACCCCAAGAGAATCTTAAGGAGAGGGAGATAAATAGGTTCATATTAGTCCATCATTATATATGGGAAAGTTTCCAATCTGAATCCATGGAAATTCAACTAAGGATTGAATTACATAATAGTGAAATACAATTCTTTATTCTCTCCCTAAATGGGTCTATATCTTTGGATAACCTAAAAATTTACTAGCAATTCTTTGTAATAAATGTGTGGATATATTTACCCAAAAATATGTCCAAAAACTCTTAGAAATGGACCTAATATTCGAGAGAAATATATTAAGAATAGTCATAGCATTGTTAATTAAATGTGCAATCCCTTATACCATTTTGGTCTAATATAATTTTGTCAAGACGTCGACCTCTCAAATCAATGATAGAGTTTTGCTCCACATTTAATTATATTTTACCTCCAGGGGTAAGTAATATTTAATAAAGTTCTTATGATTCAGTTAGATTATCTATATACATTCTATAAACTATGTCTCACTTAGGATAAAATTCTCTACAAAGTGATCATTTTTCAATTCTTTCAATTCAACACCATAAACAATATAAGTTACAATTGGAATATTATGGGAGATGGAGGGGATCGAAGTTCTCTTGGGAGAGAGACTTCCTACTTAGGCATAACACTCAACATCCAAACTCATCAATGTCGACCAATTTAATTTATTCTAGATATAATCTAATACTGAAAATAATAGGTTATTCTCCATTATCATATACTCCTAGAATTGGAATGAGGGTATTACCCTCCATTGACCTACAATGTATAATCGAGAAATTGATAAGTTCAGTTCATGTTGATTTCTCTCTCTCTAATATCTCAAGTCGTGAATGGTAAACATCTCAAGTTTAACAAGCCTAAAACAAATGTATCATTTGATCAATATTAGGAGATCTCTAATGTTATTTAATATGACATGTGCATGTCACTAATAAATTAGTAATTTATATATGTCCTTACATAGTTTTTAATCATGGATATGTAAGCTATGAATGCGCCCCCACAAGAGATAATATCTTTAAAACATTCATCCTTATTTTGTAAATCAATAACTATAGGATAATTATATCTCTCCCTCTCTTCATCTCTCCCTCTTCCATCATTTTGTAAAATTGGTAATATGCTAGTTAACTGTTTATAAAGGAAGAGAGGGAGAGAGGGAAGCCAAGTGAGGGAGAGAGAGCACCTTTAACCAAAATTCGTTAAGCTAATCTTCGCTAAGCATAGGAGGGAAAAATGCTTAAAAGTCATGTGTTGTAAATATTATTCACTAATGAATAGGGATATTATATAACACATCCATTCTTAGGACTCTAAAATCTATGTCTTCCTACTATCGTGAGCCTGAAAAGCAATTCCTAGCTTTAGTTAACTAGAGTATGAAAATTGAGTAGTATCCCATCAACCACTTGTAGGGGTGAACCCCTACATTCAACTTGGTATTACAATAAGGATATTTTAATAGACCATTTTTTCATGGCCCTTCCTTCAAAAATGCAACCTCATTATTATCCTAGATAAGGGAGTCACATACATAAGTTTAAGTATTCAACTAAAATCTCTCCCATATGAGATTGTGGAACCAAGAATATGTGAGAAGATGAGTCATGATAATACTTAATAGGTAAGCATGAAAACATAGGTGAGATAATTTAATAGTATACGAGGAGATATTTTAAATACTCGATATGTATGCAAGGGATACAAGTGAGAATAATGGGTATTATCAAGAGGGCTTAGACCCTCTCCCTCACTAAGGCATATGAAGGGTTGACTAGTACTCTCTTTTATTAATAAAGTAGAAATGATATTATATCAAGTGGGTCATTAGAGACTAAGCTTAATATAGCATGATAATTAAGGCCTATAGAGAGGGATTACCCTACAAATCACCTTTCTAATATATCTCACTCTCCCATCACTAAGTTACCAAAAATATATTGTCTAATTGGTTATAAACACATGCTAAGTGGTTTTATCAATCATCAACATAAGATTGGGTTAACATATCATTCTCTAAGAGCTAATAACTTAGTGATGAGAGAGTGAGATATATTAGAAAGGTAATTTGTAGGGTAATCCCTCTCTATAGGCCTTATAACATTTCATTGTAGATATGTTCATTAAAATATAACCAGTACACCTATAAATAGCTAGCACCTCCTGGTTCACTAAACGCTTAGAGACCATATTATAATCATATGGACTAAAAATAAACTAGGGGGAGAGATGACTCAAATAAAAAGTCATGTCATATCTTATCCAATTAACATATCTATAATGGAACATAGTGATTAAAATAAACTAGTAAAGGGATATATTAAAAAGTAAGAGATAAGCATATAGGTAATAACTTTCCTCCAAATAAGGTGTAATGAGAATGGTATTGTCCCTAACTTTATTAACATCTATAAAGTTAACCAATATTAAAGGAATATAAGATGCAAATAAGGGTCTAAGATGGTTATGATAGGGTAAATATCCTTATAATTCTTCCTTCCAAATTATTAATCTTTTGTTTATTGTCACTTTACCAATAAACTATGACTAGTTTTGAAAATTGCGTTACATCTTATTTGCATCTAAATTTACAGAGCTAGGTGAAAGAGTCCAGTCTTACAAGATTGCCTTGATTTACACACAAGTTTTCTTCGATTCTCAAATATCTTCAATCATTTATAGTCAATTATTTAACACGATATATATATATATTATTTTATATCATTATTTCATAGTTATATATTTTCATTATTTCATCCTCAATATACTAGTTAATACCCCTATCTAGACAACAAATGGGTTAATTATACTATAAATGGTTAATTTGAGAGGAAAAGATATGATAATATAGACACCTAATCTAATACTGAAGTTCCTTGCATAACAATATCTAGCCCATAGATCATATTGAGAGGCTCCAATCGATAGTTAGAGGAATGGATGGCCAATATTGTATAATTAATCCATTGGATATCCGATGGTTTTTACCAAAGAGCCTTATTGGTCTACGCTCAAACTTTATTCATCCAAATGACTTAAAAAGTAATAATGGCTGACCATATAGAAGCAATATTAATAGTCACACCAATATCATTGATTTTAAAATAATCACCCAAGGAATATTATCTTATCATATGTTATGTAAATTACCTTTCTCTATCACTGTAGAGGATTACAACCATCAAGAGGGTCTCTCAATATAGGGATAATATTATACTAAAATATAGATATAAGGGTTTTAATAGCCTTACTAAATGATATTATCCAAGTTTTTGAATAATCTATCTTACACAGATCCATTTATTAGCCTAAATTCATGTACGATTGGAAACATATGGCCCTAGTTTATAGGCAAACCTATCATTATATCTAATAAGCTATTCAGTCTAAAATGTAGACGTAAAAAGGGAAAATATTAGCAGGTGATCTAATGGCTAAATTACATCTTTATACGATTCTCCTTCATGACGGATAACTTTTTGTGTGCACAGTTTATAAAATGCATTGGCCTTACCATTCGATTAGAAACATATGCCTCTCTCTCGTCCTATCCTAATTGTCCCTCTCTCCCTCCCTCCTTCCTTCATCACATAGATTAAATTACTGGTGAGAGGGATTATTTCCCATAATATATTAACTAAAAGGAAGGATATTCCAAATATATTGTTCCTCTATGATAACTCACGAGTGAGAGGGAGGGGTTCACCCAATTGGCTAGTTATATTTATTGAATTATTTTGGAATATCCTTCCTTTTAGTTATATTATGTCAATTACACTAGGGATATAACATACTATTCATAGGATTAATATGATCCTAATAATATTATTCACATATCTAATATGAGGATATTACTATGGAATGATATTGGAGTGGGGTATAAACATGTGTAAGGAGATAAGACCTTCTATGAACATTATGGAAAATATCTCCCCGATTTATTTATAGGGTATCTTATGAATGAATCTTATCCTATATTAGGGATGGGGAATAAACTATGGTGATCCTAAGTATATAAACCAAGTAAATATATGAGTAGGGAATTAGTACTAATGATAACTTAACGGGCCAAGTGGAATACTCTCTATAATTAATATAAATTTGGCCTATCGATTATGGGGATATGATAATTCACATATTCTGTTCTCATAAGGGGACAAGTATTAGTTTATGGATACTACAATGTTTATTAAATTAATTATAGAGACCAACTATATAAAGGGATATAAGTATAGGATATTAAAATAACTTACCATACTAATGGAGGTATTATGATAACCTTTATATTAGGCTAATAATAACAATCCCTAAGGTCCCTATAACCCTAGATCAGGTCTCTATATCCAATATTAGTTAAAAGAATATAATTAGAATATGATTACAATACTTTAGATACATATGGAATAATGGCTCCCCTGGGATTGGATTGTTATATTGAATCCACTTATTAAAAGTTTAATGGGTATAATGATAACATCTAGATATGTCCAATGGTTATTATCCCTCTTAAGTAATGGTTTAACCAATAATTATAGGTTATTATCCATCAATAAATATCTATTGTAGTATAATTCTACAACTAGATTAATAGTCGAGGTACATTCATAGAGTATATAAAAACATATTTATACCTATTAATATATAACTAGTAGAGGGGTGACAATAACTCAATGAGCATCATATCTAGATGTTAGGGTATACTACCAAAGCAAATAATATGTGGTATAATTTAAATCATACAATTATAGGTAAAATTCATAGGATCATAGGGCTTAAAGGTAACCTCCCAATTATTGAAGGGATAATCTATATTTAGAATCTAATATTAAAATTTATCAATATGCCAATCCCAATAATTTAAATGATCCTTTATTGGGTAAACAAATCATATATTACATATAATGTACGACCATTATGAATTATGATTACAAATTATAGTGGGTACAATTATCGACTATCAAACATGATATATATTCAATCCTCTAATGGAAATAGAACACCCTAAATGCCTAATATACAAATAGTATATAATTAAACATTAAAATGTTCATAACTCTCTATGGACCTATATTTAAGAATATATATCGGACCATGTAGTAGTTGATTGATATAACAATAACTTTTCATAATGGATATGTTAATGTTAGGCCTTAGTCTATTATAATTATATGTAATTAGCTAGGTAATTATCCCTAGTTATATATCTATGTCATACTAGTTATACCTAGTAACTAGGTAACATACTAAATGTTTAACTTGATCCCCTACTACTTATTTGTTAAATAGGGTAAGTAATATTATACACTATTTATTTGCAATAACGACTATTACTTGTTCCAATCTATAATTATACCATATGCCTAACTAATTACATGCCATTATATTAGGTTATGAATTAATAGGTGGCCTCGACCATAGGTATTAAAGGCCTACAATCATTAACTACCCTACCGATGTGTTGCAATAGTTATGAGTAAAAAGTCCCCATATATTGATTTATTACCTAATCAAAGTACACACATATTGTAAGTATTTAGGCCCTTAATACATATGGTAGAGGCCACCTATTAATTCATATTGATAACATATTAAAATATCAAAATTTGGATGATATCACATTACATATGGGACAATAGGCCTTCCGATAAATAGGGGAGATTACTTTTAAGTATACCACTACCCAAGAAATATTATAAGATGGAACTATATAAGAATAGGCCAAATGCCCCTTATGATTCTCTCTTATATTTCTATCTAATAAATATTTTTTATCCATTATTAGATTAGGTATAGAGAAATAGATGAGATAGGAAGGTAAATTATCTAATCAGCTAATTTTATAGCCAATGGGTTAACCTAATATATCATTAATATCAAGGTATGGCTGGCCTATACCTAATCAAAGTATACATACATACTGTTAATGATATTAAAGACTATAATTTCCTAAATAAGAGTAGTTTGGATGCATACTTATCGTCTAAATTTTGAGATTTACCCTAAAATACAAGAGATTTCGATAATATAGTGGGAACAAACCATATTTTATGTCATATTGGTACTAGGGGCTTATTTTGTTTAATAACCCAAGATTTATGGTAATCCCTCAAATACTCTTTAACCCCCATTGGTCCTATTATTTGGAATAGTCAAGCATGAACCAATAGAAAGACTTGTCTAGTTAATTCATATAAGCAAATTATCATACCTAGGATTATATCCATTAATTGGATATAATTTATGAAATGGTAAGGCCTTCTGTTAGTCCTAGGATGACTCATGCTAGAGGTCACGATAAAGGGTATATAATTATAAAACTTCTAGGTAGTAAGAATAGTCCTTTATAATATTCTTTAGAGTCCTTAATAGATGATATAGCCCAACCTCAAAGAATATTAGGCACAATACTATCCATTTACTCAGCCATGTTCTACACAATATTACCCCACATATAAGCCGCATAATATAATCAGTCCTTGGTTTATAATTAGGAATTAACTATGACCCCTTACCCCATGTTATTTAATACATTATTTGACACACCCTGCACTAACTTTATATAACTGATCATGAGAATAGTATAATTAGCATAATATTTTGAATAGTATACAATACAAACCCCTCATTATATTATAAAGAGTACACTATTTCCCTAATCAAGAAACATAGTAGGATCCTCACTCCATAACATATAATAGGCACATAAGGGTTATTCATGTTGTAAAAAGGATGTCCTCTTTATGAGGGTAAATAAGGACAGTTTAAAGATGTGGTCAATAAGTAGGTGTGAGTATAATTGAATTCCCTATAGGTTATAGCTTATTCGAGGAATATAATGTCCCTAAAACCAATTATTATAAACCGTCATGTTTATGGGTTATAAGAATCTCTTCGAATTACGGTATAAGCATATATTGGTTAATACCATGATCAAGACATAATGGTTACCTATGGTACCTTATAAGCTAATAATATAGATCATCTAAGAATAATTGTATTAGATGATGTATTAATGGGCCTTCAATCTGATGCGTCAGTTTAGGAGGAACCCTATCCTCACTAGTGCAAGGTATTGATATTTTAGATGATAAGTATTTTAGACGATAATTATTCAAAATTATATAGATAATTAATATCACCATAAATAGGGCTAATACTAATATCGAGGTAAGTAATTCCCCATATAGGCGCTCACTTAGTATATCCTAATAGGCCCCTCCTAACTAGTTATCTCTCCTATAGGCCCCTCGCTTTAATGCAATTTTTTATATCAAGTTTGGTTAACATTACCAACCGATTGCATTATCGGTCCCACTATTGCTATTGGATAGAATAATTAATAAGGAGTAAATAATTACTAATGTATCTATTATATGCTATTAACCTTTTATAGGCCCTCGAGATTAATTATTAAACTATTAGTGATTATGTATCATAAATTATATCCTATCCATTGTATAATAATTGTATCTTAATCTATGGTATTTTGACTGAATAGTTATCAAAAGGTTAATAGGTAAGATAATATAGCATCATCGAGGCACTCATCCTAGAAATTTAATTAGGGTTGGTACCTACGACTTTATAATACCTACAAGCTAGGACGTTTATTAGTGTGCTTTTACTTGTATATTATCTATATTAAACTCAAGGAACTCTACATCCGTAATTTGATATGTCATTGAATATAAACTAAGTTGGTCATACTCGGTATGGGGATGTTGGTGCCTATTGGGGTCAACCTAATTATCATTCTCATGATAAGGCTGATACATCTTAAGCAACTTATAAATATTAGAGGAATATTACCCTTTCTCATGACCTCTCCCTCACTTACTCTCCCAATGTATATTCCTCTCCACTATATCAAATTAATATGATATATTAACCTTTGATAATAGGGATCGAATTTGGTTAACTAATATATCATTAGGTTAATAATTCAGGTCATGCCTTAGGAAATACCTATATGTGACTTCAATTAACTCAACCATTACATATTATACTTTCGTAGATCACCCTCATATTATCTATCCAATGATAAGTTGGAATGGAAGCAATCTAAAATTATAAAGTATATCAATGACATAAGTAATGGCCTGGTAATTAAATATCTTCTAATTTGTAAATATCGAGTTATTAACATAACTCGATAAAGAATGTGATCAAGCATAAAGGAATCAGCATGTTCTGGGGAAATACGTCATGTTAATGAATGTTGACTAATTATAGCTATTCAATACTAAGTTCTATCATAGACCTATTATGGTAACTATATATGGCAAATTTTATGTCTCTATAGAGTCACCTTTAATGTAGCTTATGTATTTTAAGCTAATAACTACCTATGGTGATGTCACAACTAATATGATTATTATATTAGGCATCTTTATATCAATTATTAAGGTATTTTACGATAATCCTACCCGTTATACGATTATAAAAAGGGCCTTATAGATATATCTTCTAGGGGCTATACCAATCCCTATAGCTCATAGAATATTATAGGTAATTATTAGCTTAAAACAAGGCTCATGCCATAATATAGAGACCATTGATGAAAATGTAACCTATTAAATATTTGTCGACATAAGATTATGGTTGATTGAATAACCCTCTTAATACCGTTACATTTATCTACAAGAGTAATATACTTTTGTAAATATATTATAGTCTTTGGGCCATTATTAGGCTTCCTTCTTGATTCAATGTAGTAATACTTATCTAATTGTTATTTGTTAATAATTTAGTGAGATCACTTTCGAGATAAATAAGTCATAAAAATACATAGATATTAACTCAAGACCATAATTTATAGACCCCTCTATTATTCTCTATCGGAGATATCTAATCCTTTTAATTAGAGATGGAGCGGTAGAAACCAAACATTAATTTATTTTTAATATAAGCAAATTATTACAGGGATTCAGACTATTAGCCATATATTAAGTGTATACTACCTCTTTAGTTAGGGTAACTAGGGTTAATATTTCACTAATGTTATCTCGTGGTATCATAGATTAGGATGATCAAGATTTACACGATCTCCCACTCATCAATGAAACGAATTTGGCCATATATAAGCTTTTTAAATCAACATAATTAAGGTCATGGCTTTTCTATATAATTTTTCTATAGCTGAACAAGAGTAATAATCATTAGGGTATAGGTTTATTATAATAATATTCGATATTATTTTATAATCATAATAGAGGGACTTAATATTTAAGCTATTATATTTGGGGCACAATACCCTCTATTTATATAGGGGTAGCCATGAAATGGAAGGGACTTAATATGGATATAAGGATAAACAAGTGAGAATAAGGAGAAGGCAAGTACTAAAATGACCCATTAGCTATGTCATGGTCTCTCATAAAATAAAGTTCAATATTACATTATAATCATAATAGAGGGACTTAATATTTAACCAATTATATTTGGGACATAATACCCTCTAATTGTATAGAGGTAGCCATGAAATGGAAAGGACTTAATATGATATAATTATTCCATATGAGTTAATGGAAGGGTATTACTACAGAAGCAAAGGTTAATAGACATATAAGTTCGTATGACTTTGTAACCCTAGGATTTATATATTACTATTGGGTAAATATTATAGTATAAGCTAATATCAATGGATGAGTCATCAAATGGGGTAAATATTATGTACTTGACCCTTATAGAATATATTCTCTTCCATTGTGGCATTTCTATGACCATCTATAGCCGACTTAGCCAAATACTTACACATGAGTGTCGATTAGATACTTTTCCACTGGAGTGGATGTAATCTAGAAACCAAATACGTATTTTTTAGCCTAGGTTATATAATCAACTATAGTTAATAGAACTATAGGTAACTATTTGCATTCTTTGATTACCCTCTCTATATAATATAAAGTAGGCTATAAAAATACTCTAGGTTGATATGTTATCCCTGGATAGTAAATTATAACTGGAGATAAACACCTTATTTAAAAGGCTCCATTATCATACAAGGTTATTGGTATAACCTAATAATAATAGGATAATTAACCTTACTGAGAATTGTAGTTACTAATTCTTGAGTGAAAGGAATGATGACGTGGGGTATATATGGTTGAGGGCCATAATTGTAGGTTGATAAGAATAATTGCATGGCTAATAGAGAAAGCCAGAAGATACTCCAAGAATTATAACCTAATATATATGCTACTTAAGGAGGTCAATAAAATGTTGGCGTAATCCTTATTTACAAGTCATTATGAGGCCTCTAACCCCACTCTATCTAAGCTAAACATTATGAATAAGTTGATAATAAGGATTACCCCTTGATATCCCTCTCATCTTAGGGTATCCCTTGAAGATTATGATACTTGTGCCATATATTGTGGGTCTCATAGCATATACCCAGCTAATATAGAATGGGATTAAATTACTAGGTCAAAATATTAGGACATAATCTTCCATACCTTTAAATATGTGTTCCCCCTAATAAGCATCCCATGATAAGTTCATATCTTGTTAACGAGATGAGACTAAGGTCAATTATATTCTCTAGGATGGACTAAGGTTATGGCGCCCCCACTCCGGGTTCACTCTCTATTACCCAAATAGAAGTAACTAGATGAGGAACGCATCATGCCGACACGTTCAACCCGACTTAAACCCTACTACGTACATACTGGTACCATACAACATATTACATATTGAAATATGTACAATACAATTTATATGACAATAATATTTACATCGAAGAAATTATAATTTATTTTATTTACAATACCATCAAAATATCTACCGATACCCCAACCTAAGATTTATAATTAAAATAAAATCCCCTAAGGTTTTTGTCACCCCCGAGCCCTTTTGGAGGATCCGGCAACGTCCTTATTGGTACTATAGTCACCGCTATCCGTCATAACATACAAATAATAATGAGGTTAGCCGAAGCTCGGTGAGTAGGGTGATGCACGTGATATGCAATGCCTTTCTAACTTCCCACCATACTTATTAATTTTAATTCCCGGTACCCTAGGTATTAGCGATCTACTCTATAGGTGATTACTAGATCACTCGAATGCTAACAACAAAATTATCCCTCGTTGTAGACACTACCGGCGAGAATCCATCGCTTAACGAGTGCAAGCACACGGCTTAGAGTACGCACACTCGCTGAACCACTAACCCTTTTTTCTTCGATTAGGTTACCACCCCTATCCATACACACCATTTTTCAACCATTTGATTCTTTCTTAATTCATCCCCACCAATGCATGTGATGTACGTGATGTCATGTTACCATGTTTAACTTATTGTGGGTACTAAACGTACACTATCAATTCGTTCTCATCATCTAACGTGTATAGAGTTTTCTATATTTCCTTATCATTTTCACAATGTTATCCCTCAAGGAGGAACCATCATCGCCGACTAGTATAAGTCGGGTCACCAATTTTCTTTTGCACGTGACCACGCTTCCTCGGTTATTTTCGATGAGTCTCGTCGTTTCACTTGATTTACATGGTCGTTGATTCTAAGGGTTGATTTGTGGCATACCAAGATAAAATTCTATTCTAATCTAAATTTAGTCTTCATTTTCTAATCTTTCATTTTCTACTCATAAGGGATTATTCAACCATTACTCGTAAGACTCGGATAGTTGGGACTAGTTAAGTCATACGTATCAAATTAGGATTTCTTTCCTAACCCTAGCTTGGGTATTGATAGCCGAAATTTATCCTTAATGGGCCTAGGTCATGAATTCAGTTTTTACTCTTCATTTTACACTTTTTTAGATGTAATTTAACTATTAATCATGAGGTTGGAAGGTTATAGTCCAATTCCTTAATTTTTTTCCTAAAAGTACCATAAGGTTTCTCTTTCATTTTTATTAAATCTCTTCCACTCTAACTTACTATTTTGCACCTAATTAGGTTAGTAGTAAGTTATAGGCTTTAAAGTTCATGAGAAAATCCAATTGTGCTCACTTTGGGATTCCTAGGCCGATCGCGTCTTTAATAAAACCTTAAGCACTCCTTTGTTTCCCTTCCAATTTATTCATCCTAATATTCGGTCCAAGCCCTTAAATGTTTAGCCCACAATCATCAACACATAATGAAACATACATTAGGCATGATAAACTTCAATGATCACATAAATACAAAATAACAATTAAATCCAAACCAAGCCATCCACACACCAATCCAATACAAGCCAAACCTTAACCATACAAACAATAATTTAACTAAATACATGAATTAAGATCATAAAAAGAAAATTAAACATGAAGTAAAACCCACTTACATAGCTTAGATGTGGTTAGATTTCCTTAGATTTTCTTTCTTTCTTTTCCTTTCCCTTCCTTTTCCTTTCTCTCTCTCTCACGGTTTTCTCTCTTTTCTTTCTTTCTTTTCCTTTCCCTTCCTTTTCCTTTCTCTCTCTCTCACGGTTTTCTCTCTTTTCTTTCTTTCTTTTCCTTTCCCTTCCTTTTCCTTTCTCTCTCTCTCACGGTTTTCTCTCTTTTCTTTCTTGGTGCTCCACGGTTTTTGGCTGAAATTTTCAGCCATTTAACTCTCTCTCTCCCTTATATACTGCACTTTTTCTTCCCCCTTTACAATTTCCTTGAATCAATTGGCCAAGGTGGAAAGTACTTGGTGACTAAGGAAGCAAGTGGCTGGTTTGAAGTCAAAAGGAAGGTGAGTTGGCCTTAATTCATTTATTAGGGTGGCTTGGGTGTCTAACTAAATACTTAGGCTAACTAAACACCCTAACTAACCAAGTTTAAGTAATAAATATCATTTCTTTCCATTAAATTTGGAAATCCCTCTCCCTAAACTCGGAATTTTCTTTCCTAAAATTTCCAGCAGTGGTACATCCAAATTGTCCGTACCAAATCGACCATAACTTTATATATATAGATCTAAAAATCACAAAAGTTTGAAGAGATCTAGTAGAAACATATATGAACAACTTTTATGCTTTGAGTTTTACCTAGAAATCACTCTAAGATCCCTAAATAAATCACACAAAGTTTGGAATTTTCCACCTCTAAAATTCAGAAAATTTTCTTTTAAACAATTCGAAAATTTTCCCAAAAATAAGTTCCAATGTTCCTAAAATTTTACAACACATTTCTCATTAATATAATGCATCCCAAATACTTAGAAATATCCCAAGGATAATTATCTAAATTATCCAGAATTTTTCCTCCCAAAATTTCCCATGTAAACGTCAAACATATCGTTATCGTAAAAACTTTTAAAACAATTCATACTATTACTTTTACTTAATATAGGCATGTTTATGAACATTTAAACATGTATATATATTTATAATTAATAAATTTCATGGGAGTTACAAAGGTCAATTATATTAACTATATTATGGGCGTATCATTGCTCATAGAAGTAGATGATAAACCCCTTATATTGTAGAGGATTGATCATATTACCAATGACTCTCCAAATAGTTATTACTTGCCAATAAGGAGAGTAATGATGATCCTTATAATTATATGAGATATAATAATTAGCATTACCCAATTTTATTATTAGTACGGTTACCTTAAGAGGATTAGGCCCTTGGGATAATATCCTTGGATAGAACCTCCTAACTAGATGAGAGATTTTGATGAGATAATTACCTAGCTAATTATATGGTGTAATTATCCAACTTGGGTGATATAGAACTTAGCTAATCAAGTTAAAACTATAAGAATACCCATTGTTTAAGCATATAATGGTATCGAAATGGGCCTTTATTAACATATTGATGTCCTAGGCCATACGGGGACCTATATTATGACCTACTATATTTGGGGATTAGTATGGGTCTCATGTGAGGTCATGACAGGAGGTATTATCATTGATCCAATAAATACTTTACCTATGGTTAGTTTACCTTAATTGTATATCCATGCGGAATTAACCTTAGGATATATTGATATTCTCTAGTTCAGAGTATATTTGAGATTTCGATCACCTCTTTATATTAACTATGGTTCAATAGATAACTATCATATGAGCTAGGTCTTGATGGATAATAATACCTTGGCTGATAAATAACCTTATGCAATATAGTAATGAACCCGAGATAGTTTGGTTTTTTGACCTTTTAATATAAGGATTATTATCAATACACTATTGTATTATTATTAGCCACCTAATCTATTTCTTAAGTATGAGAATATATCCTTTTTATGGCCAAATTCATAATGTAATTGTTATGAGTAAAAGGTCCCCATATATTGATCACGCCCATATCATTAAGTGGCCTACTTAGGTCCGATTAATTATACCTCTTATTTGCTAAATTCAACCTAAAACAGGGGTATCAATATGCATATTATGATTCTATCAAATCATTGACCTTAAGTTTATATCAACTTGCATATAGTTTGTCCTCTATATGGTATTCTATAGCCGGTTAATACGTGATCCATAATAATGGGGTGATCACTATATGGGGACCTTTTACTCATAACTATTACACCGTGGATTTGGCCATAAAATAGTTCATCATTGAGGGGAGTATTAGAGGGATTTAAGATAGCCGACTAATCCAACCAAATCAATGGGATATCATAACACTAATACCATTTATATCATTAATCCTAAATATCTAGGTACAATTAGCCTAATATTATTGGCCAATATCATTGGGATACCCATATTATAACAATTATTCTGTCAATCTAAAAAAATATATGATGGAGGGACTTATTTGACCTTATAGGTTTCCTAGGGGAGTATGAGGTATCCCTAAACTAATACATCTGATTATTTATGTCTAGGACCGATACTATTAGATCTAACTCTAATCTATTATCCCTATGTTTACCAATAAATTTTCCTTCACAATGAGATATCTATAGCAAAAATCATTATGATAATCATAAAGTATACCCATCCCTATAAATATTAGAGAGATATCTATAGCAAAAATCATTATGATAATCATAAAGTATACCCATCCCTATAAATATTAGAGAGATAGATTACCATATCATGTTATGAAATACGAGGATTGTAATAAACCCTTATCAGCATGGGTATATAAATTGTGATATCCTTATAACCCATGCTAATGATACATTTGATATAGATGAAGGTCATCAAGGTTATTACACCTATTAACCTTTGTTATGACCCTTACCAAACGATGCTTATTGATAGGTGGCATGATAATTGGTTTAATCAATTCGGAAGGGCGAATTTAGAACAAGACAATTAGGATAGGTCATCCTTAAGAAGATGACCTATATAGCTAGAGGAGTGGTCCTAACGTGATTAATACCAGGGATCAACCAAATAGGTGTAATGGCAACTGTTCATATTAACTTATCATGTAATACTCCTTGTAAACTCACATTAGGGTAAAATCCCTACGATTAGAGTATGAGTTATCTAACTTAGGCATTATAGTTTAACTTAAATGATTGGCATGTGAGGTTATTCTAATAATTTAAGTTGGAGTATTTATAATTACCATAGATTAATATTGAGGGGCATATATTAAGAGAGGTCATTACGGGTGCTTTTGAGGGACTAGTCGCTAATTATCATGTGACTATAGTGCCTAAGTTAGACAACTCATACACCTTTCACAACTATAGTAAATTGTTATCTATTTTTACTTTTTATTGCCTAATTCTCATATAGCTAACTTAGAGTGAATTAATGGTTCACATTAATTGTAAGATGACTATTACCTATTTCCTAATTGATTTATTACCTATTTCTTATATAAAATCATCAAAGAGTGAGTATATATATAGGAGACTTAATTTTGCTCCGTTTCTTTTAAAGACCAAAATAGTGACGATAATACTAAGAGACTTACTAAGTGATAATTCTAGTTATAGGATAAGTATACTATCAAACCACTATCTCGCCCCTTGTTTCCATCCTATAAAAGACCTTGTTATATTAGATAACCTAATACGTATATGATTGGGTAATAATTCAAGCTATCAAAATAAAAATGTCGATAATTTGCTTATGTTTACTATTACTATTAGGGTATCCAATTCAATCATTAGTCCTTATGCTCAAATTTATTCTTACTAATATAATGATTACTATATATGTAGAATGAGGTTAATATTGGGTTGGGATATTAATCAATTATAACGTAATATTGATAACTATAACTAGTCTATGGTCCTTTTGTAAGGAGGCTAAGATAAACTCCATAATGGAAGGGTTAACTATGGATTAAATATACCAACAATTTTATCAATTTAGTATATTGGAAGGTATATGTTTACCGTATAAGCATAGAGTGAATGTAATATCATTAGATAACATACTACAATCAAACTAAGTATAAAGTCTATAATCCTTTATCATTCGGTGATTTATATCATGGTAACTATTTAGGTATAATAATAGTATTATATCCATGTTTAGATTTGTAGGGTATATTTTAGGTTAATGTCATCTATAATTTCAAGAGTGGTTGATATTGATAGGGAGCTTTCCTTATAGCTTCGGCCATAATTATTCGTATAGGAGGTAACTTATAACATTTAAATCCCTATATTATTCTCCCTCCATCTTAAATGTTTTGGTCCCCTTACCCTATTAGGTCAATTGTAGGATGACCTATTATACTACCCCAACCGTCACGTGGGGATAGGTTGATATTTGGTCACCTAGAAATCATGTTATAAAGGATGATTATTTATAATGTATGATCAATACTACCCACTTTGTTTCAACTTAGTTGAAATCTCGGAGCTAAAATAATTATTATTGTAAAATCGAAGTTGATTTCAACTCCCTATAATGTCAATTTACATGGTCTATATTAGCCTATGAGCCTATTGTTATAGTCTTTAGATTTCAACTAATTATATGTCGAAAGGAAGTTATTGTGTTATATAAATTTCCCTTTGTGGCCCGAGAGCCCATATAAAAATACCGTGGTAATATTAGCATACCATAGTGGCACAATCTCCCATTTAGTTATGGGAAATTGTGGACCCTCTATTAATCTATTATTCATGTCCCACACTAGGTCTTTCCTATCATATGCTCAATAGAGCCGAGATTCAATTTTGATAATATATTGATATAATCCGGTAATATGAACAATTACCCCGTTATGGACTATCACTATTGAACCATGAAACATATGGTCCTCTTCAATATCCTAGATATTAACAACTCGTTATTATGGTAAATACTTTGTGTATTTAAAAATTGTCTCAATACATCTTAATATCATGGCCCACCATGATATCCGACCAATATTCCTAAAGGGTATATTATACAGATTTTAACTCCTATTAACATATTTGCCGGATATAACCCTAACAACCACATCCTACTCTTATAAACTATTATATTTTACACCCTAAAGTGTTTGGATTAGGCTAAATATAGATTAACCGGCTATAAAGTATTCTAGGTGATAACAATAGGATGTGGTTGATATTATGGAGTTATCCCTAATGATACCTAATCTACTTATGATATATGCCTTCGTGGGGACATGAGAGGTTGATAAATAACTAATATTTTATTAACATGGGTTATTCGAGGCTACATAATCAAATACCATTAAAAGTATCAATGTGAATGTAATCGATCTATGTGGTAAATGTATATCTTAAATTTGCAACCATTATAATTTCTATAGTAGTATGAATATTCGCTCCGTAGGATTTCCCTCCATAGAGTTTTCCCTTAACGTACCATACATCAACTATTACATCAATTATTAATAGTTCATCTATTTATCATGGTGGGCCAATCAGGATAAGACAAATAGACTCTATTTAGGAATTATCAATAGTTGTACCTCGCTATTTTTTGATTGGTCCTATTTATTGTAACCATTTATTCTTTAAGTAATCCCTATCCTTTTTATACTAGGATATAGAGTTGTAACATGGGCACCGACATGTTCTAACCAATTTATCTACTATCCAATATGATAATTAATAGATATTGTTGTGGTCATTATAATAGTATATTATGAAAACACATATACGTATATTATCTTCTAATCTAGTAAAATATGGGCTATAAACATTCCTAATATGGTTATAATATTGATACGAAAATCTAAGCTATCCAATTGCATATGTGTTATACTAGGTGGTTAGCCTATAGTCTACCTACATATTAGTAACACGTCCCTTTATACGGGCCCCTCATCTCCAATACTAATTATGAGTGGAATACATACTATTGATTGTGATTATTAATATGTAGGCAGATTACAGGATAACCACCTAGTATAACACCTATGCAATTGGATAGCTTAGATTTTGATATCAATATTATAACCATATTAATTTACAAGATTGTGTATCATAAGCTGATTAATATGGATAGTAGGTGGTTAATATAGCCTAGCTCCATACTTTTCCCTATTATGGGCCTATCAAGATTGGGTATAATGTGCATACCAATGACAAATTAGATGGAATCCTATCAAGGTTTGGTCCTCATAAATTCATTTATTGGAATAAGGCCTATGTGTATACTTAGTTATAACCAATCTTGAATATGGCAATAGGCTATATTAACTTATTATAACATATAAGTAGTAGGGGATCGAGTTAAACATTTAGTACGTTATCTATAGACTTTATCTGGATAATAATTTTTGAATTCCTTATCTCTCTTCGTTTTATACTAGTGATGAGTATGTCCAAATAGGGAGGTGGCCCTGTTTGATTATTAGATTAATTGGATAGAGGCATTGGTTTTCAACCTATATCAATTCCCACTCTTACATGGTTAATAGATTAATATTTACTAATAATTGGATAACTTATTATTAAATCGGTAAACAAATTTATAAGTAAATACCAATTACTATTCAATCAATAACTATTGTTTGATAGAATAAGGTATACTGTTGATTAAAATATATAACTCATTTATGCTTTAACCATATTAATATGCATTATAATTTTACCCGAGATTGATATTCCATAATTAAATATTCCCTTCACTCTAGCAATACTCGAGTAACAACGATAGTTGTTATTGAACATCTCTAATTAATCAACTGGTTGTTTTATAGATATAATACTCCAATAGGAATATTAATCGTAATATGTATATCCATTACTCCCTAAGTTAGAGGTATTAATCTGAAATAATCTCATCTCTAATGGTAATAAGAGATTACGGATATAATACTCCATTAGTTCCTCTCTCGACTATAATTTTTGTCAAATTATTACATCGTTAATGTCATTTATGCTCAATCTTAAATTATAGGCTACGACGCCTATAACTTTATTATGCTTGATATTCTCATAATGTTATTCTTAAAATGAGATACCTCATTCAGGAAATAATGAAATGTCTATTACCCTTAACATCTTATCCAATTAACGAGTAAAACAATCTACAAAATATACATATTACGATTGATATTCTATTAGAGTATTATATCCGTAATCTCTTATGACCATTAGAGATGAGATTATTTTAGATTAATACCCCTAACTTAGGGAGTAATGGATATACATATTATGATTTATATTCCTATTGGAGTATTATATCCGTAATCTCTTATGACCATTAGAGATGAGATTATTTTAGATTAATACCCCTAACTTAGGGAGTAATATCTAAAATCCCTAAATAGCTAAAACCATTATGACTATTGATAGGTATTATCGAAGAATAATTTAGTCATTTGCCAAATTTCTCAATAGCTCGTTAGAGAGAGGCCAATTGGTGTCTTCCCGTTATCATAATGACCCAATAGTCGGACATAAGGTTCAATATTAAGAATCACTATCCTCCCCATAACAACTCTCACGTGTAAACAACTAGTATATATATGAACTAGATCAAATATTCCTAGGTAGCCAATGAGTAAATAGTATTATCAAACTCATAAATGCTATTGTTTATCCGTGATCGGCTTGCAAGGATGATATTTAGCTATAGTGATAAGAATATTCAGGAAGGTTTAGTCCATATCATTATGGCTTATTACCTTACATTTGGAAGAATTATATGCTCTATATCCTGGTGAGTATGATTTCCTTATATAGTAGGGGCCAAATCTTCCAATTTGATAGTAATAATTAGGATGCCTATTGTTTTTTATCGTAGGTGGGGTATGCCTACACACTAACCATAAATCTTCTTAGTGATGTTCCCTAACCGAATTCTCCCCATTGATATTAATGAGTCTAACGCCCTATGTCTACTAGTAGGTTTGTTCCTCCATATAGGAACCCATATCTATTATTTCTTATGGGTTATTTAGATAACAAGTATTGCCCATCACTATGGATTTTTATCCCTAAAGTGATCTCATAGTATTATACCTCATGTAACTATTATATTGATTTATATCATATGATCACCCTTAGAATTCCACCTATTTGGATCATTAAGAGGATTAGGCGTCCCTATTTGATAGGGTATAAATAGTAAACTTTTGTTTGAGTACACTGAAAGACATGACTTAAAATGAATAGAAATTATTATAATCGTACTATATTAAGTCTTTACTCCTCATAACGTACCCTTAGGAGGTAATTGATTATCTAATATTCGATTATCTAAGTAATCATTAAATCATAGATTGAATACTAACCCGAGCTACTAATTTCATTATATTCTCCTAATA
The DNA here is from genome assembly GCA_963924115.1 of Dovyalis caffra. Taxonomy (NCBI): domain Eukaryota; kingdom Viridiplantae; phylum Streptophyta; class Magnoliopsida; order Malpighiales; family Salicaceae; genus Dovyalis; species Dovyalis caffra. Next base: position 454,433 of record CAWUPB010001019.1, on the reverse strand, counting down.
CTTAATATAATCCCCTCCTTGTATAATTATCAATAATATCAATGCCCATCTAGTTTATTAGTAAATAAGATATTAAGGTTAATAAGGGTATGTTATATTATATATTTTTTCTAGATTGAAAATAAACCATCGGCTATAGATATTGAATTATCGACATAGGATTAATTAGTCCCTAGTATAGTGACATATTGAGTTACTAAATTTAGGCCTTGATATTAGTAACAATTGATATCATCTCGCCCAACCAGACTTTAGATGGTCCCATTAATTTAAAAGTAATTACCACTATTCTATAGCAAGAAGGTAAATAACCTATTAGGGAGTACAAGTTATGCTAGATAAATGTTTTCATCCGATGCTAGTAAGATGTATAGGTTGGGTAGGTTATGAGGAAGATATTATATCACTCATATGTATCCACATCCATAATTCGATAGTCCATTCTTACCGATATATAAACAATTGCTATGTGCTTTGATAGTCCATTCTTACCGATATATAAACAATTGCTATGTCCGATAATATTATCAATGATATAATAGTTTTGGACTCATTACCATTTCAATGGGGAAATCCAATTACACTAAAATGTTGCATTTGCATAAGTAGGAGCAAACAATATATTTATGAATTACGAGGCCACATAGGTAATATTGTTGAATATTCCTTAACTAACTAGTCATTTTGAGATTTAGTAAATATTTCATCAATATGCGAACCTTGTAATACAATATAATAGCCCTCCTTAATGATTACTCGTTTTTCGTTGGAACCTAATGTGATAAATGTATCCAAATTAGGTTAAACTCGCATAATAAATTGGATCAGTAGGATGCACTTAGGAGTACACTCGGTGGATTACCTAACTTGAAAGATAGCTAAATTATTTTTTTTGTGATCGAATCCGGTTATACATGCTCCGTTGATCAATTATGCCGGTTACTATACTAGGATGGAATACTATAATTGTTAAGTTTATCTCGTTATGTAATTCTAGAATATCTATATGGTTTAACCTAATATGGAGGATAGGGTTGATTATAGTTAAAGACATATATACAATAGATATATTATGATATAACACTCCAAGATTAATACAACATTGTTATCTATATTACTTAACGTATTAGTAGGCATAATTGCCAATGATTGAGAGAGAGTCTTTCCACCTGCTTTCCTAGATACCCAAGGTCTATATCTCAAATAGCCATTTTGACGATCGTGGTTAATAGTTCTATTAGCTTTTTTCGAGGGATAATCATGGTTTCCTCTCCCGTATGCAAAAACAACAAACTAGGTGAACCATGTTAGTACTCATAGATTTATATAACCTAATCTCCCTAGTTACAATTTACTTCGAGCAATTTATACATAAGGGAACTAAATTACTTATGTTTAATTAGAATTTGAAGAGGATTATTATATCGAGTCTGCAATAGGTGTCTATATTAGTATGTTCCTAAATGAATGACAACTATTAACTTGTGAAACTCATGGTAATAGTTTATATGTCATCTTCCACATTATATGGGGAATTATTCTTTTGGGCCAACATAAGTTTTCACTCCTTAATCCTCGTTCTATAGCTAATCGATATGGAATTAATCCAAATGGGATTATACGAGTGTCTAATCCGTGCCATACTAATATTCTCCTATTTTTAATAGTAGTAATAGAGGTAAACATTCTGTTATTAAAGATTATCTTTTATAAATAGTATTGTTTTATAAAAGGGAATGGAGGGAGAGGGACCAATTGGCTATTTGGATTAATTCCATATCGCTTAGCTATAGAATAGGCTTAGGAGCCAAAACTTGTGTTGGCCCAAAAGATAAATGTTTAATTAATGAAGGCCATTAACCTAGCTCTACCCAAAGATGTATAGTATAGTCCATAAATAAGTTCTTATCCATATAAAATCAACTATATCACTAGCATTTCCCCTCCCTATTTTGGTGAGAATAACTTTATCATAATTCATCGGCTAATTAAGGTTTAACGTATCCTTGCTTGTGGGAAGGAGGGAGGGAGAGAGAAGGAGATATGGAAGTATATATCTAATATGTTATGAGTAAATGTTAACATCGAAAATTATACCATATTGGTGTACTTCTATCATTAACTTCCAATTCGGAATAAACACCATTAGTCGAGCATAATAGAAAGGGAGACATTGACTATATGCGAACATACTTGTGAGTACTATGCTCATACTATATGATAGTAGTAGGAGATCTCACACCTATTGTCATAGTGATGCCAAAGTAAGCACTTAGGTGATTTATGCTAGAGAACATATCACTAGACTTGACTTACTATAAGAACCCATTTGGTTTTAGTCTATAGGAATCTCATACGAGATGGGTACAATAGTTTAGCTCCATAAAAACCTAAATGTAGAGGGATATATTGATTGTTCAATTAGAATATCTTATAAGTATTATGTGATTAACTCCATAATCTCCATGCAAGCTAACCATGGATTTTCATAGCATCTCTAAGGCCATAACATTGTCATATAGATACCCTCATCATAAGTCGATTTCCTTATGTATGGTAAATATCTCTCTCCCTTTTCTCGTTACCATCTCTTTCCTTCTCTCTCGAATATTATAGCCAACTTGTGAGGGGACCCTTATAATACTGATAAGCCTAACGATCTAACCATCATAATGCCATATATGTTCCTTTTCCAAAATAGGAAACTAATCGCATTTTAAGATTAGCGAAAAATCAGAATTATGGAAGAATAAGTTTAATTCTAGAGAGATTCAAACCTAGTTAATAATAGTTATGTCCTCCATAAGGATTAGTCTTTTATAGGCCATGGTAAGTGGATAGATGGTTAACAAGCCTAAGATTTTCCAATGAGTTCCATAAGGTATGCCTCTTAGTCCTCTCCCCTTCTACCCTCAAGACTATTATGTGTATAACTCCTTATTCAATCATCATTTGCATTTGTCTCTTATATTACATTAGTTGATTACCAATGTATCACCATAAGTGATTGTCCATATATCCAACCTCTCTCAATGAGGTTTCACACACTTACAAAGCCGGACTACCGGCAAAAGGGTATCGTCAAAAGATGTACAAGTTAATCCCTTACAGGATTAGCCTATAATTAGGGATAAACTAATTAGGAGAGAATGTTTCTAATGGAATATATCCAATTTAATAATATACTATAGCCCTGTTCTTAGGTGTCAATGATTAACTATAGGTATTGGTTAACTCTCATTAAGAGCATAATAATGAGGTACTATAAACTATTAATATGGTACCGGAAGAGGCAAATCTTAAATTAGACACTTTTCGATAATGGCCAAAAGAATTAAGTCATGGCCTCACTTTCTAAATGATACCATCTTTTGTAGACCTAGTTTTATAAAGAATAGCTATAATTTTAAATTCAAATCTAGAGAATGGAGATATAAATCTGTAAACTATAGTGAGAAATCATCTATAATGGCTAGTAAGGTTTACTCTAAGAGCTAAAATATTTGAGAATTGGAGTAAACTTGTGTCATATCTCTCCATCCAAATAGATAACAATTATCATAATATATCCAATTATTATTTAAGGAAAGTTTATCATAAAATTTTATTACATAATAATTAAGGGAATTAATGTTAGGATGGAGAGATATTAGCATCAATTCCCCTAAAAAAGAATACCAATGCTTATCCTATTTGACAAGAAGGATTACCAATAATGATATGTTCCAAAAGAAGGTCGTCCTTAATGATAAATAGGGAGCATCATCCCAAAAACATAACTATTATCAATGTCTCCCATTTACGTGGGTACCGGGAATATTAAGTTAAACACGTTGTTTAAAAGGTAATTATTTAAGAAAATCTGTAGAGGGAGAGGAGTGAAAGATTGATAATCCTAGGAGCCTATTCTTAGGTGTACTTCTCTTGAAAAGTTGACAATCCCCTTCCTATAATAAAATTAACCCTCCCTCCTTCTCCATATCACTAGGTAACCACTAATTTAACCATTGCTAATGCTATAAATAAGGATATATTTAATGCTCACAATAAACATAAAATATTGCTTCATTTAACGAGAAATAAAGTACCCTTCATTCATAGTCCCATCTTATTCAGATTAGACACTTGGATGGAAGGGGATTGTCAAAGATGTTTGTAAATAATTATTACTTATTGTTCCTAACATTAAGGGAGAGCTCATTATTTTTAGTAAGTTAATCCAAAGGTGAATGATATAACAATAGGTGAGTTTACCTCCTTTTATGGACTAATCCTTTATAGGTACAATGGACTAACTTGGCAATGGTTAAATATTATTGGTTTCTACATATAGGGTCAACCTATTTGGATATTTTATGGTGTACTATACCTATAGATTAATATTGCCACCATATTTCATTGACCTAAGAACTAACTAGTGATTAGTCCCATATAGTGAATAGTAATATTGTATATCTTCTCCTTATATAGGATACTACGCTCCTTCTAATATATTAAAAGGTGAGAGAGAGATATATTAATAACTCAAAGGTGACAACGAATCCTTGTTATCACTAGGTCAATGGTATAAAATAGGCACTCTCTACCTCATTAGTTGAAACTAAAGTTAAGATGAATAAGGTGTGAAAACGATCGGCATAATATCGGTTAAAGGGTCATTATTGGCCATAATATTATTACTAAAGAAATGTTTGAATACAAAATGATGCTGATAATTCTATGAGGACCAAACCCTAATAGGATTCCACCTAATTTTGTCACCTTTGGTTCTTATTTAGATAAAATGTTTTAACTAATACATAATAGGGGGAGATATACATAATAAGGGTTATAATCATTAACCAAATTATTGGATATCAATTCAATATTAGTGATGGCCCAATATTAAGTAGCCTACATTTGATATCGTATTTACCATGGTATATATATGGTGTTTAACATATACCATCACTATTTCCAATGAAAAATTATTCTATTATTTGATAATTGCACTCTTAATAGTAATAATGATATAAACAGGTTCCATTTCTATTTGAGACACCTAACTTAAGTAAATGGTTTAGCTAATCTTATTTTCACCCTAAAAAGCTATCATGGATCTCTCCTATACACCCTCTATGGAACCTATTTATATCAAGATCAAAAGATAGGGAAAGTCTTCTAGTATGTATGTTATAGATTTGGGAGTGATGTTTAAAAACATATAATCATTATCAAAATATTTTCATAAAAATTCATCCTTAAAAATAACTATTATTCTTAAAAAATGAAATACTTATTCAAATCAATAAATGGAAATAAGATCTTTTGTCTCTACTAAAACAATAATGATTGAGTCTTAGCACATCCCAACATAGTAGTACTAGCTCATAAATACCTACATCTAATAGTCCAACTCTTTCATCCATTGTTATCATGTAGATATTCTCCCTTTTAGCTATCTTCTTTCCTTTTCTAGACTCCTATATATTTAAAAATGTAAGCACCACATTTAGTATCAATACTCATGACGTGGAATTTAGAAATAAAAAGATTATCATAAATAACATAAATACCTTAAGTGATGGTAGAACTCTTTTTTGCACCCCTTCTACGTACTCCTTATAGTTGTACTTCCAATGCCCTTTCTTATTGCAATGAAAGCAAACTGCATCCTTTGGGCTATTTTGAGCCTCAACCTTTTTCACTCTTCTAGTAGGTGCAGTTGAAGACTTCTTCTTTTTAGGCTTTTTCTTGTCCTATATACCGTGTCTTTTCCCTTATTAACTAGAAGTATAGAGCTTTTGTTCTTCTTGTTAATTTCGGGTCGAGCTTCCCTTATCATGGACAATAACTCTCTAAGAGTCTTTTGTATGTGAATCATGTTGAAGTTCATGATGAACTATCCAAAGCTATTGGGTAACGATTGCAATACTAGGTTAATGGATAATTCAACATCCATTCCAACTTTAAGTTCAGCCAATCGATCGATATAGCCTATCATTTCGGTTAAATGCTTTTTGACATTGGATCCCTCATCCATTTTAGCCCTAAAGAGCTTCCTTGGTATCTCATAGCACTCATGCCTAGTATTCTCCTCATATAAGCTCTCGAGCTTAGCTATGATGTCAAAAGCTTATGAGCTTTTGCGTTGGCACCTATCCTCCAACGTCATTGCAGTAAGCATGATGCTCCGAGTAATGATCATGCTTTATGATCTTTGGCTTGAACTAGAAAAGGCTCATCCGGAAGAGCCTTCTCTATCGTATAGAGAATTTTCTCATGTTGAAGGATTAAATTCGTTTTCTAGTCGAGGAAGCTTATGCCATTAAAGGCGTTACTTCCATTAATGATCGATCGTATCGATGTGTTTCCAATCATACTATGTAATCTGATAGGATAGAAAAATGTATAGTTTGGTTAATTAAATTGCATAAAATAAAGCATAAATTAAAGAAGTAAAATCTATATTCGCTTCCACTATTTTCTTCAAGTTCTATAACCTTCAATATACTACTCAAGAAAACTTTTTGGGTTTTTTTTCCTAGTGAGTTAGGATCCCATCCTCTCGACATACATTAGCCTTGAGTTATCTCAACAAGCCATACATGAAGGATTAGGTAGGTAATTCCTTACCAATTACATCTAATGTAATTCCTAATTCCATTAGTATGACAACTCCTTATCTTTGTCATATCTTATATGAATACCAATCCTTGCTTACAAGTTTATCGGACCTTGAGTTATCTTAACAAACCATATTTAAGTTAGACCCATCGTTCGATGTCATCGCATGGCCCATGATTTGTTTTCCTCGAGGAAGAAGTGACCTTGAGTTATCTTAACAAGCCAACTCGTTAGTGTATGCCCTAGCCCAATACATTGTATTTTTACTCCTTCACTATATATATATACATACATACATATGAGGCATTGTTTTATCTTATTATCATTCTTGTGCATGTTTAAAATAGATAAAATATCCATGATAGAATAATTCTGCTTAAGTTATCAAATACGTGATTTGATAGTAAAACCTTGAAGCATAAAAGAATACTATTCTAAATGTCCTTAGTCGATTATTGTCATGGGAATGGTAATAAACTAAGACTAGTATGTACTTTGTGAGATGATCATGTTTTACTGGTCATGGATATGGGATATCAATCAGGGAACATAGATACATGTTAGGGAACAAGTGTATTTGGATCGATCCGCTCATAAGAACACTACATGGTTGAAAGTCATAAGTGATTCTCATGCAAATGCTTATACTTGAATCCCTCGACCTGAAATCATTATGGATTCTTAGATGAATCCTTGCACATTTTTGACATACGCCTAATGTCATTTGTAACTAAATGACAAGTATGGGTATGATTGGGTATGCCACGATTCATGCTAAGAAACATGAATGAAGTGAAGGGATTGCCACTCTCTTTATTGAGAGAAGATATCACCGGCCACTTGATTAGTGAAACCGAGTAGTGCATGGCCATGCCCAAATGAAATGATAAGTGTTATTATTTATTTGATTTAGTCGGTGTCACTAATAGATCAAGCAATGATTTAGCAATAAATAAGGATGACATGTTCCATGCCTTATGCCGATCATGATATCGAGAGGCAAAGGATTGTATAAGGTTGCAACTAGGTTACGTTAATTTATATTGACATTCATTCAATTTGCGTTGTCATAATGTCTTGCTAGAGACCGCTTATGATTTATGGTCCATAAATTGGATTTAGGCCCATTGCCAACATTGAATGGACCTACAGGATTGCACACTTTAAAAATCTGGATTTGGATTTAAACTATCTCACTTATCGAGCCATTAAATTATGTTATTAATTAAAACATAATTGAGTGGGCTTAAGTTGATTTTCGGTTAGGGCTTATTTAAATGTTAAATTCGACCTTAATAGTATTTTAATTAAATGATTATAAATTATTTAATTAAAAGAAGAGAAAGAGTCCTTATTCTTGTAGAATAATTAAAGAGGAATTTGATTAGCAATGTGATCCCTATTTTTTAGGAAGTAGATTGCCATCCAAATTGGAAACAAATCTATTACTAATAAAACATATAAAAGAGAGAAAATAGGTTTTCCTATCCGACAAACTCTTAGAAAGATTGGGCACACATAAAAGAAGAAAGAAAATAGGTTTTGCTCTCCTCCTAACTCAAGGTCGCCGCCCCCCCCCTCTTTCTCTCTCCAAAACCGAAATCATCAATTAATAAAAGTGAGATTGTTTGAGTGCTAGCACACATAATCTTAATCCCATAGGTTTTTGTGTGGGAGATAGTAGAGGGCATTCACGTTAAGCCGGTGTCTCCCATTGTTTAAATTGGCGTAAAAAGGAGCAAGGAAGAGAAATTAATTCGAGCTCACCTTATCGAATAAAGATTCGGCATCTAACTCAAGGTAAAAGTCCGAACCTTTATTGATTATTTTAACATACATGTGATCTTGGCATGTTTCTATGGTAAAGTTTATGTTTTTCTCGTTGCGTGTAAACTTGATTAAGTCCATAGGAAACCTAACACCAACATCGACAAAGAGAGTTCCCACCTCATAACATTAGAAAGCATTTAACTTAATATTTTATTTGAAGGATTTAATAAGGTCGGTCTCATCCTAGCATGCCTACTAAACAATAATCACATTATTCCTAATCATTCATACTAACATTTATCTCATCACATTCATACATCTCATACATGACTCAAAGACTGGTGAATGATAATGGATTTCTAGTACTAGCCTCCTTAAGCCACAAAGAGACTAGTGGGTCAATTCCTAGGTGAAAAATTATTACAAATTCTTTATGAATGTCTTCATTCCTTGGTATCTTCTCCTTGTATCTATTCTAATCCTTATCTACTACTTTTCCATTTATTTGAAATAAGAAACCTTGAGTTACATTCAGGGGGAGTAAGATGAGAAAAAAATATAATAGAGTAATAGAGAAGGCAGGACACGCGAGTCCTATTTATCCAAAAAATACCAAGCTTCATGAAACTAGGTTGACTCATCCATACCATTCATCCATGCTTCAATCACATTGATGCATGACATACTAATGAAAAAATTTCATTCATAAAATGATTATAAATTTATATTTTTGATCATTTTATAAATTTATCAAAATTTCTCTAAATTTTAATTTAAAAACTTTTTGAGCCTTGGGCATATTTTAGGCCCATAGGCTTTTAGGCCTCGAGGGTTCACAAGTTTCAAATCCCAAACCTTTGGATTTGTGAACGTCTTCCTATGATCACCAACCTAGCATGAAAGTGCCTAGCCGGTGGCTCCGTCGCGTTGCTCGCGCCCTAAGCACTCGGGCTTATAGGCCACTATGTCGCGTCCGGTGCGCGGGCCGGTTGGCTTGTTATCCCGCTCGGCGTGTGCGCCTAGCACATGGCTAGTCCGTTGCACACCTAGTGTGCAGCTCGACGGACCAACATACCGACTGCGTGCACCCGGCGCTTTACTAGTAGTAGGTCGCCACACACACGAGCGTTGACATCCAACATTGACCTCTCGTGCTCCTACCGATTTTGGCCTAAAATTTCAATTTCATATTAATATAAAATACAAAAAACATAAGATTTATAATCAAACATAGCTAATACATGTAGTTAATCATAATTAACCAATCATATAATCATAGATTCAATGGAGGCTCGACACCAATTGAAGGATCATGCATCCTATGGAGGTGCGTAATAAAAAAAAATTTCCTCCAACTAAGGCCTCAAGATCAAGCTATTGAATTTACTAGCCATACATACATGAATTATAAGCTATAAGTAAAGGATTACCTCTTGTAGTGCAGATCTAAACTCTTTCTCAACAAAGTTATCCAAGTATCCAACCTCTAATGATGATCCATACAATCCAAGTATCCACAAAGAAGCACTTAGAATTAATGGGGTGCTAGCTTTACCTTTTTTTGATTTTGTATTTCCTCTAAAAATCAATCCCGAGCAACTTTTATGATAACCTTAAAAGAGAAGGAAAGAATATTTCTTATTAGGGTTTAGGAGAGAACTATTTTCTCCTTTATTTTCTCTCCTGGTCGTGTGCCTTAGGTGATTTTATGGTCGACCGAATTTGCTCTTTTTTTTCTTTTTTGTATTCGTCGAATTTTCTCTCTTATATATATATTTATAGGAGAATTTTCTTGTCCTACAAGGACAAGGAGAGTGGCGGCTATGAGTCCATAAAGGACTCTAGGTTGTTGCTTCCTTATCCTCCAACGATGAGGAGTTATTTTATATATGGACTATTTGATTATTATCTTTAAAATATTCAATAAGATTGATGTTTATCTTTAAAACATTCAACCTTATCCAATAAGGTTGATGTTTATCCTCCCATCAAAATTATCTTTAAACGTTTTAATTAAATCTAATGGGCCAAAACTATTTTAGCCCAATTAATTTATTTGGACTATCCAAATAAATATTCTTAGATTATTTTGTCGTGGTCCACATTAGGAAACAATTTTCTAAAATACCCTTTAACCTAAATTAGGTAACTCCTTTCCTTTTAGGTTCTTTATTTTCAAATTTGAAACTAGCTTCCAAATTAGGAAACCGATTTCTAAATTAGGAAATCGATTTCTAAAATAAAAACTTTTCATTCTTGAAAACTTTTCATTTTGGAAACTCTTTCCAAAATAGAAAACTTTTATAATTGGAAACTTTTTTCAATATCTTTGTTTCTTATTTGTAATGTGAATACTTAAACTTATGCATGTGACTCAATAGGCACCTAGATATGTTAGTAATGTATCAAAAATAAAAGACTTCTCTTTAATCTCTTGATACATAAATCAAGATTGGCCTCTAGAAAGGCATCATGACTACCCAATTATCTATGAGGATTAGTTAATCCATTATTACCTTTCATGAGCATGGTTACCACACAATTCAGTCCTCATGTCAACTTATCATAGTGTGATCTCAAACTTGGTTATTAGTCTTGTTTGATTATGATCACACAAGTTTTGTTCGATTCCCAAATGTCTTAGCTCTTAGAGTAGACCAACTATGCTCTATTGGTGTACTACTATGGCCATAGATTTCTTGAGTAAATATTTATCGAAGTGTAATGTCATAACTCCTTTAAGCATATAAGGAATAACATGTCCTAAGTCTTAAACCTATCTTCATTCGATTCCTAGTGCACCCAACGAATTGCTCACATGCAACCCATTAATGGGTCTATCAAAATGAGTGTCAAAGTGCATAAGTCCTCCAATGAGATAACCGTGATGACTTTAAATCCAAGGACCATTTATATCCTTCTCATATGAGATTCTCATAGACTAAAACCAAATGGGTTCTCTTGGTGAGTCAAGTCTAGTGACATGTTCTCTAACATAATTCACCCAAGCACTTGCTTTGGCATCACCATGCCAATAGATGTGAGATCTCTTACTATTATCGGATAGCATGAGCATAGCACTCACAAGTTTATCCGCATTTGTCAATGTCCATTCTTAACAATGCTATGACTTGGGAAATTTAATGATATTATTTATGTACGTTAGTGTTTGTCTCACATCTTTCAATCAATCCCTATTACAAATGCATATCATAAAGACTTCTATCTAATTCTACTAAACATGTAAACAAAAGAATTAACATAATGACTTCTTTATTATTATCAAAATAAATAATGCAATGATAAATCAACTCAAGCCCATCCATACATGATTGGATCTTGGGCACCTACACTAACATTATATATATATATATATATATATATATATATATATATATATATATATATATATATATATATATAAATCAAATGTCTTTCATTGTGCATTACATATTTCATGCATGGTTTTAGGTCATAGGGCATCGATGGGCATTCGATGAGCCCGACCATTATTGGTCGCGTGAGCTACTACTACATCCATTGCTCTATGAATGTTCAATACTTGTTATAGCAATCTAGCCTTTTTTCGGGGCTCGAGGTGCTACAAAATGGTATCGCAGCTAGTTGTTCTAGTAGGCTAAGAAAGTACATGAAAACTCCAAGTCTAGTAACATCGTCAATGCGTAAGTGTTTAATTCTTATTGGATATAAAATTATAATTTTTGCTTAGTTAATATGATTGTTTCTCTCATAATAAAATATATGATATGTTTGGATGCTTGATGAATTCATAACTTGTTTACTTGATGAATTACTTGACATGCTTTGATGTTGTTGATATTGTTAAATGTGCTTGTGCGTTGCATTGTGGATCATGATGGCCGTATGGAAATGGCTGTGCTCAAAACAACATGTGAAGAAAAATCATAATGGTTAGGGTGTTGGTAAAAAAAATCATAACGATGAGGGGTCAAGTCATAAGGCTGGCCACCGTCCGGGGAATAATGAATTTACAAATAATGAAAGGTTGGTAGAGCATGCCTTTGAATTGTTGTAGTAGCAACAAGTAAAGACATGATGAGCGGATGTGAGTCTTAAATGAGCCTAGGCTATCATAGAAGCACTAACATAGTGGAGCAATTCCAAAAATTTAGTCCAAAAGAGTTTATGGGAAAAGCTAATTTGATGGTGGCCAAGGAATGGATTAAGCCTCTTGAGATGATCTTCAAACACATGATAATGGGTGATGTAGATAGGGTGTCATGTTCCATATTCATGCTAACCAACGATGCATGGATATGTTGGGAATTGAAAAAAGCTTCCTTGGAAGTGTGTAACCTTATATGGGCATAATTCAAGGGAGTTTCAATGAAAAGTTCTCCAAAAATGTGAAATCGAAAAAGATTCAAGAGTTTATGAAGCTGGAATAGGGGGACATATCGGTGGATGAGTATGTCCACAAGTTTGAATATGGTTCTCGATTCGTAACTTTTATTTCAATAGTTATTGTTTAGAAGAGAGGCCATCTTTTGAGTGGTCTAAAACCTAAAGAGTCAAGTTTAGTACAAGTTTCTATAAATGATTATGGTGACATAGTTAGCCAAGCACTAGAAATTAAGGAAGACTATAAAGAGACAACATAGCTACAACGAGCAAAAAGATCGGATGTTGGCAATAATTTCAATGAGCAAGCTATGGAACCAAAAATAGTTTAAGAGGATAAGGCCAAATGATACTAAAAAGCCTAAAATGGCCGAGGGGTAGTAGAGGGAACATGCATCAATTAAGTCCAATAAGGTCAAGTGTTGCCACAAACACATCGATGAGCATTTGATGGGCACCAACACTTGTTACTTTTGCAAAGAAGTTAGGCACATGACAATTAATTTTCAAAAGAAGTCGAGCATATGACAATTAATTGTCCAAATAAGAGGGTTACATCTAGAGCATTGATCAAAGTGTACATGATGATGCTAGAACAAGTCAAAAAGGACTTACTAACATGAAAGAATGAAGTAAGTTAATTTTGAGGATATAATTTTATAAGGAGGGGAGATCATAACGACCCGGATCTTTACACATAGCATATGCATGTCTGTGTATGTTTAGCTTGATGCCTAGTTAATTTACTTTATGTTGATGCTTAAATATTGCTATGCATATGGTCGTCGAGAATTAATGCATCATGGCATGCTGTATGCTTTATCGAAAATCAACATGTCATGATAAATTAATTTCCATCAATTTTTATGTGAGCTTGAATTACTTAACTCGAATGTTCCTATTTGATGAATGATCTGCTACCATAAACCAGCTACGTCAAGACATGTCGATTTGTTGCAAAAAATAATAGTGTCTGGACATGCCAATTTTGATGTTGAAACTATCACGCCAAGACCAGCTTTATTCGTCGATGAAACAACTACATCTAGACTTACTACTTTCATTGATGAGTTACATGTTTTAACTTATATTTTGCTACCAAATGTCATCCTAGTATGCGATGTAAAATTGCTGCATAAAATGAGTAAGTCTAGATATGCCATTTTTTATTGAAGAAAAATATTGTGTCTAGACATTTCGAGTTTATGTCGATGAAAACCGCCACTATCGTGACATTATTTTTTCATTGATGAATTTTATGTCTAGAAATACATAGTGATATATTAGTCCCTTTATTAAGAAAATCACATAAAGACACATTAAGTATGATTTATGCTTGATTTAAGGGACTTGATAGCATAGATTTAACATTTGAGAGGGACTTACCTTCTCCTTAAGTGAGTGGAAATCTAGGTGTCACCACCATGCCTTGCATGGGTGACTTGGCCAAGGAGGTGTCATACTCCAGAATTTTAAGCATTTCATGAGGCCTATATAAAGAGAAAGTGAGGCCATGACTTAATTCTTTTGGCCATTTGAAAATTCTATAAGAGAAAAGGGAGAGTTGCTTGAGTGGGAGTTATTGGAGTTGTTGTCGCTTAAGAAATAAGTGGAAAGGGTATGGATAGGTAGATACCCTATTATACAACTAACTCAATAGATGGTATGGTTTGATTATAAATACCTTATCTATTCCACATGGATTCAGCTTCTTTCCCTCTCTCCATATACCTCCTATCTCTATCTCCTATCTCTATCCATCTCTATATAATGTTCTCATATTATTCAAGTTATAAGTTTAACTCCTCTAATGTATTCACTTTACTGTATTCAAAGGGGGCAACATGGCTTTTCACTTGGCTTCCCTCTCTCTTCAATGGAATTGTTATGAGTAGGAAATTTATATAACATGTTTCTAACATTGTTAAGAAAGAAGGTCTCATCTCTCATTTAGACTCTTATATATATGACTAAGATAGGTTGTTAATTCAAGTCAAATATGATGAATCACATTGATATTTAAATTGGGGAGAGGGGATAAAATTATTCAAGTTACTATTACCAAGTAGATTACTCTATTTTAAAAAGTGGATTATCCTTTTAGATAGTAGGCTTCTATCTAGGTCACACGCATTAAGTTTTGAAATGATAAGGGGACTATTTAAGCATGATAAACATTAAGGAGGGTCATAAATAGTGATGAGAGAGAGATAGATAAAAATAAGGGACTTGTTATTGTCCATATCATCTCCCCTTTAAGTCATCCTTAAAAGAGGAGAGAGGAGGGAGAGAGAGAGGATTCTTAACAACCTTTATCATTAAAGGGAGCCGACTAAAACTTCTAAAAGTTATATCCAACTCTCGCTGAATCGCCTCATCTGTCAAATTAAACTCTTTTAATAACAGATAATGTTGGACTATGTTAATAGTTGGTCTCCCTTTAATAAAATACTCAATTGTATCAACCCTAACTCATTCTAAGCTGAGTTAAATTAGTCCATTATCCCTCCTACAAGTAAATAGCTTATACCCCACTAATTAAGCTCCTTCTCTAGGGGTTTATGTCTCCCTAATCCCCTCTATATGAATACAAGTCTTCATTAGGTCAAGTGGTATTGATCACCATAATAGGTGAGATACCCGTTATTAACCCTCCTTATTGTTGATATTGACTAAATATGGGAGAAGATATTAGGACCAAGTCAGGATAATATATTCGGGTTAATAAGATGTGATCGTATTTAAGTGGGAATCACCCGACCTAATTTTTCAATATAAAGGAGAATTATAATCAAAGGTATCATCCCTCTTCCTCTCCACAAATACATGGTCCCTTAAAAATAAGTGAAAGGCCAATATTATTTTTTATTAGAGAGGAAGTACAATGTCCATTCCCTCTTTTGAGAAGACCTCTAACCCAATTAATAACCCTAATAGGCCAATCTAATGTATGTTTTCAAGTATATAATTATCATTATTGAAACTTTCAATGATTACCAATTATCTAAGGTATTATTAGGATTAAGATCTTGCCTTTTCACTTTCTAAATATGCTATGATACCCTTTTCTCTTGTAGAATTTTCAAATGGCCAAAAGACATTTAAGTCATGGTTCTCGCTTTCTCTTATATAGCAAACCATGCATTAGAAAAATGCTTAAAATTGTATTGGTTGGAGGGAGATAATCAATCATAATGCCACTTGATTAAAATTAGTTCGTTTTTGGTGCTCTACATATGAATCAACAAACCATTAGCTTGTGTATGACCATCCTTTAAAAAACGTTGATGACTTTTTCATTATCGGCCTTATAACACTTATAACAATGATCATAATATTATTCACCCATTCATGGTGATCATATTAACCATTTCTATTGGGAACCCCTTACAATGGGTTACCATGTGAACTAATAATGATCTTAATATAATTAGTATTAACATAAGATAACATTATAGATGACTTGGGCATGCCGAACAATGATATCATACCAATATCTTCCCTAAGATTTGGGGTTTTAAATATACTATTCTTCTTCTCCCCCTTTCCCTCTCTCCTACGTCAACCATACTTTCAAAGTTTAAATTATTAAACATATAGTTACTATTTAGAGACTATCTCTATAGTGAGGGTGGGAACCCATCACCAGTAGTTATCTCTTATTGAGGTTATTTCACTCCTTATATTATAAATGGTTCCTAATTTTGATAATTATCGAGTAATTCGTTGTGTCTTGGGACAATTAAGAGATTATGTAAATACTTTAACATGCAAAGGGCTTATGTATTTCTATAAAATAATGAGGGCTTGTACGATGGATTTACTTCCACATTTGTTTATTTATATAAATATTCTCCTATTTGAAACTAGCCTCTTCTAATATCCTTATTTGATATCAAGAATATAGATGGTTTTTTCTGATTCACCTATGCTTATTGTCCGATGGTCGAATGGTCGGATATATTAAAGAATATCCATTGAGGCCATGACTATATATTTTATACCTATAATGGTAAAATAAACTATATCAATAATCATAATTGATTTTACCAATGTTCTTTAAAACACAATAGTACCGAATCTTATTGGGTAGACCATATACACATGGTCAAGGATGAACTTACCCAACACTTTTGAATCAGCCCATGGAGACTTTGTTAATTGTCAAACCATATAACCTTTCAGTGAAGTATTATAGATAATAAGGATTGCATTGTTTAACCAATTAAATTTAGGATGGTATTTAGGGATGGTCCCCTCTATTAGTCCGAGAGAGAAAGAGGGAGATAGGGAGGGAGAGAGGGAGGGAAGAGGGAGAGACAGAGATAGGGAGATTGGGAACGCTATCCTTTTTCCTACAATCACTCTTTCTACACATGTAATACTGATTAAGGGACGATTATATAGCCTCTATTGCAACAAACCCCTAATAATCAATTATAGTAATCCCACTACTAATTAGCTAGGATCTCTCTCCCTTTCCTTCTCTCTCTCTCTCTCCCTCTCTTTCCCTCACTCTTGAGAGAATATTATATTTGAAGAAGTAGTTGAATGATATCTCTTGGGTGACCTTAAGAGGGAAATTACCCTATCATATTACATTTTAGCCCCACACTAGAGAGAGAGAAAGAATATATTATAGCTAGAATAGATAGCCTAATTATTGGTGTAGGCTATAATGGGAAACACCCATAGTATATAGGGGTAAAAGGAAAACATTCGTAATGGTTCTTCAATTTAGGATACTTTATCCAAAATTAGGATATTATGGTCCCTTGGAGAATAGGCAATGATACTTCCCTCTTGTAATGGAATAGTTCTCCATAACCTATGTATTTATCTCATCATAGGGTTATAAATGTTCATTAAATAGGTTATATCTTATAATGGAATAGTCACCAATTTACCTTTAGATAGGAATGGTGTAGCTCATGTGAACTTAATAGACTACCAAATAATATAACTAGTAAGGGGCGAGAGGAAGAGAGAGAAGAATCACCCGATAGCATAATCCCAAGCTTAGGCCCTTCTCAAAAAAATTACATAAGGAGAGGAGGGGAGAGATAATATAGATCATTATCCATAGAAATGGTTAACCTAAATTGACTCACTTTAATAGTTAGTGACTCTATTTAACCCCTCTCATAATAGGGCTCAACTTTAAATAGAGGAACTTGTGAACATCAAATAGAGTTACCATATCTCCTAACGATTGTAGAGAACATACTCAATTGTCATGAGTACAACCTTAAATAGGTAGTGATGTCAATTAACATTGAATCTCCTTAATGATTCACCTAATAAGGTTACTATATACCAATATGCCCTTATGTACATAAAAACATGGACCTTTCTGCTTATAGTTGATGGTATCAAACTAGGTCCCTTTATACTAATCGATCCAATAGGCTTGATAAATATAGGAAAGGGAGTGATAGAGAGAGACCTAGTTTGATACCTTGCCCATTATTTAGGCACACTCAATAATTATCACCTACAATATAAGAGTCGTAATGAGTAATACCTATCACAAGTCATGTTCTCCTACTATGATATTCTATGTAAATAATTATTGAGTAGTCTATGGAATAACAAAGGTGACATATACTCAAACTAACCATTATATAATTGAGAGAGTGCTATTTTTAAGCTATTAGTCATGTGCAATTATAAATAGGGGAGAGAGTAAGGATGATTAAAATACCATTAGTATTTTAAGCAATTAGTCTGCTTTCATAAAGGGCCAAGAGTGGTCATATTGTACTATAAAACATCGTGGAATCACCCCTAGAAGGAATTGATGTTCATGACCTCCTGTTATGAACATCCCTATCATTCTTGGATATAATGATTTAGACTCACTACCACCCTATCAAATCTTATGATATTTTAAAATAAAAATTATGGACCAACTCTTAATCTACCACCCTAAAAATAATAGGTGAAAATAATATATCTAGTAACTCAAGGCATTAAACTATCTATATATGTTGCCCATAATAACTATCCGAATATTAACGAAATTGGTACATTAAGTATAGGATAGTATAGTATCATAAAGCCTTAAATAAATTTATTAAATAGTTTATCCCCTTATTCCCCTCACTCTATTTACTTATAGTACTTTGTGATGGGGAATGCCATTGGATTCCCCTAATTATTAGATATTTGGGTAACCACGTTTCTCAACCTAAGTATAAGATGGCGTTATATCCGTCGATCATTGTTATAAGTAATATGATTAAACTCGTGAATGGCACACATCACCAAATGCTAAACCATCTATAAAGGCAATAGATTAAGGTATATTATGTTCATAAGGGTATAAAATGATGATTTTGAATAATGTTATGTTCGAAAATATCTTGCCTTTAGAGATTGAAGGTAAATATTAGCTATAGGATATTGGTCCTTTATAACCGACTATTAAATGGCATTTAATTTCTATTAGGCTACGTAAATATAGGGGCTCGAGTCAAAATATGATTGTTTAGTTCCTTATTCCCTATGAGGTCATATATTATTTAATAGAATCTCTTCCTATACAATAATAGTCCTATTTTTTCGTACAAATATGAAGACTTAATTAGGACAGTTAATAGTTTATCGCGTACCTTGTCAATCCCTAAGATGGAGACAATAATTATTATCTCCAATGGACACTCCTATTGTAGGGGAACCATTCTAGCCCCAAACTAAATATCCTCTAGTGTATACTATAAAAATGAACTTAATACGTTGCTTATAATATCGGTACTATATAGGCCTGTGTGCGACGTTAACTAGTCATTTGGACGAATGGTTCTCCAATTTTTACCCACTTGGTACAATTATGGATGCACCATCCTCATTAATAGGGTGAATCTACCTATGATAATTATTTTATTATATTATATCATAATTATATTGATAGACTAATACTACCCTCTCTCTATCATGAGAGATTAAACAATAGTTATAAGTATTAGAAATTATATCTATAATATATATATAATTATATGCCTTTGTACATATTATATTATCCCTACCGTATATAATAATTTCATTTATAATCTACAATGACATCATCTATTATTAAGATTAGCTTCATAAATTATATATGCATAACAACCATGATAAATAACAATAATTGGATAATGTGAACTATATAGAACATACCCCGAATTCTTAACGGATGGTATATCCACCATAATTACTATACAAACATGTTTGTAAATAATTATTACTTATGATATGGGAAACTACTCAATTATGCGGGTTACTACCAACTAATAATATACTAATATCGCGCTCATAGCATATAAAAGGGCCAATTGATTCTCCTATAATAGTTATCTTATCCTAGGTGACATTCTAAATAAATTCTCTAAACCATGGATGATGATAATAACTAGTAGATTTTTCCATCTCCCTATAAATGATGTCTATCATAGTTGTCCATCATATTAGTGTTAATTGAATAACATATGTCTAATAAGCCAACTCTCGACTAGAAAAAGAGAATGCAAAATAATTATCACTATTATTAGTTTATAGGAGATCGTACTACCTAAGCTACGTGAATATCTCTCCCCTAGTAAAGTTGTCATGATTGCCGAGACTAGTATATTATAATCTATTCTAATCACTCTCCGATCGATAATAAACCAATATTTTATTGAAAGGGAAATTAATTGATTTGATATACTTTATAATCTCATAATCGAGTGAAGATAAGGGGAATAATTTATAGGTGACCATATATATATAGCTTGATTGGTGCCATATGGAGGTGACCTTGGGCTCACAACCATTATAAGTCATCTAGGTATCGACCGTAGGGGTATTTATATCAAAATGTCCAGTTGGTAAAAACCTACTAGTTATTATCATCATCCATGGTTCGAGAGAACTTATTTGGAATGTCACCTAGGATAAGATAACTATTATAAGAGAATCAATTAGCCCTCTTATATGCTATGAGCATGATATTAGTATATTATTGATATATGTGGATAGTGTACATGATTATTAAAGTAATGAATATCAATCCTATGTTGACCTTACTAGATACCAAGATATGCTGCACAAATAATTTTGGCTTTAGGGAGATGGAAATATAACTAGCAGATAACCCTATCGTATGTATTTTGATATCACCCCTAAGAATTAGGAATATTTCTCCTAATTCATAAGGTCCATTATGATCATATACCTTGTTAGGATAATATAGTCTCTGTAAGGCTATTGAATAACCCTAAGAAAGATTAGGTATAGTTAATTAGACTATCCGTTAGATGATCTATATTTATTATCATTGAATTTTTGGTGTTCATGACGAACCCAAAAAGGGACCCTTTAGTAAGGGGTACTATATTTATAGTAGCAACCATAACAATCTCCCTCCATCTCTCTTGACCTATCCATATCGTCCCAGTAGGGGACATTCTTTTGAGACTTAACCATGAGATTTCCTAATAGTAACATTATCCTATTATCGAACTCTCTACGCATAATCTACTATAATAGGGTGTACTATCCATATGGATAATGATATAAATAGGAGGATTGACAATGATATGGTCATCTCATAGAAGGCCTCCATATCGTATTATGATGATGAATTATACCCTCAATTTGAACAATATAAGGCACTTAAATATCTAAGATTCATTAATCATATTTAATAGATAATATGCTACCGATATCCTCATTAGAACATATGTATCTCTCCCTATGTTAATTGTTATTTTTTTTAAGTAATAACCCTTAGCTATTTCCACAATGGATGTTGCCTATTAGGTTTGCTCATTATAATCTATATGAGCTAGGAATGAGGGACAAAGTTACTCATAGAATTCTATTCTCATAGGAATATATTAACCCTCCTATTTAAAATTATTATTATAACGGGTAAATAGTTAGGGCCCAAACTAGGCATATTTAATATTGATAGTCTATCATAGAAGGATAACCTCAAGATGAACCTAGCCCATATAAACTAACCATATGGTAGGAAGATATTATAATATCTATACCTAATATTCTTCCTACCATGAAGGCAAATTACCCTTTTTCGGACCAACTCCAAAAATATCTAAATATTTTCATATATTGATTACTCCTCCGTTATACACATAGGTTGTTACCTGGTTATGTTATAGACATAGGTTGTTACTTGGTTATGAGTTACCGATACAATGGTAAATGACATATCGGATTTCATAGACATGTCCCTTTGAGTATATCATGTTTCTATTAACTCTTGATCATACCGGATATTTAACCTATCCAAAAATGGAACTCCGGATCTATGTTTTAGTGTAGGTGAATCAATAGATTAGGTCATATCCTAAAAAGACTTTAAATTGAGCACAACAAGGTATAGATATTATGGTAAAAGTAGTCCTTCATCTATACAATGGAAATATAATAGTATAATACCTCTATACGTGGTAATGGGATATGGATATAATAGAAAATATCTCTATAACTTATATAGCTACATGATTGTTAGATAGCTTAGTCTAAAGGATTCTCCCATTGAGATTATTATTGATTGGACTACCAATTATTATTTGGTACAATAGGATAATACAATTCAATATAAGCTCTCGGCATAGCCTTCTCTCCATCTTAGTCTAAATGGCCATATAATCTCTAACATCCGGTAGATATTTAAAGTGATTTCCTATTTCTCTAATAGGGGATATATATTATGTTGGCTAATTGTAATAAATGACCATGGATTAACAAACTTATGTATGGATAGGAAATTATAAGCCAATGCCCTATTAATGATAATAAATACTCAGATTATACTATAATATTCCTTAAACATTAAAGGGATATTCCTATAGAGTGCCCCCACTCACATGTCTTCATATCGTATCAATAAAAGAGGGAAATCGGCCCAAATATCTATCAAATGTTAGAGTTGATAAGGTAAACCTAATGGGAATATGCACCATATGGTCCAATGAATCAAAGACTATATAAATTGATATTAATATGGTTAACTACATTATTACTTTAGGGTGACATAATACACCCATAGAAAGTAGTGTAGTACACGTATAATCCTAGTAATCGGATGGAATACTATATTCTACTAGTAATCACTAGATAGAGTTTATGGAGACCTTAGAGGCATAATCATCATGAGGTTATATAAATCGATGATATATATAGGAATTCACTCAATAATATGGAATTCTCACGAGTTTATACACACTCTATATAAATAGAGTAATTACGCTATATTCAATTGCTTAAGGAATGATATTTTAGTCATTTTGTAATAGGTAATTTATGGTACAAAAATATGACTTAGCTCAAATAAGTATATATTATCATTTATAACATACACTTTAAAATGATATACCCACTACTTAAATATATGGAATTCCCTCGGAGGTAAACATATATTACTCAATTGGGAAATAATTTTAATGATACGAGAGGGTTAGTTGTTCATATGTTAGAATCGACAAACACCTAAAAAGGATAAACTAATTAGGGTCTTATATTATGGGCTATGATAGGCAATAATATTAGCCATAAACGTGATTATTAGCCCTTATATTAATCATTTCCAATATGACAATGGTTAAATTCTTGTGATTAATGAACTCTCTCCACCATTGGGAGTAGTCCTTGTGATATTTATTAACTAATACTGATTATACTCATAGAGTGAATAACTATGGGTATCACATGTGATGTTTATATATATTAGATAATGGTATTAGTTATTTCCCATATAATCTCCATTCTAAGCCTATGGTCATCATTATAATAATGTGATACCCATCTATTAGTAGTATAATAGACTATCTATTATATTTGGAATATTCTATAATACTATAGGTCGAGCAAACTATTATATTTTATCTATAATGGTAGAATAGTTACGATTGCACCTTGACTTGGAGAAATCTATGATCGGATAAACGGAGATAAATATTACCCCACTCTTTTAGAATATCAATCGTTACGGTGTTGTAACTTAGATATGATTGGAAAATAGGATATTTTTAGAACCTTTTCGTATATCATCTAGTTGATATGATTGAATAGTATTGTCTATCATTAATGTAGCTTCCTATAATTGTTTACCTTATCACAGCCTCATTGGAATAGTTATGGAATCACAAGAATTTAGTATAGGCTGCCATAGATTGCACCAAAATCTAGGAATGCCAACTTAATATGTAGGATCTACGTATTATCATTTAGGATTTGTGATTATATCCTGTTAATAGGCTGATGAATATGGAAATATTCTAGGAATATATTAATGAGGTATCCTATATCCTTAGGCCAAATACCCTTAGGACATGACATTGATGTGCGTCTTGGCTATACATATGGAAATTCAGCAATCATATCATTCATGGCTATTAACCTTTTCTCAAAAGGTTATAACTCTGTTTATATTATAGGAGGGGTTCTCACTTTGTTATGATCTATAAGGTATATTATCCATGACTATTATTCTACCCGAACTAATATCAACCTCATTATATAGACCAAATATGATAAATATACTATATATTATTAAGGATAACACCATATATATGCTATACATGTATATAGTCAATAATTAGTGAATTTAAGCCTAAATCAAAGGGAAATCTCATATCGGAGATATAGATTAGACCAAAACATAGGAAGGAGTAATCTCTAGTTTAATTTTAGATATACCTTATAAACAATGATATCATGTTCATTTTTTAGATATACTAACCCATGCTAACATTGATTATATTTCATATACTAGCTAATAGAATTTGCACTATTTACATCTATGCAAATTACACTATATCCTATTATTCTAAAATTACCAACATCCCAACATATTTATTCTTAATCGCTCATTAAGAATAAATATAGTAGTTAATCCACCTATAATTATGATAAATTGCACCTTTTATGGGTTGTGAGAATAGGGATAATCCAAAAGCACATCCCACACTCGATTATAATATGGTTAATATATTCTCCCTCTCTTTCATTATCCATAAATCAATCCCTAACTCAAGATTGTTGATACCTTATCAACCGAGTGCAATATATCATCTATTGGTTTCCTTCTGGATAGCCTCCTCTCTAACCCTATATAGGGAATATTTATTTTTATGAACAATGTGGAGTATACAATATATTTCCTATTAATAACATAAGGCCATTGATTACATATAATAACCCAATATACTATAGGAATATTTACTAAAGTAACCTATTTAAGGAGGGATATATTTAATGGCAAGTATCAAGGGAATTTGGGTACTCTATGGTACAAAACTATCAAATTAACCATGGTAATACAATATTGTCAAGTTATTCGGTTTTATATAATATAGTCAGTGTGTTAGTATAGAAAACTCCTTGTTATAATATATGCTATTAGAGATTTACCCTTATTTCTATCTTGTTGGTTAATTGGCGATTATCCTTTGATAATTATGTGAGCATGATAACCTTGTCACAATTTTAAATACAAAGATAATATATGTCATAAATATTCGGCCTTGTGAAATACCAGGAAAAGTAGTGTATAATACCTTGGGATGATAACAAGGTATATCCTATGTTATCATAAATAGGACCTATCACCATTATTATATGATAATTGAAATAGGGGATGAATATTTTAAATGGGTGACATCGGACATGGATAATTATAAAAGGTTACCCAATTTCTTACATTTAGGAATTATGCCCATCCTATCACGGATATGATGGTTAAAGGTGGGGTCACTATATTATGCTATGACTATTAATGTTGGTGTAATCAGAACATCCCCCTCTCTTCATAAGATGTTTAATCATAAACCGTTAAAGGGGCTTAGAATAACTTGAATAGGTTACTATAGTGGTCCTTTGAAGCTATACTTGATTATTACTTGTTATGAGACCATTATAACCATAATCTAGTAAATGGAGATTATCCATTATAGTATGCTATTCAAGTATACCCTTAACTATGACATACATCATCTTAATGCGATTTACCCAAAGTAAATCAGTAGGTTTAATTTACTCCTGTTAATTGATGAGATGTGTAATAGGTCCATATCTCCATTTATAGTTAACGAGTTAATTCATAATATCCTTAGAAATCGTCCATATTGATGTGTAAATATACCCCTAAAAGGAATCCCCTACTTTAAGCATGGATGATAAAATAGGTTCTCAATCACCTTTCATGTTAATAGGGGTAATATAGGTTCATCGGCTAGGATGTCTTATAAATATACCCATAAACTATTCTCTTTGGCTTATCCGAATATATTCTTGGGTAACATCCACCTTAATTGTCTCACTAGCCATGCTCAACCATAATCTATTGTCAAGGAATGTACTAATTTAGGAATTGGATGCTTAATATCTAAAGATGAACTATGGTGGTAGAGTGATTTGGTCTTTGTGTTTATGCAATAATAGCTATTATCACAATAATTTGAGTTTTGCTTTTCCCTCGGCATCACCAAATTAGTAAAGTGGTGACCTACACCAATATATGTACACTATTTAGAAATTGGATAAAAGCCTAGATACCCAATATCATATTATCAATATATTTTAATATTATTAGAGAGGCATCAATATATGATAATATGGTAAAATAATGATTTCAATTATACCATATTATCGTATATTAGGTACAAAGCTATGGTTATGTTGATAACCTTGATAATGGCCCAATTAAAGGATAACAAATAGAGGTTAGGCTAATTATCGGGGGCTCTAACTTTTAGATGATATTATATCCTCCCATGCTTAGCTAATTAGGAAACAAAGAGGGTATAATTTGTCTAATAATAGAAGGTAATTGGGCGAACCTTCAAGTATCATTAATTTTCTCTCCCTTCCCCTGTTGGCAATAATTCATTTCCTCTCAATGATAGATCTTCATAAAATTATATTCCAAATTAGACTAAGATGGAGAGGAAACCCACTTGTTACTATTCATCTCTCTCCATAAATCTTGTCCTATATAAGTCCCTATCGAATCAAGATGATTGGTCCCTACTATGAAAAAGAGAGATAGGTATTGAAGAACACTATTTTGGGGAAGCAAGTAATTATTAGCCCTATAAATGAAACATATTAAACAATTGTATTAAATAATTATCTCACTCCTAACTTAATTTAACCATATAGAGCTATTAGTCAATGCTTATTGGTTTATTTAATCAATTATAGTAAACTAATTGAATATTATGCAAATGCACCTTCCTAAGGTAGTTGATTTCTATAATCATGCTGAAAATAAGTTAAACATTCCTTCTTTCTACGATTATTTAGTGATGTGTAAGTCCCTAGCTAATACCCTTGTGTTCTTTAGGAAGGTGATCGGCCTAAATGAGCTTAAAAATAACTAGTATAATTCTCCCAATCCAGAGATAAGGGATTGAGGATATTAAATAGAGAAAGGACGTTTCTCAGCCGAGTGTACTCCTAGAAATATAATCGTCCTTACTCTTCCTCATCACTATTGGACTAATAATCTAAAAGGATTCACAATGATATAGCTAATCTTATTTTTAGAGTCCAGGGAAGAACATTTGGTCTATAAGGGTTAACCTAGATACTAATAGAGGTTGTATCATTAGGGAGACACCTAGGTAGGAATATATAGCCCAAATTGGGCCCTATCCACCATTATGACATCCGAGACATTCAAAAAGAAACTAAGGATATTATAGTTAATCGATATGGTACTATAAATATATTTTTCATCCTATTAATAACAACCGACTAGAATAATTTTGCTTCTTGTGCCCTCCCTCATCATGAATAACCTTAATATCATAATTACAAATTATCTCTTATTCCATTCGTCTCGGAAAAGGAGGAAATGGACCATTAGGGTATAACCCCTAGCCAATTGTTGAAATATAAGACTAATATTATGGATAACTCATAGTGAATGGCCCACGTGGAATGTCTTCCTCTTTATCATTTCCTATTTACTACTCTAGCATGTTTAATTTATTATGCAATGGAAATTAATTCAACCAATTATACTTTAAATATGCACAAGTTGAATCAAAATGCCTTCTATTCACAATACATCAGAAATCCAAATAGTAATAATTTTATATGACCGAGAAGGTATTGATTCTAAATGAGACAATCTAGTATGCATACGAGATATATTCCAAGGGATTAAACAATATTGGTAAGCATGCCCCTATTTAGACCTTTCTCCCTAACATTCCTCAAGGCCATAGAGTAACTTCACCCAATAATATTAACTTTAAATAGAAAAGGCTATAATTTGGAATACCAAATCACACTTGTTAGCTCTTTTCAAGTCCATATCACTAATATATTGGGCTCTCTCTCTTCAACGGTGAAATCCTATATATATGAACCTTAGATTGGCCCTTGGCAATAATTGAGGGTAGACAATACTAAGGTAGGGAGTTAATATTGGTATTAACCCCCCACCTTAGTATAATATTTAGAGGTCATTAGCAATAAGTGGACTACCATCTATCAATTTCTACTTTAGAAAAATGTCTTAGATATCATAACATCTCTCTCAACTGCCTTAAATGTTATGAGTAAGCTATAACCCATTATATTTTATGGCTATATTAACTATTTAGATGAAAGAATGGCTAGCCATCTTTTTCATAATAGGGACCAATCATCTTGATTCTATAGGGACTTTCCCTCTAAAAGTATAAACGTTTCTATTTCACATATAAGAAATTCCTCTCTATATGTGTGTGAAGTTTATGTAAGTCTCCACCTTTTAATTTTATATTGATTAGGTGTTTGGACTGAATAAATCCCCTAACTATTAATGTGATCGTCTCTTGAAACAAATGCTTTTATCAATAGAGGAGGAGGGGTCAAATTTAATAAAATAAACCCCCTAGCTCCTACAAAAAACCCGATTGGGCGGTTTTAAAAGGGACTTAATAGAAAAGCATTTGATCCGGGGGTTTATTCTATTAAAATACTATCTATGAGTTTCACTCTATCAATGAAAAAATATCTATTAAGTATCTATGGCAAATGTTGATAAGATATATTATGATCGCTCTATTAAATCATTCTTTATATAACCTAGATAATTATCCCTAGAATATATAGCCTAGTTCTCTAAGAGATTATTACGGCTTGTAGAAAGGTTCGAAAGCTTTTATTCTTTATAGCATTCTCTCCCTCTAGAGGCTATCGATTACTCAAACTAGTCCCTAAATAAGTATTAAATAATATTAACTACCCTATCATTAATATTGACTCACAATATTTTGGAAGAGGGAAAGAGAGAGGACCATAAAACAGATTTTACCCAAATATATCCCTATTACTTGGATAATCAATAGATGAATATATTTGGCACTCGGTAAGTTGGTATGAGCGTAATAAGACCCGATATCACACTCTTCTCTATATTAGACACCACATAATACTATCCTCTTTTAATTATATATAGATACTGATCATAACATACTAATTGGATAATTATAGTTAATAGTATTAAGTCGGCTAATACAAGATAGCCTAATAAATTCAGATTATGGATGATAACCATATCCCCAAAGTGAGAAAATTATTACACAACATAATAATCTAATATATTATTTAACCTATCTAATAAAATCGCTAATCCTTACCTAGTTATAATCTCTCATAATAACAATTATAACCGATATTAGACCATTAGATAGGAATGGCTACACGTAGTGACAACCATGGGGAGAGGTTAGAATAAGGATTAGTTTACTCCAGATTATGACTAAAACTCCCTTTTCCCTCCTATTTTACCATTACGGTATTTGATTTATCTATTTTTCCTTAATAATTGCCCATGATTAATTAGGAGGATAGGTAGCTTAATCATAATTTATTGGTGAAAGGGAACAATCGATAATATTTTCATACGAGTGAGATGCAAGCCCCTATATAGTGGGCATCCACTCTTTTGAGAGATGCAAGCCCCTGTGTTGGACGCAAAAGGAGCATTATTAAGTATGGTATTCTAAAACAAGCATACTAGGATTATCATTATTTTATGTTCGATAACCCATTGTATGGATGGATGCTTTAATCAATGATGGAGAGTACATTTATATAACAAGGGGACCATATTAACCGAGGATATGGTTATAATTATCTTTTACTTAACCCAATATGGTACCTTTGGACATAAACACCTGATTATAATATGGGTGTGAGGGTAATCCCATAAGGTATGCCCATATTATTTTGATGTTTTGAATATCATATATAACAAATAATGTGTATATATTATTTCAGTTCGGCCCAATATAGATGAGGGAGTCTATATTGCATCTATTACTCTCTCTTAGTGGAGATTTATCGGGACCAATAACCATATTCTACTTCATATTATTTGGACTCATGGTTGAATATTGATGGTTAATACTATAACTAATCTCTATTTCATTATACCTTATAATCTCCTAAGTTATTGGTTGCGACAAATTTCTTTGGAATAGATATGAGGTCGAATATGCTTATTGAGTAACCTTATCAGCATAATTAATGGGGAACATCCATGAATTAGTAATACTCCCGTAATGTTGACCAAGTATACTAAAGGCATTGGATATTGGGTAGTGAAATGCTATGGAGTATAAGACATAGGGGATTATCATATTGGAAATGATTACCCTTATTTACATTCTATACTATCCCTAAGTATATTGGCAATATTATGAACGTAATAGTAAAAATAGTATCTCCTCATCATTGAAATATGATGGTTAATCACATTATATCCCCACCGATTAATAAATTTAATCATTATGTCTTTACAATTGTCTTTTCTACGTTATTTTGTATGCTAATATTGTTGTGGTTAGTAAGTATAATAGGAGTGAGAGACATATATGGTAAGTATATTAACTTAGTAATAATATCAAAATACTAGTTAATAATTAAATATTATAGACGAAATATCTTAGTAATTACCACTATTAAGATAAAAGGTGTCTTTCCAGTGTGTCCATGACTATCTTATACACTATGTGGCACTAATTCTAATTCTTGTACCAATTAGTAAGGTCTATACACAATTAGCAAGACACATTGGACTTTTAAGTTAACCAAATGTGTGATATTTGATCCTATCATGCCTAGGGAATATGAGTATCATGCCTAGGGAATATAAGGGTTGAGGTCTATCTAGGAGAATGAATAGATTAAGCTTATTACACTTGAAAGATAGATCAAGGGCCTAGGTTGGAATTAATTAGGCTAAACTAAGGTTGAATAGGGTGATGATAAGGCTATTATATTGAGAGAACAATAAATAACATAACGAGTGTTAATTAGTAAATTTATTTTTTGCTCAATTAAACTTATTTAAATTATTAGGTTAAACCATATTGACACACAAATTATAGAGATATCTTATAAAATTAAAAGATTAAATAATATAAATATGGACAATTGAATATTAGCCAACCATGTACACCACTTAATAATCACCTTATTCAACCTTAGGTTAGATGGAATATTAGAGACCTTTTCTCCCTGCTATATTCATTGGCCCTATCGATAGGGTACATGATATCCATAGACACCTTTTTAATGCATGAGAACCCTCCGGAACTTATTGTTTAGTTCCTTATTCCCTATGAGCTCGGGTACTCGGGTACTATTTGATACAATCTCCTACTATACAATAATAGTCCTATTCTTTTCATACAAATATGAAGACTCAATTAGGATAGTTAATGGTTTATCACGTACCCTGTCAATCCCTAAGATGGAGACAATGATTATATCTCCAATGGGTACTCTAATTATAGAGGAACCATTCTAAGCCCAAACTAAATATCCTCCGGTGTATACTCCAAAAATGACCTTAATACGTTGCTTATAATATAGATATTATATAGGCCTATGTGCTACGTTAACTAGTCCTTTGGACGAATGGTTCTCTAATTTTTATCAACTTGGTACAATTATGGATGCACCATCCTCGTTACTTGCTTCGAGCTCATATGGAACCATTATTGGAGTTTAAAAACAATATAAGACTATTTTTCAATTTCTATCGAAGTTCATGAACGATTACTCGATTCCAAATGTATTATAATATGGAACAATCATTGGTTTAATATTATGTGCAAGAATACTAGACAAATTCTCATGGGGAGTTATTACCTAGTCTTGGCCGGTTATTGGTAAGGATAACCAAATAAATAATTCATCGGGGTTACCACTAACATATTTTAACCCAAACTAGGAATGTGCTAAAATGCCTTGTATTTACAAATGCTAGGAGGCAATATTAGACTAAATTATGGTGGATGAATAATTAAAAGTTGTAATAATAAATGACCATAATATATCATAGTTTGATCTCAAGTTATTAAATACCATTTTATAAACTTGGTCAAATGAGGCCTCTACTATAATTGTCCATATTCCCAAGGGAATAATGCACCGACTAGGCTAATCTCCCTAAATTTTTAGAATTCATGAAATTGTATAAGTGTGATAAAAATTGAAATCCAAAGCAAAAGGTCCAAAAAGACTTATTCCACTAGATATACCCTCATTCTTCAAATGATCAATTTAGGGAATATATTTTAGGATATTGATCAAGCGTCTAAATACCCTATTACATGGAAAGATTTAGTGACAATGTCTAAATTAATTTCTCCACGTATCGTTCATTAACATAAAGATAAAGGGGGTCAATTGATCTCGAAAAACTAACGTGATCAATTGACCCTTTATCTTCATGGCATAAACCTTTTGATTTAGCACTTATGATAGACTTGATATATTCTCTTATTGGACTTAATAATAAGGAAAGACATTTTAACCTCACTTTCCCTCTCCCTATTTATTAATATCTTTCATGTTAGTTTTTCCCTCTCTCTCTCCCTCTCTCCCAATTGGTCTGGTTTGAAAAGATACCATTGGATTAATCCTTTATACATTCTTATATGTTAATCTATTAAAAATAATCAAGCATGGCCATTATTGATCTATTAGAGGGTAATAGTTTATAATACCTCGTTATTAATATTCCAATAACTATTAATACTTATAAGAATAGATATTATAATCATCCCCGAATATCTCTCATTACTTGTTGTGTAAAATCAAATGTTTCGCGTAATAGACTCTCCATAACTATTAATATAAAGACCATTCATCTAGTTATTTTAAAATTGCATAAAATTATACTCTATAAAGGTACCATCTAATATTTTACCAATGTTCGTCCAATCGGCATGGTAACCTCCCCTCATTTTGTCCTATCTATGCTAAGATTATCATGTTATCCAATATTTTGGTGAGAACCCGTTTATAGTCAATCATCTTTAGGGTTAACAAACTAAAGATGCACGAAATACCCAAAATAGAGGGACTAAGAGGGATAGTTTTGGTAGGTAAAATCAAGATTTACTTCATGGCCCACCAGTAAAATCTCTAAGGATATCATTTAACAAGATACCTAATGGTTTAAGTAATTTACATTTTTACTTAAGGAGATGTATTAATTTATTCGTAACCTCTATATTTGTACTTAATTTATGGTGGATTAATTAATGATAAATCTCCTCTCTAATTCCATATATTCTAGAAATTGAGGGGAAGATGGCATTGAAACCAATGGATGATTACCTTTGAAAAAATAGGGTAATTTGATAACCTCAATAATCTTCTAGTCCCACCTATTAATTGAATGGTAGGGACTCGTTCAAATATCTATGATAACGTAAGGCCACTCTCCATATTAACTTCCAAGGATTAGCCATTAAGATATGGCTAACGATCATAGTTATCGATGGTACTATAGACTTATTCTTGAATGGTGGATTAACATAGATTTAATTGAATTCTAGAAAGAAAGTTATCATTGTAGGATTATTCCCATAAGGTTAGTGATGTCGTGGGATTGTCCTTGGTAAATATTAAACAAATTGGAAAGATATTATGAATATAGATAATTATTCCCTCTATTTCCATTTATATGATCTTATAGAGGGTCAAATTTTATGGTAACCATGCTTTTATCTATATCGAGATAGTTAATTTAATTGCCTTGATCATTAAACTATAAGAGAGGTTTAAGTCTCTAATTGCTAATAATATTTTTCATGGTCCATTGTATTAATGTAAATATCTTAGTAATCTCTAATAAGAAACCATTAAATGGTTATCTCCTTCTTCGGCCATATGGTCTGAATGGGAAAAACCCTCTATAAAACCATAGGACGGTTAAAGTGCTATAGAGACTTGTTAATATCCCATGATTGACATTCCAATATATAAGGTTAGGAATAATATAATCTAACTATAGGCCTATTATATGTCAGTCATCTCCTGGAAATAAGGGGAGAGGGAGAGAATTGTATAATTATTGATCATAATTATAGCTAATTGAGAGGAATATCCTATTATGAAAGAATAAGTTTATCAATATATCCTTGTTAACATTTTTACTAACATATCACTAGATTGACAATATAAAAAGAGATTATATCGTGATACATATATTAGTCTAAAATAGAGTTAAGCCAGGTTGATTTCCCTTGAAATCATGATATCATTACTCCTATTACTGGTAATGATAAGGAGTGAAAGATAGTGTAGGCACCAACTTAATATCATAAGTGATATGATAGTGCCAATTCCTCTTTCAGGCCTAATTTATTACAACAAATCACTTGGAATATTGAGATCCTAGTAGGGAAAGGGAATAGCCCACAAATTGCCCAAATAAATTTATAATCTAAAAAAGAGAAACATATAATGACCACTTGTTTATATAACTGATATGACTAATAGTCCCCCTCTCTCCATTATCCTAAAATTATGGTTTTATCCTTTAGGAATCAATTATATTATTTACATTAAAAAACTAAAACTATAAGAAAACAAACGTGACAAGGGGAGAATGGCCCCCATCTATATTATAAGAGACATGGTATTCCTCTTTCTCCCACTTAATAAATCCTAATCTATAGCTCCATCAGCCTATACTGACCTTACTGAAATGATATCTTTAGTTAATTGTACACCATTATTAGGATGGTGCATCCCATAATACAGGTTTATCTCTTAGGATATTTAAGGCTGACCTCCATGAGAATAGTCTAAAGAGAGGAGTTAATGACTCAATATAAATATTTCTATGGAGGGAAATTATGGATGATTAAGTCTACCTCTAATAAGTATATAAAATATAGATTTTGCGAGGAACTGTGTAAAAGTAGCCTTGGATATGTTACCTTATATACTAACATCCCTACCTTAATATTTATTCTCACTTAATCGAATTTGACCTTAAAAATAGATAATCACTCTCCCAATTACATAATGGTTAGTATATTTTCAACGCCCATAGTATCTAATCCAGAATTTAGATAACTTTAGGTGGGAAATTAACTTGAAATATGATTATTAACCTATCATAGTTCTACAAAGATTGAGAGTGATATAGCTCAAATTCGATACTAATATATCATACGGAGTGATTATATATAGTAGGCTACATCAAGTTTATACCAATGGATAAATTAATAGTATAATAACCTTTTTATCATATGAAAGTAAAAAATTCTATTATTATCTATAATATCATAATATTATCAATCAATAAACAAGTAATTCTATTATTATCTATAATGTCATAATATTATCTATCAATAACCAAGTAGGGTATAAACTTGTCTAGCCACCTGCATCATTATCATAGTAATATAGAAGGTTATTACATGTCTGGTACAATAGTAATCTAAATGAAAAATAAATTAGTTAGACATGCCTTGTATATTAAGCTAGTCCTATCCTATCTTAGGTATATATTTTAATAGGCTAATATAGATAATCTTTAAATACTATCCAAAGCTCATTGGTCCGCATCATCCTAAAAAAACAATGGGCATCATGCCTCATATTAATCAATAGGGCATATTAATCAATAGAGAGAGAGTGGATAGAGAGAGAGTGTACAATATATTTTAATAGTAGTTAAATAACACATTGTTAAATGGAGAGACAGAGGGAGAGTAAATTGGCATTTGCGTTGGTTTTCATAAAGGCCTCTATTTAAGGTTAATCATTAGGGTTTGGATAATTCTACCTAAACCTAAATTCATGATTAATAGGAGGCATGATGAGATTGAGAAAGAGCTCTTATTAAAATATATTGATCTATTGATTATCCAAGATTATCAAATGCCAATTATCTAGGGAGATGATATGGCCAAACCTCGTCCGCCTCCGGAGATTTTATACATAATCTTATAACACACAAAGAAGCACAAAAGGGACACACAAAGAAGCACAAAAGGGACTATGATACTTAGATTACTCTATCTTTCCCTCCTATCCGGTCCTAACCCTAATTGTTTCTATTATAAAATAATCTGGTAGGTATATGCCTCCATTAATAGCATCCATTAGTATTATTAGTGCTTATACTAGTGATTAATCATTTGCATAATATAAGGTATTAGGTAAATTAATCCCATACTTAATTTCATCAAGGATGGTTAATAAGATATGATCGTATTTAATATTGGTGTCCGAATAATCCTTGGCCCTATTTGCTCTCTTTTACCCTATAAGGTGATCATATCAATTATAATCTAGAGCCCATATATTAATCTTACTCTCACATATTAATATTTTTGTGATACAATCATGGAATTATTAAGTAGTTAAATATGATAATATTATAGATGACTTGGGTGTGCGACATTTTGAAAAATTATGTTTGTATCATTGACTTGTTCGACAAAATGTTACTCCTTAATCTATGGTTTACGATGATTAAAATATTCAGCAATAATTAGGGTATATAAAATAAGTAGACTCAATAAGATTCGGTACTATTGTGTTTTCATATTACAAGTTGTTTTTCCCTTCTCTCTCCTATAATTAGCTATAACTAATCCCCAATCTTTTAGTATACTCATAGAGCTAATTGTAGTATTTAGAGAATCAATATTGTCCCAAATAAACCTCTAATTATATATATATTTACCATTACCTCATTTGATCTATGTTCTTAAGTGTAAACCTCTCTATTTTATGGTCCTCTCTCTCCCTCTTCCAAAATATATAGTGAGCCAATAGAACACAATTGAAAAAATTCTCCCCCTCCCTTTCTCCCTCCCTTCCCTTTATCCCTTACATGCACATATAGTACGATTACTCAATAGTCTTAAGAATAACCTTTTGTAGTGCTCACTCTCTCCTTTCCTCCTCTCTTTCTCTCCCCCAACCTCGAATAGAGGGAAGGGAGGGAGAAAGAGAGGTCTTATCATATTAGTCATGAATGGAAAATAACACAATCCAATGGTTAATCAACCAAGAGGGATATAGGCATATGGTGTACTCCTATGTGTATATTGGATCTAGAGTTCTTACCATAAGCTAGTGAATAGTCATTATTTTTTGTAATTGGACAAAGTTTCTCTCTATTTAGTACACCACCATCCTCTCTCTATGGGTATAATAATACTTGGTAAAATTCTCTCTTGCTAATCACTCCTATTCGTTTAGGTTAATTACATCTAGATTTCTCAAGACTATGAAGTTAATTCCGCATTGATATGACAAATATGCCCAATATCCATAAAATTAACCCAATAATGGTCTCCACTCACATGTCATGGGTGTTAACATATACATCGAGTCTATATCAAGACCAATACTACTTGGTTCCATTTACTTGCCCACTAGTAAAAGTTTATCAATTGCCTCCATCCCTATCTCTCCCTCTCCCCCAATAAAAGTTATAAATTTGGTCCACTCGGAGAGCCTTTTATAGTGATGGCCATGTTACTATTGTGTGATTACCAAAAATAGAAATGTTACCATACTAGTTACTTAATTTCAAGGGGGATGATATTTAGAGATAACTGTTCATACAAGATGAAGGAAGGAGGGAGACCGAGTCAAACCACGTACCGGGGATTAATTCTAATCCCTTTAGTTCATATTTATTGGTTACCGTGGATTAATTCTAATCCCTTCGGCTCATATTTATTGGTTACTAGGAATTAATTCTACTCTCTTTGGCTTATATTTATTGGTCAAAACTATCCGTTAAATATGGACAATATTATTCTTTATAATCGGATGAATTAACGGGATGACCTAATTTTTGGAATGGCCGGGAAGATAACTTCAAGAGAAAATATCTACATGACTACAATGGATCAAGAGTTCGACTATTAGATGTTGGTATTTATGAGCTAGCACTATCATGTAGGATTGTGCTAAGACTCAATCATTATTATTTTAGGAGAGATTAAAGATCTTATTTTCATCTCTTATTTTGATAGTACCTATTAAGACTATCATAGTTTGGACCTAGTTAGTTATGAACTATATTTCAAAATTCAATGACAATAGCTTTGCAATAGGAAATGACTAATTAGTTAATTTAAAGCAAGTAATTATTATCATTGAATTTTAATAACTTGGATATTTACTCTTTGATTATCTATCAAATGAGAATAGAAGCTAACCTTACTTCCTCCCTCTCTTATTTGACCTAAGTAGGGTGGAACTCGTTTATGCTAAATGATAGTTTCTTATGATCGTGATTAACCAATCAAATATGTTGTAGATTATCCTTTAATTTTAATATTAGGAGTGATTATATAACGCCCTTATATTTTTCAAAGAGGAATTGGCGTATCATATCACTTAATTTGATGGGTCAATAGATAAGAATAAATGTCCAATATTTGATGTAATTATCTATAGAAATAGTTGGGGCAAAGACTATATTATCTATAGAAACTATAAGAATAAATGTCCAAATATGTTGTATATTATCCTTTAATTTTAATATTAGGAGTGATTATATAACGCCCTTATATTTTTCAAAGAGGAATTGGCACATCATATCACTTAAATTGATGGGTCGATAGATAAGAATAAATGTCCAATATTTGATGTAATTATCTATAGAAACGAGTTAGGGCAAAGACTATAGTGAGTAACATAACCACTCTCTACTCGCTTATCATAAATATTATCTTCTTACTCTAACCTAATTATTAGATCACTAGAAACTATAAGGGCGTTATATAATCACTCCTAATATTAATATTAGAGGATAATGTACAACATATTTGATTTCTTTGGGACCATTCTTTCTCCCCTCCCTCCTTATCTATACTGATATTTCATAAATAAACTAATATCAATCACGTTAACTATCCTAAAAATATACTATCATAAATTTTCTACGTCTCCTTGTTAATATTATTCCTTTATAACTAGGGAAGAAAGGAGAAAGATTGGTCCACTAGATAGAGGGAGAGGTGAAGATGACAAAATACTTAGAATAAACTTTATAACCAAGTTTGAGATTGCTTATATCCCATACTAGCGAGTAGGAAATGGAAATTTGGGAGAATTGCGCATAAGTGAAGTAATTATATTTCCCCTAAGCTATTGTTGAGACCTAGTTTGATTGATTTGGGTGATGGGATGAATATTCCTCCAACTAGCTCCATAATTCATCGTCCCTTAAATTTTCCCACTTCCTCTCATCTCTCCCTAAATATACACCCAAACACAACCTGGCATGCCTTAATCACTCTATCCATAGTTTCAAATACTATGCATCAAAAGATTTAGTGTGAAATTTTGGAAACTATATTTCTCTGTCTCCCATATATAGAGGTCACTCTCTCTATATGCTATTCTATATTATTTATCAATAATCAAGTCCTCTAGAGAGATTCACCTTAGTAATATATATAGGGGTTATAGCCTCTTCTATTAATATGCTTATAGGCATTATTATAATCACTAGCTTGTTGATTGGACTGATCCAATATTTTAAATTGAGCTTGATCATACCAATGCCATACTAGGATTTAGATCTGCATTTGACCATCTACAATAATTCTTTGACTATGATATATTAGTATCAAGGATTATTTTTCATGGTACTCCTATCAACTTAATACACTAATATATCACTATGGTGTTTATAAATATTGACACATATTTAATACAAATGTTAATTGCACTAATGGCTATATTCATTATTAGCCTACATGGAATATATGTATGATAATAAATAGATTGATAATATTTTCAATATTGGTGGGCTACCCTATCAATTATAATATACCAAACCCTATCTATAATGCATATGTGGAGGGAAAGGAAAAATTCAAATGTTTCATAATATATGTGGACGTGCAAATGTTAAGAGATAGACTATATTGTCAATCTAATTTGATAAATGATAAAATAGATTATATCCACTTTAAGTGCAAGCCTACATGTGTACCTTTTATCTCAATATGTGTCTAGTCTGTCTTCTTAAACTAAAAGAGCTATTCTCTTAATATAAAGAGAGGGTCCAATAGGATCTAACAAGGATGGATGATAAATTATAGGTAATTATGAAATATAAGTAACATTAGTGCACTTTCTCAACTATATATTTATAGTTGTCATATGTAAGGAATATATCCATGACTTAAATCCCTTAAATTATATCAGGAGTACTTTTTTGACATCCTTTATGTCCTCTTGAACTTGCCCTATTTCATTAGGAATAATGGTAAGATGGAAGAGAGAGAAAGAGGGGTCCCTCTCTCTCTTTAGAGTTTTCTCTTGGAGGTCGGCCTTAAATATCCTAGGAGATAAACCTATATTATGGGATACACCATCCCAATAATGGTTTACAATTATCTAAGGATATCATTTAGTAAGGTCGATATAGGCCCAAACTAATATGGTCCTCCCATGTACCCTTATTTTGAAGATAATTTTGAGAGTAAGGTATCCTTACCTAAAGGGGAATAACGGTCTATTAATATTGACAACTCTATATCAATATTAACCAGGTCATTCTCCTTACTATATAGTTAATATACTCCAAAAATATAGTGAGATAGTATGATACTTTTATTAAATATAAATAAAAGTTATCATGAACAAGTTGTCACTCTTTTTGGTAATATCCCATGATCAACCAATCTATTAACCAAGTACCCAATAATAGCCTCTCATTCGCATATCCTATATTACTTCCTCTTTATTAATGGTGTTTGTTATTAATAATCTATTAACCAAGATTATTCCTTTATAGCTAGGGAAGAGAGGAGAAATATTGGTCCATTAGATAGAGGGAGAGGTGAAGATTGTTGACGGAATACTCGAATAAACCTTATAACCAAGTTTGAGATTGGTTATACCAATGTATTCTATACAATCAAATACCAAGGATATTATTATCGAGAAAGATGAGATTATCTATTCCATTTCTTACTATGCCTCAATCCCTATCTCTTAATTAGCAATAATATTAGGATAAATATCATCTTTATTTCATGCATAGGGATAGATAATAGGAGGGTTCATTTTGGTATCTTTTGGAGGTTAAATATTTTAATCACCCAATGAATATATTGGAAGGTGTCCCTTCCATTATCATATCAATAATAATATTGATTTCTCTCTCTCTCTCTCCCTCTAATTATATCACCGAAATTATTATAGGGCTTCTTTCTTTAAATAGGTGACCACCATGCCCTGAACTAAAGTATCGGGAGTATAACTATTATGATCTCACAAATTAAGATCTAATAGTGGCCTCTAATAATATCCATCTCCCTTCTCCCCTCTTATTAGGAAAGATAGTTAATAACCTATCCTTGGGTAAATATCCCCTCAATACAATCTATTTTTACGATCCCTTAGATATATAAAATATTATTTATCTCTTAAAGGGTTAAATATAAGCCCCTCAAATCCTAAAAATTTGTTTATTTAATTGATCCAAGTGATGTTATCCACAAAGGGTTGGCATAATTTATCATACTTTTATAAAAAGGGGGTTCATTCTTGCTTGGTTGTAAATTATCTCTATCTCTATCTCTTGAGTTTCTATTATACTCGTTATAACATTAGCGGTAACTATTATGAGTGGGAATTAATCTTAAGTTGGTTCATTACTTTTTCTATATGACTCAAGAGTAATATTTAGTTTATAAAAATAATTATCGGGGATTAAATAGAGCCCCCGATATCAATATTTCCTAGTTATTGATAATCATAATGCGATTAATAAACGATATCATTAAACGTCTTGATTTCCCCACAAGACAAAGAGATGGTGAGTGTTCATTCTAGACATTGGGAATAATTAAGTAATTAGGCATGGTCTCTTTTACACCTTTTAAAAGGGAACAACTTATTCTCTATATATTTACTATATATGGACTTCCATATACGATGAAATCCCTACATTCCAATTAATTGAAGTTAAATATATATACTTAGGTTAGAGGTTGTTCTCTCGAGGGCGAGAAAGGGAAATAGAATTTACAACACTAAAAACCATATAGATTCCAGGCATGATCCCATATATAGGTAATATTGACCATCTCTCCCTTTCCCTCTCTCTCCCACCATATCTTTGATAATATTTAGTAAAATAATATTTAATTGATAATAAAATTAGTCCTTGGACAACATTAGTGATGGAAGATTGAATAGGTTAATCTACCTATCATCCCTCCTTACATAAAATCACCTATGCATTTTTTATCTTTGGAATTTACAAGCAACATAAATTCAAGTAAGGATTACTAAGGGCATGTTAGCATCTAATTGTTAGGGGGAGAGAGTAGGAGTGAGAGAGAGGTAGAGAGATAGAGTGGTAGAGAGAGGGAGTGATGGTCATGGTGCCCGTAATTGTAGGGACATTGTAAGGAGAGAATGAGGTAGTATGCCTAAATAATTACACTCATTTCTGCATATATAAGTTTGTAAATATTCCCTTATGATAATATCACATGGTGAGGTGAGATTTTGGTGATGTTAAGGTTGTCTAAATAAATATATCATTTATTTTAATTGAGGAAGGGATTTTCTTATACCTATTATGGTTATTCCAAATAGTTTATATAGAGTTTCTCCTCATGATATAATAAGTCATGAGGATATATGATTATTTTATGGTTATAGCATTGTCAAGAATGGATATCATATATGCTCGAGATGCTAATTATCCAATTTAGTAATAGAGTATCAACCTTTGTGGTAAGATTTCGAATGGAGGCATACCCTATATAGTAATTACTCTTGATTGGTATATGAATCATTGTGATAACATCAATGATATAAATATTAAGGTGTATCGGTAACTATTATATAAGGCCTATTACCGAACTCAATAATATCCCACTTGGCTATTAATATTCCTTTAGAGGTATTATGGGAACTTAGGGTATACTCTAGTTGGCCTACTAATATCGAGCCATCAAAGTGCCTAGTCCATATCGCCATCTTAAACTCAACTCTCTAGATCAATGATGGACATGACGAGGTTAAACTGTATTCATAAGGAACCATGTTGATATATAGATTTGATGTATCAAAGGTAATCCTTACCCATATTGAGGGTGTATATACACTCTTTTACGATATAATAATTATGCTAAAGGACCCCAATAAGCAATCTTGATAGAATATTAATATCCAAAGTGCATAGAAATATCATCCGCCTTTATGGTGTATATGCAAACCTCCAACTATCGACCTATAAAAAAAGATTATAAATTAAAGGACTAATGTGAGGGGAATATTAAATTTGCAATAATAAATATATCATATGGAGATAACACTATTAACCATGGAATACCATTCTATACGAGTACTTTATCAAAAATTATTGAACATCAAGAATTTATAATGTATGGTTTATTATAGCCTATTTAA
The DNA here is from genome assembly GCA_963924115.1 of Dovyalis caffra. Taxonomy (NCBI): domain Eukaryota; kingdom Viridiplantae; phylum Streptophyta; class Magnoliopsida; order Malpighiales; family Salicaceae; genus Dovyalis; species Dovyalis caffra. Next base: position 410,966 of record CAWUPB010001019.1, on the reverse strand, counting down.
TTCGGGACCTATATCAATATCTATAATGAGGCTTCTCCGATATAATATCTTCCTATCATACCTCCCATCCTAATGGTTAACAATATCTTAATAAATTACTATATTGGTATTGTTAATCCATTCCTAAATATTAATAACTTGGGCTATGTTATCCAATTACATTGGACAATGTACTAATTAGATAATATAAGGAAGAGATAGTGAATATCTAACCGTTATATCCTATATTTGTGAATTTATTAGGACAAAGGATATTTATAAGGTATCTCCCTATGTTAGGAAGAAAGGTATTTAGTAACTATACAAAGATCATCAATTTTTCACTTTGGAGTATTCATTTGATAAGTAGTAAAAATAGGATATTACCTACTATAGTTATAATCCAATTATAGAAATTGCTAATGAAATAGGATAAATATCTAAGTCGAACATCACTAGGCCATCAAGTTAATCCATATTTTACTCATTCATTGATAGAGGGTGGGTAACATCCTAAGCACCCCTCCTAAAAAAGATGCTCCAACGTGTAACAACCCTTGTATCTTGAATAGGTTTATTGAAGCCATCTAAAAACTAATGACCATTGGTTAGGTAAATTAGTCGAACGCAAACTCCATCGTGGAATATCTATATAATTAACCCTATTCGGAGGATAGGGTTAACTATAGTTAAAGAAAAATATATAGTAGATATATTATGATATAAACATCATAATAAAATAAAACGGGAGGTGATATTCCGATCATAATGCCTAATATCCTATACATAGGTTATCTTAAATTTAGTTTGGATTCTCCGATATAATATTTAACCATATAAGGCATTTGATTATGGCATGCCTTTATAGGCGGACCATCATTTTGAATGGAGGGCCTATATTCCATGAATTATTCTCTATAACTATAATAATACTATAAGTTTACATGTATATCAACCGTTAAGGTAATTGAACGGAGGATATTATAAAGACCAAGCCTAATCGACATAAGGGTTGCCTAAAGAGATAATCAGTTAGTATTTGAATATTCCCTTATATTTCTAAAGGAGTGATTTTAGAGTAAAGTCAATGGTCTTACCATACTAAACATTAACTAATTGGTTAGTCACCTAATATAGTGCCCCCATCATAACAGGCTATTAACATCACTATTACAAGTCTATATATAGGATCAATTTAATTATATTACTAATATAGATAGTAAACATTCCGAGTAGACAATTTAATCTAGATAAAATTAAAATAAGTATTATCTAACTATAATGATATTTGCCAACTATCTCAACCATATTAGGTTAATACTATCAACATTTGATGATTACTAGTATAAGTATAATTATCCACAAGTGTATAATGATTAGTAAACTATCATAGGTGGCCTCGAGGATTTTATATAGAACTACCTATGGTTATTCCATCAATAAGGTACCCTCTATTCTACTATGGGGGGACAAACATAAGATCATTAGGGCTATAATATATTTGACCATATTATACCATTTGTTTCCAATGTATGTATTTATCTATTATATATTCCCTACGTTGTGATATTATATAACATCTCTAAGGCCATTAGAAAAATGGTTATTAGGATTGAGGCGATAGGTAAACTCACTACATTACTTTAATAATTCATAATATTGAGAGTTTATATAATATTCAAAAGACTAAACAACTATTATGCCTTTTTCCAAGTGTCCTAATAGTCTCCATACCTTATACACCCAATACTACTATTGATATCACTATCCAATTGTCATAGAAATGGTCCGATATATTGTTACCTTGTAATAAACTATATGGTTATACATTCCTATCAATACATGTTGCCAACTATCTTGTGCATAAAGTGATCGACTAGGTATGTAACACCCCTAACTCACTTACTATTTCCAAATATGAGCAACTAGGTTCATTACATTAGTAAGCCTAAAATCCCGACTAGTTCCCTATAATACATAACCTAAATTAATAAAATAGTAAGTAGTGGAATACATACAATGAAATTTATGTGGTATTAATAATTACGATCATAGGGATTATAAAATCTCTACGATGTCGACTACCCACAAATAGGAGAACAATATCACTTATTTATAACCCTTTAAAAGATTCCTATAATTTTGGGTAGCACATAACCCCTTTTAGTGAGAACTGACGACTTCCTCGATAGAACTATCTTTGTCTCTATCTATTATACCACGGAATAACAACAACAATATGAGCCAACGCTTAGTAAGTAGGGGTGATGCACGTGATATACAATGATTTCTTACTACCCTAAATTCATCCATTGATTTTATTTTAGGTACCTTAGGTATTAGCAAGTCCACTCCATTTCCATCTCTCGATGATTTCCTTATCCCCTATTGCTAACAACAAAATTATCCATGGTTGTAGCACGAGATTAGCGAAATTATCCATCACCTAATGGTGTAATTAAGTAATAGAGCATGCACATAGCTTCATTGCTAATATCCATTTAATCCGATTCGGTTCCCAAACCTTTTCGATTCTCGGCCATCCGACTTTTCAATCTACCCATAAATGCATGTGATGCATGATGATGTTTCATTTACCATATTTGTCAAGTTATGGGTACCAAACCCTACATTCTTGAACCATTCCCGAAATTCAACCCACATATAGAAACACCTATATGCCTCACATGCCTTACATAAATATTTTATTTAAGGAAATCAATTACCACCAGATATAATTAATCAATCAATATAATTCACTCCTTTAATAAGTATCTTCTCTTCATATAATTAATAAGTAATATCCTTGATTTCATCCTCTAATTTTGATACACTTAGCTTACATACACATCAATCATTGGGACCAATTGACTAAACATTTAAGGTGTAATTTCTTGCTCTAACCCGAATTTGGCCTTAATGGCCAAATTTAGCTTTTAACTAATTTGAGCCATTTTCTTCAATTTTCTTGACAATTTACCTTTCAACACTTCAAATTATACTTGCTCAAGTACAATTAAACCAACAATTCTAGATTCGGATGAGTGAAACTCAAAGCCTAAAAATCAAAGTTTAGGTCGAATATACCATAGGATTTGCGTGGATTTTTCTTCAATTAAAATAAATTTTTTCATTCCTAAATACTAATTCAGAATTAATTAAGTAATAATTAAGCTCTAGAACATCAATTATATGAAAGCATCAAAATCCCCAATTTAAGCAATTAGGCCGAATAGTACCCATTAAGGAACCCTAGGAACCCATCATCCATCATCTACCGTTTCGGATTTATTCCTCCCATATCCACATCAATAATTATTCACTACCTAACCCAAAAACAAATATTTAGGCATACAACAAAGCTTTATAAACTTTAACGAGTGAGCATATCAATAAATCATCAAATACCCAAGATAAACCAATAAACTCATATCAAGCCATCAACACTCACAATATCAACATAAGCAACCCATAAAAGCATAATCATCAACTCAAGGAATTCACATAAATCAAACACTTAGAAATTTGAATTTATGGTGTAGAATAAATCCCTACTTACTTGATTCAAGTTTCCTAGAAAATCTCTTAGTCTTTTTCTTCTCCTTTCCTTCTTTCTTTCTTTCTCTTTTCTTCTTCGTTTTCCCTCTTCTTGTTTGATTTTCTTTCTTTCTTTCTTTTTTTTTTTTGTGCACTAAACTCTTCTAAAAGTGGCCGACCATTCCTTAGCTTTTTCTTATATATATTCATCTTTTATTCCCTTATTAATGAACTCAACAAGTGTCCTAATCTAAGCTTGTGAAGTTTAAAGTGGTAGAAGGAATTAGAACCTTAGGTGGCGAATTTTAATTAAAAAGCATGAGGTGTAAAGTAATAGAAGAGTTTAGAAGCTTAGGTGGCAAGTTTGACTTAAAGGATAGGTGATGTGATTAAAACCTAATCCTAGGGGTATTTTGGTCTAAGAATTTTGGTACCCTTATAATGTTTAGATAGTTTTTTGTTTCATCTCGCATGGCATAGGCTAGATATGTGCTAGGGAAAAACTAAATGGACAACTAACTAAGTTACCCGATAATTTATTCTCATAAATAAGCACATGAACACCAAATTTATTAAAACCACAAAAATATTAATATGTTATACACATTTAGTGTGTGTGTGTGTATATATATATATAAATGGTTGAGAATTTTTTTTATGGGAGTTACAAGGTAATACTATAATAAATATTCTAGGAGGACTAACCTAGCTTGGTGATTAGGAATTATAACATACTTTATTAATCTCTCTTGAGGATACGAGTTTATCACAAGGAAATGGTAATATATTGGACCATTTTTAGAGATATGCCCCATAAATTATTTCCCTCCTATAGAAAAGGATATTTCCCCATAGTATATCAAGTTCCTCAATCGAGAGAAGAATAATGTGCTAGATTCTCCATTGTAACCTACACACCATCATCAACCTAAATAGCCCATCCTTATTATCGTCAAAAGACCTCAAGGTAGAATAACCTTTTATTATTCTAATACGGCCCTCAATAGGGGATATGTGCCATATCACCCTTCTAACTTAACTATAGGGAAGGATTATCCCTTGATACCATGTAGTAGTTGATAGTTGGCTTCATAATTGGAATGAGGGTATTAGGGGCATTTTTTACTCTACCTTCGGGTTAACTTGGTAAATTAACCTAATATATTTTGTATGCCTATAAAGAATTATCCAAGTTGTGGCCTTAATTACCCTACCTAATTTATGTTATCATTAACTATTTATAGATAAGAGGGTAATTGGTTTACTATAATCGCAAGATTATAATCAAAATTGCCCTAGGTGATCTCTTAAATATTATAAAGTAATATTAGTCCTCAATTATGGCTATAGCCCTACTATTGATGCCTATTAAGCAATATTGATACTCGTGTGTTATGATTGATATATAAAGATATATGAAGGGGCGTATTATGAGAATGCAGTAATCCCATAGCTAGTTGGATATTATTCGGGCTATGAGATTACTTGAATAACCATATAGGAAATACATATCTTTACTATATAACTTCTCATTGAGGTTAAATATCCCATCTAATGTGACATTGAACTTTATTAGGATGAATATACGGTAATAATTTTATGCCTTTTATACTACATTGAGAGAATAGGAAGATAAAGTATATTTATGAAATAACCCCTAATAGAGAGGTATAAACTAACAATTAGGAATAATTGAATGATAATACAAACCTATGTGATAACGAGTGTACCCTCCGAGATATATACTCGACACATAAAATATACTCGTTACATAGGGACCAATCCTAGTTGACGTTGATTATATATTTTTTTTCACATTGATATGTGCATTAATAACAAGGGGACCAATTTGACAATTAGAGAATTTAAGAATAGTCTTATTGGATTATCTTAAATTAGGGATTAATAGAGGTATCGGGATATGATTATAGTTATGGTTAATAATTATCCTCCCACTTCGAGTTTTGTATGAGTTGATGGCCTATTTAAAGATCATGCATCCTATGGAGGTGCAAAATAAACAAAAATTTTCCTCCATCGAAGGCCTCAAGATCAAGTCATTGAATCTACTAACCATACATACATGCATAATAAGCTATAAGTAAAGTATTACCTCTTATAGTGTAGATCTAAATTCCTTTTTAGAAAATCCATCCAAGTGTCCAGCCATAATTGATGATCCATGCAGTCCAAATATTCATAAAGAAGCACTCAAAATTAGTAAGGTGCTAGCTCGACTTTTTCCGATTTAGTATTTCCTCTAAAAATCAATCCCGGGCAATTTTGTGACAACCTTAAAGGAGAATGAAAGAGTGTTTCTTGCTAGGGTTTAGGAGAAAACTATTTCCTCCTTGTTTTTCTCTCTTGGTCGTGTACCCTATTTAATTTTTAGGGCTGGTCAAAACTTTGCTCCCTTTTTCTTTCTTTTGGCTGAATGTAGCCTTTTTCTTTCAACTTGGCCAAAATACTCTTCTGGATTGATTAACCTCTTTTATGCCACACCTCACCTCCTATTTATAGTAGAGTTTCTTTATCCTTCAAGGACAAGGAAAGGGGCGACCACAAGTCTTTTAGGACTCTAGGTTGTTACTTCCTTATCCTTCAAGGATGAGGAGTTATTTTATATGTGGACTATTTGATTATTATCTTTAAAACATTCAACCTTATCCAATAAAATTGATGTTTATCCTCCCACCAAAATATCTTAAGTCTTTTTAACTAAACCTAATGGGTCAAAACTATTTTTTCCTAATCAATTTATTTGGACTATCCAAAAAATATTATTAGATTATTTTAGCGGGATCCACATTAGGAAATAATTTTTTAAATATCCTTTAACCTAAATTAGGAAAATCCTTTCCTTTTAGGTTCTTTATTTCCAATTTGAAACTAACCTCCAAATTAGGAAATCGATTTCTAAAATATGAAACTTTTCATTTTAGGAAACTTCCTATAATTGGAAACCTTTTCCAATATCTTTGCTTCTCATTTGTAATGTGAATACTTAAACTTTTTTGTGTGACTCAATAGGCTCTTAGATATCTTGACAATGTAGCAAGAATAAAAGACTCCTCTTTTATCTCTTGATACATAAATCAAGATTGGTCTCTAGCAAGGCATCATGACTACCCAATTCTCTAGAAAAATTAGTTAATCCATTATCACCTTTCACAAGCATGGTTACCATACAATTCAGTCCTCATGTCAACTTATCATAATGTGATCTTGAATCTAGTCATAAGTCTTGTTTGGTTATGATCATATAAGTTTTTTTTTTATTCTCAAATGTCCTAGCTCTTAGAGTAAACCAACTATGCTCGTTAGTGTACTCCTACAATGGTCACATATTTCTTGAGGCATTTATCGAAGTGCAATGTGATTACTCTAGCATACAAGGAATGGCATGTCCTATCTTAGTCATACACCTACCTATATTGGATTCCTAGTGCACCCAACGAATTGCCTATGTGCAACCAATTAATAGGTCCATCGAAGCGAGTGTCAAAGTGCATAAGTCCTCCAATAAGATAACCATGATGACTTCAAGTCTAAGGACCATTTGTACCCATCTCGTATGAGATTCTCATAGACAAAAAACCAAATAGGTTCTCATGGCGAGTCAAGTCCAGTGATATGTTCTCTAAAATAAATCACCTAAATTCTTGCTTTGGCATCACCATGCTAATAGGTGTGAGATGTCCTACTACTATCATATAGCATGAGCATAACACTCCTAAGTCTATCTCGCATATTATCAATGTTCATTCTTGACAATGCTATAACTTAGGATGTTTAATGATATCATTTATATGCGTTAGTGTTTATCTCACATCTTTTGATCAATCATCGTTGCAAATACATATCATAAGGACTTCTATCTAATTCTACTAAATTTATCAACATGTTAACATAAGAATTAATAGAATGACTTCTTTATTATTATTAAATACATGATGTAAAAATACATTAACCGAGCCCATTCAAACATGGTTGGATCTTGGACACCAACACTAACACTATTCTCATCACGTTTGCCATAGATTAACAATAGAAGAAATGAACCATCATTATAAGCTAGAATGCTCCTCTCGATGGTCTATCGGAAAATAGTGATGTTAGAGAAAAGTATATTGTTAAAGGACTTCTCCATTAATCATAAAATTATAGTTTTCATCATTTATGCTCAATTTGATAGAAATATAACTTATCTAATTGACACTCATGTGTATATTAATAGGAAAGGGTCTATTTAAGTCAAGAAGATTGGCTACCTCTATAAGGATAATTATATCTTGACTATTATATTAAGGTAACTATACCCACATCTACCTTAATAGATGATTCTTAGTTTATGACAATATAAATTAACTATAGTAAGGTAACTAAACTATAATTAATTGTTAGAGGAATCAATGTTTAACAATCATATACCCTCGCCAATAACTCGAGGAGTACTATTTTTTAAGGTGAATCCATGAACAATTAAACTAGATCCAGGAAAACCATGAACAAGCTAATCGATGGAGTGATTCCTATTTATATATGCCCACCAAGTATAATGGGTAGGATGACATTATCTAATGAGGTAATACTATTACATGAGAAAATAATAATAGTATTTTCCTATTAGGATATATTTAATATAGATGTCAAGGTCATCTTCCCATTATATATGCCACTTACCAATAATCATCTATTCGGGCCTACATATTAGTAATATGTCACTCTCTCCTGTATATAGGCCCCTCATCTCCAATACTAATTGTGATCGGTATACCTACTATTAATTGTGATTATTAATACGTAGGCAGATTATAGGCTAAACACTTGGTATAACACCTATGCAATTAGATAGATTAGATTTTGATATCAATATTATAACCATATTAATCCACAAGATTGTGTATCATAAGCTGATTAATATGGATAGTAGGTGGTTAATATAGCCTAGCTCCATACTTTTCCTTATTCGGGCTCCGTTAACCAGTGTGACAATAGTAGCCGATAACATAGTCCCTTTAGTAACAACTATCCCATAGTAAACATATATCCTATAGGTGATTTAATGTTATGTTATTGATGCCTTATATTTAGAATATTTATTATACAATGGTCAACATGGAGTAATAGTCACTTACCGAGCTGAACATGGGCAAAGTATTTAATTGACACTCACGTGTATATTAATGAGTATCAAGTAATTATAGATTTACTTATGATACATATGCATATTAATCTTACAAACCAAAAGGTTATACAAATGATTTTATTAGATTATAGGCCTTTGGTTCAACCTATTAACAATAGTCGACATCACTCATGCCCTAATTATATATTATCCTATCTTAACTATCTAGATAATCTTTTATACTAGCAATATCATAAATTATCTAGTTATAATCCCTTATATATTATAGCCAATGAAGTATAAGATCAATCTAATTTTGAATAAATGTTAAGTATAAGATCAATCTAATTTTGAATAAATGTTAATCCATATGACATAATAAAAATATAGAGACACAAATATTGAATTAACGTATTACTATTAACTAGTATATAGTCTCTTTGTTTAACTCCCGGGTCTACCCGGGAACTACCACATAATGCCCCGGGAAATACCTCATTAATAACAATATTATAAATCCATTATCTATACTAGGAGATATATTATCATAAGGTATCCCTATCCTTATGCATACCCTAAATGATATTAATTTAGTCACTTGTTATTAGATTAACTCGGAATTTTTAGAGATCACATACAATGCAAAACTATTGTTATCACCTAGTTATTACCTAGCAATGTTCTTAATCACTAAGTTAGAGGGCAATCTAACTCACAAAATAAGTGTTGAGATTATGGATCATTCTCATATTTAACATATTATGAACATTGATAAGTAGACTTCTTGGTTCATATTGGAGATTAACAATCCTATTATATATCATTTCTATATCTCCCTCTCACTCGTATGATAGAAACTATAGATTTTGGTTAACCATTAATGGTCCGCATATTAAGGTAAAATGCCCTTATCAATTTAGTATTGGAGGGGATTGAGAGGAAGATCACAATTAGGGTAAGGTGCTAATTCGTAAGATTATCCCTATATAATCCCCCTCATTACCTCCTAATATTATCATCAGTTTTCCATTATAATAGGAAGATGCCCTTATAATCTATAGTCAAATATAATAGTGATAATAACCCTATAATATATCCTATATATTGTCCCTTACCCCATTAGGCCAATTATGAATGTAATATCAAAAGGTACACAATCCACATGGATAAGATCGATTTTCTCCATCTTATAAGTATTATAATATTAATTCTGCTCGTTGATTAAAATATTGATAAAGGGAAATACTATATTCATATTAGTTGATCAAATGGTTTTATCTATGTATTGATAGATGCTTATCACTCGGTAGATAGGGCATATTATCATGTCTACATTAGGCTACCTTATATCGTATTTGGTAATCATATACCATAAATCTATCTCACTTATAAGTTATAAATCGAACCTCAATGTGGTATTATCTTCAATTAATATCATAGTTATCCCATAAGAAGTCTTCGTATAGTAAAATATACCATCAATTCTATAGAGAAGGCACACATTCTCTCTTTATATTTGGTGATTATAATAACAGATGGTCGATTAATACTCATTTAAATACAACTAATAGTGTGTCTCAAAAATTAGGGAGAATACTAACAAGATATACTGCCTATATTATAGTATCAAATAATGTCTTGGAAGTTTCTACAATACTTATGTCGGTAAAGATTTCTAGCCATGACCTTATAGGAGGATATATCCTCCCTAATTTTTAACCTTTATAGATATTTGTCAAGCAATCTATTAAGAGTGGCCATCACTCATTGAATAGCAACCAATACTAGTTAAATCGAAGGATAACTATTCCATAAGAAAATAATATGGTAATACTATTAAGCACATTATCTTACTATCAAATCATATAATAGGGATCCCTCATGACTAATTTGGTAATTATGACCTAGCCTTGTTTGTAGGTATTATCATATGGTAGTAATGAACCTTAGCTTGGTTTATAGTGGCATAATAGGGAATTTTAGGAGGGTTTATATTGGGATATAATGGTCAATTCTTTGAGCATTATGTTAATGGACATCAGCCATGTATAATTATTTTACAATATTACTAGGCTTATTCGAAAAATTATAGTGATGTGTAAAATGGATTATTAGATTGCCCAACATATAATTACCTCATAGCAAGCATGAGTTAATCAATAGGATAAACCTTTAATATCTATGGCTAAAGGGTTAATAATAGGGGATCATTAATATCTATATGTTAACAACCTTTCTCTAGCTTATAAATTTATCAATATGAGATCGTTGGTCCCTATCATTACTACTAATTAACGTTAGTACTTCAATGATTATATTACGAAGGCATTGGATAAACCTCAATTTACAGAGGTCCCTAGGATAAATCATATAAGTTAAACTAATCCATTGTAACCAATGCGGACATATAATAGTTATAGTGATGGTTAGGATATAATTATGCGAAAGGGTACCATGATTGGCTCAATTACCAATGACTCTCCAATTAGTTATTACTTAAATAATATATGACATCATAATTAATAGGTCAATCTCAATTATTAAATGGTGACTCTCCCACTTAATGGATTAAGGGCTATATACCCAATACTAATGTAGCTATGAACAATAATCATATAATCAAGGACATAGCTTATTAGATATTAAGTTGGCACTATCATGTTTATAAGATATAGTGGATATGGTGAACTGTAGGATCCTACTACATGTATGGTTCTTTTAAACAATATAGGTTCAATTAATATAATCCCAACAAGATGTATTCATATACAAAGTAATGGATATTTATTTTATACATTAGGCCTAGTATTAAGTGGGCATGATACATCCAGCCATAAGGGAAATTTTCATAATTATGACTAATTGCCCGTATTAATAAGGTAATCAATACCTATTCTTGGAGTGATAAGGCCTACTACAGATATCAATAGGGGTTATATGTCTAGGGACTCGGTGTTTCCTTATAAACTGACTGATTGATTATAGAGGATGGATTTCTATTAATATTAAGTCATTATAGTTAATCTCCCATATTAGTTAAATAAAACTTGTGTGGAGAGCATTAATTAAGGTATGATTGATTTCGTATAGAACGATTGTTAAGTCTTGGATAGGATATGTGCATAGAATGAATGTAATATCATTATTCAAGTTAACAACTTATAGGTGCTTAGTTAGTATATCCTAATAGGCCCCTCGGTTTAATGCAATTATTCTTATCAACTTTGGTTAACATTACCAACTGATTGCGTTATTACAATTATTTACCTCGACCATTATGATTACAACTCATATATTCACTAGTATTAATATACATATAAATAGGTGGTTTCTCTAGTTGATCACATAGATTTCTTGGGTGTATATTCTTCAATAAAAATAGGATATCCCTTTCCACAACTCAAATCATAATTTCGGCTAGATAATATGATCCATAATAGGATAATTCAGCAACATTAATGGTGTAGCTAATTAGGATCATGATAGTTATCAAAATAGTTTATAATCTATTATTTCTTCATTTTGATAGGGAGCTTTATGTATAAGAATAGCTTGTTCAATATAATTTCTAGAGTGGTTGATCTAACTAATTAAATAGATTAATGCCAAGACTAAGTATTGTGACCATTCTTACTACGTTAAGGTGATTACTACTCTCAAAAGGTATTAACAATGTAATAGGGATATACTATAGATTTATTTATGATTATCTAATGGTCCAACATAAACTTATATTACAAACATTCATTTTAACTCAATTATTATAAATAGGTTAGTATGTAATCTGCCTACATATTAATATTCACAATCGATAGTAGGCATTCCAATCACAATTAGTATTGGAGATGAGGGGCCTATATACAAGAGAGAGTGACATATTACTAATACATAGGCTCGAATAGATGATTATTGGTAAGTGGCATATATAATAGGAAGATGCCACTAAATGCTATTCCATTTATATGATAGATCGCTATATATACAAGATTAATATTACCTCAAGGACATAAATTATCTAATGGAGGGATCAACTATATATGTTAAGGGCATCTTCCTATTATAAACTTCCCCATTTACCAAACAAAAGTAATGTCATCCCAAGTAGACCATACTGTACCAATTCACCCATTATACTAGTGACCTACCTTGCTCATTCTTACGATAATGTCTCCATTAGGTTTATTCCACTAATCTATTAATAAGTTATATTTCTATAAGATTGAACATAATACTATTATGATCGGTAATTGTACCCTCTTACTTGAACAAATAGTGAGTTAACGTTATTATAATAACCAATATCATAATTTGGGAAGTGATACAATTATTTCCAAAAACCTATATGAGAATGATCATCGTTAATCTTATGTTAGTGGTATACCCAACGTTATTACCCATTATAATTTTACCAATTCTAATTTGATAATATGTATTAATAATCACAAAAATTTAAGGATAATGCGATAATCCCTATGATCCCATACTCATGGCATTATGTCACTTAATTAAGCGTTTCCCATTTTATACATCATAGGAATTTTCTATGATTTATAGGATTAAATATTGTATTAGGTAATTTAAAACAACATTACTTAATTTATGAGGGGTTTCTTGATATAACTACCCCGAGTGATCATACATTTAGGGGTAGTTAGACTATATTTTATATGCGTTTAACCATACCACTTGGCCAATTGATTATCCCGATCACAATGGTGACCTAAAAATGATTATAGCTAGTAATAATGTTAGAAAATAATATTATTTAAGAGGATAATAAATTGATGACCTTTGTTTGAACCTAAGTAATTAATTTTAAGACCTCTTTATGTAGGGTTTAGGTTAACCATACTCTATTTATTACGATTGATAAATAATAAGTCCATATCATCCTACATCCACGTATGATATATTCATGGGTAATTACTAACTAGTTCTCCAGATTATTTTTAATTTGATTAGAGTGTTGGTCCAACCTTAATATCTAGTGGGATAATTATTAGATTGGTTATAACACCTGTCCCTATTTATACACACTCAATATGAATATTGTTTAATGTTGGGTATTAGGACTCATGCACCAAAATCTGGAATGCCAACTTAAAAATGGAGTCCGAGAGATGGGCCCCTTTATGATATTCGTTCCTGTAGAGTTCATAATATATATTAAGTAATATACCTATTACAAGGTCAATATACTTGTAAACCTTACAATATTAAGGGACAAATAGACTTTAACATAGAGTGAATGTAAGGCATACATTCTATAAGAATGTTAAACAATGGCTCTATTACTTATCATTACTTAATATGTTGTGATTTATAAATAGTATCCTCCAACTATCAATTTGCCTATTTTAAAGATAGTATATCTAGGAGGAATATAGGGTTTCATGGGGAACCTTTATTGATTAATAAAATAAATAGGAGGGAAAGGCTGCATATTATGTAACATTTTAGGTATTATCAACATAACCCTTATTAGGGGGTTAAGATCATCAATTTTAATTATAGTCGAGTTTATCCCAATAGAATAATTTGACTATTCTTTTACCCTATATTCCTAGTGAGTTGTTATAATAATATTACTAGGAACATTCGGTAGATGTTGAATTATAGGTTATATTTCACATTACTCATTATGTGATTAATATATTATCATAACAAGGTGATATACAAGAGGGATAATAAATCAAGCTCCATATTAATATGTGCCCATGAAAGAGTGATGTATTAGTACATATATGATATTTTGGTCACTCTTAGGATCTATGTGACCAAAATAATGTTGCATAGGCACCGAGTTATGGATCTATTATCATATCCCGATAGTAGTTAATTAGCTCTATCATAAAATTATATATAGACTTTATTTATACTAGCAATCGTGTATTATGAGGGTTATAGAGCCTATTCTCACAATGGATAACCCTCATAAATGGGTGCATTAAGAATGCAATATTTAAGGACATATTGTTAATATTTAACCTTATATGTTTAGACATTAGGATATTTGATAAATAACCTCTATATGTTCCACTCTTATATGGCTCTTCCAAGTATAACTTTGGTATAAATATCAAATATCCTAATGTTTATACGGATAAGATTACTAATATATCAGCCAAGTAAACTTTATCGGATCAGTGTCCATCTATGAACTTATTCAAAGGATGTCAATCGACTCTCTTGATTTGTATTATAAAATTCACTATAATATCATCAATTGGTCTTTTAACCGATATAAACTATACTAGGTTACTAAAAAAATTGGTACTTAACATGAATCATAGATACAAATTACATACATGTACATTTAATAAAATATAGCATATAATATTGATTTATAATATCATTTTTACCTGATTTAATTGCCCACTCCCTTATAAATCGATACATCCATGAGATTAGTCAACCCAATTACCATGGTTTACACGCAATGATCCGATAAGGTTTACTAAGCATTAGGAGATTATCTACATAGAATAGTCTTTAACCGAAATTCATTGTACAATGGTTAATTAACATCATCTCCCAAATCCATTAGCTAATTTAAAAGTAATTACCACTATTCTATACAGGGATAGCCTAAGCATACTCGTCGGTTGAGCATTTTTCTTCTCTACATTATGCCTACTAACGAGGCCATACACTAGTTCTCCTTACCCTTAAGTGAGAAATCTAATGTTCCCAATATACTTTTCATACGATATTGAAGGTGACATTAGGATTATAATCGTTGGGTAAGCATTCAACTCTGAATATTACTCTAAGAAATTGTATAACATAGGCTAGTGTTGCCACGAATAATAATCATCAACAAAACCCCATAAGGTAATTTCATCTACTTTGTATTAGATAATTAACCTAGGTAAAATTATTTTACCATCTCATATTGATGGTTAGACCCATATGGCATATTGTTTAAATTAGGCAAGATTATTTAATGGGTTATTAGATAAAATGATAAAGTAAAACATGGCATCTATTGGATTATCGTTGCAAATGGATAAATATTATAGTAGTTAATATGACTCCGTAGGAATCCAAATGATACTATAACTTAGGGATATAATATTATCTATCCTAATATTATGATACTTTATGTGGTTTAACTCATTTGAAAACACATGATAATACAAACTATTTATAAATATTAACAATTAACCCCTATGACTTCATGGTAATGGCTATACTGAATACGAAACAAGATAATCCTTACTAACAATTAATATGGATAATATATTGAAACAATTATAGAATCATTAAGGAGTGCCATTCTTAAGACTCTGTAGTACACAATATATATGGGAGATATAGTAGGAAGATATCATACCATAATTTAAGACCTTTACGGACTAAATTAGTAATGGCAATTTCAAGCAAATGTGGTATATGATCTATACTGATTCCATACTTGGGCGTACCAATATCTCTATTGATAATTAGTTGTTTTAAAACCAATAGTGGATTAATAGAGGTTATCCTATATAGCCCATTAGAAGAGTGAACTTGTGACTTATTCATGATTTATAGGGAGAGGGGTAATATAGAATATTATGGTTTAACCGATATCCTTAAACTCAAAATTGGATATTAGGTCACCCTTAAGTTAATCTATAAAGATATCTCCATAGATTATTATCACCTAGTTATAACATGATCCTTATTGATACTCATTTTTTAGAGTTTAAGGATATTTAAGGCATTGATATAAAGATGGTATTATCTAATAAGGAGTGCCATCCTATGTAACAATTATTACCACCCTATGTAATATTATTACCAATGGCTTACGATACATGTAACACTGGGCCCAAAATTGAGAATTTAGTACACATATAAAAGTGTGTTGAATCAAAAATTCCTTTATATGGGCTATACACCAATCAATAGCTTATATTAGATAAGGGACCATGTTGTATAATTGAGCTAGAAAGGCATTGAGGTATACATAAACTTATAAGGGATCATATATAGGTAGTCTATCTTAGGCCACCTAATTTGGGGACTACCCTCTTAATGATATTACATCCAATATTGACCTGTACAATCTGGGGTATCACCTTTTTATTTTTTGTGTTTAATATCCCTTAGTTGGAAAATTATAGGTGGATGAGTGGAATATGAGTTACACCTTACTATGAACTAAACTATTGGCATTTTAAGATTAAGCCTTATCATCCTCAACCCTAATAATAGATCATTTGGGCCATATATATAACATTTCCCTTTGTAATATTCCCTTACAAAGGGGAGTATACCACCTTGTTATCCTACCTCATGAGTGTGGGCTATTTTTATAGCCAATTATGCATTCTCTATGGTGATAATGTCTATATGTATGGTTAGAGAATTAAACCCGCCTAATGGTGCCACTAACGAGATATGGTCCATTAACATAGACAAGTCCCACTAGATATACTATGTTAACATTAGATTTATTGGTATCCTATAGTGATGGCCTACATCGGTAAGTACACCTTAATATAAGGTTGAGAGAGATAAACATTGGTAATCATCATAGCAATATGATACACCGATATTTTCTCCTTAGAGGGATATGGGATTGATATTAATAGATGGGATTATAAGAAATAGCTATGATGTAGACATAAAGTATGTAAAATATTTTAGAGAGGATTTCAATGTTATCCTTATACACTTGTTCATAACCATATCAAACCATATCACCATTCATAAGCTATTAAACTAATAATATTAGAGGCCAAATGCTATACTAATCCATGACATAATATTAAGTTCAATATTTAACATATTATGTAAAAGTTGTATTTTTATTAATCTTATACCGAGTATTAATTAAAATAACTAGTATGATAGCAACCATGTTATCCCATGATATGGTCCATTAATTCAAATAATAGTATTAGTTCAATAGCTTATGAATGATACATCAGGATATGCTATTAAGGGTATATAAATTGTGCTAACATATCATGGGACTTGTCTTAATATAAGGATAATCTTTCTCCTCTCTCCCCTGGCTATGGAGGAATATATAATCACTATATTACGGAATAAGGCCTAATAGTTAGAGATAGGTTAAAAAATCTCCCTCTAATTTAGGCCCAATTATATTTCGATAATATTTCCATATGAATTCCTCATAACCTACCCAACGTACACACCTTAGTTTTAAACAATTATATGAGTTAATTTAGAAGACATACTAAGTTTACACCCCGATATGAAATAATTGGGTATAATGAAATAAGGAGGGCATTTCTAAATTGATAATGGATACTCGATTAAAAAAATCACACTAGAATGTGAATTTCGGCCATTAAATTTAAAAGTAATTATCATGCCAACAAGCAATACATGGAACATACAATTCTAGTATGACTAATCTAATAGCATTCATAGGAATACTATAAACCCTTAATTTCATTGGTCAAATTAGATATCTTATATTATTAGAGTGTATCCTATATTACTATGTATAGTTAGTAGAATATAGTATTCCATTGGTTTCTATTTAGGATATATGTCAATAGTCAAATGGGGACTCTTTTCTAAGGTCCATTTTTTATGCCTATTAATCATAATGATGGGTCATTTCTTCTAGAAATCAAAATATACTATTTTCTATACAATCCTATTATAATTTTACTAGAGGGATCAATATTATGAGGTTACATAATATTTTATTATCAAAATATATATTTTGATATATACTTGTGGCACTCCTTATCCCATTTGTACCTCAATATAACTTAAATATGCATTTCCCTCTTAAGTTATTGCCCATTAGGTTTACTTATCATTACATAATATTAATGGGACCACTATTATTTTGGGGATAATATTTTTTATAGTTACAAGATGATAACATGGAGTTCTTATTTACCATCCTACATTTCTCCATATTCACTATACTAGCTAGAGAGATGTACTCTATTTTAATACTATAATGTTGACCTATTAAAAATAGGTATTATGCTTAACTACTAGTGTCATCCAACTATAACGAGTATCATCCATGCTTTTATATCAATGACTTAATTAGGATATTTAGCCATGCCTACCACTAGTGGCTTATAAACATGCCGACCTTAATAATTTGGATATAGGATAACCTATGACCCCCAATTTGTAGTGGTTCATAAATAGGTTAATCTTAGAGAGCTATTAATAGGATAAATTTATATCCTATTTAACCCTCAAACTTAAATAATAGGTACCAATATAAGGGATTCCTCTAGAGATATCCCTTAGTTATTTTAATACGAAGCCGATCGTAAAATAATTGGCCCTATTATTAAGTTGGAAAATATCCCTTGTAGATATTTATTGAGGATAACGGTTTAATTATAACCTCCAATTTTAATGAGTTGATATAGTATGTTATTATGAAATAAAGATCCTAAGTATAATCCTATTTGACACCTTCTCAAATTAATATACCGTGATAATCTCTTTACATAACTAAAATGTAATCGTATATTATTTAAGTTTGAGGGTAATATGTATTATTATATCTTCATTCGTCTAGTTGACAAATTGGCTTATGGGAATGAGGGAATATTAAGATGGGTTATTATGGAAACTATAATATTCTCTTAGGGGGGTGATAATAGAGTATATTTATAATGACCAAGTATCCGTTCCTTACTCTTAGTAGCTAAATTACAGGTATAATTTAGTGGTAGATAATACTCTTTTTTATTGTATATAATATTTAAATCAATGGAATTAACCATAATATATGAGTTAATCTATTTAAATATTTTAGCAATAATCCGGAAAATAATGCATGTTTCTACCACTAAATTATATCTAGGATATAATTATACTATTGTTCTACATTATGTTATACCTCTAAAGCAAATCATAATATGCTAGTATTCATACTTACAATTAATGAATTGATAGGGCTTATTAATTGACGTAGCAAGAAGAAAAGAAAGAACAACCCTTGTTTCGGTGTTGTAAAACGAGTAAAATAGAGGTCGGCTCGTGTTTATAAATTCAACCGAAAAGTTAACACTCAATGTTTATTCTTATTCCAAACTTGCAAAACAAAGTTGCAGTACTCCTTTAAATAGCAACTAATCTACCCTAAAGAGTGTTTAAAGTGAATACAACTACTAAAACTATAATATATACTATATCTAAAGCTAAGGTATTAAGATAGAAATGTAACTTAAGATAAATACGTAACTTGCATGCCACATATTCTACTCCTTACGTTCTCCTTATACTACAATCTAACATTCTTCATCGATCCCCTCCACTTGAAGAAAACTCATCCTCAAGTTAGCTTGCACATCCGGATACAAAGGTTCTTTAGGAGAATGAAATGGATAGATGTCGACCATATTAAAGGTTTTAGAAGTTCCCATTATGTTTGGAAAATCCACAATATAGGCATTATCGTTGATCTTCTTCAGTATCCGGTAGGGCCATACTTTTTAGGTCGTAGTTTGTTATAAATCCCTACTAGAAACCTTTCTTTAACGTAAACACCATAACCCGATATCCTACTTCAAAAAATTGGATCCCGTGATGTTTATCACTCGTCGCCTTATATCTAGCGTTAGCTTTTTCTAACTTCTACTCGCACCTCGATCCGCACATCCCGCCACCGGTCGCCTAATTTTTCTACGACTATACTAACTCCCGGAACTCGGGGTAGCTTGATCAAATCAAGAGCATGTTATGGCAGACTTGGTATACACAATAAAAAAATGAGATTTTCCCATAAGCACTATGGACAACATTGTTGTAGGCAAACTCGCTTGTGCTAAAACTAAATCCCATTGGTTTGGTCTATCTCCACAAATACAATGAATCAAATTATCGAGGGTTCTCGTTTATCGATTCAATTTGCCCATCCGTTTACAGGTGAGATGTGCTCGCCGAACTTGAGTGAGGAGTCAAATAACTTCCATAAGGTCCTCCAAAAATGTCCAAGAAACTTGATGTCCCTATAAGAAGTAATGGTCTTGGGTACACAATGCGGACGCATAATTTCTTTGAAAAACAACTTAGCTATCCCATCGGCATCGCAGGTCTTCTTCCAAGGAATAAAATGTGCCATTTTTGAAAACCCGTCAACAACTATAGAAACTCGAATCCATACCTCTTTGTGTTCGACGCAACCCAAGTACAAAATCCATAGGGAGGTCTTCCCAAATGTTCTCTCGGAACAAGCAAAGGCATATATAACCTAGTATTTTGGGAATGCCCTTTGGCGGTTTGACACACATAGCACCTTTGCACAATTCTAGACACATCCCTCCTCAAGTGCGGCTAGTAAAACCTCTCTCATACCGCCGCAATGGTTTTTTCATGACCTAAGTGACAAGCAACACCTCTCTCATGCAGATCACGGATTAATTTTTCCCTTAAGGAAGTTTTTGGGATACGAGTTGATTTCCTCGCATGAGGAAACCATCATGAATGTGAAAATCTTCACCAAATTGATTGGTAATGCACTTCTCCCATAAACTACCAAAGTTGGCATCTGTTTCATACAAACTTTTCAACTCTTCAAATCCTATAATATCTTGCCTCACAACCATCATCAACTCGCATGTCTACTTAAGGCATCAACTACCTTATTTTGGACTCCTGCTTTGTGTTTTAAGTTGAAAGTGAATTTTTGTAGAAATTGGGACCACCCGGCATGCATGTCTCTCCCAACCCATTTTTGGCTATTTAAGTATTCTAGAGCATCATGGTCCGAATATAATACGAACGCCTTTCCAGCTAAGTAGTGCTCCCAATTCTTCAAGGAACGAACAACGGAGCGTAACTCCTTATCATACGTTGTTCATTTTCGTCGTGCTTCGCTAAGCTTTTCACTAAAATAAGCTACCGGCCTTTTCTTTTGTGACAGAACGGCTCCTATTCCCACCCCACTAGCATCACATTCAACTTCAAACAAAGCCTCAAAGTCCGGTAAGGCTAAAACTGGTGCGGTACATAACTTCTCTTTTAAAGTAACGAAACTAGTTGTAGCCTCCTCACTCCATTGGAATTTACCTTTCTTTAGACACTTCGTAATTGGAGCTACAATGCTACCGAAATTTCGAATAAACCTCCCGTAGAATGTTGCTAATCCATGAAAGCTCCTAACTTCGGTTATTGTTTTAGGGATAGGCCATTCTCTAATAGCTTGAATCTTTTGTTCATCTACTCGGATACCATCTCGCTCCCACTATATAGCCTAGGAATAATAATCTATCCGTCATGAAGCTACACTTCTTTAAATTAATATATAATTTATTATCCTACGAGACTATTAAAACTTCTCACAAATGCAAAATATTCTCCTTTTCCGATCGACTATAAATTAGGATGTCATCAAAATAAACAACCACAAACTTTCCAATAAAGGGTTTTAGCACTTGGTTCATCATCCTCATAAAAGTGCTTAGAGCATTAGTCAAACCGAATGACATTACCAACCATTTGTAGAGCCCTTCCTTGGTTTTGAAAGCTATCTTCCATTCATCCCCAAGCCTCGATTCGAATCTAATGGTACCCACTTCGAAGATCAATCTTTGTAAACACCTTCGCACCGTGTAACATGTCAAGCATGTCATCCAAGTCTTGGAATTTGGAACTTGTATCCCACTCGTAATCTTGTTAATAGCTCTAGTATCAATATACATCCTCCAGCTCTCGTCTTTCTTTGGTGATAGTAGAGCCGATATAGCATATGGACTCAAGCTCTCTTGGATTTGCCCCTTTCGTAGTAATTCCTCTACCATCTCCCTCAAAATCTCACTCTCCTTTGGGCTCATACGGTAATGGGAAAGATTTGGTAAACTAGCCCCGGGAACTAAATCAATGTGGTGCTGAATGTCCCTCATAGGGGGTAAACCTACCGGTAACTCTTCTAGGGTAATCTCTTCAAACTCCTTTAATAATGTCTTGATAGCGTTTGGATATGCCACACCCTTTCTCTTCCCTTCACCTCGTTGACACTTGCTTTACAATCGGGACTTGAACCTACTTGGACTCTCTAACTACAGTTTCCATCTCCTCGCTCCGAATGATTCGGGGTAAAGAAAGTCCTTCCCTCCACTTTTGAAGTTTTGGTCTTAGCACTCCCTTTAATTGGCGTAGAGTAAATGTTTTTTGTTCTTTCTCCAACCTATATATATTTTTCCTCCCATCATGTTATGCGATAACATCAAGTCGCTGTGGTCTACCAAGTAACAAGTGGCATGCATCCATGTCCACTACATCAAAATATATCTCATCTCTATATTTTCCAATAGAAAAAGGTACCAAGCATCGTTCGACACCCGAATTTTTTTTCCTGCTATAATCCAACCAATTGAATAAGGATTAGGATGTTTCTCTAACTTCGGTCCCATCCTTTCCACTACATCCTTTCCTATGATATTTTCACAACTCGCCATTATCAATAATGACGTTAAATAGATTGTTACCGATAGTACACCTAGTCCGAAACAATTGATGTCGCCGAGTGTCATCCTTTAATTTTGGTGTCAGCATCATTCGTCTAACCACATAGTTTTGACATTCACCATCCTCCTTAAATTCGCCCTCATCTCCATTTGGTTCACAACATACTTCACCATCTTCCTCATCTCGCTCCACCACATGGATCGCCTTTATGAGGGGGTAGTCGTTAGACCTATGACCGGGTTGGTTGCACTTAAAACACTTACCCAAGATTGGCTTAGTATAAGGGTTCATGGTCCTCCGACCCTCTTTCACTTCGTGGCCTTTTGTTTTCCCGTTGTTTTCTCTTCCATAAGCCTTTCATGGCGTGTTGGGGAAATATTTATAGCTTTGTTCATGTCACTATAAGTTTTATAATTATCCCCACCGTAACTTCTACGAGAGTAATATGATCTCCCTTTTTCTTGCAACATTAGTTCAGCCTTTAGAGCCATATTTCGAGCCTAAAATAAAGTCCTTATTACTTGGACCCTTATTTTATCCCCGATGACTAGTTTTAAACCTTCCAAGTACCTAGCAACTTGTTGCCCTTCGATCTCCCTCAAGTCCTTCCTTTCGCCTAGCCTCATAAAGTCAAGCATTGTATTCATGTACGGTCTTCATGCCTTGATGGCATCTTTGGTACTCGCTGGAAAAGAATTTGTTCATAATCAAGGGAAGAAAGTCCTTCGTCAAGAGTTGTTTCATTCGGTACCAGTGTCTTGATTAGTGCCTTTCCCTCATAGCTCCTCCTAACTTGCAACCTTTCCCACCAAGCAAAAGCTCCTCCTTTTAACCTAGATGCAACTAGCTTCACCCTCCTTCCTTCAGAATGTCCATATATTCAAAGAACTTTTCTATATCAACAATCCAATCCATGAATTCTTCAATATTGAGATTTCCATTAAAATAAGGTATATCCACCTTCAACTTCGAAACCATTGTTTTCCCTACCTCCATAATTACGCCTCCCCTAATCAGCATGCCTCGGGATGGGTTCCTCAAAATATTCATCTTCATCCGAGTCATCATCATAGAATTATTGTCGACATCCATGGACACCGGGAGCGTGTCCGTTGATAGTTTTCCTACGAGTGACATCTTCTCCGGAGCGTGGTCTATCATCATTCCGAGCTTCCTATTGGCATCTATGCCTAGAGCATCTAGGCGATCCATAATTTCTTCAAAACAACCTTCTTAACACAAGAATCTATGATCCATTCGCTACTCTAAAGCCATCAACGCTACCCCAAAGTCCGGGATCTAAGCCCTCCGATCTTCACCCCGAGGACCGCCGTCTACCGTAATCGGGCACTTTCCATTAAAATACATGAGCAACCTCGCTCCGATACCAACCGACGCAAAGAATAAGGTAAGAAAGAACAACCCCCGTTTCAACGTTGTAAAATAGAGGTTGGCCTATGTTTATAAATTCAACCGAAAAGTTAACACTCAATGTTTATTCTTATTCCAAACTTGCAAAACAAAGTTGTAGTACTCATTTAAATAGCAACTAACCTACCCTAACGAGTGTTTCAAGTGAATACAACTACTAAAACCGTAACATATACTATATTTAAAGCTAAGGTATTAAGATAGAAACGTAACTTAAGATAAATACATAACTTGCATGCCATATATTCTACTCCTTACATTCTCCTTATACTACGATCTAACATTCTTCATCATTAATTATGTGAATATTGAGGGACGATTCATATACTAATCAAATATCGGATGGTCCCATTAATTGTTAATAGACCAATTG
Organism: Dovyalis caffra; assembly: GCA_963924115.1. Classification (NCBI taxonomy): domain Eukaryota; kingdom Viridiplantae; phylum Streptophyta; class Magnoliopsida; order Malpighiales; family Salicaceae; genus Dovyalis; species Dovyalis caffra. The sequence continues at coordinate 386,106 of CAWUPB010001019.1, read as the reverse complement.
ATGATAACTATATCTAAAATTATAGTTAATAATCTAGTGTTTTGAATTATTTAATCACCACTATAACAATATACTTAGAGGCTACAATAGCTCCCAAATTACCAATGCCACATTGTCATATATATACCATTTATAAGGCCTATTACAATATTTATTTGGGTGAAATAATATCTCTCTAGTATGGTATCAATAAAGGCAGATATTCACCCATATTAGGTCTTAATGACACCCTCTTTATTTTGGTAAAATAGCCCCAGTGAATAGGTACCTCACGTATTGGTCATCCTCTAATTATCCCTAATTGAGTTCTCAAATATTTGACAGGGCATACCTTAATATTAATAAGGGTTCTAATATATCTTATTGGTTGTTTAATAGGGTATATTATGTCATATATGGCATATTAGTATACTAGAGGGATTACAACCTATAGTCTATTAATTAGTGAGAGTCCCTTTCAATCCTATTATTCCAATGAAAAATTATTAACAACAATGCTCATTAAACGAGATTGGATATATGTTTCCCACTTCCTAACACATGATATTTAGTAGACTCTACCCTATATTCTTGTAATATCCCCAATTAAAAGGTCCCGTTCTTTGGAATATATTAACTCTATTTGATGTTCACAAGTTCTTCTTTATAGGGAGAGGGTGAAAGAGATAGAATAGGATTGAAAGGGTGAGAGGGAGTGGGGGAGAGAGAGGAAGATTTAGATGGAGAATATAGGAATTGACATCAATAACCAAATATACTTCTCTCTAGGTGGATATTTACCAATTTTATTGAAGAGGGGAGGAAAATTTATAACGGGGCCTTTTCTATTGTAAGGGGTTCCCAATAGAAATGGTTAATATGATCACCATGAATGGGTGAATAATATTATGATCATTGTTATAAGTGTTATAAAGCCGATAATGAAAAGGTCATCAACTTTTTTTAAGGATGGTCATACACAAGCTGATGGTTAGTTGATTCATGTGTTAGAATTAGGTTTTTTCTCATGCCTATCGCATGCCTATGAGATTCATATCATATGGAGAGAGTATATTTGGACTAATATAAAAAATACGGGCACTAACCAATTACTCTCACTAGAGGAAGGTAACTAATGTTTAGTCCAAATGGCCTATACATTTATAGTAAATTATACTAGTTCATATATTGTCCCGTGTTAAAATGCCTTTCCCAAATTATGGAACAATTATGTGACCTTATAAATGCATAATACCAAGGCAATATGTCCTTTAATTAGCTAGGATTATCATTGAACCTATAACCAATATAGGTTCTAGAATATTAATATAGCATTTTGGTTATATAGTCTATTCATGTTCCGTAATTCTTAGGCCTAAATAGTTACCAATATCCCTCTTTAAATATAATTCTATCTTTATCACTTATAATCTGTTTAACAAGTCACCCTCGACTGAGCTTTGTTGAAAGTTCTATCCTCTCTATAGTTGTTCAATAATATTCTGGCCCATACTAAGTCCTATTAGACTTAGTATAACCTTCTTAAGCAAAAGGGAAATTCCTATATGGAGTGAATCCTATAAGTAGGAGATATTTTGTCGAAGAGATTAAGGTACTCATTAATATTATGGATAACACTATAATACCTATTGGATATTCGGTCAATTAAATTCCTTTGAGGCCAATGATATCTAGTTTATTGATCCTACCCGCCCTTAATTATTAACTAGTATTATCATCTAACTAATGCCCTTATTAAATAGGTGTGAAATAACCATTACCAAGATTTGGGGTGGTTTATTGTTTGACATAATTAAATAATGATGTTTATTCAAACATCTAGTTGAGTAAATGGCCCAAATAACCTAATATAGATAACTAATTATGATGACTCATCTAAATTATGAACCCATTTATTAAAAGGTATTGGTTATCCTATTACATTTACCATTAAGATAAATGAATTTCTAGAATTGAGGAAAGATACGAATTAGGATAATAGTCAACTAATTATTAGAGTTTGCGGGAGTGAAAATAGTATACGGGGATTCAATTGCTCATAAGAAGGTATGACCTATTATATATGATAACAATCTACTCTCTTTGTATTATAATAGAGGATATTATGATGAATAGGATTACAACCTTATTATGAGACCAATTAAGCTCTTATCGAAGGGTATTAAATTCATAGTTGGATAATCCTATTTGTCAAAAGATGTACAAGTTAATCCCATATAAGATTAGCCTACGGTTAGGGATAAACTAATTGGGAGAGAATGTTTATAATGGACTATATCTAATTTAACAATATTATCCATGCTATAGTAGAAAAATACAAGTTCGCTAAGAGAGTACACTCGTTTTCATATTATATAATATTATTATTATTTAAGTGATGGGGTTCGAATATTAGAATGAGTTACTTACAACTCTAGGTTATGTAGATAATAGTATAAACCATAATTTGGTAAATTATACGGGTATGCTTATTGTGGATATAATATTATGAGTTTAATACCCTCCGAACAAGAGGTTAATTGGTAGAGTTAACAATTTAACTAGGCTTTTTGGGATAATATTGGTCCTAATCCATAGGGAGAGATGCGTTTATAGGTGGTTATATACAAGTTCAAATTGTGAACTAGAGAGTTGACATTAAATGTATATCAATAGTATTACTATTAACTCTATATCTCACCAAAGGGGGAGGGGGAACGTATTACTCTCCATGATATTACAGCCCACAATTTCTATGCATCATAATCTAGCTTCCTTTATTGTTCATATGGATATGATATGATAAGGGGAGACAATAGGCTATATTGTTGTATATAATAAAGGGTTTTCTAACAAGTAAACTAGAGATATTAGAGGGACCAATTACACATAATAATCAAAGGCGATAAACTTATATATAGTCAATTCATAATTATAGTTGGCTTATTATCTTGTAATGTCATGACTTTGTAATACATAAAAGAGGCATAGAAATATTTTAGTATGTTTAATATGCAATTTTCATACTTTAATTCACTCTAAACTCCATTATCCTATCTCGCCATCAAACATGAAAGACATATAGTCTTTGCCCCAACTGTTTCTATAGGACATTGATTGAATCTCTATATGTTATATACATGGAATTTTATCATTCATAAATATAGATGGTAATGGTGACTATTTCGTTTTGGCTATTAATATTAATACACTCATAAATGATAGGCTAAATGAGTGTGGGAAATCTTTTGAGCTCAAGATTGTTCCTCTCCCTAGATATTACAATCCTAAATGAAAGTACGTACTTGGGACTATCATACTCTTTAAATAATTATCTAAGATATATCCCGAAAGTGATATATCCCTTAAATTGATGGAGTAATAATTGCTAACACATTTGACAATAATGTAATAGACGCGATACTATAGACCCTATAGTTAAAATAGGAGACAATCTATAGATATGCCCTAACAACCTATACCAATCAAGTAAATTATAGCTAAGCAAGGGCTTATAATCGTAATACCAATGGGAATGGATAATATCCTTGGGAGTTACTATAGTAAGTTTTATAATAATTAGTAATTGTTTAAATATAGCTTGGTATAATATGTTAATACCAAGCTATATTTTGATAACATTTGTATACTATAACTATTATTCATTTCAATAACCCTCCCTTTTACCGATATAAACTATAAGCCTAAAAGGACCAACCTTAAACAGGGCCATTAATTGAATATTATCTCTAAATCTAACTTATCTTTAACATCTAGAGTCCCTTTGAAAATTGACTTCTCTCCTTATTCATATCTCTAAAGATATATTCATCCTTATGCCATTTTTAGTAATACTGGAGGATATTTATTACCATGTATAATAGGATTGTTCAATAACTTTACTTAACACTTGAGCTTGTTATTTGACCAAACTCAAATAACTCAATCATAGACTTTTAGTATAAGTCTATTAATACGGACTCCATGTGGACACACTACTTCATTTATAATACAATAGGACCAATTTAATATACTCTTATCTCCTTCATGGGAAGATAACTATCCCTCATGCTTTGGTAGATTTATAAAGTGGGTCCCATTAATAATATATTCCTTATATTGTAAAATATCATATGCTATAGCAATATAATCTTGGACTAAGGGAGTAGATTATAGGTTGCCTAAAAACATCCTATAGAGTTGTAGACATGGAATAACCTTATCAATAGAGTTAGCACCCGTATTTAATATTATATTATATGTTAATAGAGGACCAAATGATATTATGGGGACAATCTCATGATATGAAGTCATAGGGAGGCATAGACAAGTTGTTAACATAGGAAATATTTAAACAATATTGGTTGAATTTAACATATAATATTAGTGGTCCCTATGTTTGTCTAGTCCTATAATGGTTTAAATTTGATGTCCGACTATTTATTATCAAGGGAGATTAGTACCTATAATTGTGGTCACCCTTGATAAGGCTATATTGTCGAAATATAGAGGTAACCTTAATATATATGGCCATTATATACTCTAGGCTTATATTCCCCATCATGAGAATAAAGAAAGTCGGGGTTGTATTGATGGAAACCAAGGAGCCAAATGGGCTTGCAAGGTGGTGTCTCCAAAAAGAGGTCTAAGATGGTGAGTTTATAAATCCAAGATCCGATAGCACATTAAAGTTGGTCTAATGACATGGGCTAGGGTTAAGAAGCTTAAATGATGGAAACCATGAAGCTAAATGGACCGAGCAAGGTGGTGTCTCTAAGGAAGGTCCAAGATGGTGAGTTTACAAGTCTAAGATCCGAACCATTACACATTAAAGATGGTCCAGTGATGTGACCTAGGGCTAAGAAGCTCTCCATGGGCTGATTCAAGAGTGTTAGGCGGAATGCCCTTCCAAGGGTCCAAGGGAGCAATGTTGTGCCATCTCGAGAGAAGAGGGGGATTTAAGACTTGTCAATTTGATTCAAGTCTAAGATTGGACTTCTTAAAATATATTAGGCCTATTTTGTTACATCTAACTTAATTATAATTAGAACTAATTAATTAAGTTAGAATTGGGCTTAACATTTTAAACCCTATTATTTTCGTATTCTTTGAAGTCCATTAGGGTTTATTTATGTTCTTTTTAGATGGAAAGGACGTGTCTATCCTTTTAGGGTTAGGAGTGGTGTGCTTAGGCTATTTAAAGGCTAGTTTAGTTTTATTTTATACTAAAAAAAAAATTAAGATTTAATAAATTTGAGAGGATTTTTTTCCTTTGTTCTTTAAATAACTAAATTTGACTTATCAAGGATTACAAACCTTATGGCATCTCTAAACTTATCATCGTCCATAGGGTGTGGCATTCTTCACTCCATTGCATCATAGCTTTGGTTCTTGCCTCCTATAGGCAACGGGTCGGGTTTTGCTTATTATAACCTAATTGGGCATGTTCTTGGGGTTGTCTAGTGAAAAATATGTTTGGATCTCTTGTCTTTATATGTGGGGTTCACATCGGTTGGTATTAGAGTCTAGTTATGCAAAGTCGGGTTGGTTATCCATAGTCCTTATGTTTTTTATTTCGTGTCTATCTTGTTTTCATTGTTACGTCTTCCTTATTATTCTATCATAGCTTTTCTTATTTGAGTCTCGTGTTCCTATGCTCGATAAATTGAGTCTTATATATCAAAAAAAAAAATTTGCTTTGTAGTTAACTATGTTTTCAATATAAATCAGGTTATTTTTCATTTTCTTTTGTTCTAATTCTTGTCTTTGTAGTTAATTTCGTTTTAGTCCAAATAGAATTAGTTTTAATTAAAAAAAGAAAAGAAATGAAGTCTATTATGTTTTGTTTCTATCCCGTTGTGTCTCATTTGTTATTGTCTTGTTTAAATTCGATTCAAGTAAGTTCTAATGTCATTCTTAGTGTCTAAAAACTTAAAATTCTTATTTGAATTGGTTTGTCAATTTCTTATTCCAAATCTATCCGAAATCTAATCCTTGGAAAGTGAAGTTGTTGAGCCACTTGCGGTTGGTTAGTTCTTGTGTGATTTGGATTAATTTGTGAAAGAACCAAAAGAGTGAGTTAGAGTGGTAAAGGCTGAAAAGTGTGAGCATATTAAAAAAAAAGTCTAAAATAGAGCAAACACGAGTGTTGAGTGTCATCAATTTGAGTGAAACACGTGAGGGAATGTGTGTGAGGAATTTTATTACTAACGAATTTTGTGTACATTGTAAACATGTCAAAAAATAAAAATCCTAAGGGCGGTGATTGTTGATAATGATGTTTGTGATAAGTCATTGGTAATTATGCGCTCTTTAAGCACGTAAGTGGAGGCATGCGAGAGATAATATTTTTCATATCCGATGTCACATCATCAATAATAAGGTCTATCATTTGATAATAGATAGGGGTAGTTGTGTCAATGTTGCTAATCCCGAGTTAGTTGAAAAATTGAGTTTTCTCATAATTGAACATCCTAAACCATATACATTACAATGGGTAAATGAGTATGGAAAAGTCGAGGTAAACAAACAAGTGATACTCGTCTTTTTCTATTAGGAGATACAAGGATGAGGTTTTTTGTGACATTTTACTAATGTGCATGGGTCATATTTTGCTAGGATAACCTTGGCAAGTTGTTAGAAAAATGACACATAATGAGTTTAGCAAGTAGATATTCATTTGAAATGGGGGGACGAAAAGTAACACTTGTTCCATTATCTAAGCAATTTTATGAGGACCAAATGAGCTTGAAAAAAGAAATTAAGAGAAAAAAGTTGAAAGCACTCAAACTTTTAGTCATAATGACGATAATGCTACTGTTGATTTTATGGGTGTTGAGAGCATTCAAATTTTTAGTCATGACGATGACTATGTTGTTGTCGATAAAGAGTTAACCAATGGTGATTATATGCCAAAGGCTGAGGCATCCAAATTCAATCTTAATCTAAGAGAACTAGTGTTTGAGGAGAAGTTAGGGAGTATTAAACGAGAAGAGTCTATGCTTATTGAAGACTTGGCAAAACAACAAAAAGAGCCTAAAGAGAACAAGTTTGAGAATCTTGTAGTCGTGCAAGAGGAGGAAGATAATGAGAAGATTATGGATGATCGGGAGAATATACCATATATTGAATTTATCCTTTTGGAGGATTCCAATGACAATAAAATCAAACCTGAATTTTTTTATCCATTATTTGTTTGTATTTTGTAGGATAGGTAAGTACATATGTTTTTGATACTTTGTTATTGCAAGATTTGAGGATGAGTATTCTCTAACCGAGGGAGTATGATGAGCATCAAGATCAAGATTCGAGGATGAATCTTTTTAAGGAATGTGGGAATGATGAGAATAAAGAAAGTCAAGGTCTGTATTGATGGAAACTAAGGAGCCAAATGGGCCAACAAGGTGTTGTCTCCAAAGGAGTCTAAGATGGCGAGTTTATAAGTCCATGATCTGATCTATTGCACATTAAAGACGATCCAATGATGTGGGCTAAGGTTAAAAAGCTTAAATGATGGAAACTATAGAGCTAAATGGACCAGCAAGGTGATGTCTCTAAGGAAGGTCAAAGATGGTGAATTTACAAGTCCAAGATCTGATCCATTACACATTAAAGATGGTCCAATGACCCAAGCTAGGGCTAAGAAGCTTAAAGAAGCTCTCCATGGGCTGATTCAAGAGCGTTGGGCAAAATGCACTTCTAAGGGTCCAAGGGAGCAATGGGTGCCATCTTAAGAGAGGGGGATCCAAGATTTGTCAATCTGATCCAAGTCCAAGATTGGACTCCTTAAATTATATTAGGCCTATTTTGTTATATCTAACTTAATTATAATTAGAACTAATTAATTAAGTTGGATTTGGGCTTAATGTTTTAAGCTCTATTATTTTTGTATTCTTTCGAGTCCATTAGGGTTTGTTTATATTCTCCTTAGATGGCAAGGACGTGTCTATCCTTTTAGGGTTAGGAGTGGTGTGTTTAGCCTATTTAAAGGCTGGTTTAGTTGTTTTTAAGATTGAACACAATAATTTTAAGAGTTAATAAATTTGAGAGGATTTTCTTCCTTTATTCTTTTGAGAACTAAATCTGACTTATCAAAGATTGCAACCCTTATGGTGTCTCTAAACTTATCATCCTCCATAAGGTGTGGTGTTCTTCACTCCATTGCATCATAGCTTTAGTTCTTGTCTCCTTATAAGCAATGAGTCGGGTTTCACTTATTATAACCTTGATTGGGCATGTTCTTAGGGTTGTTTAGTGACAAAGGTGTTTGGGTCTCTTGTCTTTATATGTAGGGTTCACATCATGTGTTAGCCAAGATAATTATTAGCCTATTTGTAAGTAATGTCTGGCCCTATTATGTATTTGAGATAATAGTATAGAAAGTGTTATATACTAACACATTGATCGTGGCACTATTCTCCTAAGGGTTGCTAGGCGCCTTGCCCCAAATATCTATAAGGATCGGGGAGCTAGTTAGATATTAAGCTAACCAATAAGCCATAATGCTCCACATATGGTGTTCATTAATATCAGCAACAATTATTCTACCCAAACCACTCGTCAATATTATCATATACTCCATTCAATGTTCATGTGCTATGAATCGTAATATCAGTCCATTGAAAACTAGATTTCAACTATTCCCTATTCCTTCTCTTATGATATCCTCAAGGGCCTTATTTAGCATATCAAGTGAAAGATTAAAAGCATCGAGTTAATCATGTCATACCACTTTCCTCTAATTTTATATTAACAATAATGAATATTTGATTAATAATCCTATACTAATATAATGTTTAACATATTTTTTGAATTATATTGGAAGAAATAGGTATGACATGATAGGGAGCATAACTATATGTATTAATTAAAATCATATGTAGAGCAACAAAGTTATTAATATGATTTGAGTAAGGTAACAATGGAAATTATTTTATAATAATTAATAGACTTATAGATTTGTAACAAGGGATTATATTTTACTATAGCCATTATCCATGGTAGCCTAACCCATAATAATAAGCTATTTGGGTTTATGATATTTATAGCTTTATCCAAATCTTGCATCTTAGGTCTCTCTATTATTATTACCCAAGGCTTGGATAATCCCTTGAGTCATATAATCTAAGATTGGCATGCCTCCATATTATAGGAACAATTGGTATACTCATTTAGAAATATAAGAGTGATTATAAATACTAAGAGAGATCTTAGGGATATATTGCCCTCCTATGGAAGATATTACCTCGGGGCAATAATAACTAGAGTACCCCTTTCATTTTTAATAATGGACGGGGTATCAAACTTTCTCGTCAAATATGACCAACTGTTCCATACTCCCATAATGGTAGTAATAACTATATTATTATTATAACCTATGATATATTCAGGTATATCATTACCTATTACTATATACTAATATGTGGAAGATAAACCAACTTCTATAATTTCACATCTCATTAATTAACCAATCTTTATGGGGACACGCTTCTATTAGGGACATAATATAAGGGAGAGTAACATGAGAAATGCACCTCCATTCTCTACCGAGCATTATAGGGTTATAGAGATCACAAAGCTAATCTCACAAACAATAGTATATCCTATCACTTATAGGGTAGTCCAATCAATGGTGAAAACTATAGGCATCACCAAATTAGGAATGTTATATGGTATTTGTTAGATCCGAAAGAGCCCAATTAACATGCTATCCATTGAGTAAATACCATTCATAGAGAATTTAGCACTATTATTCTTCTCTCGATAGAGGAACTTGATATACTATGGGGAGATATCCTTTTCTATAGGAGGGAAATAATTTATGAGGCATATCTCTAAAAATGGTTTGATATATTGCCATTTCCTTGCAATAAACTCTATCCTCGAGAGAGATCAATAAAATGTGTTATAATTCCTAATCACCAAGCTCGGTTAGTCCTCCTAGAATATTTATTATAGTATTACCTAGTCGATCTAATTATTTCCATAAGATATACTAGAATATATCGCAACCTATGAAACTTTAGATATCTAAATAACATGGATATGATTATTAGCATAAATATTAAAAAGTAAACATATCTCTTCCCAATTGTATTATATTTGATATTGGTGTGCTTAGATATTATTGGACCAAGATTTATGGATCACCTAAATTTGAATCCAGACTTATATAACTAATTATTATTGATTATGGATATTATTCACTCGATGTTTAATGGGATAAGATGAATAGACTATAAACTGGTATAACTCCATCTTGAATTTATCATATAATTGGTATATTCTATACCAAAATAATTTAAGTGAATCAATTGGCCCTCTTATATACTATGAGCACGATATTAGTATGTTATTAGCTAGATAGAGAAAAAGGCCCTAATAGAAAGGTTATGGACGATAATAGGATAATGTTACTATTGGGAAATCCTCAAAGATATCTCCCGATTACCATGAGATCATAGCCCATAATGCCAAATCTCTAAGGGGTTGATAATCTTGTATTAGCCCTCTATCCTTTCACTAATTAGCTAGGATTTGATGTTAGTGGGTATCAACCCAATATTATATAGGAGCAATAACTTCAGTATTAGATTACTCATTGGGCATAATGTCCACCAAAGGATAGAGGTGTATTAATATGTTTAAATTAGGGTATTACCCAATTTGTACATCTTTGCCATTATGCCTAATAAGTAATAAACTATTAGATATATCATTGGTAATTATTATATATTTTATGGTGTATATGCAAACCTCCAATCAAAATGGAATAATTATATTATATGTTACATAATATATAATATTATATTAATGTTAATGTGAGAATTTAGAAATTAATATGAGAGATGCTAGGGCACATCTCATAGAAGGCCTCCTTGGAATCATTATCCATAATGTTACAGACTTTAGTACAATCATATCCATATTTTGCATTAGATAGGTTGATGATAATGGTTAGCCTCTCTCATATTGTCATCAACTATTACGTGCACTTACATTGGGTTATTATGGGTCCCCTTGTTATGGACATGGTTTATTATTGTGCACTCAAATAGGCTAATTCTCCACCTTGATTAATTACAGGCTAATCCTCCCTCACCATATAAGGATCTGTTATAATAGTTTTCAATCCAATTCGAGTTGATATTAGGAATATTCCATCTAACTTGATGAACTATATCCAACCATTATAATCATTAACCCTATCCTCCATAACCACTATAATCCCACAAACATATTATATAAATTGGTTGAATTAATTTAACTATAATTAGTTTCAATTGACAATAATGATACCAATATCCTCCTTTTATTCAACAATCCTATATTATTATAATGATTGGAGTATTTACCTATAATTATTTTTTGGTACTCGAAAGTTATGTGGTGCCATCTACTATTGCAAATCCCTAATAAAGAGACATGGGGATTATTAGACATGTCGATATGGTTTAACCTAATATGGAGGATAGGGTTAATGATTTACATCTAACATAGTGTCCACCATATTAGGATGTCCTTCATAATTGGTTCCAAAAAAAGATCGATATTTTCCGTATCCTAAACGAATAGGGGTTTATTAAAATCATATAACCCTATCATATTGATAAATAAACCAATATATTGATTGATTACTCATTAGATAGTGATTATATTAATCAAAATTTGTACACTAGGTCAAGAGGGGAGATTTCCCATTATGAGGGTATTAGTTAAGTAATTATAAATTATAGATAACATTACACCGTCGATTATAAGGAAATTCATGATCTATACTGATCCCATAATTGGCATATACTAGGTCTCCTTACAACCTAACGTGTACTCTTATCTAACTCCTTTAGCATACAAGGAATGAACCATGACCTTAGTATGAGAGAACTCGTAATAGAAGTCACCTAATTGGGAGGCCAATAGTTGTCTACCTTGGCTTCTTAATAGCCTCTATTAAAGTGGGGAAGAGTATTAGTAAAATTCCTAGAGAAACGAGTATAATTGGTACTAAATTACTATTACTATAATCAACATGGTTCACAATAGAGGTATTGGTTTATGAAAATTATAGGGCTCAAGATTAGATGCCCCATGCCCTAAACTATTTGGTATAGCCCTAATGGCGTATGATATACCTAAGGATGATCATTTTAGTACCAATTATATGGGGATAACTATGATAACTATGATATTAATCTCATAGTATTTTATGGGTCGATCAGATAAGGTCATAAATGAATGAGGTATTTGAGTATCTCTTTTATTCCAAACAATTTTAATTAGTCCCATTAGTGTAGCCCCTATTTATGAGAGAGTATTAGGTCACCCGTTAACATTAGAATGGACTATAACTCATATGCTTACGTATATGAGTATCACTTTATAATGAACCCATATTAAGACAAAGGTTATCATACATAATTGGATATTAGGTCGGGGGTAGCTGTCCACTCAATTACACCTAGTTATTTTATAATAACCCCTAAAAAGTATTTAGGCAAACTCTTAAACTAGTCTATATGATAGATCGTGATCTAAGGTAGTTAGATATTAATCTATACGCCTATTGAAAAATTAATGGTTATAACTAGGTTAATATGGAGGTTATCTTCACTTATAGTAATAATCATAATATAGACTTATAATTGTCCCTATGATACACATGGACTATGGAGAGACTTCTCTTTAAGATTTCAACTCTTGTATTCGGTCGCCCTACACAATAGAGTAGTTCAAATCCATTCTATATATATTAACTTGATAAGGCTATATCATGTTTGTTCCCACTCCTGTTTTGGGTCATTCTTACTAACATTAGTTAAGGTGAAACATTTAATATGAGTAGCATACCATCTAAGAGTGGAACATAATGAGGGTTTATCCCTATTTGTAATTAGGGAAACAATCATTTGCTATTCTTGGTTAAGGGTTATCCTATACATTAAGATATGTCTAAGCCATATATTTCACCAACGTTAGTAAATTCACGTTGTACATAATATTAGGATAAAATTCATACCTTTTCTTAATTATATTGGACTACTCTTATTAGGGTCTTTTCTTAGTTAGAGTATACGCTATAAATAGGTAATAATTATAGAACATATGTTGCGAGCTCTCTTATAGCACTCAATCCATTAAGTTGATACAACCCTCCTAAATATATGTATCCATATGGTAATTTACACTACCTATCTGATAGGCTATCTAAACTATTTACTATATTATGTTATACTAGAATTATAGCATCCTTATCACAATCTTGAGTAAAAGACAAGTTATTAAGATAGAGTGGGCCATTATTGTCACAATTTCTATTTCCCAACCTTTAATAATTTTTTTAAATACGCATATCTCCTTAGGCAACCTATTAAACATATATAACAAACTAGGTGCATATCACTAACACGGTTAGTATATAAGCTAAGCTACCTTTAGCCATGGATGTTAGATAGCAAAGGAATGGTTACCCTTCGAAGAATCCTTATATATTAACATAGGGTATATGAACCATTCATATGAAATTAGCCCTATCCTTCATAACTCAAATACCATATAATCACTCTATATAGATACTCGAGTTTGGAGTAAAGATAATAACTATTAATTAGCTATATGACCATATCAAACTAGTTAAGATTGTTTGATAGCAATCACATCGAAGAGAGAGATTGTTCTTATATAGCCCTTAAAGTAAGTTCATTAGGACATATACATACTCATGTAACCTACACAAATAATTGAATCTCTCTCTCCTTCCACCTGTTTGCATGGTTATTACCATAAAAACCCGTCTATTGCATAGGACTAATATTATGATATATATCCCATCTATTATAACCAATAGGTTTCCCCTGTCTTCTAGGCATAATAAATTCATTTTATAAATCGTCTATTTATATTAGAAACCATTTATAGGTATCATATATAATTCCGAGAATAGTCTTTAACATAAAATAAGCCCATTTATATCCTCTATGTATATTGTTATAGTTGATATTAAGGGCTATATTAATCGAGAAAGATTAGTCAATCATTATTTTTTATGACCATTTGGTGGTGGCCAATACGGTTAATTATATGTTATTTGTTAACTAATTTAGGGGACCTCCCGAGTTCATCGATTTATTGATGGTATTCTATAATGGAGACGGCCTATTACTAACCAATTAGAAGATAAACCAGCCTAAATTCATATTATTGTTGCTAGACAATAATGCTTACTAATACATTATTCGAGGGACCTATCTAAGGTTGTACATAAGGGTATTTATTCTCAAAATCCTAATAGGTCCTATTGACAATATATTTCTTACAGCCATTCGGATTAGCTCTCTATTTAATAGTTTATCTAGGGGTAATCGCACTATTTGGAATAACTATTATGTGTATAAGGGTGAATAAAATTTTGTATAGGGCCGAGCATTATCCTTGACAATTTGGAATATCATAAAGGGATTATTGTGCCATCGAATAATAGGTAATAATTGTAGCCTATCATATGTATACTTTGTGTAAGAAGGGTAAAGTAAATAAATAAATAACTAGTATGATAGTAATGAGTGGATACCCAGTTATAGAGAAATATGATCTTGTGAAAACTATAAATTGTGTATTTTTAGATGGACAATATCACCGTAGGGGATCAATCCGTTAATAATAGAGCCTATTGATGTATATTGAGTGGTCATAATAGTTGGCAAATATTCCTCTAATTAGTAGGGTACCTTCAATATGCTTGGTTTATACTTCTGCCCATTATAAATTAAATCACCCAATATCTTTTTGATAGCCCAATAAGTTACATATAGATGCTAAGTTATCACCTCATTCCATATATTTATTAACGCCAATATAATTAAGGTTTCCATGAAAGAACCATAATTATTGACTACTCTCCCTTTCATATTGATTAAAATTGGATAATCTTGTTAGGTTTTGAACACCCCATTATTGCCTAAGTCAATTAAATACCCATTATAATTGAGTCCCATAATTTCCTATCTTAAATTAGGTATAAATGATTGCTACCTAGCACAGATTACCCATATCCCAACATATTTAGGGAATTAAGTAATTTTTTTTGGCCCATACTTTATATATAGATTTGGTATATAAAAGGTAATCCTCACCCATATTAAGGGTATATATACACTCTTTTATGATATAATAATTATGCTAAAGGACCCCAATAAGCAATCCCGATAGAATATTAATATCCAAAGTGCACAAAAATACCATTTGCCTTTATGGTGTTATGCAAACCTCTAACTATCACGCCAATAGTCTATTTATATTTAGTAACCTCTAATTACTAGGTGTCATGATACTATATATAGACCAAATATGCTGCCCTTTCTAGATGATCTTCCCCAATTAAATACCCATATATATTTCGGTCACCAATATTAGGCATAGCTATAGACCAATATTTCCCTCACCTTGGAAAAAGGCATAATTTCAAACTATTTTATAGAGGGATGCTTAAGCTATCGAATCTTTTAATGACAATTATATGAGCTAGCCCATAAGGTATTCTAATGGCACTCGTAGATACTTATGGTAAGGGATAACTATTGGGCCTCCACCTAACCTTGGAAAAGGCATAATTTCAAACTATTTTATAGAGGGATGCTTAAGCTATCCGAATCTTTTATTGTCAATTATATGAGCTAGCCCATAAGGTATTCTATTGGCACTCGTAGATACTTATGGTAAGGGATAACTATTGGGCTCTCCACCTAATAGATTTATTTGATACGTTTGATAGGTTAATGGGTATAAATGGATTATAGGGTAACAATGGTCGATATAAGAGTACCTCAATTATCTCCTATTCTATGGGTATATTGCAATATTCCCGATACTATTATAAGCTTAATATTGAGAGATAACAAATTTTTTCATTAAGATAAATCAGCTCCCCCTCTCTATCCCCACCAAATTAGAAGTTCTATTATATGTCAATAGTGAGTATATAATTAGTCTAACATAGGATATACAACACTTGGACAATAAGTAAGCATTATCTCCATCTCATTGGAGATATATAAACAATCATTGTCCTATTCCGTGGCTAATGAGGATACCTTTCATATGGGGATAATTATATACACTCGGAGCAAACAGTGTAAATTATGGCCCTTGCTATATAAGCTATATTATACCATTAGAAATATGATGTGCCTTGGATTATTTTGGAAGTCAAATATACTATTAGGAGAAGAGTGGATTACATTGATAAAGATAATAAATTCTACTGGTGCATCTAGGGTATATATTAACTAGGGCCCATATATCCCTAAGATCTTTCTAGTTTACTATCCTTTATAATTGTGGCACTCGATTATGATATTGTGCATATCTAATCATTATGTCAATCTACGCTTATTTTTCCTATGGTATTTTGTAACGGAGACGCCCATTAATTCCCTCATGTAATTATGATATTGATAATTACATTAATACTAGGGCATTTTTTAGGGAGAGTATATAATATACCTTATTCAAATATCTCCCTAGTATCCAAAAAGATGAATTCTATGCATCTCCCTATGTTATTAGGATTTAACATGCGTGACCTTGTCAATTATATCATGATATATTCCCATTTGGTTATTTATTAATTTGGGGAATAGTTTCCTACCCCTTATATATATGAACCTAAAGATACATATGTCTTAATTATATTATAACTGATTATCATATAAACCGAGTAATCTCTCTAGGTTAATGCACTCGTATAGATATTCTCGACAAGGTACAAGAGTATTTTCATCAAACTTATTAGCTCCTTATATCATCTATGGTGAATAGATTATGATTCAATGGCCGACATTTTAAATATAGGATAGAATGTATTAAGTTAGATTGCCTAGGGGTAATCATACTATTTGGAATAACCTATTAGGTTGGACGGATCCTATTAAACATAATAATGTCGTGATATCCTATCTCGTAAAGCACTCAATCTATTGAGAACATATTGTGCTTAATAGATTGCCCATGTTTAATAGGTTCCCTTAGAATAATATCCCAAAGAATATAGTGGGGTATTTACAATTATACTGATATAATCCCATATATAATAACCCAATTTACTATAGGAATATTCACTACGATAACCTATTTAAGGAGGTATATCTTTAATCGCAAGTATAAAGGGAAAGAGAACGCCCAACGCCCATGAGGAAGATAGAGAGAGCCCATTTCCAAATTGTATATCCAAATTGAGGTAGCTAATTAAGGAAACTATTTGTATTGGATGATATATTTGGATTATATAATTCCCATTATTTTAGGACATGGACTAGGCACTTTTCTCCTAATGGCCAATTACGACCGTGCTATCCAACCAAGCTATACTCATTAGTATAGGACTAAATCGAGGGCCAATTCTTGGTTATTTATACATCCAAGAATTAGCTAAACATTCAATATCACTATTATGTGGTTATGACTAATGAGAGAGAGGGAGAATATTGGTTTCTATATATTAACAATATTATGTTGCAATAATTAGCTACCAAAGGATGGTATTTTACCTTCATTGTATGACCATTCTAAAATATTAGTGTTCCCCAGAATTGACCAATATGGTACCTTTGGTCATATAAACTATATTAACGATCTAAAGAAAGTTGGTATATTTTCTAATAAAATATATGGCTACTAGAGGATATTTAGTAAGAGTAAATAGTTATTTTAATGGTTTTCCATAAACAAGGGCTATAAATCATTTATTACATGTTGGAGCCTACTTGGTTATACCATACAATTACCTATTCTCTTAGTACATACTATTTGATATATAATATTAGGTGATAATTAAAATCATAGCAATCTCCAGAGATTCATGATAACCATACACGTATGGGTATGATTATAACTAGTACGATAGACTAGCCCTACTCTCCTTTTCTCCTAATAAATTAGGAGAAATGATAGAAATTATGAAAAAATTATAATCCTATAGAAATTAATTCACTAAGAGGGCTAATCTATTGATTTATATCATACTATTAATCAATTGACCAATACCCCTATTCTTAGTGATTAGCTAATATTAAGAATCTTTTCCTTAGTTATGATACCTAGCATATATTTTTACTCCGTGGGTAGTTCTCCAATAATTAATGTCTAAATAATTAGTGCATTTGCACTTTTAATGGTATATATATCAAATTTGGCCATCCTATTTTCAGCCTATCTTTGGTAGTGAAAGGTGCAATTTATTAAGTGAAATTCCTATTTTGGAACTTTATAACAATATAATCCCACAATTATTTAGTCCATTACTTTATATTATCCATAATGAGAGAGGGACATATTTCCCCCTATAACTTGATACACCTTGTAGATATATAAATACATCATCATATATTACCACCCAAGACATAATTACAATTAATGATAGAATACCAATCACATATGGCCCTCCCCCTATTAGATCTAAGCCGAGAATTTAGATCGACTAATACGGATAATATAAACTATCCCTTTAATTGAGTTATCAATACATTATTACTATTCCCATTTATCTATCCCTAAATGATATCCTAATATATCAACATTGAGGGAAATATTTATGTTCAAAAGGAAATATTGGAATTACCATATAGATGTCTGAAAATAGGATAACATAGGCTCTTTTCCCTTATGTTATAGAAGTTCTATAATACTATTGGATTAGTCATACTATAAGAGTTTTATTCTAAATGCTCAATTCTAGTCTTGACTACAATTATTTCCCATAATCAGACCTATTTTATATACATAATTATAGGGGTATTCTCTCTAAATATAATATGGTTTATATAATCTAGATTATTAATAGTTTATAAAGAGGGGGAATTCCTCAAGGCCCTATCAATATAATTAACGAAGGGGTTTGAAAGTTACAATAAGAGTACCCATTGGAGCTAAATGTTCCTAATATGAAAAACTTATCGTGGCTTGATAGATCATAATTGACAAGGTAATATTATAGGGATAATTTATTCTTGGTATATCAACACTAGTTAAATGAGTAATCCCTAGATTAACATAGGAAATAACCCCGATGAATATCCTTGTCATTTTGTAATCAACAATAAGGGTTTTAATTATCATTTGAAATTATAGATCAAATGGTATGGACTAAGAGAATAGGTAATTATGCGGTATAAACAAGCGAGGCTCCAACGATGTAATAAATGATTTATAGCCCTTACTAGAATTAGGGTTATTTCCTATTTACAATGGTAATTGAGTATGTCATCAAGGTCACTATTATAAGGGTGATCATATGTGGAGAGTCATTCTAATTAGGGCAACATAATATCATTTGTAGCTAATATCGATAATTTTAAACAATAGACTACGACCATCACTAGAAAAAGATAGAGAGGGAGAGGTAGAGTGGGAGAGATACTTGAGAAGAAAATGCCTTAACCATCTATGTTATGCCTTTCTATTAGTAATAACAAAGTAGGATATTGGCCTATTAACTTATAGAATTGTAAACTAGCTGATATATGAGTAATACTATCCGTATTGGAAATGATAGTACCAATATACTAACAAGGGTATTGGATACCGTCATAAAATGGAAAACTATCTATTATGTCATCTAACTTGAGGTATATTCATCTATACTAACTATCCGAATGTTGGATTATAACATCCTACCCAATAGGTTAATACCCTCATTAAGCATTATACTTATATTATTAGATGGGAGAGTTTCCTATGGCTTATGATCAAAATGGTAATATCCTATTTACCATGGTAATTGAATAGGCCATCAAGGTTACTATTATAAGGTTGATCACATGTGGAGAGTCATTATAATTAGGGCAACATAATATCATTTGTATCTAATATCAACAATTTTAAAGAATACACTATGACCATCACTAGAAAAAGATAGAGAGGGAGAGGTAGAGAGGGAGAGAGGGCTCAAAATTATAACCCTTTAAGAAGAGTTTGTCGATTATAAATTAACAACTAAGGTAAACATACTTGTTAATCAATAGGTACTGCTTATTTATCATAGGAATCAGAGAGGAAAGATTAGTCATCTATCAAGTAATATAAGATATGGTAAGGAAATATATATTCATGTTGATCATGATTATACTACTATTGATATAGAATAACCATTCTTACTATTTACTACCGACAAGATGGTACACTATGTTCTAGGCATATCTACTGATATCTTAGGAGATATCCACACAATTGACCTTAAATATTTTATCTCATATAGGTAAATGACCAATTCGAAGTACTATGAGTCACCATCTTTATTCTTGCTTAACCATGATATTGGGAAATGAAAAAAACATAAGATCATATTGGAGAGAGATTGAACCTATATAAGGCCATCTCCCTTAGTATAAGTTACCCTTGCTTAACCATGATATCGAGAATTAAGGCAGAGTAGATAGGTTTCTTGAAGTAAGGTGTTAGGTATATAAGGTTAATTCACCTTCATATGGACCTTTATTTCACCATATTGGTCATATCATATTTGATATGATCCTTGTTTAATGAGTATAGGATTACTTGAGAATAAATTTGAGGGTCCTAGAGATTAGTTATGTCAATATAACTGTCTTTTTACAAATGGTACAATAGAGAGACCCAATCAAGATCAATCATATATCCCCTAAAGTTCATTAGAATGGGCTTTAAAGTATATTGTTATAGTGGCATAATATTATGTTTAATGCCAATGGGATATTGACTATAAATAACCATGAGATTAAAGAAGGAGAGATAGTAATGGCACATATCCTATCAGTGGTTTGGTAGATATAATTGACAAAGGTAATATGCCTAGTCCTCCTATAAACTAAGTATGTCGGGTAAAGCTTCATTATCATGTGAAAGCCCCATTTATATAAGATATCTTTAATATACTCTAAAGATATTGGATAAGATCATTTATAGGCCATTATAATGATCAAATTAATGTATCATTAGGTTTGTTCTCATAATTATATTATATTATCTATAATATATTCCAAGTAAATGGAATACCTAATTGAAGATTAGGTCAAGATAGTCATATCTCATAACCTATAATTAAGATTAAGTCTTTATTAACTCAACAACATGATTTAATAATTAATTAGGCATAACTTGAGAATACCAAATAAATCTTTACCGAGCCCATCCTTGTATAGTAACTCGCATAATTAAGTAGTTTCCCATATCATAAGTAATAATTATTAATAATCTAATGGTGATAAATTCAACGAGAGGGAGTGATGGTCATTCCAATAAATGATAATCGGTTTACTCTCCTCTAACTTACTCTCTCTATGTCTTACTTAAATCCTATAAGTCATATCAGGAGAATGATGGCCTATCTTATGGAATGATCCATGGCTAATGAAGGATAAGTTAACCATAGTTATTAAATATCTTTGATTTAATAGGGGACTCTACATGATATTTTAGTCATAGATTATTAATATGAGATGGAGAGATTAATAAGCATGGTTTAAATCGATTCAACACTATTAGTTATTATCTCCAAATATATGTAGTTTGGGAGGTGATATAGGTAATGATATTGGTAATCGATCATGTTATTAAATCGGTCTTTTCATAAAAGTCACACCTAGTTTACCTATATATTCGAGGCTCATATTCATTAATCATAATTATAGCTAATTGAGAGTCGTTACCTATATCACCTCCCAAACTACATATATTTGGGAATAACATAAAGAGGGAGAAAAGTGACAAATAATCATTAAACTAGTTTAATAACTATGATCGATTAATTATGAAATTGGTAAGCATACATCTTCTATTTAATTCCGTGTTGTTTATATGAGAAAATCATATATTCAGATATGAGTTCATTATTGACCTATTCTTATATAAGGAGAATACTAATATCGAGCACTAATAGATAAGTTTTTAGATATTCATACTCTAGTAACAATGATAGATAACCCATTATAATTCACATCACATGATATTACCCTATCGATATGAACCATTATGCCTAATGAGTAACACCAATAAACGACAAAAGTTGATGGCCTATTCTTATCTTAATAGGTTGACCCTATTTGTAGAAACCAATAATATAAGGTTTGGCTTGAATACATAAAGAATTGGGCAAGAAATAGATGACTCCTATTCTCAAGCTTAACTCCAATGTTTATAATGTTATGTATATGGTAAAATAATATAGAATAGCTTATTCACATCTTATAGCCTATTATTCTTATGCCATAATATAAATTTACCATATTTTATGGTGTATTCATCTAACATAGTGTCCACCGTATTAGGATGTTATCCACTTATCGATAAGACTAAATAGAGCCATCTATTTATAATAGTATGACTAAAAGGGTATTTTACCTTATAAAAGGTCACCCTATAGCTAATAATTATGAGAAACCATCTTTAAATTCCCTTTAGTTATCAACATGAATTAACTATAATAATCCTATTTATCATATAGTTAATTCAGGCTACAAATAGAATGTAATATGAGAGTGGGGCAATTAATAGTGTTAATTATTATGGGTGCAGATTACTTGATCTATTTTTATACCAATATCGCATCCAATAATTATGGGTGTAGATTACTTGATCTATTTCTAGACCAATATCGCATCTAATAATTATGAATCTTGGTATCAATTCGATGCCTTTAGGAATTTGAGAGATGAGGAGTGAGAGGAAGATAGAGAGAGAGAGATAGATTTTGATGAAATATTTTAGGGATATAGAAATCATTCCCTTATAAGTTGAGAGAGAATGATCGAGCATATTGGATCAATAATCAAGGATGAAAAATAACTTTATTTAGGATTTTTGTGTACCATTACCAGATATAGAGAATAATTCACAGGTTTCTATAAAGGATGCATCTTTTTGGATTTACCTATATGGACCACCTTTTCTAAAAGCACTTGAAATTATTAATTATGAGCAGAATGCCAATTATAATAAACTTAGCTGGTTGCAGTAAATTATATCAAGGTATAAATTTAGTGATTATTCCTCTATTGAGCTTATTAAGTTAAACTAGTTATGCCCTAGAGTAATGGTACAGTTCATGTATTAGACATTTTCAGATCTTGGGAAAATATATTAATGTTATATAACCATGATAGTAGTTTGACAATGAAGTCCGAACAACCTTGGTTGGACCTTTCTCTCCGATTGAGCAAGGAGTATACTTTTTATTATATCTCCTTTTTATCAAGGGCATAAGTAATATATCAATTGTTAATAATAATATAAGGGGTTCCCTTTAGAATCATTTCCCCTTAATAATTACAATTGATATATTACTCATGCCATTGATTAAAAAGGAGATATAAAAATAAATCTTTTAGTATGCAGTAGGATGGAGATGAGTATTCAACATGTTAAGCATTCTATAAAGATGTTAAACGATTAAGAACGATGAATATATAAAATAATATTATCAAAAATCTTATATCTTTATCCATTGGTTAGAGATTTTCTCTTCAATCAATCTAATTAATCTATAATAGACTAATCAATATCTATTCTTTCCCTCTTATTTAAAGGCTTAACAAAAATATATATTTCTAAAGGAAGATCGAGAGAGTAACTCATTTATATATTAGATAACCTAATATTGGGTGAGAATATAGCCAATATACTAAAAGATATCTCTGCTATCTTTAACACTATGATGATATTCCTAAATTTCTCACATACCTTCATTTTCCCCCTCTTGTCTATTGGGGTTCATAAGAGTGGAATAGGTACATTATCAATAGTAATCGATCTTGACAAGAGATGCCCTTCACGTAAAAATATAGTTTGCCAAGGATGAATCATAACTTATGGATATTATTCACCAATTTAATGATATTAGGAACCATCTATGTCCATTATCCCCTACACAATAAACTATACTATGAATATATCGGTCCCTCTTGTAATGGAATAGTTCTTTCATGGACAACCTAATTATATTTATACGGTTTATAGCTCAAATCCGTTTTCCCTATCTAGTATTGGGTTAATATATAGATATTATACCTACTAATAACCCTAATTTATCATAATGGGCCATTTGTTGTCGATTGGTTTATTTATGTGTGTATGTGTAATATAGTGGCCATTGACTAGATTGGGCCATCAATAAGGGATATTGTAATAGCCCTAATATTGAGGTGGCTATTTCATTGAATTATTACTATATATACTAGAGTTCTTATAAGGAGATTATTATCAATTTAATGATAATGATCCTCCATTAGTTATCTTTACTATATTAACCATAATGGTCACTCGTTAGTTAAACCTATGGTTTGTAAGCCGATACCAACTTAGATTGAGTGTTAATGGTCCCTATCTAATACCTTTTTCTAAGGGTTGGCCACCAAATTAAGTACTCACCTAGTGTTAATTGGGCCATGATAATCTCCTTTTATATCCTTATGCTATGACTCAATGGTTCCACGGATATCCATATGGTGAAAATATGAGCTTATTAGTACCTCGATAATTTTAAGTACCCTAAACTTAATGATTACAAAGGTGATAGGACTAACTACCATCATATCAAAGATTTATTTTGTATTGATGTATGCCATTGTTAATACTCATAGGTCATTATTGGCTCCATGCGTATGACATATATAGGATGATATAATCCCTCTTGCTATCAGTAATTATTATTAATGTCAACGAAATTAATCTATTAATTCCTCCTATTGAATAAAAATATCTTATTTCTAATTTGATCAACCAGAGGGATTATATCATCCTATATGTGTCATATGTGTGGAGCCCTCATAAAAAGGCTATTTATCTTGTGCAATTCAACAACCAAAATGACTATATCAAAACAAATAGGTAGATCAATTATCAATGTCTTATATTATTAAGGCTATTAGTCCTATACAATTGAAAGGAGGTACATATATCTATAGTCCTATTATCATAGCAACGGACCTTTTACTATAACGAATTAATACACTATGTGGTACTAATTCTAATATTAGAGGGAGAGATAGGGGAGAGTTGAATCCTACCTATTCCTTATGAAGCTAAAAGTAAGGATAATATTATTAAGTTATGGAAAAATTACATCATCTATAAACAGATTTAAATCGGTTTACTTGCCTTTCATCATAAGAAGGTGGAAACAAATAATCACTTATAATATGTGCCAAATTATCAAGTTGTCTATTATTAGAGAGGCTCTATTTGATCTTTGATTCCTACAACGATGAGTCAAGATGGATACGATGAGTCACGATGAATGTTGTAGCACTTATTAGTGTATCTTTAATGGAAGTAACAATTGATTCCCACTCTAAAGTAAGTAAATATAACAGCCTAGTTAATCAAAGCTCATAACGAAATTATGAACATTTAATATGTTACTACCACTGATCATAATTATTATACAAGGAACCTCAATGATTGTATCATCCTAGGTAAATAAGTCCTATAACAAATATCAATTATTAGAGTTGAAAAGACCATTTTATGTTTTTTGTATTCTCCTAATAAATAATATTATTTTATGTTAGTCTAATATAATAATTTGATATCGATTAGCGTCTTATAATTAGCAATGGTGATATTATTACAACAAAAACTTAATATAAGTGGGTAATTATATGAGATTCCCATAGACTAATATAGGAAATGACCTCATCATAAAAAGCAATTCCAATAGCCTTTTCACTATGACCCAAACAATAGGGTGTCACTGTTGGTGCCCAAGATCCAACCATGTTTGGATGGACCCAAATTAATGTATTATTGCATCATTTAATAAAGAAGTCATTCTATTAAATCTTATGTTTATATGTTGATAAATTCATTAGAGTTAGATAGAAGTCCTTATGATATGCATTTGCAATAGTGATTGATCGAAATATGTGAGATAAACACTAGTGCACATAAATGATATCATTAAATGTCCTAAGTCATAGCATTGTCGAGAATAAACATTGATAAATATGGATAGACTTATGAGTGCTATGCTCATGCTATATGATAGCGAGTAAGAGATCTCACACCTATTAGCATGGTGATGCCAAAGCAAGCGCTTAGGTGATTTATGTTAGAGAACATATCACTTGACTTGACTTGCCATGAGAACCCATTTTGTTTTAGCCTATGGGAATCTCATACGAGATAGGTACAAATGATCCTTAGACTTGAACTCATCATGGTTATCACATTAGAGGACTTATACACTTTGACACTCATTTCGATGGACCTATTAATGGGTTGCACATGGGTGATTTGTTAGGTGCACTAGGAATCCAATGGAGATAGGTGTATGACTAAAATAGGACATGTGATTCCTTATATGCTCGAAGGAGTTATCACATTGCACTTCGATAAATGTCCGCTCAAGAAATCTATGGCTACGGTAGGAGTACACCAATAGAGCATAGTTGGTTTACTCTAAGAGCTAAGACATTTGAGAATCAAAGAAAACTTATGTGATCATAATCGAACAAGACTAATAACCAAGTTCGAGATCACACTCGTAATAAGTTGACATGAGGACTCGAATTATATGGTAACCATGCTCATAAAAGGTAATAATGGATTAACTAATCCTCCTAGAGAATTGGGTAGTGATGATGCCTTGCTAGAGGCTAATCTTGATTTATGTATCAAGAGATTAAAGAGGAGTCTTTTATTCTCGATACATTACCAACATATCTAGGAGCCTATTGAGTCATATGCATAAGTTTAAGTATTCGCATTACAAATGAGAAGCAAAGATATTGGAAAAAGTTTCCAATTATAAAAGTTTCCTATCTTTGAAAGAGTTTCCAAAATGGAAATTTTTAAAAAATGAAAAGTTTTCTATTTTAGAAATAGATTTCCTAATTTGGAAGTTAGTTTTAAATTTGGAAATAAAGAACCTAAAAGGAAAGGAGTTTCCTAATTCGGTTAAAGGGTATTTTGAAAAATTATTTCCTAATGTGGACTCGCTAAAATAATCTAAAAATATTTATTTGGATAGTCCAAATAAATTAATTGAGCTAAAATAGTTTTGGCCCATTAGATTTAATTAAAAAGCTCAAAGATAATTTTGATGGGAGGATAAACATCAACCTTATGGGATAAGGATGAATGTTTTAAAGATAAACATTAACCTTATTGGATAAGGTTAAATGTTTTAAAAGATAATGATCAAGTAGTCCACATATAAAATAACTTCTCATCCTTAAAGGATAAGAAAGAATAACCTAGAGTCCTTTATGGACCAAAACCGGCCCTCTCCTTGTCCTTCAAGGACAAGGAAACTCTTCCCCTATAAAAGGGAAAGGTAATGATCAACCATAGACTATTTTGGCCAAGCTAGAAAGGAAAAGAGAAATTTGGCCAAAAGAAAAAATAGGGTGGGAAATTTCGGCCAGTCTTAAAATCACCTATGGAACATGGCCAAGAGAGAAAATAAAAGAGAAAATAGTTTTCTCCTAAACCCTAGCAAGAAATACTCTTTCCTTCTCCTTGAATGTTGTCGTACGAGTTACCTAGGATTGATTTCTAGAGGAAATACTTAATCGAAATGGTGGAGCTAGCGGCCCATTAATTCCGAGTGCTTCTTAGTGGATATTTGGGCTGCATTGATCATCAACGAGAGGTTGGACACTAGGATGGCTAATCAAAGAAAAGAAACTTAGATCTAGGCTACAAGAGGTAATCCTTTACTTTCAACTTATTATTTATATATGTATGATTAGTTGATTCAACGACATGATCTTGAGCCCTTAGATAGAGGAAAAGTTTTTAAATATTCCGCACGTCTATAGAATGCATAATCCTTCATAGGGATCATACACTACTTCAATAAAACCATTTTAGTGTTATATTCAAGGAATTGCTTTTAGAAGGAGGTCATTTCCTATATTAGTTATCAATTACTAATTAGTCTATGGGAAAATATGGTATTTTTCCTACAATGATACTAGTATAGCAAGTGAATTAGAGATTATTACCTAACTTGCTCAAATTAATTGACCGCTAATTATATTAATCATCTCTATATTATAATTTATCCATAATATTAACAAAAGTATTAGCTATGTAATTAAACCTTAATAGTCCCTTCTTATAGGTAGGACGTTACATTCTAGCCCCGCGTAGAGTCCCATCGAAATAGTCCCTTCTATATTCCCTCTCTATCTCTCCCTTTCAGCTAGGGCCAATAGGCCCAAATTGTATAACTAAATGAGGGTATATATCAAACAATTATCATTATTGTTTGATATATACCCAACATTTATTGTGATGTTAGTTGAGAGGAGATAATAAACTAGAATGTTCAAGTAAGTATCAAGGGATAACTAATGGGAATGTATTTTTACAGCTATAAAGAGATTGGTATAATCCTTAAGGTAGCATCATCCCAATTAAAGAGGACAGCCAATTAACAAAATAACCTAATCAAATATAACATCCAAGATTAATACAACTTGTTACCTAGGTGTATATTTATTAACGCTAAGATACCATCATGGAAAAAAGAGACAAACATCACAATAATTATATTATGAGGATGGTAAATTTTATTAACGAAAGTTAAGACAAATTCCTTGAATTGCCTCATGATTAACTATACCAAATTTATGGTTATGAAGTGGATAACACGGATAAGTGAGTATCCATTAGTATAGGATAAAACCATTCCCCCTTAAGTTCATATTTAATACTATATTTATTCTAATTACCAACATGATTGATTCTCAATCTGTTTTCCCCTATACCTTTTATAATCCTAATTGAGTTCAAGACGGATAGTTACCGACATCCTATATCATTATAAGATTCCCCCTTAGGGAAATCATTGAAAATAAACAATTATAAATTAACCTTTCATGTTAATTGAGTGAATAGGTATAAAAATATTATTAATCAATTATAATGGGTAATAACGAATAGGTATTTATCCCTCTTTCTCAAAAAAATCTTGAGAATGTTAACATAGGAAGAATATTATGATAATATACAACTATAAAATTATTTGACTACCGAGTGTATTTAAGAATTTCCATTTCATGTTAATCTTTTAATCCATTTTTATAAACATTACAGTTGAGCATCAGAATGTATTATGACTATAACAATTGTGCGAAGTTTACTCGTTGATATTCTCAAGTCCCTCCGAGAGATAATTTCACCTATGAGACCATAGTTTAACGGATTATAAGCTATAAGGATCTATTTCAAAAAGGATAACCTATATCTCCCTAATTCTTACTTACATTCATTGAAGCGTGAGGATAGATCATAACAAAGTGTTTAATTAATGATAACCAATTATTTTAGGCCATATACTAGCTAGTAATCTCCTTAATGTGGTGTATTATGATCCACTTGGCTCTCCTTATACCCAAACTAATAGGATATGATATGATCAATTAGTAAACTCTCTAAACAATGATGGGGGCCTATAGATTAGGGAGAGCCAGATTTAGCTACGTCCAGGGTACAAAGAATGTGAGTTCATCCTATAGTTGAAAAATTAGACATGGTGCCTACGTGATATAAAACTATTATGTTTCACAAACTATCCATAATTTATTAATGAGGTAGGGAGGTAATTAGCTATCTAGGATAAATTGGATAAATAATCAACACATTGGTCTAAAAAGCGTAATATTATTTATAGATAAGTGACTAGCCTAAATCATGATACCTAAAGAGGACAAGATGAGAATAACGTCAACTCAATAAGCATTTACATCTATATTATGAGTATGTAGACATTGGGCATAATAGGGGCCAACACATTGGGACCTAGTAAATATCTATTGTTAGATTATAGTGAGTCCCCTGAGAGAGAGAGAGAGATTAGCACTAAATATAGTGTAACCAAGTTTGTTATAACTTCAAACTTGATTACGGGAATAGGACTATATTTACTCTTATAATAATTGGTTATATAGGCATCACCCAATACTAGGCCCTATATTTACCCTTATAGTAATTGGTCATACAATTATAGTATTGAGACAATATATAGTCTAGGATTTTAAAAGCATTTTAGTGATTTGATAATCTTTACCAAGGATTGTACTACCTAAACTATATAAAATATAATATATAGCAAACCCATTAGTCTTAAGTGTTCCTATATGTAGGATATTTTGTATTATACCCCCATGATAACTATAAAATATTTTAAAATGATTAACCCGGCTAGGGGCTATCCATTACGTTAATGAATAATCCTAACCAATTATAATCTTCACCTTCAAATGGTTAATTTATCCCTCATTAACCATGGATCATTTCAATGATAGTTATTATCCTTTAATAATGGATATAGCCTTAGTGCTAGGAAGGATAAGTTAATGGAAAGAGGCATGCCATTAATGATATATCCCTATAATGAAAATTCAGCTCGGAGAATTACCCCTAGGTCCAATAATAATTAATATGAGGTCCCCATTATCAAAACTATTATAAACATCTCTTGGATTACCAGAGTTACCCCTTATGTTCCATTGTGTATTATGATCATTTAATGATTAGGGATACGGAATAATGGGAATGTTTTCTTTACTATTAATGATTCTATGTCTAGTATTAGGAAAATACCACTCATAATTAACTCAATAACATTGATCATAATTATAGCTAATTGAGAGGAATATCCTATTATGAAAGAATAAGTTTATTAATATATCCTTGTTAACATTTTTTGTAACATATCACTGGACTAAAAATATAAAAAGAAATTATATCATCATACCTATAATAGTCTACAGTAGAGTTAAACTAGGTTGATTTCCCTTGAAATCATGATATCATTACTCCTATCACTAGTGATGATAAGGAGTGAAAGATACTGTCAGCACTAACTTAATATCATAAGTGATATGATAGTGCCAATTCCTCTTTCACTCCTACAGTAGATCACTTGGAATATTAAGATCCTAGTAGGGAGAGGGAATAGCCCACGAATTGCCTAAAATTAATTTTCATGGCATACTAAGGCATTAGTGATGTCCTAATATTTAATTCAGCTTATTGTGCTCTCCATAGATACCTAAATATCTATTTCTTCTCAAGTATATATATAAATAAGATAATCACATGATCATTGATTAATATAGGATAAGTTAATGCTTGAGAGGGAGAGAGATAGACTATCACCGCGAATCATTAGAAAATTACATGGGCTATAAATCATTTAACCATCATAGTATATTTATACAGACTTATATGCATAATGAACATAATAGTTGATGACAATATGAGAGAGGCTAACCATTGTCATCCTTCGATATAGGGATGATTACTTGACTAAAGTTGTGGCTAATATCCGAGTGGTTCCTAATTTACTCCATTCCAATAGTTATTTCAGCTCATAATATTATCAATCAATAAACAAGTAGGGTATAAACTTGTCTAGCTCATAATATTATCGATTATTATTTATGGAATAATCTAGAAATATTCAATAATAATAATTTTTAATTATGTCGTGGTATTGAATAATATTGTTTAGTATTTTATAATTATATCTTATAATATATATAATTTATATTAACAATATAAAAAGGTCCATTTCAACATTATTTATAGGTACCATGCTCCAAGGTCACCAAGTTACTTAGGTGTCAAATTAAGTGAATGCGATTAGACCTCTATGGATAATCCATATAGTCCAAGACTCATGTTTTGTTAATTCCAAAATATCTCTATTTGTAGGCTTTTTTTCTAGACCAATTAGGAGACCAATTTATGGTACTCTATTTGTAGGCTTTTTTTCTAAAGTATTATTTTCAATAATATAGTCATAAAATATCTATTATGAACATCATGAGAGAACTAATGACACTCTTAATTGGAATAAGTAAAGATACCCCTCTCTCTACCTTCCACAATTTCAATCAAAAGATGGATAAAATTTGTAGCCAAGTGGATCTATTAGCGACATGAGTTCCAAATGATGGGTCATTAATTCTAGATTGTGATAATTGTTATCTATCTGGATGTAGGAAATGAAAACAATAGAGTTGGTCCAATCAATAGAATAGTCCCTACTCTTCTATGGAGGTGATAGAATAGAGGCAGATTTTAAATTTTGAGGGACGGGTCTTATAACTCCCCCTTCCTATAAAGGCTATTCTCAATATTATATGCCCCTAGTAATCTGTTTCTTGGTTGGAGAGGGGGAAAATCAATTACTTGGGTATATCCCTTCTATTGATGATCCCCCTCATCCAAAATTAGGAGAGTAATACTTATCATCTCACTCATGACAACATCACACAAACGTCATCCTTGTATCATTTTATCTAAATATTACATGGTTTAACTATAAATATTTGTGATAGTTAAACAACATAAATTAATACAACACAATATTACTATATCCTATAAAATATACTATGCAATATTTAAATATAGGCGAGGTCCGAGAGGACTTCTCTCTCTCTTTATGAATATCTTCACCTTTTATTGCCTAGTCTTCATTACTAGTTTTACTCTTTCCTTAGTGATTAATATCCTCTTTTGCTAGGGAGACTCCCATCTCTCTCTATTAACGGAAGAGATGACATGGGAATGATGAATCAAATATTATATCGTGAAGAGTATAATTATTTGACATGAGGGAGGAATTGATACATTCTAAGTATATTTATGATCACCCTTATCCCTAAATAGTCCATTTTTTATGTACCGTTCAAGCTATGGTTTAATATGTTTGTTCAATATCTCGTCAATATCATCTTAATTATTTACTATTTCCTATAATTGACTATAAAGTCCCCATACACTTTTTGACATAATATCCTAGTTTGAGGCATTTACAATGGTTAGATGGTAGAGAGAGAAAGAGGGGACCCTCTTTTTTCAAATTTTAGGAAAACTAAAGAGAATAGAGATCACACTGAAGAGAGAGATTTTCCCCCTTTATTATTGTATTTAAATATTAATTATAGAGATTCTCTCCCTCTCTCGTTTTCTAGAGAGACCTATCTCTTACGATTGTCCGAAGTTAACATTGGTAATAACTCTCTTCCATAGGTTATGAGGGAGTTGATTTAATCATGATTGTTCAAACCTATTAGCATGATAGTAGAATGACAGTATTCACATACCTATTAAGACTATGGCATAATAGACCATTATCCTTCTCCTTTGAATAAGTTAAATTTATGTTCCAAACTTAAATTACGATCACATCTAATAGGAATAACCTATTGAGACTCACTCCAAGCATAATTTGATACCTTTTAATTAGTTTATGCCCCAATAAATACCCCTAACTTAAGTATGACTATGATGGTCAAGAGACTCTATTGTATTGGAAGTGCCCCCACTAACTTACCCCTTCTCCTAGTTTACCTTTATGACTACCTATTTTATCCATGTCTATCAATCCTACTAACTTTATAATGGGTATATGTACATATCAAGGCATAATGGAGGAATAAGTTAGTAGGGGCACTTCCAACGATAGTATGGAGCTAACACTATTTGATTATCCAAAAAAAGCTATAATTTGGAATACCAAATCACACTCGTTAGAGTGGTAAAGTGAAACTATTGTACTCCTTGATAATATATATACATATATCCATTATCTTACGTACTACCCCAAAGACATGGAACAATCATATATTGTGTGACATCATAGGTGAATCAAGGGATAACTACATCCAAGCCTTCAATGTTCTTCACTATTAGTTGTTAATAATATAATCCATTGGTCGAAATTCGATAAGCCCATGCTCATGATTATCAAAAGAGATGACGGAATGATTAGTTTATTATATTCATTTCTATATAATCTATCTAGTCATTAGAACAGTCCCTCTTTCCCTTTTGGTAGAGCCAATGAATATTTTTCAACAATTGGAAATATTAGTATATTAATATTGGGAGAGTGTATCCTCACTTATTTTAGTAAATAGATAATTGATTAAAACCGGTTCAATGATATTTGATAGACATTAATGTCCCTTTTATGAAGACCTATATTGAGAAACGTGGTTTTATCTATTGGAATGGAGAGTTATTCAGCATAATTTTGATACTTTCCTATCCTAAAAATATTGATTGGTATTATGGACAAAACCCTAGAAGAAAGGGATAATCATAACATAATAATTTGAGAATGGAATTGGTGGCTTATGATACCATAAGGAACACCTATCTCGGTATTTTCATTGTACCGAGGTTAGACTCAATTATTTTATAATAATTCTACAAGGACCAAACCTTGATAGGATTCCATCTAATTTTGTCATCTTTGGTTATTGTTTATATTTTAGGTGACTCAGGTTAACATATCACTCTTTCAACCATTAAGGAATATCATGATTATTGTAAAGGTAAAAGTCATAAAATATGAGAGGGAGATAGGAAGGATTCCATTTAGATCATACCGTTTAAGCACATATTAATTTCATAGCGGATATTGGCTCCATTCCTCTTAGTTCTCGAAATCTTAATAGATATTTAGTAGAGACATAAATAGACCCTTTTAAATAATCACCTCGATCTCATTCCCAAACTTAATAGTTGTCATAAGGGGACACCATATATGTGACGGCCCGACCTCGATCCACCGACTATTACCCAAATAGAAGTGACTAGGCAATGCACGTCACGCCGACACTACCTAAACCCTAATCATGTCTCGTACGGTGTACTTAAGTAATTAACAGCACCTTACATAACAAGACTGTATGTAGAAAATTTTACATGGCATAACTAATTATAGTAACAAAATATTACAATTAGCGGTTGATTCCGTACATATTCCATACCCCCAAATTACGTACAAAACTTGTTTCAGCTTCCTATGTTACACATGAGCCTCTTAGGAGGAGCCGATCGTATCCTTACTATTTTGTCCTTTTCCTATCGCATCATAAAAAAATAACGACGAGGTGAGCCAAAGCTCAATAAGTGGGTGATGCACATGATATGTAATGCTTTTCGACTTCCCATCACCACTCATCAATTTTAATTCCGGATACCCCGGGTATTAGCTAGTCTACTCTATTTTTAAACCAGGTGATTATCAAATCACCTTCTGCTACAACTGAATTATCCCTCGTTGTAGCCACTCGTTAGCGG
The DNA here is from genome assembly GCA_963924115.1 of Dovyalis caffra. NCBI lineage: Eukaryota > Viridiplantae > Streptophyta > Magnoliopsida > Malpighiales > Salicaceae > Dovyalis > Dovyalis caffra. The sequence goes on along the minus strand of CAWUPB010001019.1, from coordinate 351,051 downwards.
AATGCATCACTTAACAGTTCGAGCACACGAGCTTAGAGTACGCACACAACTGGATCGTTAATACCCATTTTTTCTATTAGGTTACAAAACCTAATCGTGTAAACCAATTCTCATTCAATTGAATTTTCTCCATTTGCCTCACAATGCACATGATGCACGTGATGTTATACGTACCATATAAAACATATCCAACCCATATAGGATCCGACTTCATATATCTTTATAGGTCCAACCCACATAAGGTTTCGGGCATGCTCATACCTCTTATTATCATGAAATATTTTCATTTTTATAGTGATTTCAGCCTTATTGATCGCTAATTACGTTATTTGGGAGAGAGGAATGAAAACCAAGCAAGTATGAGGTAGAAGTGATGAATTTCGAGTGACCGAGTGAATTACATGGGCAAAGACACGCCCATGTGGGAGGCCGTGTAACTCTTTGACTTGAAGAAAAACACCTTTCTTCATTACACGGGTAAAGACACACCCGTGTGGGAGGCCATGTAACTCTCCGACTTGAAGAAAAATATATTTCATCATTACACGGTAAGGACACACCCATATGGGAGGTCGTGTAACTCTCGACTTTAAGAAAAATGCATTTCTTAATTACACGGGCAAGGACACGCTTATGTAACTCTCGACTTCAAGAAAAATGCATTTCTTAATTACACGGGCAAGGACATGCCTATGTGGGAGGTCGTATAACTCTCTGCCTTCAAGAAAAATGCATTTCTTAATTACACGGGAAAAGACACCCTCGTGTGGGAGGCCGTGTAACTCTCCGACTTCACGTTTGCTCAAGAAAACCCTAAAATTTCATTTTTCTTTCCTTCCTACTCCATTTTATTCATGCCTAGACAAGTTTCAAGTTCGCCCATCATGTTTTGATCAACCACACAACCTAACCAACACATCTAAGCCAACAAACACCTCACCACCTATTCACCACTTAATCAATTACAATAACATCCATTGAATGACATGAAGCATTAAAGAAACTTACTTACATAGATATTCCATAATAACAAACAATCCTACACCAACCAAGCATAACAAGGCCAACACATCAATACAACACAATATAATTGGAAGCTTAAGCAAGTACATCAATTTTCATGGAAGGATCAAATAAATGACATAAACAAAAACCCACTTACCTAGTTTGGATGAGGTTAGGTTCCTTTATCTTTTCTTCCCTTTTTCCTTTCTTTTCCTTTCTCTCTTTCTTTCCTCTCTTTTCTCTCTTTCTTTTCCATTTTTCTCTTCCTCACACTTGATTTTTCTTCTATCCTTTAGTAGTTACTAGTTTTTCCAAGATGTTTGTCATTCCCTCTCTTTCTCTATATATATTTTTCTTCTATTTCCTTGCATTAAATAGGTCTATATGTGTCTTGAATTAATTAGGCAAAGTGTAAAGTAATTTGGTGAGTCATGGTGAAGGTGGCGAGTTTGTGTGCAAGTTGGGTGAGCTTGCTCTCTTGCATTTAATGAAATGGCTTAAGTGTCCTAACTAAAGGATTAGACTAATTAAATAACCTAATTAACTTAGCTTCAAGTAATTAACATATTTCCTTCATAGATTTTCATAAATTCCCCCTCTAAACTTGGAAATTTCCTTCCTTTCCATTCGATGTTTTGCAAGGAAAATATTCCTATATTCCCAAAATTTTATACACACGCCTATTTTTCTTGTATACTATGTCCCAAGTACTTAATAGATAATGAGTGGTAATTAATTAATTTGTTTGAAACTTTATCCCAAAATTCTCATATAAGTACTAATTAACCACCATCACCAAATAGTAAAAATGACACTAACAATTGCACTCGTACTTAATGTACATTTACATGAATATTCTAGTATATATATATGTGTGTCTCATTAAAGATTTTTCACAGAGGTTACATTTCTCTCCCCTTAAAAGAATTTCTTCCTCGAAATTGACCTATTCGAAAATTCGAGGCATTTATCTTTCATTTCTTCCTCCCGCTCCCGGATCATTTCTTCGAGATCATGGTTTTCCCACAAAACTTTAATAAGACTAATCTTCTTATTTCTTAGTAGTTTGATCTATCTATCAAGAATTTGGATCGATCTTTCTTCATATGTTAAATCCATGGTGAGGTTTGGTGGCTTCGTCTCTAGAATTTGACATGGCTCTTCTACACATTTTTTTAACATGACACATGAAATAAATTATGTACACCTGCTAAGGAGGGTGGCAGTAATAGACGATACGCTTTATCTCCTACTCGATCCAAGTATCTCGGAATGGTCCTATGTATCACGGGCTTAACTTTCCCTTTTTCCCAAATCATAGCACACCTTTCATCGGTGAGACTCTTAGAAATACGTAATCACCAATCATGAATTCCAGATCTTTCCTCCTTTTATTGGCATAACTCTTTTGTCCGCTTTGAGTCGCTTTCATCCGTTGGCGAATCCGGTCTACCACTTTGATTGTTTATTGCACCGGCTCTAGCCCTAGCAACTTTCTTTCTCTTATCTCATCCCAATGCATAGGAGATCTACATCGTCTTCAATATAAATCTTCATAGGGAGCCATCCCAATTGAAGCTTGATAGCTATTGTTATAAACTCGGGATGCATGCTCGAAGCATAACTTCAAGAATCTGGATTACACGTTCGGACTGTCCGTCGGTTTGTGGATGATAAGTCGTACTGAAATTTAGCTTGGTACCTATGAATTTATGTAGACTTTTTCAAAACACGAAGGTGAATCCGGGTTCTCGATCCGACACAATTGAAATTTCATGTAGTCTTACAATTTCATCCAAGTATAACTGGGCATACTTGTTTAAACTATAGGTGGTTTTAATAAGAAGAAAGTGTGCTTGATTTGGTTATCCTATCTATGACTACCCGGATGGCATCCAATCCTCTTTTCGATCTTGGCAATCACATGATGAAATCCATTGTTATATATTCCCATTTCCACTCGGGAATTGCCAATGGTTTTAACATTCTCAAAGGTCTTTGATGCTCTGCCTTCACTCGTTGGCAAATTTGACATCTCTCCACAAAGTCGGCTATATCCCTCTTCATTCTCGACCACCAATAACACCGTCGTAAGTCTCGATATATTTTCGTATCTCCTAGGTGTATCGAATATGGTGTTGTGTGTGCTTCCTTCGGTATCTCATCTTTTACATCCTCCGTCATAGGCACACACAACCTTCCCTTGAATCTCATTATTCCTTTATCATCCACCATAAAATTGGACTCCTTTCCAGCCTCTATACTTTTCTTTAACTCCTTCGACTTTTCATCCGTTTGTCTGCCCCATTTGAATTCTTTCTTGTAGCATCGGCTAGATTAATAATGCCGATAGCATACTCTTGTGGCCTATAGGAACTATCTCTAGTTCCACCTTTTGTAGGTCTCTCACCATCGGCACGTGAATCACTTGTACCATGACGATCGATTTCCTCTCATGGCGTCGGCAATAACATTGGCTTTGCTCGGGTGGTAATTGATTATACAATCATAGTCTTTAACCAATTCCAACTACCTTATCTCGCCTCATGTTCAACTCTTTTTGTGTGAAGATATACCGTAAGCTTTTATGATCCGTATATATTTCACACTTTGCCCTATATAAATAATGTCTTCGGATCTTCGTGGCAAAGACTACCACTGCTAGTTCTAGGTCATGTGTTGGGTAATTTCGCTCGTACTCCTTTAATTGCTATGACGCATAGGCTATTACTTTTCCATCCTACATCAATACCGCTCTTAGCCCATTTTTTAAAGCGTCACTACACACCACGAAGTTCCCACCTTCGGATGGAATAGTTAGTACAGAGGTCGTGACCAACCTTCGTTTTAATTCGCTGAAAACTTTTCTCACAGGCATTCGTCCATTGGAACTTGACACTCTTCCTCATTAAATTAGTGAGAGGCATTGCTAACTTGGAGAAGTCTTCAACAAATCTCTAATAGTAACCAGCCAGACTCTAAGAAACACCGTACCTCTGTCACACTCTTTGAGGTAGGTCAATTCTTAATAGCCTCTACTTTCTTCGGATCTCACTGCTATACCCTTTTTTCACTACGTGACCTAGAAAAGCTCTTTGTTCTAGCCAAAATTCATATTTCTTGAATTTAGCATACAATTATTGTTCCCCTAGTGTACGCAAGGTAGCTCTCGGATGCCCTTCATGCTCCTTTTTACTCCGGGAGTAAACCAAAATATCATTTATAAATACAATGATGAATTTATCCATGAACTCTCTAAAGACTCGATCCATTAAGTCCATAAAGGCAATTGGGGCGTTGGTCAATCCAAATGGTATTATTAGGAACTCATAGTGGTCATATCTCATTCCGAACGTTGTCTTCTTCACATCTTCCGATTTTACCCTCGGCTAATGATATCCGGATCTGCGAGTCTATTTTTGAAAATATCGTTGCTCCTTGCAACTTGTCAAATAGATCATCAATCCGAGGCAATAGGTACTTATTCTTAATAGTCACTCGATTTAATTCTCGATAGTCAATACACAACCTCATACTACCATCCTTCTTTTTCACAAACAATGTTGGAGCTCCCCAAAGTGAGAAACTAGGGCGTATGAATCCCTTGTCTAGTAAGTCCTATAACCGCAACTTTAACTCTAGCTTGACGAGAGCCATCCTATAAGGAGTTTTCGAAATCGGAGTCGTGCTCGGTTCTAGTTCAATTTCAAACTCTATTTCCCTTCCCGGTGGTAACATTATCAAATTCTCTGGAAACACATCTAAATATTCTTGCATAATCTTTATATCTCTCGGTTTCAACTTTTGCTCTGCCTGGCTATCCACCACATGCACTAGGTACCCCATACATCCTTTTTCTAGCATTTTTTTAGCTTTGATGGCTGAAATGATTGGTTCAATTCGAAGCTTTGAATCAACTTTAAATTCTAATTGTTGACTCTAGGGTAGCTAAAAAATGACCCTTTTTCCTCGACGATCTATGTTAGCATTATATTTCGTCGACCAATCCATTCCTAATATCAAATCAAACTCTTAGAGATCCAACACTATTAAATCAGCTCTTAATCTCATATCCTTAATTTGCATCGGACACTCTTTAACTATACTCGTTGATTCCATAGTTTTGCCGAAGGAATCGCTATAAGATATCCTACGGCTAATGTCTCGGGTTTAACGCCTAAGCTTTTTACTAATGTGCTTGATATAAATGAATGTGTAGCACCGAATCAATCGAGACATAAAAAATCAAGCCAAGGATTGAGACATTAACATAAATTATTGTTGTATCCCTCCGATCCGCTTCTTCCGGGTCATAGTGTACACTCGAGCAGGTACCATTTCCAAGCTCGAGTTTTGCACCTAGGGGTAATTGTGAGATATGTGTCCCGGCTTGTGTCATACAAAGCAAGTTCTTACATCCGATCGGCATTCCCCAATGTGAAATCTCCCACATCTACTGCATCGGGGTGATTACTCATCATTGGCCTCGGTTGATTCGTTGATAGTTGACTTGGGGCATAAGGTGATCGTCTAGTAGCTCGTGCATTTCTTGGACCACCGGTTTGGTTAAAATTTCTAGGCAAAACTCGTCTTTGTGGTCCGAAGGAAGAGGCTCCGAGTTAAAATGATTGTCTCCTTTGTTAGACTTCCTTTGCAATTTCCCTCTAATCCTCATCTACCAACATAGCTTTATCTACCATTTACGGAAAAGTGTTGGCGGCGGACATTTGTACCATGCTTCGTACTCTTGGACTTAGCCTCGTTAAAAATCGATTCTTCTTCAAGTTGTCGTCCCCTATAATAAATGGGATGAATCGACATCCTTGCTCAAATCTCCATACATATTCACTTACGGATATCCCATCTTTCTTTAGTTCTAGGAAGTCTTGTATCTTTTTAGCCCTCATGTACGCAGATGAAGTACTTGTTATAAAAAACCTCTTTAAATCCTTCCCAAGTTAAGGTAGGCACATCTACCGTTAGTCGGGCACTCTCTCACAACATATGGGCATCCTTAGTTAGCATAAAAATGGTGCACAAAACTCGCTCTTGGTTAGCAAACTATTGGTACTCGAATATTGCCTCAAGGGACTTAATCCACTCCTCGGCTATCATTAGGTTCACTCCCCAGCAAGCTTTTGAGGGTTCATTTTATGAAATCTTTCTACCGCATCATTCCTTTGCTAGGGTGGAGGCGGTTGTTATGTTGCTAAAAGCTCGCCTCATCCGTTCAGCATAGACTTGTTGTTGCTTGTTGTAGTGTTTGTTTACTGCTTACTGCATGATTTCCATCATTTTATTCAATGTTTCTTGTTGATTCAAATTATTATCATGGGAGGTCCCTTCACCTCCTACTTGTGTGGGGTTCTTTCAGGTCGGCATGGTTTATCTTTACATACACGTTAAGTTCAAATTAGTTTTGGTATGGATTCTAACATTTAATATAAATCATTAATGTTCGTACAAAATTATACATCTTTCTACATAGTAAGTGTTTCATACACACATTTACCTTTCGAAGGTTTTTGTGTTATATTTACAATCGGAGGCACTCTTATTTACATCCTAAAACACACAAAGACACCACATTGTGTGGTAGGGTCCTTAATAACCTACATATCGGACACATCGGGGAAAGAATACTCGTCCGAGGCATGATGTATTATCTCTCGTGCAAGCGATAACGATAGACCCTAGCTGTACATCAATTGAGTACGGGTCTACCTAATCTAGATTGGAAGGAAGGTTCGGACCAAATTCCTATAGCAATACCTATCTATCAAACCTTCTCGAACCTTGTTTAATAAACTATGGATCTCTCGGTGTCGAGTCCGACATAAGGTCGACCTCGGAAAGTCCATGCTCCGATACTTATTGGAAGGAAGCATCAACGAATATTATTCGCCGAAGTAAGTCATGCACCAAAGTAAAGTGGGCTACTATGTCCCGATCCGGAGTCATAACCGGGTTGTTAAGCTCCGCCCGATGACATGGCTAGAGTGGCACGCTATTGACGTGTCCTAGCAACACAAGGTGTACGAAATAGATACGGCATCTACAACACCAATATTGACTCTTGTCAATATTGTCAAGCATAATCATACATCAACATCTAAACAAATAATAACAATCATACATTTTAATCAAAGAATCAAAATTGAAAATGATAATTATATTTTTTTTCGAACAACACCGTGGTCCTCGGGCTCATGTAACACATGGGATTCTACCCGGTTATCTAAACCATAGCTACGATACCACCTTATGACGCCTCGACCTCGGTCCACCGACTATTATCCAAATAGAATTGACTAGGCAAGGTGCGTCACGCCGACACTACCTAAACCTTAATCATGTCTCATACGAGTGTACTTAAGAAATTAACAACACTTACATAACAAGACTGCATATAGAAAATTTTACATGGCATAACTAATTACAATAATAAAATATTACAATTAGCGGTTGATTCCGTACGGATTCCATACCCTCAAATTACGGACAAAACTTGTTTCAGCTTCTTGTGTTACACATGAGCCTCTTAGGAGGAGCCAGTCGCATCCTTACTATTTTATCCTTTTCCGTCACATCGTAAAAAAAATAACAACGAGGTGAGCCGAAGCTTAGTAAGTGGGGTGATGCACATGATATGCAATGCTTTTCCGACTTCCCACCATACTCATTAATTTTAATTTTGGGTACCCTCGGTATTAGCTAGTTTACTCTATTTTTAATCCAGGTGATTATCAAATCACCTTCTCGCTATAATGAAATTATCCCTCGTTGTAGCCATCGTTAGCGAGAATGCATCACTTACCGGTGCATGCACACGGCTTGGAGTATGCACACGGCTTAGAGTACGCACACGAATTGGACTACTAATACCCATTTTTCTCGTTAGGTTACCAAACCTAATCGTGTAAACCAATTCTCATTCAATTGACTTTTCTCCATTTGCCCCATAATGCACATGATGCACGTGATGTTATATGTACCATATTAAACATATCCAACCTATACAGGATCTAACTTCATATATTTTCATTGGTCCAACCTACACACGATTTCGGGCATGCTCATATCTTTTATCATCATGAAATATTTTCATTTTATATTTATTTGAGCCTTATTGATCATTAATTACGTTATTTGGGTGAGAGGAATGGAAATCAAGCAAGTATGAAGTAAAAGTGATGAATTTTGAGTGACCAAGTGAATTACACGGAAAAGACACACCCATGTGGGAGGCCGTGTAACTCTCCGACTCGAAGAAAAACACCTTTGTTCATTACACGGGCAAAGACACGCCCGTATGGGAGGTCGTGTAACTCTCCGACTTGAAGAAAAATACATTTCTTCATTACACGGGCAAAGACACACATATGTGAGAGGCCGTGTAACTCTCTAACTTCAAGAAAAATGCATTTCTTAATTACATGGGCAAGGACACACCTATGTGGGAGGCCGTATAACTCTCCGACTTCACGTTTGCTCAAGAAAACCTTAAAATGTTCATTTTTCTTTCCTTCCTACTCCATTTTATTCATGCGTAGACAAGTTCCAAGTTCGCCCATCATGTTTTGATCAACCACACAACCTAACCAACACAACGAAGCCAACAAACACCTCACCACCTATTCACAACTTAATCAATTACAATAACATGCAATGAATGACATGAAGCATTTAAGAAACTTTCATACATAGATATTCCATAATAACAAACAATCCTATACCAAACAAGCATGACAAGACCAATACCTCAATACCACACCACATAATTGGAAGCTTAAGCAAATAAATCAATTTTCATGGAAGGACCAAATAAATGACATAAACAAAAACCCACTTACCTAGTTTGGATGAGGTTAGGTTCCTTTAGATTTTGTTTCCTTTTTCTTTCCTTTTCCCTTCTCTCTTTCTTTCCTCTCTTTTCTCTCTTTCTTTTATATTTTTCTCTTTCTCACACTTGGTTTTTCTTCAATCCTTTGGCAGTCTACTAGTTTTTCCAAAAATCTTTCCATTCCCTCTCTTTCTCTATATATATGTGTCTTCCATTTCCTTACATTAAATAGGTCTATATGTTTCTTGAATTAATTAGGCAAAGTGTAAAGTAATTTGGTGAGTCATGGTGAAGGTGGCGAGTTTGTGTGCAAGTTGGGTGAGCTGGCTCTCTTGCATTTAATGAAATGGCTTAGGTGTCCTAACTAAGGGATTAGACTAACTAAATACCATAATTAACTTAGCTTCAAGTAATTAACATATTTCCATCATAGATTTTCATAAATTCCCCCTCTAAACTTGGAAATTCCCTTTCCTTCCATTCTGATGTTTTTCTAAGGAAAATATTCCTATGTTCCCAAAATTTTACACACACCCCTATTTCCCTTGTATACTATGTCCCAAGTACTTAATATATAATGAGTGGTAATTAATTAATTTTTTAGAAACTTCATCCCAAAATTCTAACATAAGTACTAATTAACCATCACCAAATAGTTAAAATTACACTTACAATTGCACTCGTATTTAATGTATATTTACATGAATATTCCAGCATATATATATATATGTCTCATTAAAGATTTTTTGTGGGGGTTACATTTAAGGTACTGATATGTTTAATGTGGAATATGCACTTATAGAAATGTATGATATTTATTAATGTCAAAGGAATCGTTAGTCAATAACATGGAGATGTGGGTTTCTATTAAGGGTTCATATAACTAATACTTATTAATCTATGTTAAAGGAATATTGGGTCTAACAATATCATTACAAAGAGATAGGCTTGTGTTAACGTATGACCATAATTTTTCTAATATGTTACATAGTAAGCTCATTAGTATCATGAGTAATATCATGGTTAATTACCCTATCATATTTAACGTATTAGGATAGGGTTACATATTTACTAGCTTAACAAATATTTTGAGCTATGATATTATGGTCATATGTTAAACTATAGATTAATATAAGGAACCCTTAACCATAGAAGTAATATAGGATATACTAATGAGAGGAGGTTAACTCATTAATGGGAAATGATATAGGATAGACTGTTCAACCATGAGTGTCAACGGTAATCAAGTTTTATGGTATAGGTATAGGTAATCGAGAGGGCATATTGATCGACTTATTATACTTATTCTATGTGTTAGATGATAGTACATCATTATGTCAATATTATCAAAGTTGGTATGATAATTTATTAGAGTTTAATCCATATTTTTACTCATTCATTGATAGAGGGTAGGTAACATCCTAAACACCCCTCTTGAAAAAGATGCTCCAACATGTAATAACCCTTGTAGCTTGAATAGGTTTATTGAAGCCATCTAAAAACTAATGACACCGGTTAGGTAGGTTGGTTGAACACAAACTCCATTATGAAATATCTATATAATTAACCCTATTGGGAGGATAGGGTTAATTATAGTTAAAGGCACATATACGGTAGATAAATTATGATATAACACTCCAAAGTGAATATTGAAGAACATCTTTGTGTAGCTTTTGTTTGTGTACCATAAATTCATCTTATAAACCCTCATTTCACGTGAGTTATAATATTAACTAACATGTTATAATGGAACGACAAGGTTATTATGAGAGGACTAGATTATTGAATTTAATTCCATAATTAAGCTCTCTATACTAACGTTTATGTCCTTTATGTCCTTTATATTACACTTGACTATTAAACATCCTATCAAATTATGACCAAAAATATATTCTAATGATATATACATATCTCCATATATCATGTTAATCTTATTAGAGTTTAATGGACATAATTAAGAGCTGATATAAAGGATATTAGATTTTGCCAAGGAGTGTAATATAGAAATAATTTATGGATGAATACCTATGTTTTGATATAGGTATATGGTAACTAAACTAAGAGTCTATATTTAATCAATCCTATAGTTTATAGACTAGTCTATTCTTTGTAACTAAAATAGGAGAAAAATTAACTCCTCCCTCAGAATTATATCTCTTTTAGAGATTACTACAATATGTCAAATAACCAATATAGACTAAATAAGGCCATCAATATGTTGCATCCAGGGTGATAATTAAATGTTCATCTCCGGAGGGATCACTTTATGTTAGGACTTAGGTTTTATTGGCTCATGGTGATAATATCCGATTTGTAACATAAATGATTGGATCAATAATGATATATCATAAGATGAGTTCAATCCCCATTCCTCAACCGGTATATGAGCAAGCATCACTCATAATATAAAGATAAGTATGTACGTAAAAGATAGTTCATGGCTATTAAGTAGATAATAGTTTAACCGATATAAACTATAAGGAATAGTCCCCTGTTGGGACGATACATTTGGCATAAATAAAATGTGCATGAATAACAAGATTCTTCAAGCATGAGCTATCTTTCCCTCGGAGGGTATAGATATTAGCCCAATTAAATAAGGGTATTGTTATAGTTGCTATCAAAGGCATATGTTAGAATATGGAGTTTATATTTGATAGGTTCATAGTAAAGATCACAACATTAATAGAAGAATGGATCTTAGATAGGTTAAGCATTATATTGAGTAAGGGCCATAAGGGATTCCCCTACTGAATTCAACTCTAATATCCCCCTCAATAGTAGGTTATATTACGGATATATGATTAAATATCTACTTCCTTATTGTGCTCAATGTTATCTATTAATTTGAAGAGGATTAATTTAGTATACTCCATTCTAATTAGCACCAGATTGAATACCAAGGCATTGTTTAGGGAGAGTATTATAATATACCTTATTCAAATATGTCCCTAGTATCCAAAGAGATAAATTCTAAAAATCTCCCTATGTTATCAATAGATTGTCCATTCCAACAAATTATGGTTGAATTTATCACCGTGATGCATATGTTCCCTATCTCTTCCCATTCGAAATTACTACAATGTCTTAATTGGTATAGTCAATAATAGATATTCATTGGGTTATTACATGGATATATCAACTCAATAATATGGAATTTAGTTATCGAGCCTCTCTAGGAATTGTTCCATTATCATAAGTTTAGGTCTTGACTACAAGGCAACATCAACAAATTTTGACATTGTAGTAATATTGCCCTTATCGAGGTTTGGTCCTCATAAATTCCTTAGTATATGTAATTATATTACCCAATATTCCCTATGTCTTATAATATTTGATTTTAGATATTATCCTTATCTAAGGATAATTATCTCGATAGAAAAAATAAGGATAAAAATAAGGAATACGTTATCTATAGTTATGGATAATATCCATATCTTCCCTTGGAATAGTACCCTCTGCTATGTCGGCTCATATATCTCGTAAGGGTAAAATTTGAGGACCCAAATTTTGGTACCTATCAGTGTATGGGTTATTACTAGTCGGGTATATTACTATGAGTGGACCAATTTAACCTACGGTTAATATCGATCGATAATTAATTTGAGTATTTATCATCATTAATAGGGCCTTGGCTTATAATTTCCTATCCATACATGAGTTTGTTAATCCATGATCATTTATTACTATTAGCCAACATAATAGGGGGCCCTTATTTTTCTTGTACTCATTGAATAGATTGGAGAATAGGTACCCTTCCTCATTACTAGATATATATTGTTTAGGCTAAATATGAACATGAATTGTATTTCCCTATTGACTAATTTGATCAACATTATATCTCTCGTGGTTATATTATGGAGGGTTTATAGTATTTAAGAAAATCATTAACTACCCTACTAATGTGTAGGCCTCCTCTAAATCATTATCCATAATGTTACAGCTTTAGTAAAATCATATCCATGTTTTGCATTAGATAGGTTGATGTTAAAAAGCACTAGTGACATAATACACCCCATCAATGAGTAATATTAGTCCTCAATTATGGCATACCAATTACAATATATGCTAGATTATTAGGGATAAAGTTATTGCCTCATATGAACAATATCACTTCGATCGAAGTTCGTATATCATAATCCCCTAACTATCAAATAATTGATCATAGAATGTCATTATAAAGATTATTGGTGAATTAACATGGATGATAATTATACTAGGGTAATATCATACTTGAGCATAAAACTATTGATATCGAGATAACCTCTAGAGTAATATGTTTACTCTATTATCCTATTCATGAGTTTGCTTAAAATCTAAGGTATTCTGTAATGGAGATGGTCCATTACTAACCAATTAGAAGATGCTCTAATATCCCCCTTAGTTATGATATGTATCAAACCTTCCAAAAATTCCTTATATAATGTCATTTGAATTGACAACGTATCCAATTAACCTATTCTTGGTTGAATCAAGTTATATGCTTATCAAATCATAGACTTCCGTATGTATACATGGATATTAGTTGGTAATAAGTTACCGGGGGAGAGGTTAGAATAAGGATTAATTTAATTGATCCCATGGTGATATAGCCCAATGACTAATGTGAAAAAGCGACATGTATCCTAAATTAAGAGATGCGTAATCTATAACTAGACCATGCTAATTATACTATCGACCGAACAAAATCAACTCCTATTTGATAGTTAAGGATTAATGCACATAGTTGAGTTAACACTCATCACATTATGAGTGGGGTTAATACATTTCAAAAGATTTTATATCATCCATGATTTGATATATTAACCCTCCGAGTGCACAATTCACATATTGGTTAAATATACATTAGTAGATATATAAAGTAAGAGAATGATATATTCTCACCTGATTTATAATGGTACAAATACATACATAAAGCAACAAAATGGTCAAATATTTTATATTCAATAGTATGGGCAATTGGGTTATAATGCTCAGTAAACTTTATCGAATCATTGTCTATAAACCTTGACCTTGAGTAGGAGTTGATTATAAACAAAATGCCCCTTATAAATCCATATGTTAGAACTATACCCTATATAACCTACCCATAGTTTTACATCCAGGTAGAAATGGGGTTCTATCAAGGCATATCTCTAAGCATTTTAACTTAAGCATCCTTAAATCATAATTCACATATCTCCTTTTATACTAGCAACCATTTATTATGAAGGTACCTGATTACAACTTATTCTTATACAAATGCACTAATCTTTGATATATATGTGTGTGTGTGTGTGTGTGTGTGTGTGTTTTGGGTAATTAGAACTTATCTTTCCATATGAAGATAGGTACCTTCTATAAACCTATGGAGATAGTTCTCCTAAACCATCCATACAAAATCGGGTATTACCAACATTTATAAAATCAACTACTAATGGGTGTTCCTAAGAATAGGCCTATTCATGTTTATATGAATAGGGTGCCTTACATTTTTGCAATCTTTTCCTAGATACATAACCTCAATTGTATCATAACTCAAGGGTGTAACAATCTTTAGCATAATTGATTGATATTATACTATTATGGATAATATATTTAGATATGGTAGGAAGATATTATATAAGAGAAGTTATTGGTTAAGAGGATATGGACTATAGTGTATCATGATCAATTCATGAATAGTTTATCAAGAATCATTATGTCTTCTCTATAGAAGGCCCTTACTATCAACACATATTATATCCATATTGAAAGAGGATCCATGACAATATAATATCAATCAATTATCTAAAAACCTATGTATGTAAAAATGGCCCTCATACCTAGGTGAATGAGGTATAGAATAAAGATAGGATTATTTTATAGTGGGTTACTATTAATTGATATGTATATGAGGGAATAAAATTTAGAAGTTGGACCTCTAGGTCTCATCCTAAAGGCAAGTGTTAATATCTATCCCCTAATACACTTATCCTAAGCTCATAAATATAGGATAGTATGTATTACTAATCAATAATTATGTCCCTACTATAACATTTTTTGATTTGTATATAGTCCATACTTATTCAAATATCTATATTGTATACTCTCTATATGTTCATTAATCTATAAAGAGGTCTTAAAATTAATTACTTAGGTTCAAACAAAGTTCTATTATCCTCTTTGATAATTATTCTAGTCGATAATATAAAATCTATTAATGAGAATAAATTATGGTTCAAACATAGATTCCTATCGAGCAATTGATATTACCAAAATTAGATTATTAGTGACCACCCTAAGGCCAAAATATTTAAGTTGGTAGTAAATGGTTAGATATTTTCCGTATTATTATAACTTAATTTGAGGGGGATATTAATTCATCCCTATCCTAGTGCTATCCATAACAATACCAATGTTTTTTCTTGTTGTTAAATACTTCTATGGAGAGACCATAATATCTAAAATAAGGGGATGACGATATAGTTTAGGGATACCTCTTTGATAATTTATCGGTAGATATTATGGCGTCAATATTATTTTATCCTTAAGGAATTTAGATACTAGGATACTATTTGTTGCCTATTAATTACCTATGTGGATGATATCCCATTCGGGGGATATCAAAGCATGGAATCATGTATATATCCATATATCCCGACAAGTGGTCGGCATAAGGATATATGAGTAGGAACATAATAAAGGGTAGGCTATTATATTCCTAATATTATTCATAGGATTAACCTATTTTTGAATATTCTACTAACTATACTCTAGGTATAATTTAGTGGTAGAAGCATGCATTATAACCAAGATTATTGCTAAACTATTTAAATAGATTAACTCATATATTATGGTTAATTCCATCGATTTAAATGTCATATACAATCAAAATGGGTATTATCTACCACTAAATTATACCTATAATCTAGCTATTAAGAGTAGGGAAGAGATACTTGGTCGTTATAAATATACTCTATTATCATCACCCTTAAGAGAATATTATAGTTTCCATAATAACCCATCCTATTTACTCCTCTCAATTCTAAAAGAGGCAAGCCTACTTTTATAAGGTTATGTTTAATTTTAAGCCTACATTAAAATAGGCCTTTTATAATAATTGATTATGGACGCCTAAGTAAGTTAATAATCTCCTAGAATTACATGTAGAGTATATTAAAATACACCTTCGTTTAAAGGTACGTTAGATACAGATGAAGTGTGGACATACTCATTGTGAGAGATTATAGAAGTTAACATTATGCTTGGGGATACCTTACTCTCCCTCTCGGTTATCAAAATATATAGGTTATCCTATATGTGCATACTTATACACGATGAGTATGTCCACACTTCAAGCCATAATCTTAACTTCTATAACTAGTCCTCTTGTGATTGGTAACTCTCCATTAATAATAGTTCAACTAAGCTAAAACGAAGTGGGGCTTACTGATCATATATAATAATCATCCTTTATAACAATTGACTATTAAATAACTCGAGGGATTACCAATGAAAATTATGCCCTTTTATGATATTCGTTCCTCGTTATGTTAATATAAGTAACCTAGTAAATGGAGATTATCCATTACAGTAACATATTCAAGTATAACCTAAGAGATTATCACTCTATCTTAATTCTAGACTAGAAGTAAATAATGGTTATGATCCCCTTATTAGCATAATATCAATAACTCAAGGTTCTAGTAATTATAGGTACCCATATCTTATAAACCCTTTTGGGTAAGATAATTGGCCTTAATCCTATGATTCTATTGATTACAACTATAGTGATTATCATACTTCAGTATCATAATCACGAGATGTTGCAATATTTTAGGTAGGATAATCAAAAGGGATTATTAGCTCTTACTTATAGGATTACTCTTTTAACTAGTGTTGATGTACCCCATAACAATAAGGATATTTACACATCTATTGCATTTGCATTATAAAATTCACTATAGTATCATAAATAAGGATACAGCTTGGAGAGGAGAACTTCCTCATCCATAATTTCTCCTAGGAGGAATCTGCTAGTATGTTTACATCATCTCTCCATAGGTTTGACATTATTTTACCAAATGAAGCTACTTTTAGGCGTAATCTACCTCACATAGCAAGTTCCTATAGTTATAAACTGAATTTATTAATGCCTATAAGAGGGTTAATATGTCAAACCCCTCTATAATAACTATTATAACATCCCTTATGTTATCATGTCAATTATAACGTAGGGGAGAAATTTACCTGAATTAGCCCTATTATAGATTCGGTATATTAAAGCTATCCCTATAACTCAATAGTATCTTTAAGCATGAGCTACGTAGTTTTATCTCCCTTTTAGTTAGGTAACAACCCTAGTATTACTTACTAGGGTCTTTTCTTGATTACTCATTAATCAAGAAATTGAGTATGGTTAATCATAAACCAATGTTCCTAACATGTTGACATCCTACAAATATTTATCTTAATGATAAACATAAGTAAATGACTAGAGGTACCTCGTTAGCATAGAATATTTATATCTTGGATATCCCTTGACATTATCACTCTAAGTTACTTATCCAACAAATAATATTACTATTAAGTTGGGTCCTCTATAAGTGAATTAATAATTTGAAATATAATATCAATAGAGCTAGGTTTAGAGGGAGGACACGTATTAATGTGCTCCTTTTATGAAGGGTGAAGGTCATGAGAAGATCACATGAGATTAAATGTTTCCCAATAATTAATGAATATGGGATATAGATAGAGGGGAAATATTATACAATTAGGTCCTTACTTCATAAGATATTAGAATATTCTCCCTCTCACTAGATTAGAAGGTTGTAAAATATATATTTCTCCCGATTCACCATAGCAAAAGGAGAGGCATCTATTTAGTTTATCCACTCTAAGAGTTGAAGGGTAATGAGTCCAAAACTATTATATCATTGATAATTGTCCCTCTAATCTAGGCCTTCCTAAATTGATACACCCCTTCTAAATTGATATGTGAATTTATGCGTATATCATCTTATGATTGACATGACACTTATCTTTAAACATCTAGTTTTGAATTGGTTTAATGAAATGTCTCTATGGAAAACGTCCCCTAATTGGTTCACCATCCTACCTAACATTAAATCATTGTATGTAAAGAGGATAGTTCCTCTCCCTTCACTATTTTGACCTATAATTCTCGGATCCCTTCTAAATGGTAAACCATATAATAGACAAAACGGTCAAAGGTTGAAAATAAGCTTAGTATTTTATGAGGACCAATAGCAATACTCTAAATGGAATAGGCCATTTCTATAGAGGGTATCTCCCTAAATAGAAATGGAACCTATGATGGTTAAGATTAAGTTAAACTAGCATTGCATCAATTTGCTTAGGATATCCTCAAGTTAACCCCAAGGGAGATTTTGGTACCATTAGTAGACTAGCCACCATATGACCCTCTTGTGAGGTTCCATTTCTATTATTAGTCGAACCCTATCATAGAAGGGAACTAGAATTCCTAAGGATAAGAAACCCTAATTTAAACATATAGTTAATCCATAATTAATCTATGGGTCTTAAGGAATAATATGATGCAAACAATTGAGTATTAGTATCAGGTATTTGATAACTCCTTAGTCAATATGAGATTAATATGAACTATAGTAAGCTATTGAACTAATTTATTGAAGTACACCTACCTTAATGGTTCTCATTGGATAAATATTTTGCATATGGTTTGTTATATTTCCTATTAAAAAAAGGAGTTACGAAACTAATAACAACTTTATTATAATAGTTTGATCAATAAAATAGAGACCTATAAAACCTTAATAGTTTAATGACAGTGGGCCATCGGTATTCTCCATTATCCTATACTCCTAGAATTGGAATGGGTGTATTACCCTCCATTGACCTACAATGTATAATTGGGAAATTGATAAGTTCAATTCATGCTGATTTCTCTCTCTCCAATATCTCAAGTCATGAATGGTAAATAGAGAGAGTGGCCATACATCATAACCATGATATATCAGCTTAATAAGTTTATTCATTCACTCTTTCCCATCCAAGTAATAGGGACCATAATTTCACAAGAGCTATTATCCATAATGCATAGCTGTTTTTTAAGTTATTTATTATAACTAATATATAAATAGCCCTTATATTAGTATGACCTCTAAGATGAGTTTTTATGATTAATTTTCTAATCATGATATAAGTTTGGTAGATGGCCATTATGGGTTATTTAACTCCCTCTTTCCACCTACTTATATCTGTTACTAAACAACTTCGAGTGCATTATGATGTCAATAATTGGTAGACTTCTATCACAGTGGATATATCATATTTATCTAAAATAATATATACCCCAATGTACATTCACATTTTTGACTAGTTGATATTCTGGTGTAACTATTTCCCATTGTACACATTCTAGCCAAACATATTAGCATTTACTTTAAATACCAAATTACCCAATCAAGGCACATGGCAACCCCTAGGAGAATACTTGTTTTGCTCCCATTTCCCTATAATATAATTATTCTATATAATATGTTGATATACCCATTTAGGAACTAATGAAATGTCTATTACCCTAAACATCTTATCCAATTAATTGGAGAGAGTCCCTTTCAATCCTCTTCATCATTGATATGATTAACTAATTATAATAGGGACCAATTATTGTCAAGCGTTCTCATGGTACTATATGTAGAGCATAGTAAATAAGTACTATATCCAATTAGAGTAAGTTATGTTAGGCCCATAGGCTAAAATAAATCCTACTGTATCGTCTTTAAATCATAATTCGAATGAACATCTCCATATGGATAGTCGATAATTCATTAACCTAGAGTGATATCAGTAAGAATGGATCTTGAATATGGTATATGTATTTATTAACACATATAATTTGGAATATCCTACTTTGATACTTATGTTATTAGTAATTGATAGGGAGATGTACAAGGGATAGTGATGGTCAAAAGAATAAAAAATATTGTGTGTCCATATAACAATCATCATACTATAGTGATATATTCCAAGATATGGTACTCAAATTATTAGTTCTAACATTTCTACTAAGAATTAGTAATAACATCGGTATCAAAGTAGGATATTCCGAATTATATTTGTAAATATACCCTATTCGAGATCCATTAGCCAAAAATATCGACAAGGGAAAGGGATATGGTACTAGAATTAGTATGATTATTGCATTATCCAAATTACCAAGGATGAATACTTAGATAAGGTTAATTTAAAATTAAGGAATTATGCCCTTTTTAACCATGGTAATTAAGAGAACGCCCGACGCCCACGAACGTGATAGAGAGAGCCCATTTCCAAATTGTATATCCAAATTGAGGTAGCTAATTAAGGCAACTATTTGTATAGGATGATATTACCTATTATTAGTTGGTTTATATAATTCTCAATGTTTTAGGATATGGACTAGGCACTTTTCTCCTAATGGTAAATTAGGACCGTGTTATCCAACCAAGCTATACCCATTAGTATAGGACTAAAATGAGGGCCAATTCTAGGTTATTTATATATCTAAGAATTAGCTAAACATTCAATATCACTATAAGGTGGTTATGATTGGTGAGAAAGAGGGAGAATATTGGTAATGCTATATTAACAATATTGTGTGCAATAATTAGCTACCAAAGGATGGTATTTTGCCTTCATGGTATGACCACTCTAAAATAATACTATGATGGGATATTAACCCTACAATAGTATTCCATTATTAAAATACCATCCCAACCTAAATAATAAGACGGACAACCTCTATTAAGTTTAATAAAATATCCAATTATGTTACCAACAATTATACCTATTAATCGTTATGCATTATTGACCTTAATAAGTAAGTATACTAACAGTTATACATGGAATGTTAGTGTTATATTAGGATAAAGAGATTGTATCTCGTCAATTGATTACCCAATAAGGACTAACTAATAATCCCACCAATGCTAATATCGAGCAAATTGACCTTAAAGATTCACTATAGTTAACCCTATAACTATTTGTAATTCACTTATAAATTGATAAAACAGAGTAGGTTATTCCTCCACACAAAATAGCTAAACCCAAATGGTTGGTATCATTAGCTAGGTTACAATTAAGGCTATCATGCTTTAAGTCATTATGAGCATGTTATGGGACTAGGTCCATGTTATTCTCCTAGAGGATTCACCGATAGGGTGAATTGGGAGAGGTCCTTCTAGTATAGAGAATAAGTGTTTATATGGTTTAACCTAATATGGGTGGTGACCATTATGGTTATTCCATGTCTATAACTCACCAAAAGAGTTATCTTATTACAACTATTTAATGCTCATAATGAGACTCTAGTATTAACTAGTTATCTTAGTGAGGGCACTTCCAAGGATAAATATACTCCATTGGCTACTTGAAGTTATTTCAAAAATATCCATCCTAGGATTGTTTGATTATAATCACGAGATGTCCCTAATAGGTATCATATATAATTTCTATATAATTTTTATCATGTAGGAACCTTATGGGCTATAAAATATTTGACCATGTTAGGTTGTTGGTAATCTTAAAACAAGTAGAAATATGTTGCCTTATAACTCACTAGGGCATATATAAGGATATATGTTTCACGATGACTCTAATATATAGAGAATATTACCTACTATAGTTATAATCCAATTATAGGAATTCGAAAATGTAAATAATCATAGCCAACATATATGATACGATTGGTCCATAGAGAGTTCTAATAAACTTAATGATGCCTTAAATATTAATCCGAGTCTAAGTTGGCAATCATTAGTTGATGAACAAGATACTTGTTAAAACTATTTATCATCCTACAACCATGACACTTTCTTCATTATAATATTATGCTATACCAAAGAGTTAAACATGAGGCAATCCAATTGGGAAACCATAGTGTTATAGACATTATAAAATACTCAATCGAACTATGGCGTTTGAGCCTATAATCAAAGGTGGATATTAACCTTACTATAAACTTAGTCCATACCATTTGATATATAATTTTAGGAGATAATTAAAACCATAGCAATCTCAAGAGATCCATGATAACCATACATGTATAGGTATGTTTATAACTAGTAATAGACTAGCCCTACTCTCCTTTTTCTCCCACTTTATTGGGAGAAATGATAGAAATTATGAAGACATTGTAATCCTATAGAAATTAATTCACTAAGAGGGCTAGTTTATTGATTTATACCATACTCGTTAATCAATTAACTAGTACCCTTATTCTTAGTGATTAGCTAATATTGAGAATCTTTTCTAGTACTATTTACCCTTAAACAAGGTAACTAAAAAAGATATTATGCTTAGGGGTGATTATTGGCATATTCATATAGTATAGGCCCATTAGCGAATATGGGTAATACCAACCCTTTTATCGTATAAGTTAGGCTAATTAAGGGATCGGAGTGGTAGTCACTCGGTAAATAGGTTACTAATAGGGAAAAGGGATTAATGTTCCTAATATTAATGTGAGCATGGAATAATAAGGGTGATCACATGTTATTTTGAACATCTCCCTATTATATATTAAGCAATATACCTATTAGTGTTCGAATATTTAGTGTATATGGTTTAACATTGGTGATATCATTACTACTAGGGGATAATTACTAGCGGATGTTCAAAAGGATATCTAAGTTACAAACCATAATCTAAGTTATCAAGGAGAGGTAATGAACATAGCAAAAATATCACCACTGACATAAATAGCCTGATATTCCTCGTATGATATTGTAAACTCATGATAATAGAGATTTGTGGATGATTACTAATTGTATGTTCCAAATTAGGAATGTTATATGGTATTTGTTAGATCTAAAAGAGCCCAATTAACACGCTAACCATTGAGTAAATACCTTTCCTAAACATGATTATTAGCCCTTATATTAAATATGATTGAATCACTATATCCCCTAAATATTGTTATGATTTACCTCTTTATTTAAAAATAGAGTACACTCTTTTTGGTAATATCCCATGTTCAGTCAATCTATTAACCAAGTACCCAACTCATAATGTGCATATAGGTATCCTGCATTACCCACAATTAACTCATTCTAATTGTCTAATATTAGGCTAAACACTTGATATTTATGTCATTGGATATTACTCTTTGCTAATTATCTTAAGTATTAATTCATGTTCATCTTATTTAAGATTGGGAAATAACTATCCCTCAACCATAATGAACTAATACTATTAGAGACCAATTGCTATACCTAATCCATGGCATAATATTAAGTTCAATATTTAACATATTATGTAAAAGTTATGATTTTTGTTAATCTTATGCCGAGTATTAATTGAAATAATTGGAACGATAGCAACCGTGTTATCCCATGATATGGTCCATTAATTCAAATAATAATATTAGTTCAATAGCTTATGAATGATACATTAGGATATGCTATTGAGGGAATATAAATTATGCTAACATATCATGGGACTTGTCTTAATATAAGGATAATCTTTCTCCTCTCTTCCTTAGCTATGGAGGAATATATAATCACTATATTATGGAATAAGGCCTAATTGTTAAGGATAAGTTAAAAAATCTCCTTTTAGCCTAGGCCCGATTATATGTTTGATAATATTTCCCTGTGAATTCCTCATAACCTACCCAATCTATACACCTTAGTCTTAAACAATTCTATAAGTTAATAGACCAATAGTAAGATATTAAGAGATTATCAAAGAGGTCTTTAAACTATGGATAGGTTAACGCAAATTCTAATCATTATATTAAGGAGTGATAATCTTCTAATGTTTTTCCATGTTTATATGGGTAGATTAACATAAAATAGTAATGAAATATAAGGACTAATGGTCTTTAGTTATATGAACTCATCATAGAAACCCATGACTCCATGTTATTGACTAAGGATTACTTTATTAAGATAATTTTAATAGGTAACCACAAAAGATACGAGCAAAAGATAATGATTAACAAGGGTAGTAAGGGAAATTATCTTTTAATTATCATATAGGTACCAACGTATGGCCTAGGGATATTGTTTTGTTTAGGATCGCCTAAAAGAGTAATACCATCTCAATAGTGTTAAATAAAGATGGAGATATCTCATTTGTATACTCATTTTTAGATGCATTTTTTTGATAGTATGGTTCGACTTAGTCTACCATGAAAAGTTATTAATTACTTAGTATGTTTCCTAAACCTAGAAGCCTATTATAGAGGAACCCTATACCCATTAGTTAAATTGTGGGATAATTACTTGTTACTTAATTTTGCTTACATATAAATAGCTAACTTGTACATCTTTGCCATAGTTATTCCATAATATGAGGGGAGGCATGTTTACCTATGCATATCCCTAAGATGGGATTGACATGACATAATTTAACCCCTGGCCACCATATTAGACAAGAGGGTATTCCACTTGTCATATATATAGATTATACAATAGATCGTATTGATTTATAAGGGAGTAGGCAATTAAATCGAGTAACAATGATATTATAAATCAATATTATATGCTATATTTTATTACATGTATATGCATGTAATGTGTATGTATGATTCATGTTAAGTAACAATTTTTATATGATGTTGACCTTAAATGGTAGTTAACTTGGTACCTTTCCTAAAAATTGTTATATCATATTAATATATTAGACAGGAAATAGTAAGTAATTTAGGTAGAATATAAACTAGCATGGTAAATATATTTTTAACCACAATGGCTATTGAAACATACCACGTTATGAAATAGGGACTATAGGTAGGGAGGTAAATGGGTTAGCCCTTGTTTGGAATAGGTACAACAATAGTAAAATAAATAGGTTAGCTATTCTCTCCTTTCAAGGATATAAACAAGCTAATATTGGTCCCTCTACCTTAATAGGATATTCCACTAACTAAGAAAATTACCCTATTATTATGATATTTGACAATTGTCATAGGAATCTATCATAAGGTTTTCCCTCTAGTAAATAGTCTTTTCTTAGTTAGGAAATTACCTCGTAAATATTATATTTTAAACCAAATCATACCATGAATGTTATCATAATAATTTACACTTATAACTAATCATACCCAAACTAATAGTCACTCTTAGAGAAATATTTATGGGAATGAATGTTAGTCTATGGGAATGCAAATATTTATCATAAGGACTTTTACCTAATTCTACTATAGTTATAAACATACAACACAAGAATTAATAAAAGGCTTGGTATGGGTGAGGCATGTCTTGCTTGTCACGTGCCAAGCATCTAAATTTACATGTCTATACATATTCAGCCCTTCTTTGTTGAGGGAATTGATAATGGCTTCATAGATGAAGTGCTTTAGGAAAGAGGGTGAGTATGTAATCACCTTGATAACACTAGGGTGAAAATAATCTATCTCAATTTTTTTTATTTTGATTAGTCTTGGTTGTCAATATTGTCCTAACTTGAATGTTTAGCCTCTAGAGGGTAAGTAATATTTAATAAAGGTCCTATGATTCAGTTAGATTATCTACATACAATCTATAAACAATATAAGTTCTCGACAAAGTGATCATTTTTCAATTCTTCCAATTCAACACCATAAATAATATAACTTACAATTGGAATATTATGGGAGGTGGAGGGGATCGAAGTTCTCTTGGGAGAGAGACTTCCTACTTAAGAATAACACTCACCATCTAAACTCATCTACGTCGACCAATTTAAGTTATTCTAGATATAATCTTTTACCTCTCTCCTACCTAAGTATCCTCCTTTCACCACTCATAGGGAAAATAGAAATACCATTTTGAAAGGATGGGAGTGCTTTATAGGTGAGGGATAATCTTAATGGCCTAAAGTGGATGACCAATGAAAACCTGTGTAGACCTAGTATATGACATTATAGCACAACCTATTAGTCTCCCTCTCTCTCCTCTCCCTCCTCCTCTCACTCCCGATAAATATCCCTATACCATTTAGACTATTTAGAATAGGATAAGGAACAAGGGAGATATAAACCCCTAGAGAAGGAGCTTAATTACTGAAGTATAAGCTATTTATTTGTAGGAGGGATAATGAACAGATTTAACTCAGCTTAGAATGAGTTAGGGTCGATGTAATTGATATTTTATTAAAGGGAAACCAACTTTTTAACATAGTCCAACATTATCTATTATTAAAAGGGATAAATTGGCCAATGAGCTGATTTAGCAGGAGTTGGATATAACTATTAGAAGTTTTAGTCGGCTCCTTTTAATGGTAAAGGTTCTAAGGACACGTTTAATATCTTGCATTATTTAGGAATTGCACATAGGCCCCTTTGTATTTGGTTAATAGCCAAAATAATGGTATTATTTAAGAGTTTTTAAGATTATCTAAATAGACTTGGTTGATTACTATTTTAGTCATTTGGATGAATAAAGGAGATTATGGGTCCTTACAAATTATTACTGCATTTTTCTATTAACTAGGGGGACTTCATGGGCTTTTAATTGCCCAAATTAATGGGATCATAGAATAATACAAAATTTGGGCTATCCTACTGTAAGCTTGTAGGAGCCCTTACCTCTATGGAATATACCTTAATTATGAAAACACAAAGTATAAATAGATCAAATAGAGTACCCCAAGAATGCATTTCTTGGGTAGAATATTCTATTATCACGAAGTTTGCATCATTTAACTCCATGGTTCCCCTCATATTACCTACTATCGAGTGATCTACCTTTTTAACTATTATCATAATAAGTTGGCCAATATTAGATTGCTTAATAATTAGCTTTCTTGATAATGGTAAATAAGCTATTATCTCCCCCATTAATCATCTTACCCAATAAGATGGGGGATTAATTCATTATGAGAGAGGGAGAGAGGGAGATTATCTATGGTGTTCATTGAGAAGGGAGGCCTTAGTTCATATAAGGATGTACATTCATTGGCCTCTATTTACTCTTTAATTATAAACTTGATTCTTGGTCAACTTCAAACTCTATATGATTTTCTTGTGTCATGCACTATCTAGTTATTCATTATCCCCCAATCACTTCATTGCAGTGGAGCATAATATTGACAATAATATAGAATTATCCCTCCCTCTCTCTCCCTGTATTCTTTAGTAGAATAGTATAATACTACATCTAGCTTTATGATTTATGACTTTCCGGCTACTTAATATCCATTTAGTAAATTAAGAATTGGTAAAAGCCATTTTCCTCCCACTCGGTTAATAGAAATGGTTCACACTCAATATACCAAGCATAGGTAACAATTATAATTCTATATAATATTTTCTTCCTCTAAAAGGTCATATCGGGAGAATTACTAGGATGACTAAATATAAATATTATTATCCTCAGCTATAGATTGATGATCTTGCAATAATACGAGTTGGACCATTTCTCCGTTCTATTATAGGGATAACAATAATGTATAAACAATGTAGCTCTTCCCTTATATATATCACCGAGGATATTTTCCAACCTATTATCCCTTGTATGATATTATAATGCAGAATTAGATAATCTTAATATACAACTCCCTACAAGGAATTGATGTTGGTCAACAATTTGATGGACCCGTGATAACAAATCTGGTTGTGTGAAGACAGATTGTAATTCTTTCTTAAGAGAATCAATGCTAGTGAGCCACTTCGAGTGACATTATAGGATGACCCTCATTGTCATTAGTGACAATGGTAATTCACCATAATTGATATACTCTAATAGAGAGGGAAAATGTTGGGCCATAATTATCCCTCTCCACTCTAATTGCTAAATAATTCCCCTTCTTTCCCTCTATGAACTTCGGTTTATATAAAGTTGCACTCCTAATATAATGGCACTCCATCAATAGTCTTTATGAAGAGCGTTGGATATATGGGTATTCAAATGAAGAGAGAGAGGGAGAGAGGGAGAGTGGGATAGGGATAGAGGGAGAGGGAGGAGGAGAGAGGGAGGCAAAGAGAGAGGGAGAGAGAGAAATGAATAAACTAATTCATTTCTCTTGGTCATCTACTTTTTAAAATAGAGTAACCTACTTGGTAATAGTAACCTGTTTAAGCAAGTTTAAACTATCATATAGACTCAAAGTTATATAATTATATGATTATAGCCTTATGGTATTGCAATTTTATAGGGATAAGGGGCTTCTCATCTCACTTTGCTTGGAGAGAGAAGGCCAATCTATCATCGATAAATGGTCTCCCTCCTCTCCCTCTATAAATGGGAAAATGATTAGAGGTGATGTTTTAAGAGATGGGCAATGATGAAAATTGCATTATACCTTATCTATGATTGACACAATTGGCTATAAAATAGAGATGGGAGAGAGATAGATTGTACATGACTAGCTAATAAATAAAGAGAGGGAGAGGAGGGAAGGAGAGAAATTAGGCAATCTATCTTAGTTAGAAATTCTAGGTGGGTAATCACATAACCTAAGGGAAAGGTATTTTATGCTTAAGCATATTATTAACTAATATCGTTCATGAATATTATGATTGAAATTGGTATTCTTTTAAAAGAACCACTTAAGGTCGATAGTACTATATAGTATTGCCTCACGTCTATAAATATCCATATTCTATAATAAGAATTATATTTTAGTGGATAGGCCTATATTGTTCCCCATGTGTGTGCTAACTTATACCTGATTTAACCCATTTATTGCGCATAGGCCCCTCTTTCCCTCCCTAATAAATTTAATTATGTTGTTCTGCTATATAAATTAGTACATGCCAACTTGAAAGTAATAGATATATACTTGGAAAAGTTAATTATTTGACTTTTCTATGTGTGAATAATGCCTATCATAGGAGGAGATAGTTAAAATAGGATGAGTAATCAAAAGAAATATTAAAACGCCTAGAGAATCTTAAGGAGAGGGAGATAAACGGGTTCATATTAGTCCATCATTATAAAGGGGAGAGTTTTCAATCTGAATCCATGGAAATTCGACTAAGGATTTGATAATGATATTATACAAGTTTGGTAATTTACTTTAACATAACCCCTCTCTCATGGGACCATCTATCATTTACACTCCATTACTATAAATTGTCTCACCATATGGTCGGCTAATTTAGATTCATCATATTTGACTTTAATTAACAACCTATCTTAGTCATATATATAGGAGTCCAAATGAGAGATGAGACCTCCTTTCTTAGCAATGTTAAAAAGAGAGAGATGGGGAAAAGTGTTATTCCTATAGTTACATTAATACATTATACAAAGAGGGAAAGATGAAGGAATTTTAATAGAGTTGTTGACAAAGGTTAGACATCAATGAAGTGCTATATAATGTTGCTTAAAGGAAAGATGAAGGATTCCAAATAGTGATAAAACCTCTTATTCTAGCACTCCCACAAATAGTATTTTAACATTCTATCGTGGAAAAGATATGGGTCAAATACTTAATTATTGTTAAATCTATGGTAAACACCTTGATTGATTAATTTGGGTGATGGGGTGAATATTATATCAACAAAGTATGTTTTCCCCTCTATGTTCATGCATATGACTTCTATAAAATAATAGAAGTTTCAGTGCAAATATAATAGATTGGACCTGAATTAGTTAACTTTCCCATGATGGACCTGAATCTAAAACTAGTGATGGTCCAAGCATGTCTGTTCTTGTGTTTGTAAAATTGGTTGATACGAACATGGGCTGCTTAAATCTTAATGATATCATCAACAAGGAGATGGGTTGTTTCATTTTGGGCCCAACCACAAGGGCTAGGGCCAAGAAGTTTTATGAGTCCTTAAATGGGCTTATTCAATATCATTGGGCTGATTTCTCCATCACTAGGCTTGAAGAACATCAATTGGGCCTTGTGAATCTAATCCTTGCTATTGGGCCGAAAGTTTTAGACTTAAAGTCCAATATGGCCAAAATTTCTTATCTTGATGTTTTGGGTTGAGATTATTAAGTGACAACTATAGTATCAGCCCACTTCCAAGCCAAAGTTACCATTATTTTCAAGTCAACAAAATCAAACTTTGGGGCCAAAATTCTAGATGCTAAATTCAATGAGTTTTCTTCCAAATTCAAGGAGTCTTATTCAAAGCTTTGTTTGATCCAATGTAACTTTAATCAACCTTGTCTTTTTGAATTTCAGTAGCTTATTTATGTAAAAGCAATATGTAATTTTGTTCTTAATCAATCTTTGAATCAAATCAATCTTTGTAAGAAAATTCACACCTTAGTTCTTTCTAGAACTGAATTTTAGAACTTATCAAGAGTCTAATTCGATTCTTGTGGTGTTCGAGTGACTTATCACTCCCTTTCTACCCTTTCTGGAGTGTGGCATCCATATCCTTCCAATCTGATTTGGCTTTCCCGGATATCTTCCTTCTTGTTCGTGGGTTCTCTAGCCATCGAGCTAAACAAGTTCACATCGAGTTGGTATCAAAGCTTGGTTCTAAATCGAGTTCTTTTTGTGGGTATCTTTTGTTCTATTTCATGTCTTTGTAGTTTTGTTTTAATCCAAATTGAGTCAATTTCAAATTTAAAAATAAAAAAATGAAGGCTAGTTTGATTTGATTTTGCCTAGTTTGTCTAAAATCATTATTTTTCTTGTTAAACTAAGTTTGATCTTCAATTTGGAAATTTTCTCTTCTAGTTCCAAATCATTGAAAACGTCCTAAAGAAAGTTTTCTAGTTACAAAAAGAGTGATTGTAATATATTATACCATTAAAGAAAAAAAGGCAGTAGCAAATTTGTATCATTTGGTTTAAAGTCAGTAACTAAAAAGAAAGTCTTTGTGTGCTAAATTGATTGCGTTTAGCTTGTTCTCATTGTTAAATTTGTTCAAAATTAGTAGCTCTAAGGTCCAAATTATTGTGCATTAATTCAGTTCATTAAGACCAAATATGTCAAAAAAAATGAGTCCTAGAGTCTTTTGTTCAATTATCTTGTGATCAATCAGTTCTATCCAAAAATCTAGCTTTATAGATTGAACTCCTCATTATTTAAATTCAATCCTATTCCGAAACCATTGTTTGTCTAAAATTTCAGTTTGTATTCTTGTTGTTTAAACTATATGAATCCATATTTCATTGGGTATTAAAAAAAATCATGTTTTTATCATCATATTCCAAAAAGCAAATTCGACATGATTTATGGCAACTAGAAATACGAGATATGGAACGACCAATGCCAAAGGATTCGTTTGAGGCTCTCCAAATTGAAATTAGATTTATGACATGAATGATTAAACTTTGTGAAGAAAAGGCACTCCAGAAACAAAATGAGGCAATTGAAGTTACAAATTCCAAAGCTCATAGTACCAACATATAGGTTGATGTCGTTGAAACTTCTTCTAAAACATTCCAACAACACAA
Organism: Dovyalis caffra; assembly: GCA_963924115.1. Taxonomy (NCBI): domain Eukaryota; kingdom Viridiplantae; phylum Streptophyta; class Magnoliopsida; order Malpighiales; family Salicaceae; genus Dovyalis; species Dovyalis caffra. The sequence goes on along the minus strand of CAWUPB010001019.1, from coordinate 319,902 downwards.
TGAAGAATCGAAATCTAAAAATTTTTAGGTTGTTGTTGGCAACAAAGAGTTTCATGAGGTTGAGTTTGTAGGTGTAAAAAACACTTTGAAGTTCAGCAAAAGTGTTGAAAAAGTTGTTGTCCTTGATAATGCTATAAACATCAAAAATTTTTACAACGAAGTCACTAATGTTGCTGCACTTTTTGAGGGAGTTGAAGTCAAAGATGAGGGCATCAACGAGGCTATCAATGAAGGAATAATCAAGCATGATGCTGATGCCATTAAAGTGTTAGATGAGAGTGATGATCTTATAATTGATTTTATTGGTGTTGACAATTTGTATAGTAGAAGGTCTAGTTCATTAAAGCTTAGCTTTGATGACATTGGATACAAAATATTTGAATATATCAATTGGGTTATTAGCTATCTAAATGATGGTTATTTTAATTTTTTTATAACTGATATCGTCATTGGTTACCTACAAGGTAAGATTTGAGGACTAATCTTTTTAAAGAGTGGGAGAATGATACGAACATGGGCTGCTCAAATCTCAATGTTATCATCAATAAGAAGATAAGCTATTTCATTTTGGGGCCAATCACAAGGGCTAGGGCCAAGAGGTTTCATGTGTCCTTAAATGGGCCTTTTCAATATCAATGGGTTGATTTCCCCATCACTAGGCTTGAAGAACATCAATTGGGCCTTGTGAATCTGATCCATACTATTGGGCCAAAAGTGTCGGACTTAAAGTCCAATCTGGTCGAACTTTCTTATCTTGATGTTTTGGGCCGAGATTGTTAAGTGACAACTATAGAATCAGCCTATTTCCAAGCCAAAGTCACCATTATTTTCAATTCAACAAAATCAAGCTTTGGGGTCAAAATTCTAGATGCAAAATTCGAGTTTTCTTCCAAATTCAAGGACTTTTATTCAAAACTTTGTTAGGTCCAATGTAACTTTAATCAACTTTGTCTTTCTGAATTTCTAGTAGCCTATTTATGTAAAAGCAATATGTAAATTTGTTTTTAATCAATCTTTGAATCAAATCAACTTTTTTAAGAAAATTCACACCTTAGTTCTTTTTAGAGTTGAATTTTAGAACTTTTCAAGAGTCTAATTCGATTCTTTTGGCGTTCGAGTGACTTATCACTCCCTTTCTACCCTGTATGGAGTGTGCCATCCATATCCTTTCAATCTGATTTGGCTTTCTAGGATTTCTTCCTTCTTGTTCGTGGGTTCTCTAGGCATCAAGCTAAGATTAGGGAGATATGTCCGTTATATGCTGAAGAGCTACGATTACTCCTTCGTTCTTAATATTAGTCATTTCTTGAGTTTAGGGAGATATGTGAGAGCACCTCTTATGTGTTGGTAAATCTTTTTGGTACTAATTAGAGGCTTAAATCTATATGAGGAGGCCTTATCTTATTAATTTTCTTGTGTCATTATATTATTCGAGAAAGATGTTATAATATTATAAAGGTTAGCTATGTCTTCCTTGAGGGCTCATCTCTTCTCTTTCGTTCAACAAAAATATATTATACTAACTAATAAATTAGGTATCTAGTATGGTAGGTAATATGGGGTAGTTAATACAATATTATAATATCCGGCGTGATTAGTATATGAATAATAGTAGGTATAATTTTATTAGGAATGCTCCCCCTCCTCTCTTAAGATGGTACCACTCTGAATGTTAAAATTTACAATTGTAGATGAACTTTAAATATAAAGAACTAGATTGATTCCCTTCGGGATAAATATATGTTGCAAACGCCTTTAGGATATTAGTCCTTATGAAATCAATACATTGAAGGTCATTTAACTATTCTTAAGTCCTAATTAATAAGGTTTAGAAAATTTGATATATTTCTTTTCTATATGATTTCTCTCCCCACTCGTCCCTAGAGCTATTATAGTCCCACCCTTCCTAGGTCAAATAGGAGAGGGAGGAAGCAAGCTCATATGATAGATAGTCAAAGAGTAAATATCTAAGTAATTAAAATTCAATGATAATAATTACTTGCTTTAAATTAACTAATTAGTCTTCTCCTATTGCAAAGCTATTGTCATTGAATTTTGAAATATAGCTCACAATTAACTAGGTCCAAACTATGATAGTCTCAAATAGGTACTATTAGAATAAGAAATGGAAATAAGATCTTTAGCCTCTACTAAAATAATAATAATTGAGTCTTAGCACATTCCTACATGGTAGTGCTAGCTCATAAATACCTACATCTAATGGTCCAACTCTTGATCCATTGTAGTCACATAGATATTTTCCCTTGAAGCTAACTTCTTGGCAAAGTTGAGTCATTAGTATCTCGTATATGAGGATTGAATTTTTCAAGTATTTACCAATAGATATTTTCAACTTGATTATTTAAATTATTTATAATCTATCTAGTTTGGACCTAGTTACGACTATTATAATGTTATGGAACCATATTAATTATAATTGGTATATTAAATAGTCGTAATATTTGTTATTCATTTATTAATAAATTACATGTTTGAATACCAAGTGAATCAATATGATCTTGGATAATACTAACCTACTGATTGAAAGGAACATTGTTGGCTATAATATGAGATAACTTGCAAAAGATAAGGGGTTAATATTATCTTCATCTCCAATATGGTAGGATATTATTTGAGAGAGGTTAAGTCTCTACTATTAAGAGACTTATCAGTTAAACCTAATCTTTAAAATGTTCCTCCTAATATATATATATATATATGTAAGCTAGATGAGGCCCTCTTGGGCCTCTCTTATAGGGGAATCGGTAAGGACAATGATAATTTAGATAGAGGGCCCTATGCGTATGACACATACCTAAATTAATTTTCAACATAATTTCTCATATTATAATCACCTTTTATCATAAAGCCATCTATGTTTTCATCCCCTCCATTGAGTTACCAAACGCACTATCATTAAAGGTTATATGATAATAAGATACATTTTTAGGCCGTAATAAGTCAATATCTTATAATTCACTCAAATATAAGACTATATGAAGATTATCTTTTAGGAGGGATGGTTATGGAGTTATATCTTACTTAAATATGATCATAATGGAGTAATATCTAATGGACCAATCTTAGTGATCTCCCTCTTTGACCAATTAATATGTCAAATAATCAAGGATGTTTCATCTATAACTACCCTCCATATAGTAAGATACACCTCTCCCTCTAATTGTAATTAGTATCCTAGATAAAGACATTGATAATCAATATTATTGAAGGCTAGATTGTCTTTCCGTGATATCAACTACATGAAAAGGTTTTCCTATTATAAGGGTATTTGGAGCCCTATAAACTTTTGATAGAGAGAGGTCAAGAGAAAGAAGCCTAAACACTAGCCTTCAATAATGAATTAAGAAACCTCGAGTTCAACCAATAGTAAGGTCACGGTAGGAAAAATTTCCTTGTTTGTATATAATTATTATTTACAAAGGTTATTAATAAATGATTATAATTCACTTAGTCATCTTCGCTTCAATAGAAGCTATCCAAATAATAGCTAGATAAATTATTGTCAACTTGATCCCCTATAAGGATAGGGGGTTACAATTATTTTTGTAAGGAGCTTCCATTACAAAAGGGAAATTTTACCAAATATTAATTTGTATAACCATTATAGCCTTAGTGAATACTAGATGATCATTAGTAAGCACGAAATATTATGCTCATTAATTAGATTATATACAAATACTAAACATTTAACAATAATTTATAGGATTATTTAGTGCTCACTCTATCCTTTAATAGTAATATGGGACCTTGTTTATCGATCTATTATTTAGTTTCACTTAGGCATACATCCTTTTCATTTGCCTACCTAGTGGAATGAATGTTTGCACTAAAGCCAACCAGCCATGTCCCATAGATGGTAGGACAAAACCTATTTATCTAGGAGCAGGTCTTAACATATAATAGTAGTAAGAGGTTTATTTGGGATAATTATCAAAAGATGTGAGACATAGTTGATTCCAAGCCTTGCTAAGCTCTAAGGGATCTCTCTTGTGTGTCCCTCTCCCTCGGTTATTTGATGTTATTATAAGCCCATCTCCCTTAGTAATGACTACGAATATAGTTCTTATCATAATTCATTTCCTTTTAAATAACTTATTTAAATGATAATACCATTATACAACCATGAATAAAACAACCTCATTCATTCATTTCTGCTTGTAGGTCTACCTCTATCTCCTAATCTTATTGAATTATGATAAGAACTTATGTTGAGTGACCCATCATTCCTATATGGTCCATTAGAAGGTTTAAATCCATAAACTTATGACCATTCCCAGCCTAATAATCCCCTCTCTCCTTATTGGGGATTTACAATAGTAGATGACGAGAGATTAACCAATATCACCTTGTAAGAGCCTTTACATGTCTCCGATTATAACCATCAGTCGAGAGCCCTCTTAATAGAAATAAGAACAATAATTAATAATGAGAGAGGTAAAGAGGGACGGGGAGTTTTTTAGCCTCCAATTATTAATAATAAACTTTGATGGTTAATAAGGAACAATGGTGGTAAAAAGTTCCCTACAAGCTATAGTTTAGGTAGAGGGAGATATTATTTTTGGCTATTATTTTCTACCCCTTCGGATATACACATAATCAAGGTTTATATTATTATTGATATGTCAATTAGGATAGTTATTACGACTATATTTATTAATACAGGCTACCTTTTAGACCAAAGGACTTTTATATAAAAAGTGTATGTAATTGTTTAGATTCCCTCTCTTTACCTTACAACCGATATTCACATGATAATCTTTATCTCAATTAGTTTTTTTAATTGATGATGCTATATTAAGCTTGTAGAATTATCTTTCCTTTAAGATTTGAGGCTGAAAAAGGTTATGTGACAAGCATGTTACCTTTGATTAGGTATAATATATAAAGATTTAGTAGGGAGGAGAGGTACGACAAAAGTACTTAAAGGCTAATAGGCTATAATTTATCAAGCTTTTTGTAATATAAGTCCTTAAGAGGGAGAGTCTTTCGATGGACTAGGAGAGGGAGAGGAGTAAGGGAGAGATAATATAGAAAGAAGGAGATAGGGAGAGGGAAACATGGCCACCTCTTAGGTTAAAGGCTTCTTAATTCATTTAGAAATAGTTATGAAAACATAAATTGGTTCTTTAATAGTCCTAATGATATGATATTAATAGAAATTAGGAAACAATTTCCCATTTTATCTAAAATGGGAATTCTAATAATTGAAACATCGGATATTTTGGACCAAGTTTGACGTTGGTTAATAGTCCCTTTGTTGACTCGTAACTTATTAGAATAGGGGAGAGAAAGCGAGAGAGAGAGAAAGAAGGAGAGAGAAACATGTTATTTTTGAGTTTTAATTAGATGAGTTAGCTTGTTAAATAATAAGCTTATCAATTAATATTATCCCTATATTGAGAGACTCCTCTTGATGGTTGTGATCCTTCCATGATAGAGAGAGGTAATTTACATAACACATGATAAGATAATAATATCCCTATTTATATAGGGATACTATTCTAGCAAGTCATGTTCTACTATGTTTTTTTATTTTCGAGGATGATGATATTCTCTTATCATCACCCAAGGAATATTAATGATTGAGCAGGGTATCAAACTCCATAACTAAATATATGGGATAGTGGAAGAGATAAGATGTGTCCATCCTACATAGCGTCATTTTAGAGAATGGAGATATATTAGTGCCTCGACATGCCTTAATACTTTTACAATAGAGAGACCACTAAAATAACCTCAAAGTGTACTATTTAAAATAAATTCCGAATAATATTTTGAGGAGACTAATGTATCTCCATTTTCTAATATGACCTACAAGTTTAGTTTGAATAAATCAACCTCTCCCTATTTAATATTGGAAAAAGTGATATTAGTCACCATGACTCTTTGAGGGTATCAAACTAAATATTCTTAGAATGCTAAGGCTGAGTTATACCTAATAATGATGATGAACGAAAAGCCTACAATATAGTATCAAATAGGGGTAAAAGATATCCATATATACCCTCGTGAAAAATATAAAAAGGAGAGATAAGAGAATGGCATATAATATAGGTGAGAAATTGAAATATTCCTTAGCTAATACCCATTGGAGCTAACAATGTTAAATATTAGATCAATATTTGACTAAGGTGTCTATATTATTATGTTCCTAAGTATGGATTGAATATTCAAGGTTGAGAAATTAGAATATGGTAGGGGGATTATATTGGTAATACCAACCCTGCTATACAATATGTGGAATTTGGTAATGACATAACATGATTATCGACAATGATAATAGAGACATTGACTAAATATTAGAATGGGTATTTATTTAGGGATATATTCTCCTAACAATCAAGTTATGTCATAGTGAATGGTTAGAATAACATTGACATTCATCCTTAGTTTTTTAGTCAATGAATGGCTTTGGGACATTTGCTATACATCCAGTTTAATGATATTGGGGGGAGTTCATTTAGAGGAATTAGTCTATTAAGTTCACATATTTGTGGCTCCCTTAACGATATTCAAAGATAGGGATAGGTAGACTAAGGTCAATGTTATTCTAACCATTAACTATCCATGCCAATAATAAACTAAAATCTAATCAAGAGAGGACATCCATGTATGGGCTTTCTCTCTATACTTTATAACTTAATTGGAGGTTGACTAAGATGGAGGAATAATATTGTAATGTCTTATAGAATAATATTCTAATTTAGATTATGATAATCCTACATGAGGTATATGAGGTACCCCTCTAATAAATAAAGAGAGGGGGATGATAACCTACAAGCAGAAATGATTAACTTATAATGGTTAGATAATAACGATCAAATATTGGAGAACCATTAGCTGAGTCTTGTCACAATAGTTAATTAGGTTATCATTCCCCTATGTTCCTTGTTATATGATATCCAATTCTCACAATTGGATAAGAATAAGGATTTGGAATTGATGCATTAAGTCTACCAGCTAAGATTGGATGAGCTAATTATTTAATATTGGCAATATATTATGATTATTGGTCAACCTTTACTATAAATCAATGATTGTTTTTTATTGCCACCCCGATATTAATATAGTCCATAGTATTAAAATAAATAATTTCTAACCATATTGATTTAAATAAATTAATATTGGTTAATGGTTATGATAAATTTCCCTACATTGAACCCAATATTTCCATTATTTTATCATAACTATTAACCACTCTATGGTAAGAGATATATGAAACCCATAAAGAGGGAGAGAGTGAATATTGGAGGGCCAACATCCTATCTTATCCTTTACACTAAAATATAATTAAGTTTGGACCATTTATAATTAGTCATCATCCAATTCTATTAACGATTTAATTCCTATAAGTTTACCAAAGGGATTACCTCTCTTTAATATTACTTTTAAAGAGTTTGGTTGGAAATAAAAGGTTATCATTGTTTTGACACGTCTTAATAATAAGAATAATTGTTATTATTCCTATACTATATAAAAAGAGAGGGAGGGAGGGAGGGAGAGAGAGGGAGAGGGAGGAAAATCCCTTTGTCATAATTCAAACTAGTATTGGCTCATGTCTATATCATCCTAAACCTAGGTGAGGATTAGCCATAGGTAGAGACTATTAAGATTGGTCCCTATGTTTGTCTAATGGGATATAGTATATTGTATTTGATTCTACTCGAGAGATTGATAATAAACCAGTTTAATGACTCAATATAAAACCATGAAAATATAATGTAGATGATATAGACATTGGGCCAACCTAATTGGGAGTAACCATCATATATAATAGGTCACCCCTTTTCGTGGGCAATTGAATCCCCGTATACTATTTTCACTCTCGCAAACTCTAATGAGTAATTGACCAATCAGCTTGTAGGCATAGATTGGCAAAAACACATCGTCAATAAGTTTATAGAAATATCCTATGATTGGATCCCACCTAGGCTGAGTTGATTGGTCAATTAATCATTAAAGTTTGCGAGAGTGAAAATTATTGGTAGCCTTACCAATAATACATTCTATTATGCCTCTCCGCCCATCGATACTTCTATTATTTGTGTTCAAACAAGCCTATATTATTACAATCTTTCGATATAGTAAAATAATAAGTCTATCAATAGGGTGTTAGTTCACTCTTGGATAATCAATTGATTATGCATTCTAGGCCAGAAAATGAGTGATTTTACTATAAAAGACTTAATAATCTAATATATTATTTTCAAATAACTAGGGGCGTTATAAATGATAATTATTTAATTATAATTTACCGGCCTTAATAAATCCAATGATTAAGGGAAGTGACTTAATACATTAAATTAGCCACGATATTATTCATAAAGGTATCTTATAATTGAATAATTATCGTTTATAACTCCCTTAGTTATTTGAAAATAATATATTGGATGTATTAAGTCTCAACAGGAGGTTTTACTATTATTATGAATAACTAAAGGGAATTTTAATTGGGTTACTTCTTTAAGGACCTCTATTTGATAATCAATTATGGTTCCCCGTAACATATGGTCTATGGCCTAAATATTATAGTGGATCATGCCACCTTTTCTAAACTCGTATATTAATAAATAGTTTATTACTAATAAGGATACTTAGATTGAGGGGAGAGGTTATTCTCCCAAAATATTTAGCCTATAGTAGATATGTATATTGGTTAACCAATCATAACAATCCTTGACTAAGTAATTATTTTAGGCTATAACCACTTTTATTATCAAGGACTTGGCTTTAGACATAGTTCACGTTTTTCGTTATAATCCATACTTATACGTGTGGATATAAGATTCCATCTTCACCAAGGTTGAAAAACATTTAATAAGATTCCATCTTCAAGAGTTATCTCCCAAATATATTTCACATAGGCACTTGAAGGCAACATGTATCGTTTAATAACCTACTCACACTATACGGAGATACTCCCTTCCATCTTACGTCTCTCAATAGTAAAAGCTACATGAGGGAGAGATGGTTTTTTGGCTTAGATTTTGATATGCCATATCTATCATGGGGAATTTAGGTTAAAGGGTAAGACTCTTGTAAGCTATACCCATCATCTAAGATTAACTATTTAGTATTCTCACCAAATAGAGTACCCAATTAAATAATAATAAAGGGATGGTCTATATTCACCAAAATAATATCGGTAAGTCCAAACTTATGTTAGTAAGGAGACAATGGCCAATAAGACTTAGGAGCTATTGGAATATTGGTCCAATTATGATTTATTGTATGCAAAATTCAATAAAATTTCATAGTTCCTCTTAGGTTAATGGTATAAGAGGGAGAGGTTTACGAATAAAATAATAACAAAAGGTAGCACTTGTAATTAGTTAACAAGTCTAGTTTAAGGATAGACCAAACTGTATGTGGTCTATATTATAAACAATATGTTGAAGGTTGTCCTTCTATCAAGAGGGTACTGCCTAAGATGTTCCTCCTCTATTTACCCCTATATAATCAATCGGTCAATTACACATTAATATAAAGAGGAAGATAGAGAAAGGGCATTCTATAGAAAGGTGAATTCTTCTAATACTTTAACTTCTAAATTAATGTGTAACCCGCCAATTGATTATATAGGGGTAAATAGAGGGAGGAACATCTTAGGCAGTGTGATGTTAAGTGAGAGTTTAGTGTGATGGAGAGACCTTCGTGAAATCTTTAGGTCCAACTACAACTCGATGGAAATTTCAGTTTTAGGGATAATCATTATAATGCACTTATAGGCATCTCTTTTAAGGCTATGGTAATGAAATAATTAATCTACAAAAATCCCTACTCAGTAATATCCCTACTAGGTTACTTTGCCATATTAATAGGGATATTGGACAAAGGATATTTTTGTGGTTATTTCGGTCACCAATATTAGACACAACTATAGACCAATATTTCCCTCACCTTGGAAAAAGACATAAGTTCATATGGAGTTAAGGCATAATTTCATATGGAGTTAGGCCATATACCTTTACTATAGAGATATTATGGGGTGACTAATAACAAATTATACATACTCTCTAATGTATTCCTCTACAGACTTATCATAAACTCCCTATTTATTAGATATTTATCAAAACGAGTGCCCATAAGGTATACGTATTGCCAAATTAGGATGGTAGATTATTTATAAGTCCATAAATAGCCTTAAATGATATAATTTATGATGTAATTACTATCTATCGACAATAGAGTCTTTGGTATAATCAAGGCTTAAATCTTTCCTTTGAGCCATCAAGTGTAACATGATGCAAACATCTTGGGAAACATTTAGTGGATACCCAATATATTTCTTCGAGAAAATTATAAGATAATAACTATACCATCTATTAGGGATCATCACCATTACTATACAAAGGCAATATGTCCTTTGGACCATAGAGAGGATAAATTGGGTGGTTCAATTTTCCTAACCACATGAGGTATTACACATAAAAGTATATCTAAATAAATACAAGCTCAAATGGATATTAAGGACGACCACAATAAAGTTGTCATATCCCTTGATATTAACTCTGTTAAGAGTCATGACACTTGAAATATTCAATTTAATAAATAGTCAATATCCATCATAGATATTAAATATTGTGCGAAAATAAGGTCAAGGTGGTAAATATCAATGTGTATTTCATGAATGAGTTAGGGTTAGTAATTCCCATGTTAAGTATCCCACTCCGAATAGTCGCTCTCCCTTTACTCGATATATTTGGTAAATTATTCATGAATTGATGGGATCCTTGGTATCCCTTTATATGCTATAGATTATACATAATGGGTAAATCCCTATATCTTGTTAATTATTTGATACACCCATTATGTAACCATAGGCCAACAAGTATTAGTTATATGAACTCGTAATAGAAACCCATAGCTCCATATTACTGACTAATGATTACTTTATTAAGATAATTTTAATAGGTAACCGCAAAAAATATGAGCAAAAGATTATGATTAACTAGGTTTTTAGTAGTAAATAATAAGAACTATTGATAATATATTGGGATAACCGATGGTGGGATAGTCCCTCATCATTTTAAGAATAGGCTAGAATAAATCATATATACCTATTAGTGACATTTTTTGCATTAGATAGGTTCATGAAAATGGTTAGCCTCTCTCATATTGTCATCAACTATTAGGGTCCCTATACCCTTTTCATGGTATTTAACATGAACAATGGGCATCATTCCATCAATTAGTAATATTTAATATTTGAGAAGATAGACTATAATCCATGAAAGGAATCATATGATAATAGTTTCATTATACCATTCCCGCTAGCTCGATGGCATACTCTCTAATATAGTGCCTTGGGCCTATAAATAATTTGGGGTACGACTAAGTATTAGCATGATAGATATAGATATGGTTCATGATCATTACCAATAATTTGCTCTAACTCACGGTAGAAGGTTACATTTAGAGTATTGTTATTGGTTCAATTATGTTAATACTCAGCTATTATTGGTTCATCTATTTTACTCTAGTTAATAGAACTATAGGTACTACTAATGCTAATACGTAGTTATACTAATGGTCACATCTTATGCATTTAATAATCTTAATGGATAAATCCTATTCTTAATAAGTTATACATATTTGTATTGTACGAATGAGATACATATTACGATTTGTTTAATAGGATCAATTAAAAGGCCCATGATCACCTAGCGAGACCCAGGATTATAATATTAAACAATTATAATAGATCATAACCTAAGGTATTATATCCCCAATATTAAATATATGATGGCATTATGTGCAATTATAAGTATTCTTCACAATTAGAGTTAATTACATGGGTGAATATTACCCCCTAATAAAGGGTCATATTAAATAATTATCAATTATGTACTACTAAATCTATAATTAGCCATGAATTATTACCCAATATGGCCATCCTAGAGATCTAGTGGCATCTTATACTATTATGATTTACCTCTTAATATAGCATCAACTAACCCATGATTAAATCGATGTATAACATGAAATATATTTAGGGATAAAAAGGGTAAATAGTGCATAATCGTTTATTGTTAACTCATTCTCTCTAGTTATTTAAGATAATCCTTTTTAATTGGGTCATTAGGTTAATCTTTAACTCATAATATATAAACTTATATTCTATAAAAGGTATTACCCACCAAATAGTTTTTCCTCCTTATTAATATCGGGGATAAAAGGGGCATAGGGATAAAAGGGGTAATTATGCCCCTAATTGACTACCAATAATGAGGTTTATTAATAATCAATGGTGCCATTAAAACAACAAGCTACATATATTAAAATGGTTACAAAATGGGGATAATCAGTTAGTCTAGAAACTTATAATGCTATGTTAATATAGGCATAAACTAATTATGGCATAACCCCTATTCAAACTAGTTAACTAACCCATAAACGTATATGGGCATTTAGGGTGTTCCCTTTTCGTACAATTGTTATGAGTTAGGGTGTTAAGCATATAATCACTTCGATCTCATACCATATGTTAGAATCGAAACACGCCTAAAAAGATTTCCCCAACTCTATACTTAATACCACAAAGGTAAACACATTAATATAGCACTATGACCTAGATAAAATGCAATTGGCCTTAGACTTTTTCTATTTTATCAATACTGATTTTAATAACTAATAGAGTATTACGTTAACCCAAATATCCGTAAGATTATTGGGCCTTGTATACCCATTAATAAACATGGAGTATTATAAGGATTAGGTATAGAGGAATAGATGAGATATGTTTCTATTTAACATACTAATTGGATAATGTTCAATCATTAACTATGTATTCTTAGATCATTGACCCTCTTATAGTTAGGGTTAATCTTTTCTGTGTATATCGATTAGCACGAATAAGAAGAGTAGATAACCTTATTAAGGTATAAGTTACCTTAGGGTTACCTCCAGTGTTCAATATGAGAACCTAGAGGACTAACCACTTTATTAATTATAATATCCGCACTATGGTGGGATAATTTTGGTGAGACAAGTATTAATAATTGTTATGTCCTATATCTAACCAATATAGTTACTATGGATTAATAGTGGATAACATATATAGTGTCAATACTATTAATTAGGACCACCTATAATCTAATATGAAGTGTCCACTTTAAGGATAACTATTCCATAAGTAATTATAAATGCCCTTCTAATATCGAGTGATGGATATTCATGATAATAGTATATTACTATGACCCGATAATAGCTTTAATAGATTAATAGGTGGTCCAATCCTATATTTTTGAACATTAATAGGTGGTTTAGTCCTATATTTTTTAAGGATCATGCATCCTATAGAGGTATGGAATAAATAAAAAAATTTCTCCATCTAAGGGCCTAAGATCATGTCGTTGAATCTACTAATCATACATATATAAATAATAAGCTAAAAGTAAAGGATTACCTCTTATAGCACGGATCTAAATTCCTTTTCTTTGATTAGCTATCAAGTGTCCGGCCTCTATTGATGATCCACATAGCCCAAGTATCCACAAAGAAGCACTCAAAATTAATAGGGTGCTAGCTCCACCTTTTTTGATTAAGTATTTCCTTTAGAAATCAATCCCGGGCAATTTTGTAACAACCTTAAAGGAGGAGGAAAGAGTATTTCTTACTAGGGTTTAAGAGAAAACTATTTTCTCCCTATTTTTCTCTCTTGGCCATGTGCCCTAGGTGATTTTTTAGGGCTGATCGAAATTTTCTATCTTTTTTTTTTTTGGCCGAATTTCTCTTTTCCTTTTTAACTTGGTCGAAATACTCTATGGTTGATCATTACCCTTCCATGTCGCACCTATCTTCCTATCTATAGGGGATTCGTTTCATTGTCCTTCGAGGAGAAAGAGAGGGGCGGCTTTGAGTCCATAAAGGACTCTAGGTTGTTCTTTCTTATCCTCTAAGGATGAGGAGTTATTTTATATGTAGACTACTTGATTATTATCTTTTAAAACATTCAACCTTATCTAATAAGGTTAATGTTTATCTTTAATACATTCATCCTTAACCAATAAGGTTGATGTTTATCCTCTCACCAAAATTATCTTTAAGCTTTTTAATTAAATCTAATAGGCGAAAACTATTTTAGTCAAATTACTTTATTTGGACTATCCAAATAAATATTCTTAGATTATTTTAGCGGGGCCACATTAGGAAATAATTTTTCAAAATACCCTTTAACCTAAATTAGGAAACTCCTTTCCTTTTAAGTTCTTTATTTCCAAATTTAAAACTAACTTCCAAATTAGAAAATTGATTTCTAAAATAGCAAACTTTTCATTTTTAGAAACTCTTTCCAAAATAGGAAACTTTGATAATTGGTAACTTTTTTTCAATATCTTTACTTCTCATTTGTAATGTGAATACTTAAACTTATGTATGTGACTAACTAGGCTCTTAGATATGTTGGTAATGCATCGAGAATAAAAATACTCATCTTTAATCTCTTGATACATAAATCAAGATTGGCTTTCAGTAAGGTATCATGACTATCAAATTCTCTAGGAGGATTAGTTAATCCATTATTACCTTTTACAAGCATGGTTACCATACAATTCGGTCCTCATGTCAACTTATCATAGTGTGATCTCAAACTTGGTTATTAGTCTTGTTTGATTATGATCACATAAGTTTTTTTCGATTCCCAAATGTCTTAGCTCTTAGAGTAAACCAACTATGCTCTATTGGTGTACTCCTACTATAGCCATAGATTTCTTGAGTAGACATTTATCAAAGTTCAATGTGATAACTCCTTTAACATATAAGGAATGACATGTCCCATCTTAGTCATACACCTATCTCCATTGGATTCCTAGTGCACCCAACGAATTGCCCATGTACAACCCATTAATCGATCCATTGAAATGAGTGTTAAAGTGCATAAGTCCTCCAATGAGATAACCATAACAACTTCAAGTCTAAAGACCATTTGTACCCATCCCGTATAAGATTCCCATAGACTAAACCAAATGGGTTCTCATGGCAAGTCAAGTCCAGTAATATGTTCTCTAACATAAATCACTTAAGCGCTTGCTTTGGCATCACCATGCTAATAGGTGTGAGATCTCCTACTGCTATCATATAGCATTAGCATAACACTCACAAGTCTATCCGTATTTGTCAATATCCTTTCTTGATGATGCTACGACTTAGCACATTTAATGATATCATTTATGTGCATTAGTGCTTGTCTTAAATCTTTCGGTCAATCACTATTGCAAATGCATATCATAAGGACTTCTATCTAACTCTAATGAATTTATCAACATGTAAAAGTAAGATTTGATAGAATGAATTCTTTATTAAATGATGCAATAATACATTAACTTGGGTCCATCCAAATATGGTTGGATCTTGGGCACCAATACTAACAATCTTTCATTTGCACTAGAGCCAACTAGCCATGTCCATTAGTCTTGACAATCGAGTGAGGATCATATGCTTTGGGTATGATGAGGGCTTAGTGTAGGGTTAACTATGTTATCATAGTGTGGTTCTTTTTATCCTTATGCTACCATGGCCCTTTTATCTCTATAATCAAGTAATAGCATTGTAGTACTTGCTTGGATCATTGATGAGACCTTGGTTCCTTAGCTTATGCTATGACTCCTTTGTTGTTGGTAATTAAGCTATATGACATTGAAACAAAGCCTTCTTTGATTGTTCCATACTAAATCTTTTAGTATCATGTCATTGTAACTTCCATGGTAGACTCCTCATAGTCCAAGTGATCTATCTCTATAGATCTATACTCTTAGATTGTAGGTTTCTCTCACATACCATATTTGAAAAAATTTCTTCTAGATTCCTTAATCTTTTATTTATAAGATAATGATATTATAGTCAAGGTGTGATTTTGTGCCGAATAATCATGACTTAGTAGGCTCCCACTAGCTTCTTATATACACAAGGTTCATCTTTTTTTTTTTAATGAATAATCAAACTCTTTGATCATTCCATTAAAAAATGGATTTATATTCCTAGAGGCTTACTTAAGTCTATTAATGGACCTTAGCCTTTTGTAAATCTTATTTGCATGTTCTTGGGAACTTTCGGGTGTGTCAACTACACATCCCTTTTATTTGCCTTTTATAGGAATTAATGTCTAACATTGTCATTTCAAAAGTATTAGCTTTTTTATCCCTTTTAGGGCTCACATCACAATGTGTTAAGATGAAAAGATCATGTCTTTTTTGTCTTTTTGACGAATTTGCTTTGAACTTTTGAAATTCATGTGTTATTTTTTGTGAGAGAGTTACAACTCTTTGTAATCATCCTACTTTAGGATTTCTTTACTAAAGTATTAATTTGTGAGTCTACTCAAATCTTATTGAGTTTAAATTTCCTTCCACTTGTTTCTAGCATCCATAAATTCCTATCCAAGGAACATAGTGTGCTTAGTAAGGAACAAAACTTTGTTCTAGTGGTAAGATATTTATATCATAATCTTACTTTAGGGCATCTCACAATGTAACACTTTATTGATTTTAGGCTTCATTTTATCTTTTTCAAAACCTTTGACGTACATTTTATAGCCTTAAATCTTTAAGGAAAGATTAATTCATTTTCCTTCCTTTCCCATATCTCATATGTGATCTATCTTCAATAAATTAGAATCCTATTCATTTCAAAGGTTGTAGTAAGGAGTATTCATTCATAACTAGGGATATTAATTCAACTCATCATAGACTAATCATGTCTAAGATGTGATGTACATAGAGAATCTCATTCTCTTTTAGTGATCTAACATTTTAGCATTTAAGTATTTAGCTCCTTGATCTAATCGAGATGCTTTAAAACTCTTGCTAGTTCATCTCATGACTTTTCAAGTCTAAACTTTTAAACATTTTAAATTTTTGGACTTGTATCTTATAACCATAACATGATCCACTATCATTAATGGTTATGTGACAAGCATGTTCTCCTCTTGCTTGGGTGAACATAGGCCCATATACATCTCTATGTATAAGGACTATTTTGATTAGTAACTCTTTCTCCTTTTCAACAAAAAGGGATTCATGTCCTTTTATAAAGTAAACAAAATACCTTAGACATCATCTAATTATTCTAAATATCCTTTTATACAAGTAGGTTGGGTATGGGATTCTTGCTTATGTGACTAAGTTTGATGTTGCTTACTAATTAATGTTTATTTAGATCATTTGAGTTTTTTAGTATTTATGTTATACATTTGGGAGTTATGTTTAACATATATAATTATTATCAAAATATTTTCATAAAAACTAATTCTTAAAAATAAAACACTTATTCAAAACAAGAAATGGAAATAACATCTTTAGTCTCTACTAAAATAATAATGATTGAGTCATAGCACATCTCAATATGGTAATGCTAGCTCATAAATACCAACGTCTAATGGTCCAACTCTTTGATCCATTGTGGTTATATAGATATTCTCCCTTGAAGCTATATTTCTTCCTTTTCTAAGCTCCTATACATTTAACAAATGTAAGCACCACATTTAGTATCATATACTTATGAGGTGGAATTTAGAAATACAAGGACTAGTATTAAAAACATAAATACCCGAGGTGGTAGTAGAACTCTTCTTTTGCACCCCTTCTAGTTACTCCTTGCAATTATGCTTCCAATGCCCTTTCTTATTGCAATGAAAGTGAACTACATCCTTTGGGCTATTCTAAGCCTTGGCCTTTTTCACTCCTCCAAGTAGGTGCGGTTGAAGACTTCTTCTTCTTTTTGGGCTTTTCTTACCCTTTATTGCACATTTTCCCTTATTAACTAGAAGTATATAGCTTTTATTCTTCTTGTTAATTTCGAGCTGAGCTTCCCTTAGCATGGATAATAACTCTTCAAAAGTCTTTTGCATGTGCATCATGTTGAAGTTCATGATGAACTATCTAAAGCTATTGGGCAAGGATTGTAATAATAGGTCGATGGATAATTCAAGCATCCATTCCAACTTCAAGTTCGACTAGTCGATCGATATAGCGTATCATTTTTGTGACATACTTTTTGATATTGGATCCCTCATCCATTTTGGCCCTAAAGAGCTTCATTGCTATCTCATAGTGCTCATGCCTAGTATTCTCCTCAAATAAGCTCTTGAGCTTTACTATGATATCAAAAGCTTGTGAGCTTCGGTGTTAGCACCTAAGCTCCAACGTCATAGCAACAAGCATAAGGCTTTGAGTAGTGATTACATCATCTCTATGTTTGATCCATGCTTCATGAGCTTCAACTTGAACTAGAGGAGGCTCATCTGAAGAGCTTTCTCTATCGTATAGAGAATTTTCTCATGTTGGAGGACTATCCTCAAATTCATTTCCCGATTGAGAAAGTTTATGCCATTAAAGGCATTTCATCCATCAATGATATATTGTATCAATGTGTTTCTAGTCATACTGTGCAATCTGAATGGATAGAAAAGCTTATGGTTTGGTTAATCAAAATGCATAAAACAAAGCATAAATTAAAAAAGTAAAATCTATGCTCGCTTTCACTATTTTCTTCAAGTTCTATAACCTTCAATATAATACTCGATAAAACTTTTCGATTCATTTTTCTAGTGGGTTAGGATCCCATCCTCTAGCATGCATTAGCCTTGAGTTATCTTAACAAGTCATACATAAAGGATTAGGTAGGTAACTTCTTACCAATTACCTATAATGTAATTCCTAATTCCATTGGTATGACAACTCGTCTTTATCATATCTTTGTGAATACCAATACTTGATAATAAGTTTATTGGACCTTGAGTTATCTTAAAAAATCCAATAACTCATTTAAGTTAGACATAACATTCAAGGTCATCACATGGCCCATGATTTGTTTCCCTCGAGGAAGAAGTGACTTTAAGTTATCTCAACAAGCTAACAACGACGAAGAAAGTTCCTACCTCATAACATTAGAAAGCATTTAACTTAATATGTTATTTGAAGGATTTAATAAGGTTGATCTCATCCTAGCATGCATACTAAATAATAATCATATTATTTCTAATCATGTATACTAATATTGATCTCATCACATTTATACATCTCATGCATGACTCAAGGATCGATGAAAGATAATGAATTTCTAGTACTAGCCCCCTCGAGCCATAAGGAGACTAGTGGGTCAATTCCTAGGTGAAAAATTATTATAAATTCTTCATGAATATTTTCATTCCTTGGAGTCTTCTCCTTGCATATATTCTAATTCCTATCTACTACTTTTACATTTATTTGAAATAAGAAACCTCGAGTTACATTTGAGGAGAGTAAGATAAGAAGAGAAATACAATAAAGTAATAGAGAAGTCGGGACACGTAGGTCCTATTTATCCAACAAATGCCAAGCATTCATAAAACTAGATCAACTCATCCATACCATTCACCCATGCTTCAATCACATTGATACATGGCATAATCATGAAACAATTTCATTCATAAAATGATTATAAATCTATAGTTTTGGTCATTTTATAAATTTATCTAAATTTTAATTTAAAAACCTTTTTAGGCCTTGGGGTCACTTTGGGCCCACGGGCATTTGGCCCTCGAGGGTTCACGGGTTTGAAAGCCCAAACCCTCGGGTTCATATGTGTCTACCCATAGCCATCGACCTAGCACGAAAGTGCCTAGCCGATGGCTTGTCGTGTCGCCTCGCACACTTGGTGCGTAGGTCGGTAGGCCACTGCATCGCACTTGGCATACGGGCTGGCGGGATAGCAGCTTGCACGGCATGCGACCCGGCATCCGCCTAGCTCCGAGCACGCGCCTAGTGTGTGGCCCGACAAGCCCGGTGTAACCCCGTAAAAACCTTTATCCGTAATGTGACGTGTATTAGAATAATTCTATATATATTTATGTTAAGAGTAAGTATAATTCTTATTTCATCATGAGAAATTAATGCTTGAAATATGTGATTTATGTTAAATTAAAGTTATTGTGCTTAAGATTAATGGTTTAATTATTAAAGAAATCAAATATGCAAAATCGGTGTTTTAAGGACTATATTCTGCTCGAGTTTTGTGTGAATTATTTGAGGACTTTAGGGTAATTTTTTGGTCAATCTTAAAGAATGAAAGTTGTTCATCTATGTGTTGAATAGGACTGTATACAATTTGATAATATTTGGACCTATGCATTAAGAGTTATACCAATTATAGTGAAGGTTGTTTCGAAATGCATTCTGCTGGAATTTTGGGAGAAGAATCTGCCTGAACATTGTGAGATTTATTTGATGCTGTTATATTGATTTTTGAGAAAAACTTAAAGAATAAAAGTTATTTTTCTATTTGTTTAATAGATCTCTATAAAATTTCATAATTGTTGGATACATATAGAAAGAGTTATGCACATTTTAGTATAGATGGGTTAGGAGGTAACACTCGTTGAAATTTTAAAGAAAAAGAAATTCCGAATTTTAAAAATGGAAATTTTCGAATTTTTTTATGAAAGAAATTATGTCTAATTATATGAAACCAGCTTATTAATGTGTTTATTTAGCCTAATTTTTCTTTAGCCACCTAAGCACTTGAATTAAATGCTTGGAAGCCAAATCATCACCTTTGACTTCCAAAACATGCCAGCCTTTGCCTTCCAAGCTTCCTCCACTTTACATTTGACCTAGTTAAATTTTAACACTTATGGTATAAATAAATGAGAGGATAAAAGGTGAGTATATAAGGGAAAGAGAGGGTTAAATGGCTACCACTTTTAGGCCAAAAACCATAGCCATCCAGAATTAAAAGAGAAGCCAAATTGAAGAGAGAAAAACAGCAAAAAGAGAGAAAGAAAGAAAAGAGAAAGAAAAGGGAAAAAGGAAAGAAAAAGAGCTAAAGAAATTCTAATCAAACCTAAAATAGGTAAGTAGGTTTCATTTATTTTGGCTGATTAATGTCTTAAATTATTTTTTTAAAGTTATTTTGTTAGTGTTTATTTCATGGGTTGTAATAATTTTCAATGGTTATATGCTTGATGCTTAGGATAAATCTATGTATAGATGCCTTGTTGTGATGATTTATGATGTTTATGATGCTTTGAAAATGTCCAAGTATGTGGTGATGGGTTGGATTGAACTTGGAATAAATTTAAGTGAACTAAAACATGTTTAAAGTTGGCTTGGAATGAACTAATAAATTAGTGTTGATAAGGAGTAAATTCTGTCCGAATTTTAGGGTGTATGTTCAAGGATTGTAGATCGATTTCTAGGTGAAACTTAAAGCACAAACGTTGGTCATCTATGTTTCAACTAACTTCCTTTAACAGTTCTTGGTCATTGGATTTGTGTATAAAGCGTTATACCTAATTTAGTATGGATACTCTAGATAAACTACTATTAGGCAGATTCTTCCTAAGTTTCAAAACTTTGTAATTAATTGTGTACTTGGTATTTAGACCTAATTTTTGGATATTTTATAAATAAATATGTCTAGTATCTAAAATAAAATGGGTAAGATTTAATTATGTTCTGAAATTAGAAAATTATTTACTCGATTAGGAGTTGCCCGGTAATAAACCTTAAAACCAAAGAATTAGACTTAGACAAAATTAATGGGTTTGGAATAAACTAAATGGCCTTGCACTAAATAAAATGGAATTGAATAAAGAAAATGGACTTAGGATAAAGTTAATGGGCTTGGATTAAAGTAAAAGGGACTTGGACCTTCTTTTAAATATTAACGAAACTAATTAACAATATTAATGAGCGGAGATTGTGTTCCCGCTATGGGTATCATGATTAGTATGTGAGCAATGGATAAATTCCGAGTGTGAGTTGGACCATGAGTATGGCATGAGAATGAAGGGTTGGTACCCAAATTTGGTTGAATATGATTAAATACGTCATCACGTGCATCATGTGTATAGTGGGTGGTTTAAGACAAGTCAATTGATTGAGAAATGGTTTGTACATCTAGGTTTGATAACCTAACTAGAATAAATTGGTATTAGTAGAGCAATACTCTAGGTTGTGTGCCTGCACTATTAGACGATGGATTCCCGCTAATAGCAGTTACAACGAGGGATAATTCCGTTGTAGCAGAAGATGATCCGAGGATCATCCGGATGAAACCAAGTCGTGTGCTTGCACTCGTTAGACGATGGATTCCTACTAATAGTAGTTATAACGAGGGGCAATTCCGTTGTAGCAGAAGGTGATCTCACGGACGACCCGGATGATAAATAGAGTAGACCGGCTAATACCTGTGGTACCCGAGATTAAAATTTATGAGTATGGTAGGAAGTCAAAACAACATTACATATCACATGCATCACCCCGCTTACCGAGCTTCGGCTCACCCCGTTGTTATTTTTTTATGTCTTGATAGAAAAAGGACAAGTTGATACGGATGCGATTGGCTCCTCCTAACCGGCTCATGTGAGGCACCATATATTAAATCTTATTTTGTCTATAAATTTGGGGTATGGAGTTCATGAGAAATTGAATATTGCTTATAATGTTTTATTAATGTATTTAATTATGTTATGTAAATTTTATCTTAAGGAGTTATATACGTAATGTGTTATTAAAAATTCTAAGAATATCATAAGAAAACTACTTAGAGTTGAGGGTATGTCCGCGTAACGCGCTTCGTCCAGCACTCTACTTGGGTAGTAGAAATATGATCGGGGCGAGGGTGTTACAGCATGGTATCGAGTAATGGTTTAGGGAGCTAGGTAGAACCGTAAGTGCCACATGAGCCCGAGGACCCGTCTCGCTCCCGGATGGGTAATTTTAATTTTTGGTTCCCTTAAACTATGTATGTTTTTATTGTGTAATGTGTATACAATTTCATTTGAAATTATTATTAGCAATAACCCTATCATTGTAAATGTCGACTTTGTATCGAGTACCAAGCGTGCCTAGAAGGCGATGGCAATGGGCAGCGTTAGCTACATTTAAGGCCAAGCTAAATAATCTCACTATGGTTCCGAACGAGACCTCGGTAGCATATATTGTGCGATTTTACAACCAACTTTAGCGAATCGCATTCGTCGATGCCTTCTTTAATCGGTATTTTAGCTTGGACTTCCTTCGGACAACTCTACGTCAAATGTCCCATCGGGAGACCAACGATTGTTAGATGAAGTTTGGGAAGACATGATAAACCAACACTCTTATCGGTCTCTAATTTGGACCTTTCTACCAACTCAAGCCGTACGATCCCTCATTCGACTAATGTACGAATGGGGACTATCTTTACCCTTGCTCGTGAGATAGTCCATGCGGCAATGGAAAACCGCATTGACCGGTGGTTATTAGAGGGTTCTTTTCCTCGACGTGTCCGATAAATAAGATAATAGGGATCTCATCATATGACGTGGTTTCTTTTATATATTCTATAATGTAAATAGGAGTGCTTTTGATTGTACGAGAATATATAGATGCGTTTCCAAAGGTTTGACCATATTATCACCGGAGAGGGAGATAGAGTTTGAGATTGAACTAGAGCTAGGTACGGCTCCAATTTCGAAAACCCCTTATAGAATGGCTCCTGCCGAGCTAAAGGAGTTAAAGGTGCAGCTACAGGACTTACCGGACAAGAACTTTATACGTCATAGTTCCTCACCTTGGGGAGCTCCAGTATTGTTCGTGAAAAAGAAGGATGGAAGTCTAAGGCTATGTATCGACTATCGAGAACTAAATCGGGTGACCGTTAAAAATAAGTACCCATTGCCCCGGATTGATGATTTATTTGACCAATTACAAGGGGCGACGGTATTCTCTAAAATAGACTTATAATATGGATATCACCAATCGAGGGTGAGACCGAAAGATGTGAAGAAGACAACATTCGTAACGAGATACGGTCACTACGAGTTTTTAGTGATGCCGTTTGGGCCGATGAACGCCCCAACCGCTTTCATGGACTTGATGAATCGAGTCTTCAAAGGGTTCCTAGACAAGTTTATTACCATATTCATCGATGATATCTTGGTTTACTCTTAAAGGGAGAAGGAGCATAGGAAACATCTAAGGGTCACCTTGCATACACTAAGGGAGCAAGCAGTTGTATGCCAAATTCAAGAAGTTCGAATTCGGCTGGAGCAAGTGGCTTTTCTAGGCCATGTGGTGACAAAGGAAGGCATCACCGTAGACTTAAAGAAAGTAGAGGCTATTCGGAATTTGCCTACCCCGAAGAGCATAACGGAGGTACAAAGCTTCTTAGGGTTAGCAGGTTATTACCAAAGATTTATGAAAGGCTTTTCGAAGATAGCTAGGCCTCTTACTAACTTAATGAAAAAGAGCACCGCATTCCAATGGACGGATGCTTGTGAGGAGAGCTTCCAAGAGCTAAAACAACGGCTAGTCACGCCCTCGATGCTAACCATTTCGTCCGAGAATGAAACTTTCGTAGTTTATATGGACGCCTCCAAACATGGATTAGGAGCGGTGTTGATGAAAAATAGACGAGTAATAGCTTATGCGTCACGGTAATTAAAGGAGTACGAGCGAAACTACCCGGCACATGACCTAGAATTAACAGTAGTAGTCTTTGCCCTAAAAATCTATAGACATTATTTGTATGGGGCAAAGTGTGAGATATACACGGATCATAAGAGCTTATGATACATCTTCACACAAAAGAAGCTGAACGTGAGACAAAGAAGGTGGTTAGAGTTGGTCAAGGACTATGACTCGTATAATCAACTACCAACCGAGTAAAGCCAATGTTGTTGCCGATGCCTTAAGCGAGAAATCGATCGCTACGGTGCGAGTGACCCGGACGTTGATAATGAAGAACCTACAAGCACTCGGAACTAGAAATAGTTCCTATAGGCCACAGGAGCATGCTATCAGCACTATTAATCCAACCGATGCCGCAAGAAAGAATTCAAATTAAGCAAGCAAAAAGATGAAAAGTCGAAGGAATTGAAAAAAGGTATAGAGGTCGGAGCGAGTCCGATTTTACGATGGATGATAAAGGAATGATTAGATTCAAAGGAAGACTGTGTGTTCCCAAAATGAAGGACATAAAAGATGAGATACCGAAGGAAGCACACACAACCCCATATTCAATACACCCGGGAGTACGAAAATGTATCGAGATTTATGACAGTATTATTGGTGGGCTGGAATGAAGAAAGATGTAGCCGACTTTGTGACAAGGTGTCAAACTTGCCAACAAGTGAAGGTAGAGCACCAAAGACCCTCGGGAACGTTAAAGCCACTAGCAATTCCGGAATGGAAGTGGGAGCATGTAACTATGGACTTTGTCATGGGATTGCCACGATCGAATAGAGGGTCAAATTCCATCCGCGTAGTCGTAGACAAGTTGACCAAATCAGGACACTTTCTTCCCGTCAAAACCACCTATGATTTAAACCATATGCCCAATTGTATCCGGACGAAATCGTTAGACTATATGGGATTCCGATCTCAATTATGTTAGATCGAGATCCTAGATTCACCTCTCGTATTTTGGAAGAGGTCTGCATAAGGCCATGGGCACCAAGCTCAATTTCAACACGGCTTATCATCCACAAACCGATGGACAATCGGAACGTGTAATCCAAATTCTTGAAGATATGCTACGAGCGTACATCCTAGATTGGTTTGGAAAGTGAGAGAAATACATTTGCTTAGTTGAATTTGCGTATAACAATAGCTACCAAGCTTCAATTGGGATGGCTCCTTATGAGGCTTTGTATGGACAACGATGTAGATCTCCGATGCATTAGGATGAAATAGGAGAAAGAAGATTGCTAGGACTAGAATTGGTACGACAGACAGCCGAAGTAGTAGACCGGATCCGCCAACGGATGAAAGCGACCCAAATTAGACGGAAAAGTTACGCAAACAAACGGAAGAAGGATCTAGAGTTCGTGGTCGGTGATTACATATTTTTAAGAGTCTCACCAATGAAAGGCGTACTACGGTTTGGGAAAAGGGGAAAGTTAAACTCGCGGTATATAGGATCGTTTGAGATATTGGAGCGAGTAGGAGATAAAGCATATCGCATATTGCTACCATCATCCTTAGGAGGAATACACAATGTATTTCATGTGTCTATGCTAAGGAAGTGCATTGGAGAGCCGAGTCAAATTTTGAATATAGAGTCGCTAAATCTTACTCTAGATTTAACGTACGAAGAGAGACCAGTCCGCATTCTCGATCGATGGGTCAAACAAGTAGAAAAATAAAGAGATCGAGCTAGTTAAAGTTTTGTGGGAAAACCATAACCTCGAAGAAATGACTTGGGAACGTGAGCAAGAAATGAAAGATAAAAACCCCGAGTTATTCAAGTGAATCAATTTCGAGGATGAAATTTCTTTTAAGGAGGGGAGAATTGTAACCCCCGTAAAAACCTTTATCCATAACGCGACGTGTATTAAAATAATTCTATATATATTTATGTTAAGAGTAAGTATAATTCTTATTTCATCATGAGAAATTAATGCTTGAAATATGTGATTTATGTTAAATTAAAGTTATTGTGCTTAAGATTAATGGTTTAATTATTAAAGAAATCAAATATGCAAAATCGGTGTTTTAAGGACTATATTCCGCTTGAGTTTTGTGTGAATTATTTGAGGACCTTAGGGTAATTTTTGGGTCAATCTTAAAGAATGAAAGTTGTTCATCTATGTGTTGAATAGGACTGTATAATATTTGATAATATTTGGACCTATACATTAAGAGTTATACCAATTATAGTGAGGGTTGTTTTGAAATGCATTCTGCTGGAATTTTGGGAGAAGAATCGCCTGAACCTTGTGAGATTTATTTGATGCTCGTTAGATTGATTTTTGAGAAAAACTTAAAGAATAATTTTTTTTTCTATGTGTTTAATAAAATTTCATAATTTTTGGATACATATAGAAAGAGTTATGCACATTTAAGTATAGATGGGTTATGAGGTAACAACTGCTGAAATTTTAGAGAAAAAGAAATTTCGAATTTTAAAAATGGAAATTTCTGAATTTTTTTATAAAATAAATTATGTCCAATTATATGAACCTAGCTTATTAATGTGTTTATTTAGCCTAATTTTTCCTTAGCCACCTAAGCACTTGAATTAAATGCTTGGAAGCCAAATCATCACCTTTGACTTCCAAAACATGCCAGCTTTGCCTTCCAAGCTTCCTCCACTTTACATTTGGCTTAGTTAAATTTTAACACTTATGGTATAAATAAATGAGAGGATAAAAGGTGAGTATATAAGGGAAAGAGAGGGTTAAATGGCTGCCATTTTTAGGCCAAAAATCGTAGCCATCTACAATTAAAAAGAGAAGCCAAATTGAAGAGAGAAAAACAGCAAAAAGAGAGAAAGAAAGAAGAGAGAAGGAAAAGGGAAAAAGGAAAGAAAAAGAGCTAAAGAAATTCTAATCAAACCTAAAAGAGGTAAGTAGGTTTCATTTATTTTGGCTGATTAATGTCTTAAATTATTTTTTTTAAGTTATTTTGTTGGTGTTTATTTCATGGGTTGTAATAATTTTCAATGGTTATATGCTTGATGCTTAGGATAAATCTATGTATGGATGCCTTGTTGTGATGATTTATTATGTTTATGATGCTTTGAAAATGTCCAAGTATGTGGTGATGGGTTGGATTGAACTTGGACTAAATTTAAGTGAACTAAAACATGTTTAAAGTTGGCTTGGAATGAACTAATAAATTAGTGTTGATAAGGAGTAAATTCTGTCCGAATTTTGGGGTGTATGTTCAAGCATTTTAGATCGATTTTAGATGAAACTTAAAGCATAAAAGTTGTTCATCTATGTTTCAAATAACCTCCTTTAATATTTCTTGGTCATTGGATTTGTGTACAAAGAGTTATACCCGATTTAGTATGGATAGCTCTAGACAAACTACTATTAGGCAGATTGCTCCCTAAGTTTCAAAAATTTGTAATTAATTGTGTACTTAGTATTTAGATCTAATTTTTGGCTATTTTAAAAATAAATATGTCTAGTATCTAAAATGAAATGGGTAAGATTTAATTATGTTCTGAAATTAGAAAATTATTTACTCGATTAGGAGTTGCCCGGTAATAAACCCTAAAACCAAAGAATTAGATTTAGACAAAATTAATGGGTTTGGAATAAACTAAATGGGCTTGGACTAAATAAAATGGAATTGAATAAAGACAATGGACTTAGGATAAAGTTAATGGGCTTGGATTAAAGTAAAAGGGACTCGGACCTTCTTTTAAATATTAACGAAGCTAATTAACAATATTAATGAGCGGAGATTATGTTCCCACTATGAGTATCATGATTGGTATGTGAGCAATGGATAAATTTCGAGTGTGGGTTGGACCGTGATTATGGCATGAGAATGAAGGGTTGGTACCCAAATTTGGTTGAATGTGATTAAATATGTCATCACGTGCATCATGTGAATAGTGGGTGGTTTAAGACAAGTCAATTGATTGAGAAATGGTTTGTACATCTAGGTTTGATAACCTAACTAGAATCAATGGGTATTAGTAGTCCAAGTACTTTAGGTTATGTGCCTACACTATTAGATGATGGATTCCCGCTAATAGCGAGTTATAACGAGAGATAATTCCGTTGTAGCGGAAGATGATCCGAGGATCATTTGGATGAAACCAAGTTGTGTGCTTGCACTCGTTAGACGATGGATTCTCGCTAACGTAGTTACAACGAGGGGTAATTCCGTTGTAGCGAGAAGATGATCTCACGGACCACTCGGATGATAAATAGAATAGACCGGCTAATACCTAGGGTACCCGAGATTAAAATTTATGAATATGGTAGGAAGTTAAAACAACATTGCATATCACATGCATCACCCCGCTTACTAAGCTTTGGCTTACCCCGTTGTTATTTTTTTATGTCTTGATAGAAAAAGGACAAGTTGGTATAGATGCGGTTGGCTCCTCCTAACTCGGCTCATGTGAGGCACTAGATATTAAATCTTATTTTGTCCGTAAATTTAGGGTATGGAGTTCGTGAGAAATTGAATATTGCTTGTAATGTTTTATTAATGTATTTAATTATGTTATGTAAATTTTATCTTAAGGAGTTATATACGTAATGTCTCGTTAAAATTCTAAGAATATCATAAGAAAACTACTTAAAGTTTAGGGTATGTCGGCGTAACGCGCTTCGTCTAGTACCCTACTTGGGTAGTAGAAATATGACTCGGGGTGGGGGCGTTACACCCGGCTTCTATCGCGTACCTATTATGTAGCCCGGAGCGTGCCCGGTTTGCCATGTGCCTAGCGTGTAGCACGGCAAGCCAATAGACCGCTCGGGCGGCACGCGCCTAGCTCGCTGCATAAGTCCTCCAATCGGATAACCATGATGACTTCAAGTCTAAGGACCATTTGTACCCATCTCATATGAGATTCCTATAAACTAAAACCAAATAGGTTCTAAAGGTAAGTCAAGTCCAGGTGATATGTTCTTTAACATAAATCACCTAAGTGCTTGCTTTAGCATCACAAGGCTAATAGGTGTGAGATCTCCTATCGCTATCATATAGCATAAGCATGGCACTCACAAGTCTATCCGTATTTGTCAATGTCCATTCTCGACAATGCTATAACTTGTGATATTTAATGATATCATTTATGTGCACTAGTGTTTGTCACATATCTTTCGATCAATCACTATTGCAAATGCATATCATAAGGACTTCTAAATAACTCTAATGAATTTATCAACACGTAAACATAAGAGTTGATAGAATGATTTCTTTATTAAATGATGCAATAATACATTAACTTGGGTCCATCCAAACATGGTTAGATCTTGGACACCAACACTAACATTTTTATTTGAAGTTAAGGGAGTGTTACAAAGTATTATGATTAGTCAATATGAAGATTAGACATATAAGGGAGACATTGTTATCCTCCTAAAAGGTAATATTAATATAGGTGATCATAATATTCATTATAGGAGAGTAATAGTACCCTAATATAAATTTACTTTCCATATAGTTAGTAATTACCTTTAATCCCCTATTATTAACCCTATGGCCAACTACTAACAATAATATCAATGGGGATAGATTATTGTCAACTATTCAAACTAAGGTCGATACTCGATTAAAATTAAAAGTTATATAAATGAGTTCATATTAACTATTTTAATACTTATAAGTGATATCTTTGAAATTCCAATGAGAGTTATATTATTTGAGTTTAGACAAATAATTAATGGGCCAAGGGATTAGACCATAGTTAATATAGGACTAGTACTATATTGAATCACCAATACCTTATGCTATGTTTAATATCAATTAGGAATAATTGAACTCTATTGTTATTTGAGAGATATAGTACTTATATTTGATCATTATAATGAGAAACAACCAAATTGATTTAATAAGACAATAATTGGTCTAATTAAGTACCATTCATAGGGATATCATAGTTACACTTGATCAGCCTAATATAGTGTTAATGGTCAATATAGGTATCATCTCTCTCCCTCTTAATATTATGATAATTATAAGGAGTCTATTTAACTAGATTATCATAATATTAGGTTAACTAATATTATGTTTCAATCAATACTTATTATGGGCCTATTTCGAGCAATCATTGTATAATTACCGATATATGAGTTTATATTACTATCAACCTATTCTCTATAGATAATCTAGGTACTATTAACCTAGAGTGAATTTGGTTATAAAATAGATCATCAAGCCACTCTTAATATAAGCTCTTGTTGGGGACTATGGTGATAACCTATTAATTATGAGCATAACCAATTATACGTCATAACCTAGATTAAATGGATGAAGGTAACTATTATAATTCGCTATACTTTTTACTACTCGTCAACCTATTCTCTGATTTGTCTTGATAATTGATAACTCTATTGTTATCTAAAAAAATAGTTCAATGGCCTAATATATGTATTAGTACTATGATATCCTTATGTATTAGTACAATATAGTTTAAAACAATCCACTATTGGTTCCAATAGCTTAGTAACTTATTAGCCATATTAAATAGTAAGATGGGTAGTAAGTTACTAAGCTAACTTTATTTTTCAGCCCAAAAACATTAAACAAAGTCCCATTTGTTCATATCAAAATGCTCCCAGTAGATATCAGATTAGGGATATTATTATTATGGGCAAGTTAAGGATTAGCTAAGGGATTATTATTTGGGATAATTCAATTACCAATAAAATCACATGGACATACTTATAGGTTTATTATAGGATGGTTTCTATCTTATCCAAGTTGTGAATTATAATATAATACATAATTGATGTTATCCCCTCCTAATGAGACCAATCATAAACCCTCTATTAATCATACTTAATATTAATGAACTGATAGATACTCTAGTCCTATAAATAAGTATTTGGATCATATTATGATCCAGAGATGACCTAATTTGGATCACGAACATATAGAAATATCAATTAATTATCCCTATAAATGAGTATCTGGATCATATTATCATATGAATAGTATTTCATAACCCCAATGTGTGTATACATTACGAACTTATAGTTTTATTATAGGATGGTATCTATCTTATCCAAGTCATGAATTATAATATAGTATATAATTGATGCTATCCGCTCCTAATGAGACCAATCATAAGCCCTCTATTAATTATACTTAATATTAATCATAATCTACATTGGTTATGCTTATAACTTTTCTATATTGATTATAGGGTTTATGGATAGTTGGATTTATGTGAAATAAGCTTGTCTTTAACAAACCATAATAGGCCAATTGATGGAGAGAA
Source organism: Dovyalis caffra (assembly GCA_963924115.1). Lineage (NCBI taxonomy): Eukaryota > Viridiplantae > Streptophyta > Magnoliopsida > Malpighiales > Salicaceae > Dovyalis > Dovyalis caffra. Next base: position 288,225 of record CAWUPB010001019.1, on the reverse strand, counting down.
AAGTTAGGGATAAACGAATTATAATAGGCCTATTCAATTCTAGCTTTCTTAGCATTGACCTTAGTGATATCTGATTATAGCCATTAAATTAATATTAACATAATTATTATGGGCAAGTAATATAGGGTATTATTAAAATTAAGATGGCAAGTTTAATCTTAATATTGGTAACATTATTTAATCAAGATAATATTTTATGAAGTATATTCAGAACTAATTATGCAACTATCAATATATATTGATGGTTATATATATACCCCATAACCTTATAATAGGGAAATTAACAAGATCTTGGAGCCCCATTAAACCATGGATGTTAGGTGATATCATACCCGTCAAACATATCGGGTTGCTTAATAATTAGGCTAAATATCAAATGCATAAATTCTAATAGGGATATCTTAATAGTACTTACCAATATGAACATATAAGTTGATAAGGTGAAATCTAATAACCATAGTATTATGGCTTGTGGACCTTATTATAATATGTCTCCTTTATAGCCAATATAGGGTTTATCTCCATGTGTGATCACCATGGTATTTTTTAGCCATGGTTAATAGCAACCTAATATGTAGGCTTAATGTAATTAAAGGTATTTAGGCCTAATAACTAATAGTTTAATTACCTTGAATATAAAATGGGGATAGATGTGGTCCTTTATCAAAAATAGGTATACTAGTGTTATTAACCACTCGTTATAATTAGGCCTATGGGAATATTATTGTTGGAGTATTGAGTATAATGTCTATTTTTCCGTATAACATTATAGACCCTCAAATAATCGAGTCATTATGATAAGTGGCCTATATAATGGACCCAATACTAACATCAATATAGATACCATTGTTATCTAACCAAAATTACACCTATACCCAAATGATAGTACCTTCCTTAGGCATAAAGGTTCCAACAAGTATAAACCAATTATTGTCCCTCTATCAAGATAAGCTATCTTTTATTAATAGGAACCTATAATACCTATATCATCTCACCATGATATACCCATACTTGGGGGTACTATATAAGTGATAGTATATTCACCAAATGATAGAGGATTAATGGGTATCGGTACTATATAAGTGATAGTATATTCACCAAATGATAGAGGATTAACGGGTATCACTTATATTGGTATTTCTTCAATAATAACCGGGATATATTATAGAGGAAATAGACCAAAGATAACGGGAATATGAGCGAGTATATGGACTATCCCTTTACATATCAATTAGCCTCCTTCATCTAGGAATGGTCTCTACTTATATTAGGATAAGCGAAATCTCTATTATGTTAGTGGCATAATCACCAAATACATATAAGAATATATGATCAGTATAATTATGGACTAATAAATAGTAGAGGTACCCCACTCTTATATCAATATGTGCATTAATATAAGAGAGGGAGAGTGAGGGGAGAGATAATTAACCTATATATATGAATAGCGTCGAGGATAAAACATATAGTATTATTATAATGAATAAACTTTAGTATCCCAAAGGTGACTAATCTATTTTATCAAGAGAATAATACCATTCTTAAGAATAGATTTGCCAAATTAACTAGGTTACCTTTATTCGGGTGCATAATTAGTCCTTAATGGAGTAAAGATTATTCTGGTAGAATGTTAATTATTTTCTTATGGAATAGTTATCCTTAGATTTGACCTAGTTAATTTGGCAAATATAAGCATACTAAATTATCGAGGATTATTTTCAAGAATAAGTAATAAAACCATTAGGCCTAATGATTATTAGTTCACCGCTATATAACATGGCTCATATCAGAAGGTTATAGGAACCAAATGGTCTATTATGGATCCTCATAGAACTCCCAAGATGAGAGAATAGTATAAGGGTTATTTACCTATCGACTTTTAATGGGATGATAAAATTATCTCATATAGGTTATGTTTGAGTAGGATATAAGGATAGCTTATTAGATTGGATGATTATTTCATAAAATTTGGTATAATGCTAACAAAATTGTAAGGGTTGGTTATAAGAAACAATAACATTATATAATACCATAAGCCCACTTATTTGATTGCTTTCAACATCTTCCTCACTTCTTATAACAAACACAGGTCCTATTATTAGGTAGGGATCTTACTTGTGTAATTGGATAGGTGGTACTTCTTATACGCCTATGTTTATATCTCCATATTATTCAGCCATATAACTATATATGATAATAAACCTTGGTTAATTATGCCAAAGATTGTAGGAATAACCCTATATATGGTCTCCATTATATATCCTAAAGATATGTGCATAGATTAAATCATAATAATTAGGAAAAATTATAGCTATAAAGGGATTGCATGCCATGAATAGCCAAATATATAGTATAAGCTATAATCAATTATGTACAATCTTGATTAAGGGTTTCTATCAAAACAGAATTAGGATATTATATGCAACAATTACATCTACTATGTGTGTAAATCACTATATGTATTAACAATTAATTATCCAAATGATTATAATTCCTATGAATTATAATATTGAGTAACAATGTATTTATGGTATATTAAACCAAGGTTATGATACTGATAACCAATCACAAGTTACACTATCTACCAATGATAAGGATTTTAGGTAAAATATTATATTTGGCTAAGGTTTTATCTTTTTTAGGGAGAATTAATTCACCTTGTCAAATATTAAGAGTTATATAGAAGAGTGGTCCTATCAATTAATAAGATTATTCCCTATACTAGACATATAGCCCTCTTAATAATGAATGTAGAGTTAATCATAACAATCCTCTCGGATATCGGAAAGATCAGCCACTCTTATAAATGTTGTGATAAAAGTATATTATAGCTATATTAAGAGGGCTATATGTACCTAATTACATTACCTCAAGGTAAGATAATACACAATATCCATACTTATATAAATGGCTGATAATTGGTTTAGATAAGATCAAAATTATAGAATATCAAAGGTACTAATACTATTTAGGGTATTAGGGATAATTGGAATATTATTGGTTAATCAAAGTATACACATATCCTATAGGATATGTTAATATTGTAACCTATCAATTAATAGGCTAATCAAGTAAATCAGTTTCCTCAAATTAGATAATATCATCCTACCCATTATATTGGTGGGCATATATAAATAGGAATCACTCCATCGATTAGCTTGTTCATGGTCTTCCTAGATCTAGTTTAATTATTCATGGATTCACCATAAAAAAAAAAATAGTACTCGTTGGGTTATTAGCAAGGGTATTAAAATCAAACATATTTAAGATACCGAGATATTAGGTATAGAAGTATGTATTATTACTCTATTGAAGATAATCAAAATTGGGTCAACCTAATTAGAATAATCGGTCTATGATAATATGAGGTAACATATAAAAGATAAGGACTTTGTAACCATTATATATTGAGCACACGTCACAATACCAAATGGAGGGATATCTTCTAAATGTATAAATGATGTAATACTATCAAGTTGTTAGGATTGGCCATTACTTATGTCAAGGGGATATTTCCTATTACCATAGGCCTATCCAAGCATTATTTGGGAGGATAGAATAGAAGAAAATAATTAACATTCTACAAGAACAATCTTTAATCCATTAAGGACTAATTATGCACCCTATTAAAAGTAACCTAGTTAATTTGGCAAATATATTCTTAAGAATGGTATTATTCTCTTGATAAAATAGACTAGTCACCTTAGGGGTATTAAAGATTATTCTCTCGGGTTTACTTTCCATCTAGTTAGTAATTACCTCAAATATCAAAGACTTAGGCATATAGTAACCCTAACTATACTCGCACCGTATAGGTGGGACCTTAACGAGACTATCTTAAATACCCCCTAGTATAAGGATATATACCTTCTAGCCAATAATCTATTTTTATCAATACTCGTCCAAAAGGGGTGTGATTATCGAGTGACTATAATGCCTAAGTGGATGATACTTATACTAAGGACTAGTGTGAGGGGGATATTAGAGTTGTCATACTTGTTCAGAGGTATAGTGGCCTACTTAGGCCCGATATGGCAGCTTTAATACTTATGGATAATAATATATCGCATCCCTTGATTCTTCTAAATAAGAAATGGACTACACAGCTTTATAGTTGGGAACTAGGTAGCCCATAAACAATATCCCTAATAGGGCCTCCCGATATCCATAACATGAGTATCGTTTTCTATTGGTTTAATTATTGTACTCATTCCCCGTATACAATGTCATTTTACGATTTGTTAACTAGGTCCCCTAATAGGGAGATTGGGCCATCCTAACCTATAAAATAATAAGGGATTATAAAAATACTCTATATTGAAAGACAACGTAGTAACCATCATAGGGTATTAGAATATGATAATTATGAATCTACATTTTTACAAGGATTGTAGGTTATTACCAATCTAACAAATCCTATAATTAAAACCCAAATTTTAAGAGGAATATTTATCCCCGCCTAAATTAATATAAACTTAAGGCCCACTTTTAAATGACCATTGTCTATCTTTAAACTCATTTGTCATCCAATTTAATTGAACTCGGGTAACCTAGAGTGGTGATAAACCTATATCCTCTTTATTAGGGCAAATAAGGATAGTTTAAAGATGTGGTCAATAACTAGGTGAGAGTATAATTGAATATCCCTATAGGTTATAGCCTATTCGTGGAATATAATTTCCCCAAAACTAATTATTGTAAACAATCACATCACGTTCATAGGATATAATAACCTCTTCGAATTAGGATATAAGCATATATTGGTTAATACCATGATGAAGACATGATGGTTACCTATGATACCTTATCATAAGCTAATAATATAGATTGTTTAAGAATAATTACATTGGTTAAAGTATTAATGGGCCTTCAATTTGATGGGTTAGTTTAGGAGGAACCCTATCCTCACTAGTCCAAGGTATTGATATTTTAGAAAATAAGTATTTTAGACGATAATTATTCAAAATTATAGACATAATTAATATCACCATAACTAGGGCTAATAATAATATCGAGATTCCACTTATAGGTTTTCACTTAGTTTATCCTAATAGGTAGTTTATCCTAAGAGGCCCCTCTTAACTAGTTATCTCTCATGTATATTGGCCCCTTAGTTTAATGCAATTATTCTTATCCGAATAGGCAATCTTACCAAAATTCATAGAAAACTAACATAGGATTTGAACTATGTTATAGTAGGGATAAAATTTGGGTAATCCTACACATTGCCATATTTTGAGAATAGGTAACCATAAATTATGACAATGGGTATTAGTAGAGATGAGATATGTTAAATGCATATATTATCAAGGGGATGACTGATCGACCTATTTCTATTTATGGTAATAATATACCATGAGGGGGTATAAGCTATAGAGTTCCCAATAAGATGGGATCCTTTTAGTATCAATATTTAAGTCTATTGATAGTTAATGTGTATAACCTTAGATTGAATAGCATATTCATCATAAATAGAGCAAATGGTCCCTATTAGTGTAATCTATCAACTATAAAGGCCAAAGGATAATATACCTTCATATATAAATGATCGATGATATAATTGTATTAATTAGTAGCCATATATTATAGTCTCAATCATATTATCCCTATGGTTTCCCTATATATCCATGTCTCGCCTCCTAATGAGGTTAATATTGAGGGATTGCTCGAAGGATCACTCTACAGTTTATTAGGAAGATTATCCTAATAAATCTATCCCACTTGGGTTTAAGATTGGGAACCAACTAATAAGGGGGACCATTTCATATTAAATAATCTAGGTCACATGTCTACCTCATTAGGAGGGTAGGGTATATATGACCTAAGTAATTGATATTATAACCTAAGAATTGGTTTGACCTAAGTAATTGATATTATAACCTAAGAATTGGTTATCCAATGAATAAGGTGGAATATGCCTTTGGTCATTATAACAATTTTCCTGGTTGATATCTACCCAACTATCGTATATTCATTCTAATAAGAGTTGATAAGAACCCTTCCTTTGGAGGGTTGAAGAATACTATGATTATTAATCATGGCAAGTTAATTTAATACTACATGCCATAATAATAATCATATTCACTAATATAGGGGCTATATTCGAGTCATCCATCTCTCAAGAGTATACCCCAACTCACCAATTAGTTAATATTGACTCATTAATCTCATTACCATGCTTAAACACGAGTAATTATGATTAAAATGATTATATACATTTTAATACCTTAAGATTAGATAATGACGTGGAATATACCTTAAGAATAGATATTTCCCTTTATCATTCATGTGACCATATAGTTCCCTATCAAAGAAGAATGGTATTTAGTTAATATAGTTGGTATATATCATATTAATATTAACATACCACTATGAATATGATATTACCATAATAGGGCTATTATTAAATCTTATTAATTGGCCCGTATATTATATGACCAAAGATACTATTTGTAACCCCTCGCCTCGGTCGTATTTCTACTACCCAAGTAAGGTATCGGACGAAGCGTGTTACGCCGACATACCCTAAACTCTAAGTAGTTTTCTTATGATATTCTTAGGACTTTAAAAGTACATTACGTATATAACTCCTTAAGATAAAATTTACATAACATAATTAAATACATTAATAAAACATTACGAGCAATATTCAATTTCTCACGAACTCCATACCTCAAATTTACGGACAAAATAAAAACTAATATATGGTGCCTCACATGAGCCGATTACGAGGAGTCGACCGCATCCGTACGAACTTGTCCTTTTTCCGTCAAGACATAAAAAAATAACAACATGGTGAGCCGAAGCTCGCAAGCGTGGTGATGCACGTGATATATAATGTTGTTTTGACTTCCCACCATACTCATAAATTTTAATCTCGGTACCTCGGGTATTAGCCGACCTACTCGTTTATCATCCGGTGGTCCGTAGATCACCTTCTGCTACAACGGAATTATCCCTCGTTGTAACTACCGTTAGCGGAATCCATCGTCTAACAAAGTGCAAGCACACAACTTGATTTCATCCGGATGATCCTCGGATCATCTTTCGCTACAACGGACTTATCCCTCGTTGTAACTACTATTAGTAGAAATCCATCGTCTAACAAGTGCGGGCACATAGCCTAGAGTACTCGGACTACTAATACCCATTTATTCTAATTAGGTTATCAAACCTAGATGTATAAACCATTTCTCAATCAATTGACTTGTCTTAAACCACCCACTATGCACATAATGCACGTGATGACATATTTAATCACATTCAACCAAATTTGGGTACCAACCCTTCATTCTCATGCCATACTCACGATCCAACCCACACTCGGAATTTATCCATTGCTCACATACCAATCATGATACCCACAACGGGAACACAATCTCCGCTCATTAATATTGTTCATTAGTTTCATTAATATTTAAAAGAAGGTCCAATCCTTTTATTTTAATCCGAGCCCATTAACTTTATCCTAGGTCCATTGACTCTATTTAATTCCATTTTATTTAGTCCAAGCTCATTTAGTTTATTCTAAACCTATTAATTTTGTCAAAGTCTAATTTTTTTGGTTTTAGGGTTTATTACCTAGCAACTCCTAATCGAGTAAATAATTTTCTAATTTTAGAACATAATTAAATCTTACTCATTTTATATTAGATACTAGACATATTTATTTATAACATATCTAAAAATTAGGTCTAAATACTAAGTACACAATTAATTACAAATTTTTGAAACTTAGGGAGCAATCTGCCTAAGAGTAGTTTTTCTAGAGCTATCCATACTAAATCGGGTATAAATCTTTGTAAATGAATCCAATGACCAAGAAATTTTAAAGGTAGTTATTTGAAACATATATGAACAAATTTTATGCTTTAAGTTTCACCTAGAAAGTGATCTAAAATCCTTGAACATACACCCCAAAATTCAGACAGAATTTATTCCTTATCAGCACTAATTTATTAGTTCATTCCAAGCCAACTTTAAACATGTTTTAGTTCACTTAAATTTAGTCCAAGTTCAATCCAACTCATCACCACATACTTGGAAATTTTTCAAACAATCATAACATCATAAATCATCACAACAAGGCATCCATACATAGATTCATTCCAAGCATCAAGCATATAACCATTGAAATTTATTACAACCCATGAAATAAACACTAACAAAATAACTTAAAAAAAATAATAATTTAAGACATTAATCAGCCAAAAAATGAAACCTACTTACCTATTTTAGGTTTGATTATAGTTTTCTTAGCCCTTTTTCTTTCCTTTTTCCCTTCCTCTTTTTCTTTCCTTTCCTTTCTCTCCTCACGTTTTTCTTCCTCTCTTTTCTTTCTTGCCTTTTCTCTCTCAATTTCTGGTACCTACGGGTTACTAAAAATTTTCTCCTATTTTAACACTTTCTATATATATATACTTACTTTGATTTAGCTACAAGTGTTAGAAATTAATGGGATAAGGTGTAAAGGTTATGGGTGAGTCATGAGGAAAGTCAGTTGTTTTGGAATCCATAATGGGTTAGTTGGCATTAAATTCATTTATTGCATTTGCTTAGGTGTCTATATAAAATTTAGACTAATTAAAATCATTAATTAACTTAATTCAAGTAACTAAAACTACTTTCTTTCATAAAAATTCGGAAATTTCCATTTTTAAAAATTCAGAATTTCTTTTCCCCTAAAATTACAGCAGTTGTTTCCTCCTAACCCATCTATAATAAAATGTGCATAACTCTTTTTATATGTATCCAAGATTTATGAAATTGTATTGAGAGATATTACACACATAGATAAACAACTTTTATTCTTTACGTGTTTCTCAAAAATCAATCTAACAGCATAAAATAAATCTCACAAGATTCAGGCAGATTCTTCTCCCAAAATTCCAGCAGAATGCATTTCGAAACAACCCTTACTATAATTGATATAAATCTTAATCTATAGGTCCAAATATTATAAACTTTTATAAAGGCCTATTAAATACATATATGAACAACTTTCATTCTTTAATGTTGACCCAAAAATTACTCTAAAGGCCTCAAATAATTCACACAAAACTCGGACAGAATATAGTCCTTAAAACACCGATTTTGCATATTTAATTTCTTTAATAATTAAACCATTAATCTTAAGCACAATAACTTTAATTTAACATAAATCAAATATTTCAAGCATTAATTTCTCATGATGAAATGATAATTACACTTACTCTTAATATACATATATATAGAATTATTCTAATACACGTCGCGTTACGGATAAGGGTTTTTACGGGGGTTACACTATTACCCTTAATATCAATAGGCATTTTAATAATCATATCTCTTATGTACTAATGGATGATTTTATGTCTAATCATAGGGAGATTGGGTCATAGGAGACCAATATTACCGATGACCAACATTATCTCTTATATTAGCTATTAGGTTATAGATAACATATTATCATTATAGTAGGGATGATAAGAATGTTATTATAATAGGTCACATATTTAAATTATAACTAAATAGAGGCTTATCAGATAATGACCTAATTTAACCAATGCAGGTATAATTAGGGGACACTCTAATGATTAAGAGTATTAGAGAATAGCCTTTTATTAACCTAAGTAATATTTAGGGATGTACTAGTGTCAATATGGGAACTTAGGGAGAGCTCCTATAATGATGAACTAGTGTAAATATCCTAGCATACCGGAATGTCTAATCATTACCAATGATATAATATCCTAATCTGGGATAGACAATATATTCTTCCTCCAATAATACATATAATAGGGGGATACCTTTACCTCAAATACTAATTAAGATTATCCTTAATACATCATGCATATTATCAATATTTAAATCAATTATCAACATAGGCCATTTTTATCCTAATAATCAAAGGTTCATTAGCTAATCATAAATAGCACCATAGTATATCCCTATTATAACTCTAAACTAGGTTGATATTCAATATAATATATATTGAAATAATAAATATTTAATGGAATAAATATTAATTCAGGCATCTTATTTAGGTCAAATAGGATAACAAAGGGTACTCTTATATATCTGTCTATATTTACCCTTTACTAAACAAGTAGCTTAAGATATCTATATTTTTATTCAAGCTAAGAGTTAGCTCATATTCGAATAATGCCTAATATCACCAATTAGGTATTATTGGGGATATCATTTAATGAGGATAACAAGTATACTAGAGTAAGAGGGTAGATAGGGTACATCCCGAATATCACCCTTTTAGTTAGAACCTTAATTATACGAGTAGGTCAGGTGATCACTTATACCAAATCTCATTGTAGCCCATTATATTCTCATTAATACGTATGGTAGAGTCCATCCAAATATTAGTTATAAACTCACATTAGGTTTATTCGACTAATCTATTAATATGTCTATATTTATGGCTTTATAATAGGAAGATATTATATTAGACGAGCCTCCTTGTAAATATTGATATAGGTCCCAAATTAGATAGGCTATAATAAACCATATATTATGAATTCTTGATATTCGTTAGTTCAAACACTTTGATATATACAAACCGTAGTCAATAAGGGTATAACTATAGTTTATCGAGTATTAACCTATGCTCGTTAACTTTGAATATATTGTTAATTGGTAGTTACGACCTATAGACCATACTATTTTATAATTTAATAAGGATGCACTACTCCATAATATAGAGATTTGACCAGCTATTGGTTTAATATAGACTATCTATAAACAACCTAGAAATGAACCTATAAACCGATACAGGGATATATTCTCCTATATCTTGTTAATATTATCATATATTAATGCTATTGTTCACTCTCCCCCGACTCGATACAATGATTGGGCCTATAATAAACCATATAGTTATCCATTTTGAGTTAGTAATCCTAATAGGGGATTAGTCCCATGTAAACGAATTAAGGTTTATTATAGGACTTTTCTAATACCACTATCATGAATAACTAGGTTCAACTCCTATAAGATTATGGCCTATCTAATAAAATGGGCCTAAAGATAGCCTAATAGATTAGAATTGACCATACACCATCATAGTCTTTCCAAATAGGGTCTAATCAATCCTAGAGGGACCTATATACCCTATAACTTAAGTATTAAAGCTATCCCTATATGTGTTAGGCGTATGGTAACATATAAAATGTTACTAACGTTACCTTCCATAAAGGTCAATGATCTAATAATAACCTCAAGGATTAGTATGTTGGTTATAACTATATTATTTGTTAGTATACATTAGGCCTAATATTAAGTGGCCATGATATATCCATTCTTTAGGTATAAAAGGGATTTATTTATAGTAAGTACTGTTAAGATATCCCCATTAGAATATATTCTCCTCCTATAATATTAGGCCTAACATTTGTTCTTAAGCATTACATTAGGAGATATGGATAATACTAGAGAGTGACATATACTAGGTAACCCATACATAGTGTATTAACCAATATATGAACTCCATAATAAACAACCCTTAATAGCTATATACCTACGTGGGCATATAGAGAGATTGCTTCACTCCGAGCTTTGGGGCTTTTTACATTAATACTCTATATGAAGAGGTTATATAGATATTCCTATTAATTAATAGGACGTCGTATGTTATCAAAATAGAAATGTACCCACCAAATATTAATTTTGATATCCTATCTAGCCCTAATTAGCTTTATTCTAATCTAATGGGGCTTGCCTTAAATATAGTTTACCAACATATTATAGTTTATTAATGTGAGTCAACTCTCGATTTTATAGTTACACAACGAAATATCTCCGGGTAACTATTAAAATACATATCCATTTTCTTATTAGTGGATACTCATATGATAATATGAGTATCCATTAATAAGAATATTACCTTATGGTACCGGATCATGGAGGTCATTATGGAATTCTATAGGGATACCCTCTCGGTAAACTAATTATTGGTCTCATATCATAGATGAGACTTTATATGATGAGCTCTATTGTTAGTTTATTATATCTAACCATATTCATACTTTAACTAAAGTATTATGTTCACCTAATAATTGGTAAATATGAGATTATACATTTATAACTATACCCAAGTGAATATTATTTAACCTTGTCATTTATATATTTTTCTAACAATAGTCTAAGAAATGGACTACATATGTCATAAATGATAGTAAGTTTGATGGGTTAAATACACCCAATGGTTACCGTTAAAAATGTTAGGGGACAAAATTGGCTAAACTAATCTATAATTAGGGTGAACTACTCATTAAAATCATACTATTATTACCTTTATCGTGTAATAGAATAGGGTTCCTAGGATGTATCAATAGAACATCTATTAGGATGAGTATTATTACAAAATATGAGTGATTATATTATTGTAATATTGAATGGTCAATTGGGATACTGTTAATAAAATAATATAATACTTTAATTAACCTTGATTATTATCCCTATGTTTCTCCATTTTATGTCTATGGAGTATATGGGACTATCCATGAAAGGTTATAATTAATATTATCCCTAACTTTTCTCTCCACCAATTGGCCTATTATGGGTTGTTAAACACAAGCTTATTTCACATCACTAAGTTATTATCCAACTATCCATATACTAAGGCCTTAGGTCCACCCTTATACTAATATTGAATCACCATAATATGTCCCCGTGGAGCCGTAGTTAATTCCCACCTCTATTCCTATTAAATAGTTAATTCCTAAATTAATTAGGGAAGTCGCATTATCCATTTATTGTCAATTTATATCATGTTTAAAACTCAATAAACTATAGGGAGAGATTCTGAATATATAATGGGTATGATAATTATGTTGTTCAAGGATAATATATTAGGGTTGTTTAGTTGTTATTCCATTATAGGAATTAATCTATTGGAATAGACGTAATAATTGGAGGATATAGTTATCATAGAAATGATAAGGTGGTCAATTAATATAGAGATTACCCAATTACAATATAGTAATGAATAAAAATATGTCAATAGGCTATCACTTATATTATCCAACCATGGATCATTAGGCATAATACTATCTGGCCTATATTGTAATTGGGTAATCTCTAATATTGGGATATAATAAATCATTTAATATAGTGGATGACATTTTGGAGACCACATTGTATACATTTCTATAATCATTACATCACTCAGTCATATCTCATATATTTAGTAAATATCTAATGCCTTATATGTGTTGGTCACCTTATTAAGAGGTATATATTAATCCCTTCGCTTATTAAAACTCTCCATTAGACCAATGAGTTAATAATATTGGATACTAATACCTTCATGATGAACTATCCTTAAAACTCTCCATTATACCAATTGGGAATAAGCTATTGAATAGGGTATCCCAACAATCATGATTGGTTATGTTTAGGTTAACTTTGTACTAATAGTTTAATGGAGAGACATTAATTATTATCCAAACTATTAATATAAGCCAAGATATTAGGTTAATTAAACAAGTTGGATTAATTGTTATCTCCAATATATTGACCATCATATCCGATTATTAGTCTTAGGGGTCAATCATCCCATAAACTATATATTTTGTTTCCCAATCTGATTACCAAATAGTATTATTAAACTATTATGGCCCTATCAATATAATTGAGTCTATATAATCAATATCATAGCCATCCCAAGTCTTTTCCCTAAATAATCCTAAACACATTTATGATTAATTTTGGTATTAGGATATATGTACTTTAGGATAGATGTGACTATCATAATTGGGTAATACTATTATTAATATATCATATTGAAAAATCAATATCAACTCTCCTTTTGTTATTAGTTATCCGCTCGCTTTATCATTCATGGCTATTAACCTTTTCTCATTAGTGGCAAATAGGGATAGTGAATCATATATATCTAGTATTACCCAATTAATAGGGATTAATTGTTATCTCTAATATATTGAACGTCGTATCTAATTATTAGTCTTAGGGGTCAATCATCTCATAAACTATATATTTTATTTCCCAATCTGATTACCAGATAGTATTATTAAACTATTATGGCCCGATCAATATAATTGAGTCTATATAATCAATATCATAGCTATCCCAAGTCTTTTTCTTGAATAATCCTAAACACATTTATGATTAATTTTGGTATTAGGATATATGTACTTTAGGATAGCTGTGACTATCATAATTGGGTAATACTATTATTAATATATCATATTGAAAAATCAATATTAACCCTCCTTTTGCTATTAGCTATCTCGCCCGTTTTATCATTCATGGCTATTAACCTTTTCTCATTAGTGGCAAATAGGGATAGTGAATCATATATATCTAGTATTACCTAATTAATTTAACCAAATTTACCTTAACGCTTAATCTACTATAGTTAGACATCTATATAATGGTTGTAATGATAATGGTCTACCAAACATTTAGTTAATGTATCATATTAAATTGATCATATGAATGGTCATCACCATAGGATAGATTATAACTTGTTAGTGACTAAGTAAAGATAAAGGCAAAAATGGTCCAACTTGGACAGCCATGACAATGATATAAATGGTCAAACCCTAAGATAGGCCTATATTGGTAACCCATAACTATTATATCTTCAAAGAGTACTATTTGACCCATATCGCCATCCGATAATCAATCTATCGCTATATGTATTAGTTATGGGTCCATGTAATCAACTGACATTATGTACTCACCATAAATTATACCAATTAATGTACTCACTTATCTCTCATTATATCTATGGTATACAATATGTGTAATATCATCCACTAGTAATACCTCAAAAAATGTTTAAATGTTTTAAGGATAGCCATACTATATGATGGGTTAGTTAAATGGTAATGTGTTCATATTGGATAAAATGATCCTTATATATGTTGCTATAGTAGAGTTTAACGCTATGTTACTCCCTATAATAGAGTATACCTCAATAATACGCATATCATCTATCTCTCAATATAGGTATCACCAATATAGGCATATACTCGGGATCTCATAGGGATATCATAGTTACACTTGATCAACCCAATATAGTGTAAATGGTCAATTTAGGTATCAACTCTCTCCCTCTTAATATTTATGACAATTATAGAGAGTCTATTTTACTAGATTATCACAATATTAGGTTAACTAATAGTATGTTTCAATCAATACCTATTATGGGCCTATTTGTGCAATCATTGTATAATTACGGATATATGAGTTTATATTACTCGTCAACATATTCTCTATAGATAATCTAGGTACTATTAACCTACAGTGAATTTGGTTATAATATAGATCATTAAGACACCCTTAATGTAAGCTCTTGTTAGGGACTATACCTATTAATTATGAGCATAACCAATTATACGTCATAACCTAGATTTAATAGCTAGTAAATATATTAGTTCAATGGCCTAGTCATACAATTTCAGAACCAAATCAATAAACTATCCTTAAAACTCTCAATTATACCTAGGTATTACTAGTGGATGATATTACACATATTCTATACCATGGATATAATGAGAGATAGGTGAGTACATTAATTAGTATAATTTATGGTGAGTACATTATGTTAGTTGATTACTACGGACCCATAAATAATACATATAGGGATAGCTTGATTATCAGATGGCAATATGGGTCAAATAGTACTCTTTGAAGATATAACAGTTATGGGTTAACAATATAGGCCTATAATAGGTAATATGTTAGGCAAACTATTATACCTTACTATAATGGAGAGTTTTAAGGATAGTTCATCATGAAGAGCCCATATAACTTAGTCACTAACAAGTTATAATCTAACCTATGGTAATATTCCTAATATGATGCTCATTGAGTTATTGTCCCCTCTTTACTAGTTATTTATTAGTAGGTATAAATATGTTTTTTATACTCTATGAATGTACCTCGACTATTAATCCAATTGTAGAATTATACTACAATAGATATTTATTGATGGGAAAATAACCTATAATTATTAGTTATATCATTACTTAAGAGGGATGATAACCATTGGACATATCTAGATGTTATCATTACACCTATTAAACTTCGATAAGCTGGATCAATATAATAATCCCCAAGGGAGCCATTATTCCATACGTATCAAAAGTATTATAATCATATTCTAATTATATTCTTTTAACTAATATTGGATATAGAGACCTTATCTAGGGTTATAGGGACCCCGGGGATTGTTATTATTGGCCTAATATAAGGGTTATCATGATACCTCCATTAGTATGGTAAGTTATCTTAATATCCTATACTTATATCCCTTTATATAATTGGTCTCTATAATTAATTTAATATACATTGGAGTATCCATAAACTAATACTTGCGCCCTTTGAGAATAGAATAAGTGAATTATCATATCCCCATAATTGATAGGTCAAATTTATATTAATTATAGAGAATATTGACCTTGGCCCTTTAAGTTATCATTAGTACTAATTCCCTACTCATATATTTACGTGGTTTATATACTTAGGATCACCATTGTTTATTCCCTATCCCTAATATAGGATAATATTCATTCATAAGATACCCTATAAATGAATCAAGGAGATATTTGTCATATTAGATATGTGACTAATATAAGGCGTTATCTCCTTACACATGTTTATAGCCTCACTCCAATATCATTCCATAATAATTCCTCATATTAGATATGTGACTAATATTATTAGGATCATATTAACCTATGAATAGTATTTCATATCCCTAATGTAATTGACATAATATTATTATACCAACATATACTCTTATATAATCATATTAATCTAGTTAATTTTCTCTTTTATAGAATAGGGAATAAACTATTAATATGGGATGATAGCCCCATAACACTAATAATATTATTATCTATCATATAATATTCCATCCTAAGGTTAACTTGATAATTGTCATAATGCCTAAACATACCCAATAGGTAAAGGTTAAACTTTGCCAACAAATTGTATTAGGGGCCTATATAGCAAATTATAGGATACCTTACAATGTTAAAAAATTATAGGATACCTTACAATGTTAAATCAAATTGGTAATGTTATAAAAGTTGTGAATTGTCTATGGTAGATTACAATACAAGGTGGCCTATAATAGGGGAATCAAAATTATTTGGTTCTGAAATATCCAATATTGTCTCTCCTCTGTTAAGACCATTATGCCTTAATAGAGGTACCCAAAATTCTAATTTATCTAGGGAACTAGGATAATTAACAATTAAATAGGTTATTACATTTTTTCATATTTTTAATCATGACCAATATTATTAGCGCATCATATAATAGCCCCATAACATAGAAAGGTCAATGTCTTAGTAAATAGATTGACCATTATGATTAATATAGGATCAAACTATTAATATAAGAGGGTATTTGGCCTATTAATTTATGTGGATTGAACATATTATACCAGCCCAAAATGACTCATAATTGATCATATATGTTATGGGGCTATTAAGAGTTAGATTTGTTAGATTAATCTGTTATCTCCAAGATATTGACCATCTATGTAATAGGGCTATTAAATGGGATGATTGACTCTCTTTTATAGAGTAGGGAATAAACAAATCTAACCGACATATACTCTCATATAATCATCATAATTTAGATTTCTTATACTTAAACCAAGTCGTGAATTATCTATGGTAGATTACAATATAAGGTGGCCTATAACAGGGGAATCGAAATTATTTGGTTCTAAAATATTCAATATTGTCTCTCCTCTATTAAGGCCATTATGCCTTAACATAGGTACCCACAATTCTAAGTTATCTAGGGGAACTAGGAAATTTAACACTTAAATAGGTTATTATATTTTTCCATATTTTTACTCATGACCAATATTATTAGCGTACCATATAATAGCCCCATAACATAGAAAGGTCAATGCCTTAGTAAATAGATGATACTAGTAAGGTATTAATTAGTTTCGGATAATATATTCAGGAAAGTGAATAATGGATAATCACATCAATATACTTTTAGTTATCAACTTGTCCTAATATTTTATCCATAAGTTGATTTTTATGCTTAGGCATAACACATATATAGATTTTATACCTTAGAAGGGTATTATTATAAAGCATAATATTCGGGGGTTTAATGTCTATCAATTAGTTAAAATGTAATCATTAATATCAAGTTGGAAATAATTAGATCTCCTTATTGGATATCACCTTTTATACTATTGGGGATACTAGTAATGTCGATACCCATACTAGTTAATCCAAGCATTATTAGTCTCCAATAAGATTAACCCTATCATATATCGATAGTAAATAGCCCTTGGTTATGGGGCTATTATATGGAACACTAATAATATTGGTCACGAGTAAAAATATAACAAAATTATACCCATTCTATTTAAATAGATTGACCATTATGATCAAAAGAAAGATCAAACTATTAAAATAAGCAAAGATTGGTTAATTGAAAAAGTTGGATTAATCAAACTCCATTTACGAACAAGTTGATATATTAGTATAATAAAGTAGACCTAGATAGAGTATACGTTGGTTAAATGGGCAATGGTAACTAATATTAGGATACCCAATATTTCCATAATGGGTAATGTTATATAGGTCCTATTTAACTATTAATATGATCCAGATAATTATTAGTTAACCTAATATTATGATAATCTTGTTAAATAGACTCTTAATAATTGTCATAATATGATTCAGAAATTACCATATATTATAATATGATCCAAATACTCATTTATAGATTACTACGGACTTATAGGTTCATTCCATATATTAACATATGGGGTATCTATGGAAATATCAATTAGTATCTAGATCATATTATCTTATAGTTACTATCATTCCTATAATATCCCTAATACTGATCCCCCTTTAAATAATCTATGGAATAATACATATATTCTTATACTCATTGGGAGTTATCTCATTATAACTATAAAGCTATTGTCGGGGGATACAACACCCCAAAATATACTATCACATTATAAGACATATGTCTTAATTATCCTTAATTAGCATAATGGGATTCCAAAATAACTAGGACCTTATATATCTTAATTTATAATGTTATCATCAATGGTAAGTGTACAGATTCACTTTGATGGAAACCATGGAGCTAAATGGACCAAAAAGATGGTGTCTCCAAGGAAGGTCCACGATGGCGAGTTTACAAGTCCAAGATTTGATCCGTTACACAAGTAAAGATGGTCCAATGACGTGGGCTAGGGTTAAGAGGCTTAAAGAAGCTCTCCATGGGCTGATTCAAGAGTGTTGGTCGGAATGCACTTCTAAGGGCCCAAGGGAGCAATGTGGTGCCATCTTAAAAGAGGAGAGGGATCCAAGACTTGTCAATTGATTCAAGTTCAAGATTGGACTCCTTAAATCATATTAGGCCTATTTTATTATATCTAAATTAATTATAATTAGAACTAATTAATTAAGTTAGATTTAGGCTTTATGTTTAAGCCTTATTATTTGCACATGTTTTTAAGACCATTAGGGTCTGTTTCTCCTTAGGTGCAAGAAAAAGTAGAGTCCTTTTAGGATTAGGAGTGGCATGTTAGCCTATATAAAGGTTGTTTTAACTCTATTTTAGACTTACACAATAATTTTGAGATTTAATAAATTTGAGAGGATTTTCTTCCTTTCTTCTTTTAAGAACTAAATCTAACTTATCAAGGATTGCAACCCTTGTGGCGTCTCCGAACTTATCATCCTCAATAGGGTGTAGCGTTCTTCACTCCATTCATTATAGCTTCAGTTCTTATCTCCTTATATGTAATGAGTCGGGTTCCACTTATTATAACCTGATTGGGTGCGTTGTTGGGATTTTCTAGTGACAAAGGTGTTTGGGTCTCTCATCATTATACGTGGGGTTCACTTCACACTTGGTATTCAAACATGTAATTTATTAATGTGAGTATATTATCCCTAATTTATGGGTTGACCATGTAATTGGTAAGGGAGCCAATTACTATAGATACTACCTCTAGAGTATTGGAATATTACCTATAGAAGGATAATTAAAATATTACAAAAGTTAGTCTCTATAGTTGTCAACTATGTGATTAGGCCAATTATCATCCAATTATGATTTAGGTAGACATTATACCCTCAATAGCCTAAGCAACACGCCCGATTAGGTAGCCTATTAATATTGGGATAATTAGTTGGGATTTGAACTATCCAGAAAAAGGTTACCCTACTCATTATTAGTAGTGATTAATACTAACATTAAGGAATAACCCGATGTTGGAGAGAGAGGAACACATATCTATATTTAATAGTATTACCATTCACATAATCTCCTAAAGATAATAATGTCCTCAAAATATGATGTCAATTGGTATATTAACCAGTAAATATGATCCTTATTGTACATAGTAGGGTCAATTGGAGACATTAGGTTTATATTAGTTAAATATGGAAGTTTAACTAGAGGCCAAATACCTATTATACCATCCACCTATGTTTAACCCTATAAGATTTTTAAAAGTATGGCCTATTAATTTTCTATAACTAGCTAATATAGATTTGGCAAGATAATTCTCCACCCTAATATCCTATGCGTGCTCCACTTGAATATGTTTAATCAATAAAATAATGATAAATGGTTTATTATATACCATCCGTAATCACTAGATCATTTAGTTATCATTACTTCTATAATCTTAGGCCTATAATGATCATAAAAAATATTTAATAATTAGATAACACTTGATAAAATGTCCAATTACTGGTTATTTCAAGACGATCTAGTTACTATCATTCCTATATTAACTCGACTAGCTCGGTTATAACTAAGTAATCTGTTATCCCAATTATGGGATAAATTGGTTGCATAGTAGTAACTCTATTATTACACTTATCTAATAGATCATAGCTAAAACATATGATAACCCTATTAAGGTTTATATTAATTATTAGGCCATTATATTAATGCAACTAATTTAGATAAGATTAAACCTTATAGCTTATCTCGTATAATGAAATAAGTTAATGGTCTTCTCCAATACGATTGAAGGATGAGGAACCCTCCATGAATAACATAAGAATTATGTTAACTAGATTTATTAGGATATATTCCATGTTATATTAAAGTTTGATATTGGGTACCCTCTAGATCAATATAGCCATCTTTTAGTATAGAGATGAGAAGAATCTCAAATGATTTTAGTTATCATGAATTTGGCTTAGTACCCGTATTATGATTAGGATAATATCTCGGTATTATAACCTTATTGTCTTATAATAGCTAATTAATTATAATTATATTATTTAATAGACTATATAGTTTATTCCACCATGTTTATTTTAGGAATATAACCTATTCTCTAGAATACACATATTGTTTATACTCAAGGCTATCATAGGTGATATTAAGTGAAGGATCATGCATTTTATGGTGGTGCGGAATAAACAAAAATTGTTCTCCATCCAAGGGCCCAAGATCAAGCTATTGAATCTACTAATCATACATATATGAATTTAAAGCAAGGATCAAGGATTATCTCTTGCGGGACGGATCTAAATTCCATTTCGGAAAAGCCATCCAAGTATTCAACCTCTATTGATGATCCATGCAGTCCAAGTATCCACAAAGAAGCACTTAAAATCAATGGGATGCTAGCTCCACCTTTTTTGATTTAGTATTTCCAATAGAAATCAATCCTGGGTAATTTTTCAACAACCTTAAAAAGAAGAAAAGAGCATATCTTGCTAGGGTTTAGGAGAAAACTATTTTCTCATTTTTCTCTCTTAGCCAGTGTGCCTTCTTTTATTTTTAAGGTCTGGTCGAATGCTCTCTCTCTAAAATCCTTGTGTTGGTCGAATTTTCTCTCTCCCTCCTATATATTTATAGGAGAGTTTTCTTGTCCTCTAAGGATAAGGAGAGGGGCGGCAGTGAGTCAATAAAAACTCTAGGATGTTGCTTTCTTATCCTCCAAGGATGAGAAGTTATTTTGCATGTGGACTTTTTCATCATTATCTTTAAAATATTCAACTTTATCCAATAAGGTTAATGTTTATCCTCCCATCAAAATATCTTAAGGTCATTTTTTCATTAAACCTAAAGGGCCAAAATCATTTTAGCCCAATTAATTTATTAATCTTAGATTATTTTGGGTAGATCTACATTAGGAGATAATTTTTCAAAATACCCTTTAACCTAAATTAAGAAGCCCATTTCCATTTTAGGTTATTTACTTCCAAATTTGGAACTAACTTCCAAGTTAGAAAACTGATTTCTAAAATAGAAAACTTTCCAATTAAGGAAACTTTCCATTTTTGGAAACTTTCCATTTAAGGAAACTTTTTATTTTGGAAAACCTTTTCAAATAGGAAAATTTCATAATTGGAAAATTTTTTCAATATCTTTGCTTCTCATTTATAATCCGAATACTTAAACTTAGGCGTGTGACTTAATAAGCTCCTAGATATGTTGGCAATGTATCATGAACAAAAGACTCCTCATTTATATCTTGACACATAAATCAAGATTGACCTCTAGCAAGGCATCATGACTACCCAATTTTCTAAGAAGATTATTTAATTTATTATTACCTTTCACGAGCATGGTTACCATATAATTTAGTCCTCATGTCAACTTATCATAGTGTAATCTCGAACTTGGTTATTAGTCTTGTTCGATTATGATCACACAAATTTTCTTTCATTCCTAAATGTCTTATCTCTTAGAGTAAATCAACTATGCTCTATTGGTGTACTCCTACTATGGCTATAAATTTCTCAAGGAGATATTTATCGAAGTGCAATATGATAACTCCTTTAGAATACAAGGAATGATATGTCCTATCTTAGTCATACACCTACCTTCATTGGATTCCTAGTACACCCAACGAATCGCCCACGTGTAACCCATTAATGGGTCCATCAAAATGAGTGTCAAAATGCATAAGTCCTCCAATGAGCCGACCATGACAACTTCAAGTCTAAGGATAATTCATAGCCATCTCGTATGAGATTCCCATATACTAAAATCAAATAAGTCCTCTAATGAGATAACCATGATAACTTCAAGTCTAAGGATAATTTGTAGCCATCTCGTATGAGATTCCCATAGACTAAAATCAAATGGGTTCTCATGGCGAGTCAACCCTAGTGAAATGTCCTCTAACACAAATCACCTAAGTGTTTACTTTGGCATCAACATGCCAATAGGTGTGAGATCTCCGACTACTATCACATAGCATGAGCTTAGCACTCACAATTCTATCCGTATTTTGTCAATGTCCATTCTTGATAATGCTATAACTTGGGATGTTTAATGATATCATTTATATGCATTAGTATTTGTCTCACATCTTGTCAATCAATCACTATTGTAAATGCATATAATAAGGACTTTTATCTAATTCTTCCGGCTTATCAACATGAAAACATGAGAATTAATAGAATGACTTCTTTATTATTATTAAAATAAATGATGCAATAATACATTAACTTGATCCCATCCAAACATGGTTGGATCTTGGGCACCTACACTAATATTAAGCCCTTGTGACAATTATGTTTAACCCATAATATAGCCATGCTAATTACCCCCTATTGATGTTACTTGTATATTAAGTGCTTTCGTTGTTATCTAACCTCACCAACATATTATAATAGATATCGTCACCATCATTCGATAGTAAGGGATCAAGTTAAATATTTAGTATGCTATTCGTAGACTTTATCTAGATAACAATTGTTGAACTCCCTATCTCTCTTTGTCTTATACTAGTGATGAGTATGTCCAAACAGGGAGATGGCCCTATTTGATTATTAGATTAATAGTCCGAGGGTATGTGTATATTAAGGGACATATGATATTGGGTGAATATAGGTTGATAAGTATATGTTTAACCCTAATAATGATGTTAATATTATTAATCCTATCTTCCTATAGTTATTACCCTTATCTATATGATATTTATCGACTATCCCAATAGTCCTAGTTAAATTATTCATGTAACCCCCTTATTCTTAAATATAGGTCCATAGAGAGTTGTAATCAGCTTAATAATTATCATGGCTAATCATATGTTGATATATGGTTATAATGTCTATTAATAATAGAGTATTAATAATCAATGGTACATACTATTGGCATAATAGTTATAAACTATGTAATTAACTGTATATCCCTAGTTTATATTGTGTTCATGAGAGAATAGATTAGAGAAAATGTTGGTTATGAGAGATTAATAGATCACAATTTAAATAATTGACCATGATCTTTTATATTGAGGATAGGCTTATCATTGTAATAGTGAGATTATCATATATTATCAAGAATGAACTATCCTATGCTTTAGGGCCCTAACATATTATGAGTAAAATAATAGTAGGGCAATCTTTTACTTGATAAATATGTTAATCACTAGTATATTTCCACTTTTTAGATACTATGTCAAGAAGATAGTTGATCAACTATATTACTAATAGTGATCCCTATAATAGGGCTATTCCCAAAGCTTATCGTATATCCATTATTTCTTGGTAGATGTTTACACCATATATTATCTTGTTTCTTATTATTCTCATCTATACTATATCTCTAGTTATTTGATAACATACCACATCCCAATATGTTGGTTATAGTATTAACCATATTGGTATTACAGTGGGCCATCCCCCCTAAGCTAACCTAACATAATGATACATATATAAGGGAACTAGTAGATTGTCCTTTTACTCCATTTGGATGAGTAGTTTTCTCTCATCCTTGAGGTTGATCGAATTTCTCTAGAGAGTGACATATATTAACTCCTTTATAAAATAAAATGTAGTATGATAATATGGCCAAATATACGATGAATAGAGGAGAGACATGTTGAGAAACATAGAAAACATATAAGGGGCTCTTTATTATGTCACCCCTTTCATCCTAATTAGGGGAAGTCATTAGATAACGTCATAGACGTGAACATCTAATCAAAATTATAATGGGTAATCTCTTATTTGCTAAATCAATACTATGATTTTGTTACCCAAAGTGTATTATGATGATAACTGGATATACCTATATAAATTTCACGATATTATGTAAATAGTTATCCATGATTCACCTAATACACTAATAGTTGGTCATAAAGGTAGGGATAACTCCCTGTATAGGTCGACATACAAATAAGGATATAATTATTATATCCTAATTATATAATAATTAATCCCCATCATATTTATGAGTCTACAGGGAGTTATCCAGTGCTATAATCACAGATTAATATATTATGATATATGGGTATAGATAAGGGGATGAGAGGTAGGCTAGCTAACTAATCCCAGTGAATAACATTATACTATTTATACTTTGTGATGGGGTGGCTCATGGCATAAAACTATTTGTAGCTTATCCTAGCATTTTGTTACTAGATTTCTATAGTGTCCTCCCATCTATACTCTATGAATGTATGATAATAACCATATTTAGTATATGATTATAAATATTATAATCACGAGTGGAATAAACTATATGTGTAGTAACCTTTTAAAGGGTTACTCTATGGTAATCGTCCTCTAGTAAATGGTCATTAGTACTAATCGAACGAGTTAGACAACAATTAATGTCTCTCCATTATATTGACCATTTATATCCCTAAAGATAATTGTTATCTCCATTAATAGTTTTTGTTCTTATTTTTAACCTAAGGATAATTGTTATCTCCGGATATTTAAGGACCCGAGTACATGAATTAATCAAGTACAATTATCCCTATGTCATGATAATATGAGTACAATTAATATATTGGACATTAATTATTGTCCAACTTGTTACCCATACTATTAGGGTTAAATGTTATAGGGAAATAAAAATGGCATCTTATAATTCGCTAGATGGGTTAGTTAAATGGAATAGCATAAAAATGGTCCAACTTCTTCATCCATAGTCCCTAACTTGTGACTATGATTTTAATATACAGATACTATTTAGAACGACCAATTAAACCAATAGAGTATTCCTATAATTATCCCCCTTACTCGAGTAATCAATTACTAGTATATCCTAAGTTTATATAAATGCTAATAATATGCAAGGGAATGATATATATATATATAGATAAAAAAAAGATGTGGAAAATAGGGGAACCTATATTGATTACTTGATCAACTCTATAATTTAACTAATTGATATAATCGGACAATTGGTAACCATCAATAAAAGCATGGATAAAATGGTTTGACCATTTATAGGAGTTATAATTTAGTGACGATGAATTTTACCTAAATATCATAGGACGTTGCTTAAATATGATTACTTATCATTTAAGAGGGAATATATCAAGATAACCTATATTATTAAGATGTGGTATTTGTCAAAACCTATTAATTAAAATACCAATCTAGCCCAATCATATAGTCCAATTAGGTAAAATACCAATCTAGCCAAATATTATGAGATAGTACCCTCCCAATATTTCATAGTTTGATAATAGATATGACCCTAATAGTACTAATTGTTTTAATAATATCCCTATAGTATTCCTATATCGACCATTTACACTATATTGGGCTGATCCCCTAATAGTAGCCGAATTAGTATTGGAACCCTATCTATTCTCGATACTTCAAATTATGGTTAAATTTGTTTTAAAAGGAACCCTTTTACATTTCATCATAATTACTTGAATAAAATCTACCCTATTATATTTACTTGAATACCAATATCTAGATAGGACCCCCTTTTCATACTATTCCATTTAACTATAGCGAATTATAATTGTTACTCTATTATAGACTTATCAATTATTAAATTATGGCTATCCTTAATAGATTATGAATTACTATTTTAATGGTCCAATTATCTCCATACAGATTCTTATATTTTATATTACGATATAAATTCCTTTTGGAATATCCCTTAGCTCTACATTAAGTAAATAATTAGACTATTTAAACTTTGGTTAAATATAAGTACAACCATAGTGGAGAGATTAATAGCGAGTTAATATAAGTCGAGGTTCATCATCCGAATTATTACCTTAGGGGATTAAGCAATATGTGTATTCCAAAATATCAAAGGTTAATAGTTAATATTCCTCCGTACGAGTGAATCGGGGTATGACATCAATTACTCTTATCGATGTGTAATATACCCCTATGATATCTCATATTGGCCAATAGATTCACCTACACTTTAAATACTCCTATTGTAGTATGTTAATCTAGTGGCTCCCGATAATAATATAACATTATTCATAACAATGGAAGCAATAAGATATGATAATTGCTCTTTGTTAATAATTATACTACTACAAGGCAATTAAGTCATAGTTAATATAGGATAATATTGTGTCTACTAGATTAAATTTTCAAATGATAGGTTTATTTGCCAACTAAACCCTATATGCAGTCTCATATAGTTAAATACCCATAATAAGGTTGGCATAATATTTTATATATAGTGAATAGGGTATAATCAATTAGTAAATAGTACACATTGCAATCATGTGTTTCTAATACCCAATTGGTATATAATATTATCGTAAAGTTGATAGATTATGGGTATTTAATTATTTAATTATTCTTATATTTAACTAATAATTTTATAAGGAGAATTATAGATAACTATTTGGTTATCCTAAGGATAATTAAGGTATCTTAGATAGGGAGGTGATTCATAAAGTATGGATATTGAACTTGTGTTCTCTCCTAATCGTCTAATGTTTATAATAATATCCTTATAGATGGGGCCATTCTCCCTTTGTGATGACATTAATTACCTATATTAATGGGCCATTCTCTATTGGAAGGAATAATAGATAATGTACGGACCAACTTAACCCTATGACAGACAAAGATTCCCTAATATATGTCAATGAGGTAACCATGCTAAGTGTTACATAAATTGGTACTGTACTTATAACCCCGGGGAAATGGTGTAATGACCATTGGTTTATCCCACCAAATAGTAAGGCCCTATTATTATATGTGGGTAACATTCCCCTTATTACTATTAACCTTGGTATTTTTGACACATAATATGCTCGTAATATGCTTATATCTAACCACCTTAATTTGGTTTATTTCTTCAATAGTGAAATGTGTATTGGGGGATAGTGGGTAATGCCAAATAATAAAGAACCCACATTATTATACCAATATGGGAAGATAATCCCTAAGTTATCTTGAAAAATAGATAACGTTATAAATGATAATAAGGGGTATATCATCAAAGGTTATATTTCTCTTGAAATGGTCATCCGACATATACCTTTTACCTAGGATATTATCATTAAACTCTTCATGAATACTTAAAATAGTGAATAGGGTACAATCAATTAGTAAATCGAGTGCTAATCGGGACATAAGATATTATTTTATTGTTTATTATTAGGTAGCCTAATAATTATTCCCTATTCACTATTTAGATAGGTTATGATATATCATAACCCTATGATATAGTAATAGAGGGTACCATTTCAAGAGAAATATAACCTTCGATGATATACCCTTAATAGGATATCACTATCATCCCTATATAATTATGCCTATATATTAGAGATATCATTAGTACCTCTAGTCATATGATATGACTAGATAGATAAACCCTAAATGGTTTATTCATCCTAAGATGGCATATTTGGATGGTATCACCCTAAATTTAAGGACTATTACCAAGGACTATTTCATATATGATTACTATCTATATCTAGGTATTTGTTTTTGGATTATATTACTTATATTATTGGTATTGAAATAAATATTAGGGGATTTTAATGAGGTGATAATATCCGACACTAATTGATATTTCAATTATAGGCATAATTATGACAATTATAATTGGCCCATGGAGTTAATATATTAAGGATTATATTGGAGTGGATATATGATAACTATATAATGACAACTATATTGTTTCCATTATAGCCTAAACGTGCATCTAATAGTATATCTTACTATAGTCCATTAGTATAGATAGATTACCCATACTAATTGTTCCTACAAGTTGGACCATATATAGTTTACCTATATTTATATTTGTCATAAATATTAAGAGGGAGAGCGATGATACATATATTGACCATTTACTAATTGATAGTTTGACCTTATTCCTATATAGCGAATTATAGGATATCTTACAATGTTTACCCTATTAGAGAAATTACCATATATCTTCACCATGATATGATCCAGATATTATTACTATTAAGGTAATAGTATTGGGAAACAATATACTATTAAAAGACTATTTATATCAATTTTACTAATACATAGAGTAACCCTTTAAAGGGTTACTACATATATAGTTTAAACCCATATAGTATTGATATTACTTGCTTGAGTAAGGGGATAATAGTATGGATGTAAGTGGTCAGCAATACAATTAATAT
Organism: Dovyalis caffra; assembly: GCA_963924115.1. Lineage (NCBI taxonomy): Eukaryota > Viridiplantae > Streptophyta > Magnoliopsida > Malpighiales > Salicaceae > Dovyalis > Dovyalis caffra. The sequence continues at coordinate 258,899 of CAWUPB010001019.1, read as the reverse complement.
ATTAGACATTAATTAGGCTCCAATATTGATTATGTAGACTCAACTTGTTCATCCATACTATAAAGTAATTATCTATTCATCCATACCATTAAGGTATCCCAATAATCATGATTGGGTATGTTTAGGCTATCTTATTCCCAACGAGATAATATTAGCTAACATAATATCATAGTTTGACCCCTCATTGAGAGACCTAATTTCAATGGTATAATCGTTGCCCCATTGGTATAATGATCATAAAATTATCCAAATAACCATATAATATTAACAGATTATTTTATATCTAGACCAATAGGGTTTATTGCCATAATTATACTTAAATACTTAGATATTATCCTATTCAAAATATGGGTACTAAGCCAAATTCATGATAACTAAAATCATCTAAGATTCTTTTCATCTATATATTGAAAGATGGCTATATTCATCTTGAGGGTATCCAATATTAAACTTTAACATAACGTGGAATGTATCCCACTAAATCTAGTTAACATAACTCTTATGTTATTCATGAAGGGTTCTCGATCCCTCAATCGTATTGGAGAAGACCATTAACTTATTTCATTATACGATACAAGTTATAAGGCTTAATCTTGTCTAAATTATTTAGGTTAATATAATGGCCTAATGATTAATATAAACCTTAATAGGGTTATCATGTGTTTTAGCTATGATCCATTAGATAAGTTTAATAATAGGGTTACTATTATGCAACCAATTTATCTTTAGGGATAAATTATTAGTACAAAGATAGCCTAAACATACCCAATCATGATTATTGGGATACCCTATTAAATAGCTTATTCCCAATAGGTATAATGGAGATTTTTAATGATAGTTCATCATGATGGCATTAGTATCTAATATTATTAAGTCATTGGTATAATGATATTACACTATATTTGCGTCGACCAATTAATAGTAATATATTATCCCTCATGGGGATACCAATGGTACACATAATATCGGTTCAATGACCCTCATGGAGAGACATAATTAACATTTAAGTACAAATGACAATTATAGTATTCCATATAATAATATCCTCATATCTATGAAAATGACATTGGGTCATTTTTGGGGTAACTAATATTATGAGATAGTACCCTCTAGGAGGTTCATTCCATATATTAACATATGGGTCAATTTATATAGGTGATAAATCATACCGGTTAGAAGATATAACAATTTATAAGTTATTAATGGTATAAACACTCTTATTAGATATAATCCCAACTAGTAATTTCATTGGATTTAGTCTATTTTATCCATATAGGTTAGGGCCATAATCACATTAAGTTGAGGATTGTACCGATGTATACCTTATCACGTAGTAACATAATTGTGGAGAGAGAGATAGAGGGGGAAACAAGGAGAGAGATATAATGATGATACCTTAATATCCCAATTAGTCCTAAATATTGGGGTAATTATCTTACAGGATAAAGATAAAGGTAAAAACTATTAATGGAGATAACAATTATCCTTAGGGATATAAATGGTCAATATATTGGAGAGACATTAATTATTGTCCAACTTGTTCGATTAATTCATCCTAAGGGTATCGATTACTATCACTTATAGTAAAATTTAGAGTTAATTGTTTAATATCAATTATAATACTGATAGTAAGTTAACCTAAATTAATCATAACAATTATTTATTACCCATATATAATCATTACTAGTGTCGGTTATAATTCCCATCATACCCTAAAAGTATAATAATTCTGTCTAAACAATTAATAGGGTTAATCCCTAGGGGTAATTTACCTTGTAGTTTATGTAATGGGTGTAAACCTTATACTATTGTCGAAATCTATGGCAAAAAATGGATTAAGATATCATAGTACTAAACATTTCATGAGGATAGCCATGAAAATGATATAAATGGTCAATATATTGGAGAGACATATTGCTAGTAACCAACTATTATTAGCATAATTTTCCCCTAATAACTCGATATTGTTATCTAATTAATTATTGTCCAGACTTGTTCGATTAACCTAATTCAGGTATCCCAATAAACTGTTAGTTTGATTAATCCATAAACTATTATCTAATTAATTAGATACTATGATTAACATGATTAACAATATATTATCCTTGTGTCTTGATAATATCGAGTACAATTAATATATTAGAATGGGCCCTATAGTACTATATTGTCAATCATCTCTTTACGAGCCCCCTAGAGTCTAATTAAAGATTTGGCAATGATATTCCAATTACCGAGGATTTAATTCCTCTACTTATTTATTATTAGGTTACATTAATATGATAATATCTTTAGGCTAATTAGCATAATCAATTCCGCTATCATGAATAATCTTTCCCATCCAAGCTTTCCATTAAATCTAGGTTATGACGTATAATTGGTTATGCTTATAAATAATAGGTTATCACCATAGTCTCCAACAAGAGCTTATATTAAGAGTGGCTTAATGATCTATATTATAACCAAATTCACTCTCTAGGTTAATAATACCTAGTTATCTATAGAGAATAGGTTGACGGTAATATAAACTCATATATCTATAATTATACAATGATTGCACAAATAGGCCCATAATAGGTATTGATTGAAACATAATATTAGTTAACCTAATATTATGATAATCTAGTAAAATAGACTCCATATTTTATTTCCTTATAATATTTAGCCCTTAATAGTATGGATGAACAAGTTGGACAATAATTAATGTCTAATATATTAATTGTACTTGATATTATTAAGACATACGGATAATTGTACCGATTAATCCATGTACTAGGGTCCTTAAATATTTGGAGATAACAATTATCCTTAGGTTAAAGATAAAGGAAAAAACTATTAATGGAGATGACAATTATCCTTAGGGATATAAATGGTCAATATATTAGAGAGACATTAATTATTGTCCAACTTGTTCGATTAATTCATCATTATATCCCTATGGATAATTGTTATCTCCGAGATAGCGAATTATAGGATACTTATTAGAGATACCTATATTGGTGATACCTATATTGAGAGAGATATGATGTATGCATTATTGAGGTGTACTCTATTATAGGGAATAACATAAAGTTAAACTCTATTGGTGAATATGATTAATTGACCATTTAAGGTTAGTTAAATGGTAATATGTTCACATTGGATAAAATGATCCCCATATATGTTACTACGTGAGGGACTATTACCAATTGTTTGATTATATCAATTAGTTAAATTATAGAGTTTTTATTGGGGAATCCAAATTATTTGGTTCTAAATTATAGTGGATGATATTACTCATCATATAATGGTTCTTACAATTAATAGTATGGCTGACCCCAATAGTATTATTGTTCATAAATAGTAAAGGAAAATGTTTAAATGGTAATATCATAATTATTGAGATACCCTATTAAATAGCTTATTCCCAATTAGTATAATGGAAAATTTTAAGGACAATTCATCATGATCCTTAAGTATACTATCCTAAAGGGTAGTAATCAACAATCATTATATGGTTTATTCCCCTAATGTATAAATAGTCCAATTAGGTAAAATACCAATCTCGCCCTTTATTGACTAGACTTCAATGTTAACCCATATCAAAAGGTATTAGTATATTATCTTATAATGCCCATTCATTATAGTCATCTTCCAATATACAAGTGTAATATTAAGGGAGACCAAATGTGGTATTTAGGTACATAGTTGATGCATATATACTTCTACCAATTCGATTAGTTAGTCCAAATTCATAAATTAGGGGTATAACGTAATATTCCTAGACTAATTAGCCTATTGAGGAAGAGCCTTTCATCAACTATAATAGAATCACCTATGTAAGTTAATGATCATATGTAATTAGCTAAATAGATACTAGATTACAAACAGGAGTTTACCCTAATATTCAAAGTTATAGTTATCATGGCTAATCAAAAGGTATAACTTCATTGTTTAACTATATTACATCCTTAATTACCTTATCATCATAATATGCATAGTGATCATTTCTAGGTTAATTAGAAAGACTATATATAATCCTGAGACAATATATTATGAGTATCACAACTATTTTTACCAATGACAATGAATATCATACCCAATTGTAGTTACATAGGGGATATTAGTACTAGGATTATATTATAAAATGATAGGACTACATCGGTATCCTATTCATGGTATCATATGCGACAACCTAATAATTTACTAGGGTATTTTAATCAATACCTATCAGTAATATGATAGGTTACAATATTGAGATCATAACTCCATGTGAGCATGGAACACATATCTATGAAGAATAAAGCTGATAACTATTCATGCTTAAGCCTATTCTTATGAAATATTACCTTAATATAATAGTTATATTACACATGTTGAATGTAGGGGTATAGGGCATTTTACTAAGTTGTAGGATTACTAACTATAATGGTCGAGGCCTACAGTTTAAACTAATACCTCTAGTAAAACAATTATAGGCTTAAGCGTATGGTTAAGTAAACAAAATCAATATAGAAGCAAATTATCAAATAATCTATTAGATATAATATAGGTTAGGGATTATAATGAGCACCCTTCGAATTCATAGATTAGTATGTTAAGAGGATAATATAAATTAACTTGCTCGATATCATAAATTATAATGATCCTTATGTAGAAACATAGAGATGGCCTAACCTATACATGGGGAAAACATATACTTAGTCATGGATATACTCAATATAAGGATTATTATAAAATTTATCTGGGTTCATAGGGATACATATTATCGACACTATAGTTATGATATTTACCATGGGCTACTTAGGTGTAATCACTCGATATTACTCTAATAAAGTCGTAGAGTTATTATTGTTATAACTAAGGGATGATCCCACTTATATCCGACTAAATTATGGCACATAATATAAATATAATCACAATTGTAATGAAGTATCCCCTCATTACCATATGAACAACTATAGTTATAATAGCCTATGTCTTTTATTTACGATTTATGAAGGTATTACCATACTAGTCCATAATATACCAAAAGTATGCCTTTTAAACTGAGAATAGGCTAATAATAGTATTATAATATAACGATTGAGTGCTTATAGGGATACCTTTCTTCTATATAGTATCCTTGGATTCCAAAGCTAATATATTCATTAGGGGGAATATATTTATGGATAACCTATATAACTATAATCATATATATTTGAGATATAGATCGTTGGGATATCCCCTAATGTATACAATTCCAATCACATGCCTCTTAGTTCTTATATAAAGATGATTATCCCCATAATACCATTCCATAATTAGCCTATCATATATATATTCCTAGCCCTAACATAATATTATAGCATTAATGATGTGAACTCCATGTATAAAGACAAGAGACCCAAACACCTTTGTCGCTAAACAACCCTAAGAATGCACCCAATCAGATTATAATAAGTGGAACCCGCCCGTTGCCTATAAGGAGGTAAGAACCAAATCTATATTGCAATGGAGTGAAGAATGCCACACCCTATAAAGGATGATAAGTTAAAAGAAGTAATAAAGGTTACAATCCTTATAAGTCAGATTTAGTTATTGAAAGAATAAAGGAAGAAAATCCTCTCAAATTTATTAACTCTTAAAATTATTGTGTTCTTCTAAAGCAAAACTAAACCAGCCTTTAAATAGGCTAAACACGCCACTCCTAACCCTAAAAGGACAGAAACAAACCTTAAAGGATTTAAAAGAATACAAAAATAATAGGGCTTACAACATTGAGCCTAAATTTGACTTAATTAATTAGTTCTAATTATAATTAAGCTAGATATAACAAAAATAGGCCAATATGATTTAAGGAATCTAATCTTGGACTTGGATCAGATTGACAAGTCTTGGATTCTCTTCCTCTCTTAAGATGAAGTCATAATGCTCCCTTGGCCCATTGGAATTGTATTTTTCCCAACACTCTTGAATCAGCCCATAGAGAGCTTCTTTAAGTTTCTTAGCCCTAGCTCACATCATTACACCATGTTTATTGTGTAATGGATCAAATCTTAGACTTGCAAACTTGCCATCTTGGATCTCCCTTGGAGATGCCACCTTGCTGGCCAATTTGGCTCCTTAGTTTCCATTAATACAACCTTTACTTTCTTTATTCTCATCATTCCCACTTTCCTAAACAAGATTTTTCCTTAAATCTTTGTCTTGATGCTCATCATAGTCCTTCGATTGGAGAACACTCATCCTCAAATCTTGTGATAACAAAGTATTAAAAACACATACCCTACCTGCAAAATACGAACAAATAATGGCCAAAAAAATTCAGATTTGATTTTGTCATCATTTGTCTCCTTTGGAAGGACAAATTCAATATATGGTTTATTCTCTTGAGCATCCACAATCTTCTTATTGTCTTCCTCCTTTTGCACAGCCACAAGATTATCAAACTCATCCTCTTTTGGCTTTTCTTGTTACTTTGCGAAATCTTCAATGAACATAGACTCCTCTTGTTTAATACTCTCTAACGTCTCCTCAAGCACTAGTTCTCTTAAATTAAGATTGAATTTGGATGCCTCAACCTTGAGCTTGTAATCATCCTTAGTTAACTCTTTATTAATAGCAACATAGTCATCATTATGATTGAAAATTTGAGTGCTCTCAACACCCATAAAATCAGCACCAAGCATAGCCATCATTATGAATCAAAGTTTGAGTGTTCTAAAAATTTTTCTCTCAATTTCTTGTTTTAGGCTCATTGGGTCCTCATAAACTTGCTTATGTGACAATAAAACAAGTGTTACTTTTCATCCTTTCATTTTAACACTTATGATATAAATAAATGAGAGGATAAAAGGTGGGTATATAAGGGAAAGAGAGGGTTAAATGGCTGCCATTTTTAGGCCAAAAACTCGTAGCCATCCAAAATTAAAAGAGAAGCCAAATTGAAGAGAGAAAAATAGCAAAAAGAGAGAAAGAAAGAAAAGAGAAAGAGAAAGGGAAAAAGGAAAGAAAAAGAGCTAAGGAAATTCTAATCAAACCTAAAAGAGGTAAGTAGGTTTCATTTTCTTTGCTGATTAATGTCTTAAATTATTTTTTTTAAGTTATTTTATTAGTGTTTACTTCATGGGTTGTAATAATCTTCATTGGTTATATGCTTGATGCTTGGGATAAATCTATGTATGGATGCCTTGTTGTGATAATTTATGATGTTATGATTTTTTGAAAAATGTCCAAGTATGTGGTGATGGGTTGGATTGAACTTGGACTAAATTTAAGTGAACTAAACCATGTTTAAAGTTGGCTTGCAATAAACTAATAAATTAGTGTTGATAAGGAGTAAATTCCGTTTGAATTTTGGAGTGCATGTTCAAGGATTTTAGGTCGATTTCTGGGTGAAACTTAAAGAATAAAAGTTGTTCATATATGTTTCAAATAACTCCCGACCTATTAAATTCTAAGGGAGTGTTACTATTGATAATGTCGCCCAATCTATAATTATACCTTTTATAGATCTGAATTCCACTTAGACTAGAGGTCCTCATTGACATGAGATTGGGCCCAAGGTGTCTAAGTAGTAAACGAATGATAGTTTATTCCATTAGCATATAATTATATGGATTTTAGTTTGGGCCAATATAAGTCATGAGTAATAGTGCTAATATCAACCAAATCACCGATATAATTTCTCCTTAAGTATATCTAAAATGGTCTATTGTTGGATAAATTAGGATAAAAAGCAAGACATTGTAAATGGATCAAATATAATTGACACTAATTCTTATATAAAAGTTAAAAACACATTGTAATAAAGTATGGATAGAAGGCATAAATGGAGATATCTTTTTACAATATTTTCTAAATAGTTTGAATAAGAGTTATGCCATATTTAGTTTATCCCCATAATAACATAGCATTATAAGTTTCTAGCCTAATTGATTATCCCCATTTTGTAACCATTTTAAACTCATTGACCATCCCTTTGGTTTAGTGGTTAATCAAGTATGGATATTGAACTTGTATTCTCTCATAATCGTCTAATGTTTATATAGTATCCTTGTAGTGGTGCCATTCTCCCTTTGTGAGAGTTAAGGGATTTATTTCAATAAATTCTTCCTAACCTTATATGATAAATACCTATTTAGCAATAAAGATGGGATAAATAGGTGTCATGATTGTTTATTGGTTAACAATGGTCAAGATATGTGGTAGGCATGAGCGATCTATCATTTAGAGATTAAGCCAATATCAACCCAATCACTAATATAATTTCTCCTTAAGTAATCTAAAATGGTCTATTATTGGATAAATTAGGATAAATAGGAAGACATTGTAAATGGGGTATTAATATGACAAGGCTATAATATTAAGTTATCTATATATTAATGTTAATGTGAGAATTTAGAAATTAATATGGGAGAGGCTAGGGACTATCTCATAGAAGGCCTCCTCCGAATCATTATCCATAATGTTACAGCTTTAGTACAATCATATTCGTGTTTTGCATTAGATAGGTTGATGTTAAAAATACACCAATGACATAACTATATCATTAAGGAAACTAAATAGGAAACTATATCATAACCATATCCTCCAAGGATGAGGAGTTATTTTATATGTGGACTACTTGATGTTTATCTTTAAAATATTTATCCTTATCCAATAAGGTTGATGTTTATCCTCCAACCAAAATTATCTTAAGGCTTTTAATTAAACCTAATGGGCCAAAACTATTTTAGCCTAATTAATTTATTTGAACTATCCAAATAAATATTCTTAGATTATTTTGGCGAGGTCCACATTAGGAAAGAATTTCCCAAAATAACATTTAACCTAAATTAGGAAACTCCTTTCCTTTTAGGTTCTTTATTTCCAAATTTGAAACTACCAAATTAGGAAATCAATTTCTAAAATAGGAAACTTTCATTTTAGGAAACATTCCATTTTAGAAACTTTCCATTTTCCATTTTAGGAAACTTTCCATTTTGGAAACTTTTTCTAAAATAGGAAACTTTTGTAACCGAAAACTTTTTCCAATATCTTTGCTTCTCATTTGTAATGTGAATACTTGAACTTATGCTTGTGACTCAATAGGCTCCCGGGTATGTTGGTTATGTATTAAGAATAAAAGACTCCTCTTTCATCTCTTGATACATAAATCAAGATTGGCCTCTAGCAAGGCATCATGACTATCCAATTCTCTATGAGGATTAGTTAATCCATTATTACCTTTCATGAGCATGGTTACCATACAATTCAGTCCTCACATCAACTTATCACAAGTGTGATCTCAAACTTGGTTATTAGTCTTGTTTGATTATAATCACATAAGTTTTCTTCGATTCCTAAATGTCTTAGCTCTTCGAGTAAACCAACTATGCTCTATTGGTGTACTCCTACCGTGGTCACAAATTTCTTGAGTTGACATTTATCGAAGTGCAGTGTAACAACTCCTTTAGCATACAAAGAATGAAATATCCTATCTTAGCCATACACCTATCTCCATTGGATTCTTAGTACACCCAACGAATCGCCTACGTGCAACCTATTAATGGGTCTATCGAAACGAGTGTCAAAGTGCATAAGTCCTCCAATGAGATAATCGTGATGACTTTAAATCTAAGGACTATTTGTACCCATCTCGTATGAGATTCTCATAGCCGTAAACTAAATGGGTTCTCATGGTTAGTCAAGTCCAATGATATGTTCTCTAACATAAATCACCTAAGTGCTTGCTTTGGCATCACCATGCCAATATGTATGAGATCTCCTACTCGCTATCATATAGCATGAGCATAGCACTCACAAGTCTATCTGCATATTGTCAATGTCCATTCTTGATGATGCTATGACTTGAGACATTTAATGATATCATTTATGTGCATTAGTGTTTGTCTCATATCTTTCGATCAATCACTATTGCAAATGTATATCATAAGGACTTCTATCTAATTCTACTGAATTTATCAACATGTAAACATAAGAATTAATAGAATGACTTCTTTATTATTATTAAAATAAATGATGTAATAACATATTAACATAAGCCCATTCAAACATGGTTGGATCTTGGGCACCAACACTAAAAATAGTTAGGAACGAGAATGATACTAAATAGCATTTAATATTTCTTACATTTAACTATAGTAATAGCATATGGAGTGGTACAATGAAGTTAATTAATCATATGGATAGGAAGACTATTGAACATTAGTAATAGAGGATCTAGATAAGAGGATAGTAACTATAAGATAATATGATCCAGATAAGAGGATACCTTTGGCCTATATAGTTTTTAGGAATTAACTATATTAAATAACCATCCTAATCCACTTTCTTATAAAATAAGTGCTATTAACCTCCATTTATAACAATGTTATAGGGTTATACAATAGGGATTACTATCTAGTCCCTACCAATAATTATTGGTACCCCTAATTATTTGGTTAGTAGAAATATTGATAACCATATTGGTACTTATTATCATAGGATATTGCACGACATGTAACCCCCATAAAAACCCTTATCCGTAACGCGACGTGTATTAGAATAATTCTATATATATGTATATTAAGAGTAAGTATAATTATCATTTCATCATGAGAAATTAATGCTAGAAATATGAGATTTATGTTAAATTAAAGTTATTGTACTGAAGATTAATGGTTTAATTATTAAAGAAATCAAATATGCAAAATCGATGTTTTAAGGACTATATTCTATCCGAGTTTTATGTGAATTATTTGAGGACTTTAGGGTAATGTTTGGGTCAACCTTAAAGAATGAAAGTTGTTCATCTATGTGTTGAATAGATCTGTATAAACGTTTATAATATTTAGACCTATAAATTAAGAGTTATACCAATTATAGTGAGGGTTGTTTTGAAATGCATTCGGTGGAATTTTGGGAGAAGAATCGCCCGAATCTTGTGAGATTTATTTGATGCCGTTAGATTGATTTTTGAGCAAAACCTAAAGAATAAAAGTTGTGTTTCTATGTGTGTAATATCGCTCTATAAAAGTTCATAATTTTTGGATACATATACAAAACGTTATGCACCTTTTAGTATAGATGGGTTAGGAGGAAACACTGCTTGGAATTTTGGGGGGAATAAATTCTGAATTTTAAAAATGTAAATTTTCGAATTTTTATGAAAGAAAGTAGTTTTAGTTACTTGAATTAAGTTAATTAATGATTTTAATTAGTCTAAATTTTAGATAGACACCTAAGCAAATGCAATAAATGAATTTAATGCCAACTCACCCATTATGGATTCCAAAGCGACCGACTTTCCTCATGACTCACCCATAACTTTTACACCTTATCCCATTAATTTCTAACACTTGTAGCTGAATGAAAGTAAGTATATATATATATATATATATATATATATATATATATAGCAAGTGTTAAAATGGAAGAAAAATTTTAGCAACCCGTAGGTACCAAAATTTGGGAGAGAAAAGGCAAGAAAGAAAAGAAAGGAAGAAAAACGTGAAGAGAGAAAGGAAAGGAAAGAAAAAGAGAAAGGGAAAAGAAAAGGAAAAGAGCTAAGAAAATTCTAATCGAACCTAAAAGAGGTAAGTAGGTTTCATTTTTTCGGCTGATTAATGTCTTAAATTATTTTTTAAAAGTTATTTTGTTAGTGTTTATTTCATGGGTTGTAATAATTTTCAATGGTTATATGCTTGATGCTTGGGATAAATCTATGTATGGATGCCTTGTTGTGATGATTTATGATGTTATGATTTATTGAAAAATGTCCAAGTATGTGGTGATGGGTTGGATTGAACTTGGAATAAATTTAAGTAAACTAAAACATGTTTAAAGTTGGGTTGGAATGAACTAATAAATTAGTGTTAATAAGGAGTAAATTCTGTCCGAATTGTAGGGTACATGTTCAAGGATTTTAGGCCAATTTATAGTTGAAACTTAAAGAATACAATTTTTTCATATATGTTTCAACTAACTCCCTTTAAAATTTCTTGGTCGGTGGATTCGTGTACGAAGAGTTATACCCGATTTAGTATAGATAGCTCTAGACAAACTACTACTAGGCAGATTGCTCCCTAAGTTTCAAATTTTTTTAATTAATTATGTATTTAGTATTTAGACCTAATTTTTGGATATGTTATAAATAAATTTGTCTAGTATTTAAAATAAAATGGGTAAGATTTAATTATGTTCTGAAATTAGAAAATTATTTACTCGATTAGGAGTTGCCCGGTAATAAACCCTAAAACCAAAAAATGAGACTTGGACAAAATTAATAGGTTTGGAATAAACTAAATGAGCTTGGACTAAATAAAATAGAATTAAATAGATTCAATGGACCTAGGATAAAGTTAATGGGCTCGGATTAAAGTAAATGGACTTGGACCTTCTTTTAAATATTAATGAAACTAATGAACAATATTAATGAGCGGAGATTGTGTTCCCGCTATGAGTACCATGATTGGTATGTGAGCGACGAGTGAATCCCGAGTATTGGTTGAATCGTGATTATGGCTTAAGAAAGAAGGGTTGGTACTCGAGTTTAGTTGAATGTGATTAAACATGTCATCACGTGTATCACATGCATTGGGGGTGGAATAAGTTGAGAAAAATCATCGAGTCATGAAATGACACGGTTTGGTAACCGAATTAAAAATAAATGGGTATTAGTAGTCCAAGTACTCTAGGTCGTGTGCTCGCACTATTAGACGATGGATTCCAGCTAATAGTAGTTACAACGAGGGGTAATTTCATTGTAGCAGAAGATGATCCGAGGATCATCCGGATGAAATCAAGCCGTGTGCTTGCACTCTGTTAGACGATGGATTCCCGTTAAGAGTAGTTACAACGAGGGATAATTTCGTTATAGCGAAGGTGATCTCGCGGACCACCCGGATGATAAATAGAGTAGATCGGCTAATACCCGGGTACCCGAGATTAAAATTTATGAGTATGGTGGGAAGTCAAAACAACATTGCATATCACGTGCATTACCCCGCTTACCGAGCTTTGGCTCACCCCGTTGTTATTTTTTTTTATGTCTTCACGGAAAAAGGACAAGTTGGTACGGATGCGGCTGGCTCCTCCTAATTGACTCATGTGAGGCACCATATATTAGTTTTTATTTTTTACGTAAATTTAGGGTATGGAGTTTGTGAGAAATTGAATATTGCTTATAATGTTTTATTAATTATTTAATTATGTGATGTAAATTTTATCTTAAGGAGTTATATATGTAATGTCTTGTTAAAGTTTTAAAAATATCATAAGAGTACTTAGAGTTTAGGGTATGTCGGCGTAACGCACTTCGTCTAGTACTCTACTTGGGTAGTAGAAATATGACTGGGGTGGGGGTGTTACATGACATATTATAATAACATTCTTATCATCCCTACTGTAATGATAATACGTTATCTATAACCTAATGGATAATATAAGGGATAATGTTGGTCATTGGTAATATTGGTCCCTTATGACCCACCTATCATATCTTCATCCTAATAAGAGTTGACAAGAACCCTTCCTTTGGTCATTATAATGACTGTTCACGATATAATATTGTACCCAACATGCCCATAATATGGAGAAGAGAATATGATCCTAATAAGAGTATATGCATACCTATTAATCCTATTACTAGGTATACAACCTTATAGTTACTATCAGTATCTTATAATGATACCTCTTATAGGGTATTAAGATGATAATTATCTTATCCCACAATCATATACCATAAAGGTAAGGATAAACTATTAGTACAAAGATAGCCTAAACATACCCAATCATGATTATTAGGATAACCTATTAAATAGCTTATTCCCAATATCCTATAGAAAATCACTTTTAAACACCCTATTTTATACTTAAGGGAAATATCTCACAATTATAAAAGATGTTCGAAATATCTAGCTAGCATAATGAGATTGGTTATTAAAATATATTTAATGGAGATGAAATGGTCTATTACATAGGTTGGATAATTAGCCCATAAGGCCCTTATACTTGGATCATTTGATTCTTTTGAATAAGAAATGGGCTATACAACTTATAGCGATTCGAAACTAGGTAGACCATAAACAATATCCCCTAATAGGACCTACTGATATCCATAACATGAGTATCATTTGCTATTGTTTCAATTATTGTACTCATTCACCAGGTATTCATATCTAATAAGCTAATATCCATGGATCATATTTCATTATATTAGTTATGACATATAGTATCGGGTATAGTGTTGATAATATATATCATTAAGCCACTCTTAATATAAGCTCTTGTTGGGGACTATGGTGATAACCTATTAAATATAGGTACCTATTACAAATGCTAAACATCTATAAGCTCTGGAATGTATCATATAATATCGATATAGCTATAATAGACCATATATGTTTAACATACTAATAGGGTATTATCTTTTAGATTTATATATACCCCTAGTTAAACTAATAATAGTAGGATATAATACCCGTTTGTTGTCAATTAATACCATATTAATAGTTGTCCCCAACTAATGGTTCCACAAGTTATTACTCTAATATGCTTATACTTGGATGACAAGTTACTCTCCCGATTTAAATAGGTTAACTATAATTCATGATAATTACAATAATAGTATTATTAACACCCATTATAGGGATGGCTTACAATATCCCCATTTATAGGGGTCATAAATATTCATAACTCTTGAAAATCAGCCTATTAATAGGGATACCCCTCCAGTCTACTGCATTGATATGCATTAGCGAATTTATCTTATTGAATACCCTCATAAAGAGGACATCCTTTTTGGAGAATTGTCCCTATTGGACTAATATAGGAGATTTACATTGAATAGGATAATATTAAGGTATGAAGAAATTAAGAGTATAATATAGATATTAGGATATATAACACTAATGTTATATTTACCTATGTAAATTGGCAAATCCATTATCACTATGTTGTCGGCTTAAATATGGCCCATCTATGAGGATAATACTGTTATCTAAATAACTATATCCATTATTGATATCATACTAAGGAGTTGATCGAAAGGTTACTATTCCGTTATGATTATTATTGATAGTCATTATATACCATAACATGAGCTTATAGGACCATTGTCGGATATCTACTCCTATTAGCTACGTATCCAATTAAGACCTAATGTGGTACTTATGAAGATATTACCCTAGTGGATGAGTAGCTTCCTTGGTATTATAAGGAGCCCGATTAATGGTCAAAACTCAATTTTATATATCATTAAATAAAGGGTTAATTTTTCTCAAAAAATGAATGTTGTTATGATTTCAGCCTAATGTCTTACAACCTAATAGGTACACGATGAGCATATTATGAATAGATAAGAGTACACATCATATACTGAGTACATCTCTCATATATTCAGACTAAACATAATTAAGGTCATGGGTAATTGATATACTTATGGTTTTCAATATCTCTCTATCAAACACCTTTAGAAATTAATTTATACTGATAGTTAAAGTTGGGATTACTATAATCTTTTGATATAATCATGTAGTCCGAAAGATAAGCGGGGATAAAGATGGTTAATCATATACTTACCTAATTAATGGTCAATTGATGGAGAGACTCTATCAATATATTCTCCTCTCGTCCAATGAGAGTTATACCATATGCTTGGATAAAAGCAATTAGGATTTAATAGAGATATGGTGGGAAACTTACCATAATAGTTATGCTCGGATACTATTGTAATAGCTTAGATTATAATACCAGTATAGATTTTTTGGAGTGAAATGAGTACTAAGTGGGATCTACATAACTACGGGAAAGGTTACCCATAACTCTTTATGAAATATCTATAGTTATTATCATGAGTATTTCTAACACGGATATACCGAGACATTAGTTCCTATCATTAAATGTATCTAATAGGTTTAGGATGGCCCAATCGCTGTAATCTTCAAGATAATATTATCAATATGTAGCTGAGGTCATCTATATTAAGTGTAAGGAAGCAATTATACTATTACTAACGGAACTAAGTTTATTCTAATAATAATAGCTCCCTTCTATGCACATATCCGTACTATCATATTATGGAATATAATTGACAATATAGGTCCTCAAGTATACATATCGTTATCCCAACTATAATGATGAGAGATTATAATTAACATTATATAAGATATCTAAATAGGTTAACTATAATTCATGATAATTATAATCTAACCCTATTATATAGGGTTAATAATAGTATAGGTTATCCCTAGTTAGTAAGTAGGCCTAATACCCTATGATGGTTACTATGCCATCTTTCAATATAGATTCCTCTCATAGTTATTAAGGATAAATCAACATGGCCAAATTAGCTCCCTAAATAGTGTTGGGATATCCCCTAATTATTAAGGCTTACTTCTCGTCATTATCCCGAAAATAGTTTATTATAGTTAATATTAAGAAATCACTCTCTAATTAAATATGTAATTAGCTAGGTAATTATCTCATCAAAATCTCTCATCCAATTTAGTATAACCTCCTTTAGAATTTTTTGGCTAACCCATTCAAGCTAAACTGCACAATAATGGTAGAATGTTATACTAGATAATTTTGTATAGCAAAGATTAAATATTTAATCAGGAGGTAATATTGCTATGTTATCTCTTCAAAATTATTTTATGGTCATGGGGATAATTGTGATTCATAAGTACCGCATTACGTCATAGTAATAGACTATTATCATGAATATCCATCGTTAGTTGGGATAATGTATTTTGATAGGTTCGGTATTTAGTCTATTATTAGAATAAGGGACCTTCCATAATCAAGAGTAACCATGAATATTAATTGGCACGGATATATCGACTATAATCTCCCTACTTATCATGCCCACTTATAATTATTTTGAGATAATTTCATTTTCTAACTAGGTAGTGGTCATGAAACAACTATCCTATTGATGGTTAACTATTATAAGAAAAAAAAATAGAGACCTAAGCATATTGATAGTATTTTAATAAGCTGATCGACCCTTACAAAAACCCCAATGTTTGAATACCAAGCCTATCAATAGGGGAGATTAATATAATGAGTAGATAGTAATTCCCTATTATATAACTATATGCCATCTCCATTAGTTAACAAATAATGGTGATATAACTATAATTATGGAGATTAAGAATGGTCGAATTTGTTTACCAAGTTATTCATATTGCCTAATCATAAACTATGAATATTATTACTCCTCAATTAACTTAAAGATGTTCATATTAGGTATTAATAAGATAAAAAAATTAATGGTAGGTATTCATGATGAGCGATCCATGATTTGTATAATATAATTCAAGGTAATTATACTATGGATAGTTTATCCCTAACTAAAGGGACTATTTTATCGGTAATTAAGGTAATGGGTAATCGATATATTCATAGTTTATTCCTAGGTAGGTTGAAGTATAGTAATATGTAGTGAGGATACTTGACTTATTCCTCAAATAAGTGGAATATATTTTAAGTGTATTTTTAACATCAACCTATCTAATGCCCAAATATTAGTCTTAGCTTTTATCTTTTCTACTAATATTTGGGGGATAAATATATTCACTATTGAAATATTCACTACATAATCTATTAACAAGATAATTTCGAGACATAAGCTATTAATGGGTTATTTATAGAAAGGGTTCATGCTCTATTTTAGGCCTTAAGTTTAATCTAAGAGGATAGGAATCATGTTTGTTAATTGATAACTTTACCAAGTTCATTATCCAGAATAATAGATTACTCTTGATATCTTTATGCTTACATGGTTCTCATTGGAATTATATTGGACATTGATCAATATTTCATTAATGAACTCAATAAAGTTATCAATTAGCAAAAATGGTTCCTATCATCTTAGATTAAACTTAAGGCCTATTATCTCCTATAATGGCTAACTAAATTAGCCTTAACTGATTTATATAATACTAATATAAACTAGGTATATCGAATAACCCATGATTAAATCAATATAATATTTCGAGGGCCATATTAAATATGAGAATGATCCATAATCTCCTAATTTCCCAGTCATACTATGTAATAAATTGCAAAAATGTAGAATTGACCATGTTAATACATATTTCAACTAACCTAAGATGGATATCAGCCCCTAATTAAGATATTGATTATAAACCCATGTATCTTATAGGTGATTCACCATTTTAGACACCATACTTTTAGCCCATTCTCCCTAGTCAAATAGTTTAATATGAAATCAATCATATTAGATATGTGTCTTATATTGGATAAGTGAAGAAAATGTTGGTTATGTATAATTGTTGAACATATTTTTATAGGTTTACACTTGCGGTTGAGTCATATACTCCTTAATTAGGAATTATCGAGTAGGTGGGAATTTACTCAACTATTTACCATTGTAATCTATATATTTCCCTCTTCATGGTTTATAATCACATTCTCAATTATTCTCTGAAAGGACATAAATATAGTTATGTAATCTACCTAACGATATGCCCCTCTTGGGTAGGTCAAATCCCGATATTTGCCATAATATAATAAGGAGAATTTAAGTTATACCATAAAATTGTAACCCTATATAATAACACTATTGATGGTCGCATAAGCGATTAGGTATGGTCCATTATGGGGTTAAATTATTCTTGATAATCACTTAGATAACAATGAATAAACTACATCGTAAGAGTTATGCCTTTGATAATGTAGTTTACTATATATAAGGGTATTATGAATAGATAAGAGTACACGTCATATAACACATTCTATAATTATACCATATTAATGGGACATCTACCTATGGAATATGAGTTTACCATATAAGGTCCCACTGGTATAATCACTTAGTAGAATAGCCTGGGCTATATCACATTAACCCTTAGCAACATATTGTTTATAACTATATTAATACTACATTTGTTATGGAATTTAGGTAGATAAGAACCCTTGGAGTATTATAAGGATCCTATCATAAATCTATGTTAACTAGTATCTTTATGAGAGAACATATTGGAGAATATCAATTGGCTATACATTAAAAAAATCAATCACTTGAAATTGTAGACTAAACATGGATAATGAACGTAATCGGGACATCTAGGAGCATAATACTATATTCACTACTATGGTATAATAGGGAATAATAACCATGTGATAATGAGAAAAACTTGATATATTAACCCATTGATATAATGAGTAGTGGGTAGTAATATTATTGTAAATATCATAGTCTCTATAGGGTTATTTATAGAACCTTAGCCAAGATAACAATTGAGGATTATTAATAATATTCAATATAAAACAATGATTATATTTATACCCTATCCTAATGTTTATATCCATCTATATATCAATTAATATATTTTCTTAGAGTGATATAAGATCAAGTTAACTAATATCATTCATGGGATAATTGTATGATTAACTAGGCGAGATGTTGCGAATATGAGATATGAGATAGTTGTCAATGAACTATTGTTGTGGACGTTGATAGGGATATTATGCCTCTATCATTGGACAATTAACTTTGATGAACATTAATAGTTAGACATTAACACCGATAATTTACATCCAATAGTCTAAGAGAGTACTTATTAGCATATACTTTTAATATGCCTAATAACATAAAATTTTCCCTCTAGCAATTGCAACTATGTTTGTTCTCATATTATAATCAATTAAATTATGGTTATATAAAGGAATTAGGTCCATATTCAACACTTTTATTGGATAATTACTTTTATCATTATTAGCGAGGGTTATTTTTAGTGGAGCATAATTATACCTTTGCATGTATAACCAATATTCCTCTGATACTAGTAATTATATTATTTATTCATATAGTGATAAAAGTAATTAGGATAATCCAAAGGTGTGTTGCTTAATATGAAGTACATATTAAGCAACATGTCCGAAGCAATAGGACTTTATAACAATGTTCGAGTAAGGGTTAATTTATCTAATGTTATCACCGAGTTATGATGGAGGGAAATATCTTCAGCCATTCTAAGATTGTTGTGAGCTTATAGAAACTATTAATCATGGTGATATAATTCAATCATCGGTTAGACTAGCGAGGATAAATTGATAATATATTATTAGTATCAGAGGAATATTGGTTATACATGCAAAAGTATAAAATTATGAATCCTTTTAGAGTATTACTTAGTGAATATATAAATATGTAGTGAGGATATTTTAGTTTTTTATCCTAAATATTATTGAAGGATATCTTCAAACTTACATAGGATCAATTATCGTGTCCCTCCCTATATAGTGATTAAAGAACCTATTTATTTTATGGGGACCATAATAGCCCTATTGATATCATATAATAAGAGTTAAGTTTATCTTGATATTCTCACTATTGGTTTAACCTAATATGGAGGATATATTATCCTCCATAATCTAATTAAGCAAAATATCAAATTCAGGCCCTTATATTAAGGTTTAATCTAATATAAATCATCTAGGTAAGATTTATAGGATAACACTATTATGGTCACCAATACTATATTCGTATTAGGTTATAAACAATAGCTCCCTCAATTATATATGGTTTAACCTAATATAGGGGAGTGTTCCAATTTACCTTCCATTCTCTTACTCATTACTAGGCTTATATCAAGTTATAATAGTAGTTATAGTTACCATATGATTGAACCTTATGAGTCAACTCTCGATTATGCCATATCTCCTAATGATAGGTTGGTACCGTGTACACGAGTCTAGGCCATCAATATTTATTAGGTCTCGTTACAATTTAACCCTCTCGTATATATTCACAACTACAATATGCCCTACTCTTGCAAATTATCGCTCACCAAGGGTATAATTATCCTCTAGCAATATTAAAAGTACACTCGATATGTACATATATTAAAATACTTAATATTGCGGATATAATACTTTAGGATTCAATATACTAGGATGTTCCCATAATACTATTATCTCCCCGAGAGGAGATATACTTTCCCCCACAATAATATGGCCACAACTCCGAGTATATTCAATATTAAAAGTGTTATAATTTGAATGGGTATTATAGGGACAACCTATTAATTAAGACTAATCAGCTCACTATTTAACAAAATTATAGTATTACAAATATTCGAGTGGATTACTAGCCATGACCTTATAGAAGGCTATATCCTTCCTAATTTTTAACCTTTGTTTAGTATTTGTTAATTAAAACCATTCATATTGTAAAAATGGGTAGAGTATTACTACTAAATATCTAAACTCTTTTCAATAAACCTTCATTTCCCTTTGTGGCCCGAGAGCCCATATAAAAATATCATCGTAATATTAACATACCATAATGGGACAATATCCCATTTAGTTATGGGAAATTAAACTAGAGTAAATTCTAGTATATCGAAGAACTAGGTGGTGGGCATAAGTGGTTATTGGGCGGTGTTTAAATTGGGAGGGTAAGTGAGGGGAGGTCATGAGAAAGGGTAATATCTCCTTAGTCACTTATAATTAAAAGTTAATATAATTAGAATTATAAAGTATTTATAATAGGTTGTCCTTAAGAGAACTTTATAAGGCCTTGGTCTACTCACTAGAGGGTCCCTATATGGTTAGGTTAAACCATATCTTCCCAGGTGGAATTATCCTTTTCAAGTTAGACCAATCCTATAGCTAATAAACTAGGTAGCCCTATTGATGGATATAACACATTATCCCATATAAAGGCCCATGGTACAAAATATAGGCATACTTGATGGAACTACATGAATAAAGGATACCTAATCACTTGTTCCTAATAGAGAACTGATTGGCATAATGTGTTAAATCAAGTAAACACGAAGGAAAATCTCCCATCTAATGTCCAAGTGAGTATTAATAAAAGGAGTTTCAGTGTGAATTGGCTCGAAAGATACCTATTAGTGTTTATCTCTTATTTCTCCCTATATTAATTTGAAATCAATATGGAAAAATTATTTAATATATAATTTTACTCCCTAATTACGGGAATATTACAAAATATTATTGTAAAATTGGTAATAATCTAAGATTGTGACAAATTGCAACACTTGCTAAATCTATCCATATTATAGGTCTGTATAATCCTTTACTGATTCCATGCATATAAAGAGGATAGTTCATGAGTTTGGGTAACCTATAATATATTAATAGACTAATAGTACATGTCTATCAAAATCTTATAGTATTCGGCTATCCATTTGGGTAATCAGCTCTCATATATTATCTTCACCTGTTATGGTGATACTCCCCCAAACATGAAGAATTATCCCATGAAAATTATTCTCTTATATAATACTCCCTCAAAAAGGGAACAATTATGTTATTTTTTCTTCCTCATACTGAACATAAATTAATATGTTATCACAACATTGAGCCTTTTCCCAATTCAATTATCAAACACTATGGTAATCCTTTAGTAATTCTCCTTACCACTTGATTATAGAGATAAACAAGTCACGATAACGCACCAATAGAGTATTTATACTAAGGGGAATTAATATATTAAAAGGTGAGACGAGAGATATATTAATAACTCAAGGGTGACAACGGATCCTTATCATAACTAGATCAATGGTATAATATTATAAGGATTATTATTGTTAGAAGGGAAAACTTTCTCATGGTACATTATAGATTTAAGGTCCATTAATATTGCTCCCTAGAATATCTACTTGGATAATGTGAACTATAAAGAAGTATTATGCCCAATGAGTAATCCAATACTAAAGATATTCCGTCGGCTATATTGGTAAGAGTTCATTTTAGTCCTATATCCATTAATGTGAGAATTGAATATGGTTTATATTTGGAAAATCATCATAAATTACCTATTCTCAACCCCTTGTGAAATAGGGACCTCCTATTAAATTAGGAAGACAGAATGGAGGGGCTATTAACCTTGCTTAGAATCGATATAGTATTTTCCCTAAGATAAATCCACTTTGGGGCCATTACCATAAGTTTATGTCCCTCTTTTGCAAGTAAGATGTCATAGGTGAATTAGGGTAGTTTAATTGTATATTTGTTGATTCTAAGCAATTTAACTCCCACAGTTCATTGGATATGCACCGACCCTAACTCACTCTGTTAACAGTTGTTGTCCCTTTAATAAAAATAATAGTTCTTATTTTAGATGATTTATCTGGCTATAAATTGATTATTATAAAAGGTTATAGTACAAAGTGTTTATTTCTTAAAGCCCCGATTTATAATCATGTTACTTTGGATAGCTCACCAAGTTTTCTATTGCAATATTATAACATAATTGGTCCGCATCATCCTAAAAGACAATAAAAGCTAATTTTGAGGGCCTAAATGATGTTGTTTAGTTACAATCACCCCTAAGACATGGTCACGTTGATGAGTTTTGATCATAAGCCAACATTATATAGAATTAGATAACCAAGGAGATGAATATTCACCTATCAACTTATTTCTTTCCACTTGGTTATCTCCCTTGTTCCTCAAAGCCTAATTAGAATATATGAATATTAGAACAAGGATAATTTATCATAACTCGTTAATGGGTCAATAAGTTTGATACTCCTATTTAATATTGGTTTAAATTGACCAATGTTCCTAACATGCTTCACCAATTTATCATATATTGGTTAATAGTTATGATAAATTTAGTTAATATCTTATTATATTTGAATAATATTATAATAATTTAATATTATCCAAGATCATATATATAATGATTAATATTATAGAGAAATTAATATTGTTTTAATAATAGTTGATAATCTTATAAACCTATCAAAGGTTAATGGAATGGTCGTATATTAGGTTTATCATAAGACTTCCTATGACTCCATACACTTTGCTACATGAAAGCTAAGTCGGGCAAATTCAATTCAAAGGATTACCATCATAAAACTAAGCCAACTTATCCATACCATTCACCCATGCTTCAATCACATTGATACATGGCATACTAATGAAACATATTTGTATAGGCTTTATTCCTATGTTTAGGATGATGGGAACCAATAGTTGACAAACTTTGGTCTCTGTCTCCCTCTCTCTAATTGTAAGAATTAGGGAGATAACTAGGTGGAGAGAAATAAGTTGATAGGACAATATTGGGGATATAGTTTGGTTGACAATTGAGAACAAACATCCAAGTATCTGGATTTATGATTTATTTGACAAATTAAGGGGGAAGTTCGGTGCTCTCTAAGATTAATAATATTACATAATATATTTACTAAGTCTATCAATATCTTCTTTTATTTCATTACGTTTGATTGAGTCAATTGTATCATTTGATCAAAAGTGGGAGATCTCTAATGTTATTAAAAATAATTAACCCTAAACATGTGCCTTAGCCAAGCAAGTCTTATGATACAAGCTTTTCAAGGCTCCAATCTATGTGAAATAAAAGAACCAGTCATGTGTTCACATAGGGTTGCCATGCATGTGTTGTCTATTAATTCTTATGTGTTATATTTATTATCTCGTGTGTATTAGGTAGTCAATCGATGATAATGATAGCTTGATCAATTAACTTGTGAGGGAGAGAAAACCATGAATAGGTATCTCCCTCTCTCCCTACCTCCTCAATAATAAGCTTAGAATGAGTTAGCTATCCAAAGTAATATTGATAAACTATAAATATAACCATGAATAGGTATCTCCCTCACTATGTCTTGATCAATTAACTGCGAGGGAGAGAGTCATTTGGGCCAATGGATTAATTGACAAGGTCTATCTAATGCTTTGGACTCATGTCTTATAACCAAAACATGATCCACTATCATTAAAGGTTATGTGACAAGCATGTTCTCCTCTTGCTTGGATGAACATTGGCCCATATACATCTCTATGTATAAAGTATTTATTAATTAGTAACTTTTTCTAGTTTTCAACTAAAGAAATATTGGTGAATAAGACACTAACTAATCAAGATGTTCTTGACTATTAACCAATTTATACGACATCATCTCCCTTTCTTTCAAATTCACCTTCTCCATGAATTGACAATCATTTTAGATAAATTCTTGGGGAGAATGGATTCATTGAAGGGGGAACTTGTCTAAGCTAAGCCGAATATATTATTATAACAATCAATATAATATGTGAATCCTCTAATGTATATGCGGACCAAATTGGGTCAAGAAGAATAGCAATGATTGACCATGCTAGAGAAAAAGGTATATTTATTTCAATGATGTCACTTCTTCCAAGATATTTTCACTCACTTAGCGGGATTCTTGCTAAATTAGAGGAAGAATTAGCAAGAATCCTACTAAGTGTGGTATCGCCTAAGTTATTTTACCCCTAGCCCATTCCAATGCATGTTACCCAAGGATAGAGAAAAACAAATAGGGTGTTCATGAGATAGAGAGGTCTAAGCAATTGAACTATTAGGGAAAGATAGTGGATAAAGGAGGGAAGAATTTCGATATTAAAATGCCTCAAAATGATATATATGTTCATCAATCGATGAATATGGCCTATGATTAGTTACAATTATCTTTTGATCGATGGCCAAAACAATATCTATTGGTGTACTCCTATGGCCATAGATTTCTTGAGCAAACATTCATCGAACTGCAATATGATAACTCCTTCCGCATACAAGAAATGACATGTCCTATCTTAGTCATCCACGTACCTCTCTTAGGCCAATATTTTCATATATGGAGGGAGGAGGTCAAAGTTTTAGAGATACTCTAAATAATATGTCATCGATTAAAGTAGGCGAACTTATAGATATCGATTTTAACTCATTAATAACACTACCTTGGTCTAGGAATTTATTCATAATCTTTTAGAAGAGTTGAATCAATTCTCTTATTGCACATAGGCCTAAGATTGCTAAATTATCTCCTTATATAAACAATTTTGACTATAGGATAATCCAATATATTATAATATTGACTGATCAATTTATTGTGTCCTATAATACTTGTAGCAATATCAATTTAATATATTTCTAACCAAAATATATTAAATTGAACTCAACTGTTGGAACTAGGGTGGCTATTCATCGTAAATATTTAAAGGACGGTCAAGTTCCAAAATATGCTATAGGATCAAATGATATCCCACAAGAGGAGTAATACCAATCCTTGTGTATTATTGTTGATAATCTTCACAAAAATAGGGAATCTTTCAATTAATATCTCTCTCTCCTTAGATTAAATAACTTGTTGATGTCTCACTTGTCTTTCTCTATTATAGTTAAATGCCCCAAGTCATAGCATTGTCAAGAATGAGCATTGACTTTGTAATAAAAAATGAAGATCTCCCCTTTCTAAATTCCTCCTTTTGGATTGGTTTATAAGTAACAAGGAGAGTAGCTCGATATAATAGATTTTAGATCTTGGAGAGGGAGATGCTTGGTACTAATAGTTATGATAAATTTAGTTAATATCTTATTGTATTTGAATAGTATTATAGTAATTTAAAATTATCTAAGATCATATTGATTCACTTGGTAATCAAGCATGCAATTTATTAATAAATAAATAACAAATATTACGACCATTTAATATACTAATTATAATCAATATGGTTCCATGAAGTTATAGTTGGGTAAGGAGGGAGAGAGATAATCCCCATCATACTATTATTCAATACCCTAACGTATAATTATTACTCATGATCTCATTATATAACCTCTCTCCTCTTCATTGATTTGAGGCTTTATTTACTGAAAGGTTAAAAATAACCCTTTAATGGGGGAGAGATGGTAAGACATAGTTTATTGTAGAGGGGAAAACTTCCCATCTTATAGATTTATGGGATATTTTTAATCAATTATTAGAGATACCCTCGAAAAAAGGATCAATAGCTCAAACGAAGACTTATAAGCATTTGATTATTCACTAGGCTCATGAGAGAGGATTTACTATTTCTTAACATGTAATTTTTGGCTATAATCCTATTAGAAACAGGGAGAGTAGCTCTTTCTTGATAATATTAAACTTAAACTTGCTTTAATATCAAATGACCATCTCTCTTTCAAGTGGTCGATCGGGAATTGGCTTAGCTATTTTGGATATAGTTCACACACATAAGCCCGTTCAAATAGGTTTAATAATCTAATGCCTATCAATGATATCATTAAATGTCCCAAGTCATAGCATTGTCAAGAAATAGCTAAAATTGAAATAGACCTAATATTGAGAGAAATATATTAAGAATAGTCATAGCATTGTCAATTAAATGTGCAATCCCTTATGCCATTTTGGTCTATACATCAAGGTATTATGATGGATATTATAGGGGAAATTAAGCTTTTTCTTTTACAATGAATTAAGTCAGTTTGTATTCAAATCTAGTTTTGTCGTTATTCTAAATTATCCTAATAGTTAATAAACTATTGATGCTAAGTCCTACTTTTCGATAAAGTAGATTTAATGGAACATAAGAATGTCATATTAGAGAATGGAGAAAGTTCCAAAACATGTGATACATTTGGACTTATCTTTCCAAAGAGGGGGAAAGGTCCAAGAGACAATAATTAAAATGATAAAATGGGAAATTGTTTCCTAATTTCTTTAATACTCCTAATGATACAAGTTCCAAAATGGGAATTCTAATAATTAAAACATCGGATTTTTTTACTAAGTTTGACATTGATTAATAATCCTTTTGTTGACTTGTAACTTATTAGAACAAAAGGATTATGCCCACTATCTAAATCGTTTAATTATATCCCTCTACATGGAAGGCTTTGTGAAAGCAAGTATTAGGGAGTATTATTTGTAATAAGCTACAAATAATCGGTGAACCAATTTGAATCCTAAGCCAAGTCATTCACCCATTCAAAAGGTGATATCTTGAAACACCAATAATATCAATATGGTTAGAAATATATTCAATAAGAGTACCTTACCAATTCGAAAACCAATGATATTATACATTTCAAT
Source organism: Dovyalis caffra (assembly GCA_963924115.1). Classification (NCBI taxonomy): domain Eukaryota; kingdom Viridiplantae; phylum Streptophyta; class Magnoliopsida; order Malpighiales; family Salicaceae; genus Dovyalis; species Dovyalis caffra. The sequence continues at coordinate 231,084 of CAWUPB010001019.1, read as the reverse complement.
CATGGGTGAATTGTTCTTTAGTTATTATAACAAAGAATCTAGGAAAAAGTAATATATTATAATACTTACCTATCGGTCAATAAGAGTATCCCTCCCATTCTTTTATAGTATCAAATATCACTTTTGATTAGCCCCTAACATTTAATTATTTAACGCTGCTATCGGTTAGGCGCCCTTTCCTTATATCTCTTCTAAAATATTATCAATAAATTCCTAGACCAAGGTAGATCCATTTTATGGGAATATGTAGATCATGATGCAATTTTGGTCATAATAAGCTCAACGTCTTACTATTTATAACTGCTAATCTATTTAATATGACGATTGGTAGGATATTTTTCTAGTAGAGTGTTTCTATTATTGCACATAGGCCTAAGATTGCTGAATTATCTCCTTATATAAGCAATTTAACTATAGGATAACCCAATATATTATAATATTAATTGATTAGTTTATTGCGTCTTATAATACTTATAGCAATATCAATTTAATATATTTCTAACTATCATGCGCCCTCATTGATTTTTAACCCAAATTTCAGTTTTAAATTCATATGGAGAGAATAAATGAATTGGCTTATATAGGGGGACGAGAGGGATAAATTGACCAATTCTATTTCAAACGATTGAATTAGGGAGGGAGGGGTTTACATTCTAGATTAATGTGATGGCCCATGAAAATTATTGTGATAACATTCGTGGTATGACTTGGTTTAAAATATAATATCCGTGGGTTACCCAAATTTTGGGGTCTTAGAACATGGGCAAAGTATTAATATTTTCATGTTAAGATGGTTTATAGTTATAGTATTTGCTTATCAACTTATAGACCAATCTTAGCATGTTACTTTGGATAAACCTCTTTGCATGAATGTGATATATATTAATGAAGTAATTTGTAGCTAATAAATCATGTGATGGTGATCCTCCACATCTATGCCTATTTGGAATTTACAACATCTTATTTAAAATACCAAGAAAGGATTCTCTACGCAATATTATCTATTTTTCCATGCACTTCCCTCTTTAGATCCCCTATCTTTCCTACTCTCTCCCTAAATTTGAGTCATTCACATGAGTAAAGAGAATTGAGCTATTCCTCATCTTTCCAAAGCCCGTTGATGTCATTCTTTTAGAGATCGAGAGAGGGAAGCCAAGTGAGGAAGGGAGAGATGGTGGACATTGTCGTTAAAATTACAATCTACAATCTACGATGGCTACATAGGTGCACGTGTTCATAGGCCCCTATGCATGTTGTAAATCAAAATAATATCATTAATTTATCTCTAAAAGAATAACATTAGGTGGGAGAGAGAGGATGAAAATTAAGTAGTATCCCATTAATTCACTTGAGCACCTATCATGCTCTATTGTAACCAATCCATACTACTCAAAATAATTATGATAGATTTGGATTATTTCCAAATGCTTGCAAGTCTTCTCTCCCATCAACGTGGTGTAATTCCAAGTGTGTGTACCCTCTTTCCCTACCTATACCATAATGGGTCATCTCTAAAATCTATTATTCATACTCTCTCCCTCCTTACCCAACTATAGGATAAATAATATTGGTTAAATAAAGTATGCTTTAGGGAGAAAGAATTGTATTCCACATCCAGGGGAAATAAACGAATCCTAGCAAGATGGCATCATGTAGAGCATGAGTTAGAACCAATACCTTTGGTATTCGCTTATTTATGGATAAAGATAGCCCTAATAATCTGATTGTAATACCTTTCAATCTATATGAATGAACAAGTATGATGAATAATTAAAGGCTAATTATGACTAACGTCCCAAACTGATGGAGGAGGCATCCTAGTTTCCAAGTCAACTATGATAACTCAATTCTATTGTTATTCCCCTCTAATTAATAGTTAAAGGAATGGTCGTATACCTAATCAAATAGTACCTATGAGTCAGTTGGATAACACGCATCGGTTTGATAGAGTTTGAGAATTGGCACAATGAGAATAAACTAATATTAATTATTAAGTGGTTATTAATTGATGATGTATTATTTAATGGAGGTATAAAGATACCTCCATTAAAGATTGCCTAACATCTCTTGATATATATTAGAGATAGGGAGGCTATTTAGTTATTCCCAAGGGACTATTATTTCCAAAGCCTTTGTAGTGGAAAGGAAGCCTCCTTTGCTCATTTTATAAATTATTTAATGAGTCTTTGTATACAATAGTTTACTATTTCCCTATATGTGCGGAAAATGATCCTCTAATATCTTCACCTATTATATTACTTGAAGGTAAGCGATATCCACTCCCTTCCCTCTTGATATGACTCGATAATCTCCAAATATTACTCTGCCTTCACGATCAATATTATAGTAATGAAAGGGTAACTTCGAAAATGATACTCCTCCTTGATTGACATCTACAATTGTAAATTTGACATCAATTAATAAACATCTCCTAGGATTAACTAGTATACAAGGGACTTATCAAAGTTATTCTCTCTTCTTCATGAAACAAATAACTATAGGTATTGAATTTTTAGGATATTGTATAATATTGATAATATTAAATCAAAGAAGCTATCTGAATATGTTAATCATATATTATGATTATTAACATATAATATAATACTATATTATAATATTTATTAATAAGATAACTTAAAGTGATTTCATTGAGGGCCTAACTATTTTATGACAATACCTTGATATAACCCTAACAAATAAGTGGAAAGTGGGAGAGATAGGAATATCTTCATAGTGGACAAATTTTATAAGTTTTATAGGGGGAGAGGGAGAGATAGAGATAGAGATGGAGGTAATTGATAACCTTTTACTAGTGGGCAAGTAAATAGAACCAAGTAGTATTAGTCTTGATATAGACCTTATGTATATGTTAATCCTTCCATTTACTTGGCCATGAGCGAGGATTTCCCATTGCTAGCCATATAAATAGTCCAAGGATATCTATTATCACTGAAAATTGATTAATGCTATAGGGTTACCCATAACATACCTCATTATTTTATAGAAATACATAACCCCTCTGTATGTTAAAGTATAGTCTTATATTTGAGTGATAATAGATATGATAATAGAAATAGGGCTTGTTTTAAATATGCTTATAATGCCCTCTTTCACGATGGAAGCGCTACCTCATCTCAAGAATAATGGCCATATATACCTTATTATGGTCATTTTAGTGAATAAACTTAGCTTCCAATGGTTACAAAGAGATCCTCCTAATCACTATGAAACAACTATAAGGTAACTTGACATATTTCATCAATATTCTATTAAAATCATAAGCCCCTATCCATACCATTCATGTCATATGTCTAACAAAGGAGTTTAAAATATCTATATTAAAGGATAACCCTAAGTTCGTTCTCACTCGTGAATATCTATTCTTATAATTATTCTAATTTTTCTAGAATAACATGTAGTGATGGGTCTCTCCCTAATCTTTAAGCGAAGTATTATAATATTTTGCTATAATTATGGACTTGATTTACCCTAAAGTACCCATTAGGGTCCTCCTATAGATGGATCACTTATAAATAGAGTGTTTGCTCTTGAGAAAAAGGGAATGGAGAGGGGGTTAATTCCAAATATATACGCTAACAAGGGACACTCCCAATAATGAGAGGAACAATATATTTTTCACCATGAGATAAGAGAATGACATTGTAGGAGGACCCTCATTGTCATTAGTGACAATGGTAATGATGAGAATAAAGAAAGTCAAGGCTATATTGATAGAAACTAAGGAGCCAAATGGGCTAGGAAGGTGGCGTCTCCGAGGGAGCTCCAAGATGGCAAGTTTGCAAGTCTAAAATTTGATCCATTACACATTAAAGATGGTCTAATAATGTGGGCTAGGGCTAAGAAGCTTAAAAAGCTCTCCATGGGCTGATTCAAGAGTGTTGGGCGAATGCATTTCCAAGGGCCCAAGGGAGCATTGTGGCACCATCTTAAGAGAAGAGGAGGATCCAAGACTTGTCAATCTGATCTAAGTTTAAAATTAGGTTCCTTAAATTATATTGGGCCTATTTTATTAGATCTAACTTAATTATAATTAGAACTAATTGATTAAGTCAGATTTGAACTCTATCTTTTAAACCCTATTATTTGCATATGTTTTTAAGACCATTAGATTTGTTTGTATTCTCCTTAGGTGGCAAGGAAAAGTAAAGTCCTTTTAGGGTTAGGAGTGGCGTTTTGCCTATTTAAAGGCAAGTTTAGCTCTATTTCAAACTTACAAAATAATTTAGAGATGATTTCTTTCCTTTGTTATTTTGAGAACTAAATCTAAATTATTAAGGATTACAACCATTGTGGCATCTCTCGAACCTATTATCCTTCATAGGGTGTGATGTTCTTCACTCCATTGCATCATACCTTTGGTTCTTGCCTCCTTATAAGCAACGGGTCGGGTTTCGCTTATTATAACTTGATTGGGAACGTTCTTGGGGTTGTCTAGTAACAAAGGTGTTTGGGTCTCTTGTCTTTGTACATGGGGTTCACATTAGTTGGTATCAAAGCCTAGGTTGTGCAAAGTCGGGTTGGTTATCCATAGTCCTTACGACTTTTATTTTGTGTCTATCTTGTTTTCTTTATTGCATCTTCCTTTTTATTCTGCCATATCTTTTCTTGTTTGAGTCTCATGTTCCTTTGCTTGATAAATTGAGTCTTATATATTAAAAAAAAGAGACACAAAAAAGGGAAAAAGTTTGATTTGTAGTTAACTTCATTTTTCAATATACATTCGATTTTTTCATTATCTTTTGTTCTATTTCATGTCTTTGTAGTTTCATTTCCAATTAAAAATAAAAAAATAAAAACAAGTCTGATTTGTTTTGTCTTATTGTGTCTCATTTATTATTGTCTTGTCTAAATTCAATTCAAGCCAATTCTAGTACCATTTTTAGTGTTTGAAACATAAAATTCTTATTTGAATTGGTTTGTCAATTCCTTGTTTCAAATCTGTCCAAAATTCGATCCTTGGAAAGTAAAGTTGTTAAGTCACTTACAATTGGTTAGTTCTTATGTGGTTTGAATTAGTTTGTAGAAGAACCAAAGGAGTGAGTTAGAGTGGTAAAAGGCTAGAGAGTGTGAACGTATTAAAGAAAAAACCTAAAAGAGAGCAAACACGACCATTGAGTGGCATCAATTTAAGTGAAACATGTGAGGAATTTTTATTACTTATGAATTTTGTGTAGGTTTTAAACATGTCAAAAGATAAAAATCCTAAGGGAGAGGGTGAAGTGATTGTTGATAATGATGTTTGTGGTATGTCATTGGTAATTATGCACGCTTTAAGCATGCAAGTGAAAAGTGAAGAGGAGGTATGGAGAGATAATATTTTTCGTACCCAATGTCATGTCGTCAATAATAAGGTCTATCGTTTGATAATAAACGGGGGTTATTGTGTGAATGTTGCTAGTCTTGAGTTAGTCAAAAAGTTGAGTTTGCCTATAATTGAACATCCTAAACCATATACATTGCAATGGGTAAATGAGTGTAGAGAAGTCAAGGTAAACAAACAAGTAATAGTGTCTTTTTCTATTGGGAGATATAAGAATGAGGTTTTGTGTGATGTTGTACCAATGAGAGTGGGTCATATTTTGCTAGGAAAACCTTGGCAAGTTGTTAGAAAAGTGACAAATGATGAGTTTAACAATAGATATTCATTTGAAATAAGGGGACGAAAAGTAACACTTGTTCCATTGTCACCTAAGCAAGTTTATGAGGACTAAATGAGCCCGAAATAAGAAATTGAGAGAAAAAAAGTTAAGAGCACTCGGACTTTCATTCGTAACGATGGCTATGTTGCTATTGATTTTGTGGGTGTTGAGAGCACTCAAATTTTCAATCATAATGATGAATATGCTGCTGTCAATAAAGAGTTAACCAAAGATGATTACAAGCCCAAGGCTGAGGCATCCAAATTCAATCTTAATTTAAGAGAACTAGTGCTTTAGGAGAAGTTAGAGAGTATTAAACGAGATGAGTCTATGTTCATTGAAGATTTGGCAAAACAAAAAGAAAAGCCAAAAGAGGACGAGTTTGATAATCTTATGGCTATGCAAAAGGAGGAAGACAATGAGAAGATTATGGATGTTCAAGAGAATATACCATATATTGAAGTTTTCCTTCTAGAGGAGACGAATGACAACAAAATGAAATCTAGTTTTTTTTTTGCCATTATTTGTTTGTATTTTGTAGGTTGGGTATGGTTTTTGATACTTTGTCATTACAAGATTCGAGGATGAGTGTTCTCCAATCAAGGGAGTATGATGAGCGTCAAGACAAAGATTTGAGGATGAATCTTTTTAAGGAAAGTGAGAATGATGAGAATAAAGAAAGTCAAGGCGGTATTGATGGAAACTAAGGAGCCAAATGGGTCGGCAAGGTGGTATCTCCGAGGGAGATCCAAAATGGTGAGTTTACAAGTCTATGATTTGATCCATTACACATTAAAGATGGTCCAATGATGTAGGCTATGGCTAAGAAGCTTAAAGAAGCTCTCCATGGGTTGATTCAAGAGTGTTGGGCAAAATACATTCCAAGGGCCCAAAGGAGCATTGTGGTGCCATCTTAAGAGAATAGGGCGATCCAAGACTTATCAATCTGATCCAAGTCTAAAATTAGGCTCCTTAAACTATATTAGGCCTATTTTATTAGATCTAACTTAATTATAATTAGAACTAAATAATTAAGTCGGATTTGGGCTCTATCTTTTAATCCCTATTATTTGCATATGTTTTTAAGACCATTAAGTCTATTTCTATTCTCCTTAGGTGGCAAGGAAAAGTAAAGTTCTTTTAGGGTTACGAGTGGCATGTTAGCCTATTTAAAGGTCTGGTTTAGTTGTATTTCAGACTTACACAATAATTTTAAGAGTCAATAAATTTGAGAGGATTTTCTTTCTTTGTTCGTTTAAGAACTAAATCTAACTTATCAAGGATTGCAACCCTTGTGGCGTCTCTAAACTTATCATTCTCCTTAGGGTGTGGCGTTCTTCACTCCATTGCAATATAGCTTTGGTCCTTGCCTCCTTATAGGCAATGGGCATCTCTCGTCTTTATATGTGGGGTTCACATCGGGTAATTCACCATAAGTGATTTCTATATGAGATTATTTTCCCATTCCATATTAAAACCTTTGAATAATCTAATATTATAATGATGAATAATCGGGTAATCCTCTATCTTAGTCTATAACTTAGAGGTCGGTACATATAACTCCATAATTATATTAATATAAATCTCCTATTGCGGATTATATAGAACTATATTAGATTCTATCATGTCTAGGTGCATTCTATGGGAATAAATATAATCTCCTTAATTACACAAACTTATATGGATGACAAATAACTTTATTGAGGATTTATGTGTACCATTACCGAGTTATAGAGAATAATTCATAGGTTTTTATAAGGGACTCATTAGCAAGGATGTCCTTTCAATAAACCAAAATCCTAAATAAGGATGATAGGGTATAACCAAAATCTAATGGAGATTACATCTTACTATAAGGAGGGATAGTTATAGATCATTGAGTCCACGTATAGTTATTGATGGTACTATAGACTTATTCCTGAATGGATAAGTAATGAATAAATAATCTTGATTAACTATAATGTCTACATACTCATAATATAGAGAATATTTGATTTATTCCATGGGATATATGGAATAGGAAAGATTATAAGCTTAATTAGTTATTGTAATGTTTCTACACTATTGGGTAGGGTATTACCCAAATATTATTAAAGGAGGGATTAGCTATAAATAATTATCATAATATGAGGGTTAATACACTGTGAGGATTGAATTCTATGATTAACTTTGTCCCTCATTACCAGCTCATATAGATTTATGACAGATTTCCCTATCTTTCAATCTTGATATAAACAGGTTCCATAGAGGGTGTATAAGAGAGATTCATGATAGCTTATCGGGGTGAAAATAAGATTAGCTAAACCATTTACTTAAGTTAGGTGTCTTCCTAAATAGAAATGGAACATGTTTATATCATTGTTACTATTGGGAGTGCAATAATCAAATAATAGAATAAGTTTTCATTAGAAATAGTGATGGTATCTGTTACGCCCATTTCCTCTTTTACGCCTCATAAATCTATCACCCATATGGATAGATTTATCAAGTTAACCCTAAGGTAGAGTAAAAATGGCCCTAATACCCTCATTCCAATTATGAATAAATATATGTTTGGTTATCATCACTATTTCCATGGATTGTGTGGTGGACATATAATCTTTAGTATTTAATTTATTAGGAGGTTGATACTTGTATGGAGACCTTTATATCGGGTATGCTTATATAACATAAGTGATTCTATTAAAGGGATATCGAACTATGTTCCTCTTCATGCCATAAACCTTTTGAATGGGTGTGGTCTAGTTTCTAATGGTCATAGACTAATATCCCTTTTTGGTTGATCGGGACTCATTAGTTTTCTAACATGTGGTGAGTAGATGTCTTCACATAAATATCTAGTATTATAGTGGGGACTCAATAATGTGGTTAGTACCATTCCCGCTTAGTTAAATTGGCATTATTCATTTCCCTCAAGATCGTTACGACCGTTTCCCCCTTTACTATTATGATCAAGTGTTTGTTCCTATCCTTTAACCATCACTTATTTCATTGATTATTCTCCTTGGTAATCGATCAAGGTTAATTTAACTGTACTAATATCAAGCCATCAAAGTGCCTAGTCCATATCGCCATCTTAAACTCATCTCTCTAGGTTGGAATTTTAATATTACTTAATGTTCCTACCGCTAGCTAATGAAAAAGAGTTAACCGATTCTAGTATGAACTCCCAATGACTTAGGTATATTATGACTAAGGATATAAGGATGATAACCATAATAAATTATGATACCTTTATGGGATATAAGTTAATCTAGGCTCTCTCTCTTTCCTATTCTAATAAGGTATCATATATTATTGAAAGGAAACAAGAAGGATTTTCCTCAATATTATTAATTTTAGTTTAAAATTAATGCTGGACTAAATTAATCCTTATTCTAATCTCTCCCCCTAGTTGTCACTATGGGTAGCCATTCATATCCAATGGTATAATATTAGTTATAACTTTTATTATCGAGAGATTATAACTAGGTGAGGATTAGCAATTTCATTAGATAGGTATACATATCTTGGATAAAATAGGTTTGGATACCATATATTAGCTTGTTTAACCTCACTCTCCGAGGGCTTGTAAACTTTTAAGAGAAGTACACTTAAGAATAGGCTCCTAGGATTATCAACCCAATATAAACTAATGAGGGGACCCTCTTATTAAGGGATTCTATCATTTAGGGTTTATTGAGGTGGGATATAGAGAGAATTTAAGGACAAACTAGTTACGGATGGAGGAATCCATATTGGGTTGGATGAGTGATATTGAGGCATATAAGTAGAGAGAGTATGAAAATAATCTATGAAGATATTTAACACGGAATATGTAATAATATAAAAGATTAATCAAGTCCTCTCCATAGGTTATGAGAAAGTTGTTAGTTATACTTAGTGATGGTTCCATAAGGTATGCCTATATTAATATAGGGATGATCTAAATAATCATTAGATATTCATTCTCCAATTATTTAATCTAAGTATGACCAATAGGGAATAATGTCACCAATATTATCCCTCATTGGAAAATAATTCATGCATTATTAGCTATTGATTAATTAGGGGGAAAATGTAGAGGGAACTTATGGACGGATTACTATATATACTGGTATTATATCATAACTTATTCATCTTCGAGGGGTTATCTATATAGCTAATAATCCATAAATGTCTCACCAATATATAAATCGGGTACAATATATTCAAACATTTCTCTCTCTCTCTTAATATATCACAATAATTAGGGACATTTAACCAATATCTAATATTGGCATTGTTATTGGTATATATCAAGATGTCATTAACCCCTCCCTTCTCATGTATGAATAACTCCGATAATCCAAACTATAATTCTATCTAGGTTAATAAGATTTGTATAACCCCTATTTATTAACTAGATCAACATAATATTATTCCCTATATCTAGGGATATTAATAGAATTACAAACCATGATATCGCCTCAATATTTTCATACTCTCTCTAATATATAATAATTACCAATATCTTAATTATTAAGGCAATATATATTAAATTGCCTTAAATATAGTTATCATAGTTATAGGTACATGCTTGGATAATCAATTGGTAAGGACTTTACCTCCAAATTTGTAGGTTTGTTTATAGGTAAAGTTCTCCGGATCGAGGTATCTCTATACTAATATTCATACATCGAGTATTCCTTCCATATTATATGTTAACCTATATTACTCATTGATATACTTATTGATTATATATCAAATCCTTTCAAATGAGGGTTATCATAATTGTCACTTAACCTCTATGGGAGGCCCTAAACCAAGTTGGTAAGAGGGCACTCTCTCCTTATATGCCATATCACCCTTCTAATTTAACTATAGGGAAGGATTATCCCTTGATACCATCTAGCAGTTGATAGTTGGCTTCATAAGTGGAATGAGGGGTATTAAGGTCATTTTCACTCTACCTTGGGGTTAACTTGGTAAATCTATCCATACGGGTGATAGATTTACAAGGAATGAAAAAGGAAAGGGGCATAACAAATACCATCACTATTTCCAATGAAAACTTATTCTATTATTTGATTATTGAACTCCCAATAGTAACAATGATATAAACAAGTTCCATTTCTATTTAGGGAGACACCTAACTTAAGTAAATGGTTTAGCTAAACTTATTTTCACCCCAATAAACTATCATGGATCTCTCCTATACACCCTCTATAGAACCTATTTATATCAAGATTGAAAGATAGGTAAATCTATTGTAAATCTATATGAGCTAGTAATGAGGGACAAAGTTAATCATAGAATTCAATCCTCATAGGAATATATTAACCCTCCAATTTAAAATTATTAATATAATGGGTAAATAGTTAGGGCCTAAACTAGGCATATTTAATATTGATAGTCTATCCATAGAAGGATGACCTCAAGATGAACCTAGCCCATGCCCCTCACAAATAAGGGTTTAGAGCCATTTTTACTACATTACCCTTCATATAATTTATTGGATCGTTTATTAGTGATAGGGTTATAAGTGGGAAAATGATATGAACAACCTAATATATTAGTGCCTCGTTATAATAGTCATCCCTAAATAACCCTGTCACTTGAGGTTAACCAATCGTAATTAGTAGATAATTCAGAATTAAAGCTAGTTGGCTATATATATGATCTATCATGGGAGGATATTTCCCACTTATATGTAATCCAAGATAGGATGTGGGTGTTGGATGAGCTCATCATGAAGGCTTGAGTGAATTAGAAGTATATCTTTGTTATGTTATGAATTAAATCACCAAATTAATTTTTCCCACCACATTTATTGGAATGATGAAAAATAACTAAATTAATATCATTATATAACTATTAATAGTTAATACACTAAAAAATATCACCCTTGGTAGATGAATAGTGACTTGATCTAGTTAATAAAGAGGCTAATCTTTATATTCTATTATAACGGGTATATTTATAATGAAGTTAATTTAGTTATTTTTCCAATATGGCATCTAATAGTATTCATAGGAATACTATAAACCCTTATTTTCATTGGTCAACTTAGTTTATTTAATACAATTCTGATACTCATTCTAATGACCCTAATAAGTAAAGGATTAACCCTACTTTTGATTCATGGCATGCTAGAGCTCTCCTCATCAAAATGAAGTTAATATTCCTAGCTGGAGAAAGAGAGGGAAATAAAGGCACTATCATGGGGTAATATCAAGGCATTTTCTTAGGGTGAATATTTTCCCACATATCAATAGAGATAATTAACCGACCCAATTCTATAAGTTAATCCATTGACAAAATATAAGGGCCTTCTATAGAGAAGACATAGTGATTCTTGATTATTCATGAATTAATCATGATACAATATAAGGGCCATTTTTAGGGTGACCATATCTCACTATTAAACTATAGAGCAACATCATGATATTACAATAAAATATTGATATTATCTAATATGAGAGGGTTTGATATAACCATAATTATCTCTCTAATTATGCAAGAGTTATCAAACATCTTATGGATTAACTCATTTTAAGAATATTTGATATTATTCTCCCTAATTACATAATATAGTATATTATTCCTCAAGAAATTTTATGGTTATATCAAACCCTCTCATGTTAGATAATATCAATATTTTATTGTAATATGGTTATGATGTTGCTTTACGGTTTATTAGTACCGGATAACTAACCCGAAATATTATTGTGTGGGTTGGCCATATAATGTGCATAGCTAAGATTATATGTGATTCATGGATATGGATATGTTCACTTCAAATGGTAACAGAGACCCTAATTTATGTTTATGATTAAGCTAGGTCATCTAATTTTTTAAGGAATATTATTTAGGGTTATCAATGAGTTTCTAAATTAGCCAACCCATATTAGTGAACATATATCTCTAGTTCTAAATATTATATATTAAGATCATATATCTTATTTATTAACAAAGGATAAGTTAAAGAATTAGCCTATCTAGTAGTGATAAATAAGTGTAAATAAACTAATGGTATAATAAGTCTATCTATAATAATTTTATAGTTCTCTAGATTTATATTATATGTTTAGATCTAATATAAACCTTATCTCCAAGATCACACCATGTATCATACCCTAATATTAGTCTGTTTATTCTAAAATCTATGGTTCTTTGACAACCCGATAAGTTACATCTATGATGGTCCATAGATATCTAGTTGTCACTTCCATAACATATTAATGGTATTTTACGTCAAATAATCATTTTATACCCATTAACCTATCAATATAAATCTCACAAGGAGTCAAATACCGAGGTATATTTAGTTAGTACATCCTACTGAAAATTATTCTATTCCATGTAATAACAATAACCTTTCCAGGTGTTTGTCGATTCTAACTTATGAACAACTATTATCGAGAGATAAGTTACCTAATAAGGCAAATTTGGGTAAATTTCTATCATTCACATATGTATTTTAATAGGATTTGACCAATGAAAATAAGGGTTTATAGTATTCCTATGAACCTATAAAATATACTACCTTATCAATAAGCCTAAGCATACCCTCCAATTATGAATCAAAATCCATATATATAAGGGAAATTTCAAACGGTATGGAATACTATATTTGATAATACCAAGAATAAATTGTCCTTTGATTATTATAACCATTAGTCTTCATTTGACTATTGCATATAAGGGAATGTGATAACTGTATATAGGGGATCACCCTTATAAATTCCTCATGAATAAGGTATAATTACCATGGTAATGGCAGATTACATGGCTATTCCCCTTGATCTATATTACTCAATGTTATCCTAGTAGTAGCAATATCCTATCTTGTCAATAGGATCTATTACGATTTTTGGAATAAATACCCTTATGTACAACCCTAGATAGGTCCCTCAAATGATGTATTAGTAAGCATTATTGTCTAGCAACAATAATATGAATTTAGGCTAATATTCGTATAAAGACTAATCCACATTAATTAATATCATTGGAACCGAATAAGGTTCTCAATATAGCCTAATAAGCTTTTTTAACTTATTGGGACCAATCCTAGTTGAAGTTGATTATATATATATATATTCACATTGATATGTGCATTAATATCAAGGGGACCCCATTTGACAATTAGAGAATTAAGGTATATCAACCAATCTCCAATATAATGGAGATTATATCAACCATTATATAGATGTATAAGTATAAGCGATAGGGGTAATGAGGTTACATTATTATTATTGGTAATAGTCTATCATATATAACATGGACATTTTAATAGGTCCCTCCTTCCTTCATCACATAGATTATCATGGCCTAATCAGCTCAAATAACTATTTTTAGTCATACTATTGTATATAACAATAGGGATTTTACGATATAAAAATTATATAAATTGTATAGCTAAAGGTATAATCAAACAATTATCAAAATGGAGGATAATTAAGTCTTATGGCCTCATATCTCTTATACACTCGGTTAAGGAGATGAACTACAATTTAGTAGCTCGAGGGGAAAGTATATCTCTATATGACTTACTATCAATTATATTACCCAAAACATAAAATGGTCTAACATTGTTAGGGGGATAGAACTTTGATATTAGTTTGAGGATACTTTTATGGCCCTATCACAACCACTTTTCGAAAGATGGCATAATTGATAGTATTCATATAGGGACTTAATTATTTTTTATAATTATTTATAATATTTAATACCATACTATCCTATCATGATATGGGATAAAAATGATAATAACCATTATCCTAATTCATATCTTTCCTCAATTCTAGAAATTGATTTAGCTTAATGATAAACCGAATAGGATAACCAATACCTTCTAATAAACAATATCATAACCAGGTTATTATAAGGGTTATAAGATATGGGTACCTATAATTACTAGAACCTTGAGTTATTGATATTCGTATAATCTTCATAAAAGGGGATCCATTAGATTGATATTGGTGATATCATCCTTGCTATCATGAATCATTTATTAGCCATGACTATGCCCTTGTATTTTGGGCAGGAGATGGTAATGGCAGATTAACTATTAAACACATATGTTAGAATATGGAGATTGGATCCTATATTACTACGTATAGTTAGCAAGTGGCTCAAAGGATGATAGCATTCGTGGTATGACTTGGTTTAAAATATAATATCCGTGGCTTATCCAAATTAGCCATGAAATATTAACTTGTGTGTAGTATTAGATGGAATCAACTACTAGGAAATCAAAACTTGACATAATGGAGACTATATTTTAGAGCTTAAAGGATGTAATCAATGCATATAAAGGAGTGTTGGATAGGGGGATGACATTATATCTCATAGTAATCTAGATAGAGAGATACGACCTATGTATGGCTAAGGTTATGACAACCTATATCAAATGTTATAGTAAGTTAGGATTAACTCAATAACATGAGAATGGTTATAATCTAAGATAGATTGGGTGAAATTAATAAACGAGAGCTAGAGGGCTAAGACCTATTAGTTAACATCCTTATATGATTCATAATATCATCGACATCTAGAATGGGGATATAGGATAAGAATCTTTTTGGAAAATTAATGGTTAGACAGAGGATAGTTCCTAAAATTAGGGGCTATATACTCGATAAAATTTGGTTATACATATCATATTCTACTATAGGATAAGCACCTTAAGAACATTATTTTAAGGTTACTAAAATAACATAGGCGGGAGATTAGAGTAACATGTAGGGAGGTTGGGAAACGAATTTGAGGAAGTTAGGATATTCCTTTCCACTAATTAGAATATCTATATAACCTGAATTCTTATTAGCTCAGTTAGAACCAATAATCAATAACATGGAGTCGATGACTTACTATTGATAGATTTAGGCCGGATTGGTAATAATACCATATAAGAGAATGATAGTTGAATTTAGTGTTACAAATTATACACTGAATAATATACCATCTTATACTCCATTCGATATGGTCAAATTAATAGTTAAAATTAACCCAATATACTCCTTTTATAAAATTTGGATCGTTAAGAGGATTAGGTGATAGGTAGAACCATATTCAGCCTAGAATGGGGTAACCAATAAGAGAGAAATACTCATGAATGGGGTGATATTAATTTAGGGCAATACTCTATACATGGGTAAGGGTGATGCTTACCTAGTTATAACAATCAATTGACTATTAATTAACAATGTCAACTATATAGATTAAAATAGTTAAGGAGAATAATCATATCTAAGATAATAGTAATATTGACCATCCTGAATTATGAATTTAGTGTTATCTAAATTCTCCCTTAATAGAATTATAACATGATTTACTCCATGTAATCAGCCATAAGATCATAACATTAATAGAAGCCCATAAAATATTAAAAGGTGATTATATTATGGCATCATTAATGATATGCACACAGTTTGTTACCTATGTTTAATAGGATCTATGGATATCGAGGGACATATTATGCTTTTATTACCATCAGATTAAAGACCCTAATAAGTAAAGGATTAACCCTATCAGGATGGGTTATCATTTAGAAGGAATCCGAGAATTGTAGGTCAAAATAGGGAAGGGAGAGGAACTATCCTCTTTACATGCAATGATTTAATGTTAGGTAGGATGGTGAACCAATTGGGGGACGTTTTCCATAGATACATTTGATTAAGCCAATTCAAACTAGATGTTTAAAGAAAGGTGTCATGTCAATCCTAAAATCATATACTCCTAAATTCATATATCAATTTAGGAGGGGTGTATCAACTTAATAGATTGAGTGCTCTAGGAATTTGATACTATCCCTTGACCCTAAGCAAATGTAATGGATAGGCATTATGATCAATATGGTTGATATTTTTCCCTTTCTATGTAATAACTCATAGTTAAGAACCCTTTGAGTGGACCAAGTTATAATACTTCAACATGATAGGTTGATCACTAAGAATAGGTGGATATTAGATTATCAACCCCTTGTTATTGGTTTTCCTAATACTTTTAATGTGTAGTTGACCTTATTTAATATGGTATCCCCTTTGATATAGGAAATTATTCTCTTTTAAGTAACACTCATGTAAATTCATGTTGTACATACTATCGAGATAAAATTCATATCTTTCCTTAATTGTATTTCTCTACTCATGAGCATGGAGATAGATAGTATAATCAATACCAATATAGTAATTTATTGAGATATCGTTAACCAACGATGTATAGGTATCTATAAGGGAGAGTAATTTCTTATGTCGGCTTATATATATCCCATGATTAATATAAGGGCCTCCTATTATGTTGGCTAATAGTAATAAATGACCATGGATTAACAAACTCATGTATGGATAGGAAATTATAAGTCAATGCCTTATTAATGATAATAAATACTTAGATTAATTGCCAGTCGATATTAACTACAGAGCTAAATTGGTCCACTCATAGTAATATACCCGACTAGTAATAGCCCATACATTGATAGGTATCAAAATTTGTGTCCTCAAATTTAACCCTTACTAGATATATGAGTTAACATAGCAGAAGGTACTATTCCAAGACTAAGATATGGATATTATCCATAATTATAGATAATAGATTCCCATGTTTTTAATATACATGTACTTGACTTATTAGGATTGAGTTAAATGTAATTAATTAAACCTAGGATAATTTAACTAATAGGTACCTATTATTGACAATATATCGGATTATCTCTCTATTTAATAGTTTACCTAGGGGTAATCATACTATTTGGAATAATTATGATGTGTATAAGGGTGAAGAAAATTTTGTATAGAGGTCGAGCAATATCCTTGACAATTTCAAATATCATAAAGGGATTATTGTGTCATTGGATATCAAGTAATAATTGTAGCCTATCGTATGTATACTCTATGTAAGAAGGGTAAAGTAAATAGATAAATAATCTGGTACGATGACAATGAGTGGATAGCTAGTTTAATCATGCCATATTTCAAGCTTAAAGGGTTCCTAATCATCTATACAATTATGGATAGGAACAAACACTAATATGATTTATATCCCTCTATAAATTCTTCTTGGTTAAAGAATACCTACATTATTCATGTCCTATGATCATTAAATACCTACATGGTTATAATTAATTGGTATTGTTACCAAATTAACTAAATGATGGCCTATTTAAAGAGTAAATAGCTAGGAGGAAGTAAAAATGGTATAGTTATCATTTGAGCATAGTTATGGTCTTAGGGACCCTTTTTAATTCTAGTGAACTAGGAAAGAGCCATTATGAGAGTTATATACTAATTACTTTCAAAATTGCTATATCTATCCTCATAATAACTTTTAAAAGTTATGTTATAGTCAAGTAAGGTATTAAAGTATGTAAAAATCACTCATATGTTCTTATTTATAATCATTTTTATGTCCATAAGTGACCTAAGGCTCATCCACAATTCTAGCTCATCCATAATCTCTCCCTCTCTCTCTCTCTCTTGCTAGAGGAATATTCCATCATATCACTATTAAATTTCCCCTAAGGAATGGAATATTGATTTTGGTCATTTTTATTAAATCAAACGTAAACTATATATACATAATATATACTAAGGTAGTATATATTCATAATTCTCCATAAGCATGTGACTACTTATTCGTGTAGAACCAAATAGCATGGTACATGTAAGAGGGTTGGTATTACCAATATGTGTACTTTTAAGGATTGACAATATAGTCTATCTTTTTGATAGGATAAATATTAGAGGTTCTAGAATTTTTCTATATATAGTGCACTTCTCCCTCAATATAGGTCGACCTATTCACCCATGACATGTAAAGGCTATTCACTCTCCCTCAATTAGCCATATGTCTAATTAAACTAAGAGGGACTCTCATCTCTCCCTCATTTTAACTTAGGTGAATCTTTATAGTATACTTAAAGAATCATTTGTAGCCCGAATATAGGGAGGGAATATATTTTAGGGTGACATACTTGTATGGTATTCTAAAACAACATGAATTAATCCTTAGATAATCCCGAGTAATACCGATTAACTATAGGGGAGAATATATTATACCTAACCCTTATATATTCTCCAATAAATAGGTGGACGAAGGTGAACTCCATGAAATGAGGGAGACGATGTCCATAATATCGTTCGATGCTTATTATATTAACCCTAGCGAAAAATATAGTATACTATTAGATTCTCTCTAATAATAGGGAACATAAATAACCTAGAGAGGTAATCAAACCAATGTTTTACGGCCTTTTAATCTAGTGAGAGAGAGGGAGAATATTCCAATTCGATACTTTTTAGGCCATAGAGGTATATATCAAATGAGCTCGACTTCCATATATTCGGTTCCGAGAGAGAATTCAATCCTCACATACCTTATTAGGAAAATACCTTATGAAGGGGGTGATAGATAATGCGTGGGCTATTGAGTATGTTTAATTCTCTCACTCTCTCTCACTCCTACTCTCTCTTGATATTCAATTGTAACTACAGGTGTGGAATATCTCCATTAGGCTATTGAAGGTCTCCAAAACTATTCAAATCCTTGTCTAAATTAGATGAATATAGAGAGACAATTACCTTTTGAGGATAATAATGTGAATATCAAACATATATATTCTATAACCCTCCCTCTCTCCAGAGTTCCTCAAACACCGCAGTATGATGCAATATGTTGCGTTATAAGATTAATTCCATCTAATATAAAATCATCGGTTAATGGCCTATTCTTATCTCTAACTAGTCGGATCATGCATGCTCCCTAATCTCAATTGATCACTTTCCTATAATATTGCATTATGACCTCATTCATAAAATTTACTTGATATACTCCAACCGGTTTGTAATTCTATCAATATCCCTAACTATAATTTTGTTGGGGTTAATAAGATTTGTATAGCCCCTATTTATTAACTAGATCAACATCATATTATTCCCTAATGATACACTATTTTAATCTCTCAAATATCCATCTTGATAGTCCCAAAGCCATGATTAATCCTATCGAGGTATCAAACTATGGACCATCGTAATCCTCTATTATGCAACACCTTCGATCATCGCCTTAACTTCAATAATACTTTAGTGCATATATTTTTGAACTATCCTTTCTAAAAGGAGTCTCTCTATGGCTAAACGAGGATGAACCTAATCCTCTAACCTCGAGATGGAATATATCGTACCCAAAATCTCCGATTATTGGACTAAATGGTATATGCAAACCTCCAACTAGTATATATGAGTGAATGATAGTTGTCATTATTAGCTATATGATATTGGTCCTCTATAATAACACATTTGGGGCTCAGTTATTTATCCTTATGCTTAAATATCATTCTTTAAGTAATTGAATATAGCGTAATTACACATATTTAATTCAAAAGATAAAAAGATAGTAGTCACATATATTCGATCCCTCAAACTAAAGGGAATAACTACGACAAAGATGTACAAGTTGGGTAATACCTTGATTTAAACATTGTTAATACATTTGGTTGCTTTTATGAATTTATATTGATCAGCGGAGGGATCGAATCTATTATATTTAAACCTACCACTCAATTCCTAGGAAATAATCATATCCTTAATTGAAATCATAGTGTCTAATACTTATTGACATGGAGAGAAAAAGACATCTAGAATCTTTGGTAGTGAAAGGTTCGAACTAGGTCCCTCTCTCTATCTCCCTTTTATTGATTGACCATCAATAAACTTTATGATATTATTGTGAACTATGGAAATACGCTGGATTAGATATAGTCTAGCCATCTTTAGAGGGGAATAACAATTATATTTGATGAATTATATATAAAGGATATCGTTAATATAATGTCAATGGATTAACTTACGATCCCCTAAATAAGTATAGGTTGATCATTGAATGCTAATAAAAAATAAAAGGGAGATAGAGAGAGTGGCTAATTCTATTCTATATTTTTACGGGAAGGGCATCCCTTATCAAGAGAGATTAGTATTGATAATTTACTCAATGGCATTGACAACATATTTTAGTGACGTTATCCTACATACGTTGGATTCCAAATTCAATAATTGAGTGAGCGGACCAGAAATGACCATGTATTAAGATCCCTCAATGGATATTATCTTTGAGGAGATCATCGAGTATGATAAATTTAATCTAGAAATACTATGAAAGAGCAAGAGGGAGAGGGAGAGATAGAGGAGAGATAGGTTGAGAAACGTGGAAAACATATTATAATGGTATTACTCACATTATAATATTAAGTCAATAGTGTAAGTAACTTACATATATATACACATTATCCCTTTGATAATATCTAGAAGGAGGCAATCCTTTTTTAATGATATAGAGGGTTAGTTGTTCATATGGAGGATAAGGTTATAAAAATGGTATGGACTAAGTAATAGTGATATATGTTGGTAAAATCTCTAGTTAATATACCCTATTTACACCAATAGATCTTAATAGAAGTATATGTAGAATTATTTTTTTACCCTATTTCAATATATTCTAGAGGGAGGGATAATAAAGTTCACATATACTTCTATTTTAGGCTCGACCAAATCATAAACCTTTTATCGGTATTGATATATTATCATCATTTGGTCTTTAGGGAGACACCTAGGTAGCTTAAATTAACGAGAGGTTGTCCATCTCTCTCGCTAAAGAATTTAGATCCGTATCACCAAAGTAGTTGTGAATCCTCTTAGATTATTAGTCCAATAGTGACAAAAAGAGTAAGGATGATTATATTTCTAGAAGTACACTTGGCTGAGAAATGTCCCCTAATTGGAATCATTTTTGTGATGGAATAAGCCAAAGATAAGTTCCAATATATGAGAACAAGGAACATATAGACCTTTGATCATAAAACCAATCGTTAACCCTACATATGTGATCACTCGATAATTGGATATTCGACTTATTGGTTATTAATCACCCATATTTTAGACTATTAACCTATGATTGGTCACCCTCTCCTATAGCAAACACCCATAATATCATAATCTATATTTGGTTGATCCCATAAAATGTTATGGATTGAGAGATAGTGTTGTTACAATTAGCTTATGTAGGTGTTTAGAAAAATATACACCTATTACACGATATTATATATCATAATAGACATAAGAAAACCCCTGTTATAATGGAAAGAGGGCTGCTCAAGGTTAGATAGCATGGGATATAAGTGAATAGAGAGTAGAATTAAGAGAGACTTTAATCTAAAGGTACCCATGGTGTATTATAAGATCTAAAATATATTGATAGCCTTATTCTTTTGGTTCATATTATATTAACAGAGGAAGTGATTAGTGGGTCCTATAATTGCATCATGGTTGATAGTAGCTATTGAGACTCGAAGCTTTGCCTTATTACCTTCTATTATCTTATATTGGTAATTACCGACAATTATTTTTGTATCTATTATAACTTTCAATTATAAGATGATTATCTATTAGTCTCAAAACTTATACTATCAAATTTATTGCCCTTTTAGTCTAGTGGCTCGACCTAAGGGAGAAATATTAGTGAGGGAATATTTATATTGGTACAAAAAACCATATAGTAAATAATTGGTCTCTTAGTCCTATTGAACAATCTATTCACTATAGCCTTAGCCAATGGGTAACATCCTATTCTTGTGTTTATGTTTATGGGATAGTTATGACACTCTGTAAGATAGGGGGTTAATATTATCTTCTTCTCTAATACGGTAGGATATTATTTGAGGAGAGGTTAACTCTCTACTATTAAGAGACTTATCAGTTAAACCTAATCCTTAAAAATGTTCCTCCTAATATATTCGTTATATACCATCTCTATATTATATTATCATCTTATAATTGAAAGTTATAGTAGATATTAATATTTACTAATTATAATAATACTTAAAATAATAATATTATATTGATAGTAAGAGGGAGAGGAGAGAGAGAGAGGATGTTAATAGATAATATATGTATGTGTGTATATATATATATATATACACACACATGCGTAATATTTAGCAAAGAAGGGAATAATTGCCAACATCAAGCAGGTGAAGATTTGTTGCCGAATGCATATATCTCAGTTGAAGGTAATATAAGATTTAGTGATAATATATTCTCTGTATGCATGTAGATAAACTATATTGGCCTATTAATTCCCCTTAACTACCTCATCTCCTATATTAGGTAACAATTAGGTATATTTAATTAATATTGTCCATAAATTGGGGCTATATATCATAAGAGAAAGTATCCCTAATGCCAGTTCATTAATTATCTAGTCTATCATAAGTGTTGAATCAAAAAGTTTCTTATGAGCAAATAATCAGCCATTGTGTGAGAGGCAGGGGGAAGATAGGTTTATTGCGCTATATAAATTAGTACATGCCAACTTGAAAGTAATAGATATATACTTGGAAAAGTTAATTATTTGACTTTTTTGTGTGTGAATGAGTGCCTATCCTAGGAGGAGATAGTCGAAGTAGGAAGAATAATCAAAAGAAATATTAAAACCCCAAGAGAATCTTATAGAGAGGGAGATAAATAGGTTCATATTACTCCATCTTTATATATGGGAACGTTTCCAATCTGAATCCATGCAAATTCAACTATGGATTGAATTACATAATAGTGAAATACAATTCTTTATTCTCTCCCTAAATGGGTCTATATCTTTGGATAACCTAAAAATTTACGAGCAATTCTTTGTAATAAATGTGTGGATATATTTACCCAAAAATATGTCCAAAAACTCTTAGAAATGGACCTAATATTCAGAGAAATATATTAAGAATAGTCAAAGCATTGTTAATTAAATGTGCAATCCCTTATACCATTTTGGTCTAATATAATTTTGTCAAGACGTTGACCTCCCAAATCAATGATAGAGTTTTGCTACACATTTAATTATATTTTACCTCTAGGGGTAAGTAATATTTAATAAAGTTCTTATGATTCAGTTAGATTATCTATATACATTCTATAAACTATGTCTCACTTAGGATAAAATTCTCTACAAAGTGATCATTTTTCAATTCTTTCAATCCAACACCATAAACAATATAAGTTACAATTGGAATATTATGAGAGATAGAGGGGATCGAAGTTCTCTTGGGAGAGAGACTTCCTACTCAGGCATAACACTCACCATCCAAACTCATCAATGTTGACCAATTTAATTTATTCTAGATATAATCTAATACCGAAAATAATAGGTTATTCTCCATTACCATATACTCCTAGAATTGGAATGAGGGTATTACCCTCCATTGACCTACAATGTATAATCGAGAAATTGATAAGTTCAGTTCATGATGATTTCTCTCTCTCTAATATCTCAAGTCGTGAATGGTAAACATCTCATGTTTAACAAGCCTAAAACAAATGTTTCATTTGATCAATATTAGGAGATCTCTAATGTTATTTCATATGACATGTCGTGTCACCAATAAATTAGTAAT
Organism: Dovyalis caffra; assembly: GCA_963924115.1. Classification (NCBI taxonomy): domain Eukaryota; kingdom Viridiplantae; phylum Streptophyta; class Magnoliopsida; order Malpighiales; family Salicaceae; genus Dovyalis; species Dovyalis caffra. The sequence continues at coordinate 207,030 of CAWUPB010001019.1, read as the reverse complement.
TTATATATGTCCTTATATAGTTTTTAATCATGGTTATGTAAGCTATGAATGCACCCCCACAAGAGATAATATCTTTAAAACATTCATCTTTATTTTGTAAATCAATAACTATAAGATAATTACATCTCTCCCTCTCTTCCTCTTTCCCTCTTCTATCGTTTTACAAAATTGGTAATATGCTAGTTAACTATCTATAAGGGAAGAGAGGGAGAGAGGGAAGCCAAGTGAGGGAGAGAGAGCACCTTTAACCAAAATTCATCAAACTAATCTTAGCTAAGCATAGGAGGGAAAAATGCTTAAAAGTCACGTGTTGTAAATATTATTCACTAATGGATAGGGATATTATATAACACATCCATTCTTGGGACTCTAAAATCTATGTCATCCTACTATCGTGAGCCTGAAAAGCAATTCCTAGCTTTAGCTAACTAGAGTATGAAAATTAAGTAGTATCCCATCAACCACTTATAGGGGTGAACCCCTACATTCCAACTTGGTATTACAATAAGGATATTTTAATAGACCATTTTTTCATGGCCCTTCCTTCGAAAATGCAACCTCATTATTATCCTAGATAAGGGAGTCACATACATAAGTTTAAGTATTCAACTAAAATCTCTCCCATATGAGATTGTAGGACCAAGAATATGTGAGAAGATGAGTCACGATAATACTTAATAGGTAAGTAGGAAAACATAGGTGAATAATTTGATAGCATACGAGGAGAGATTTTAAATATTCGATATGCATGTAAGGGATACAAGTGAGAATAATGGGTATTATAAAGAGGCTTAGACCCTCTCCCTCACCAAGGCATATGAAGGGTTGACTAGTACTCTCTTTATTAATAAAGTAGAAATGATATTACATAAGTGGGTCATTAGAGAGGAAGCTTAATATAGCATGATAATTAAGGCCTATAGAGAGGGATTACCCTACAAATCACCTTTCTAATATATCTCACTCTCCCATCACTAAGTTACCAAAAATATATTGTCTAATTGGTTATAAACACATGCTAAGTGGTTTTACCAATCATTAACCTAAGATTGGGTTAACATATCACTCTCTAAGAGCTAGTATCTTAGTGATGAGAGAGTGAGATATATTAGAAAGGTAATTTGTAGGGTAATCCCTCTCTATAGGCCTTACAACATTTCATTATAGATATGTTCATTAAAATATGGCTAGTACACCTATAAATAACTAGCACCTCCTAGTTCACTAAATGCTTAGAGACCATATTATAATCATATGAACTAAAAATAAACTAGGAGGAGAAATGACTCAAATAAAAAGTCATGTCATATCTCATCCAATTAACATATCTACAATGGAACATAGTGATTAAAATAAACCATTAAGGAGACATATTAAAAAGTAAGAGTTAAGTATATAGGTAATAACTTTCCTCCAAATAAGGTGTAGTGAGAGTGGTATTTTCCCTAACTTTATTAACATCTATAAAGTTAACCAATATTAAAGGAATATAAGATGCAAATAAGGGCCTAAGATGGTTATGAGAGGGTAAATATCCTTATAATTCTTCCTTCCAAATTATTAATCTTTTGTTTATTGTCACTTTACCAATAAACTATGACTAGTTTTGAAAATTGCATTATACCTTATTTGCATCTAAATTTATAGGCTAGGTGAAAGAGTGAGTCTTATAAGATCGTCTTGATTTACACATAAGTTTTCTTCGATTCCCAAATATCTTCAATCATTTATAGTCAATTATTTAACATATTTTTTTATTTTATATCATTATTTCATATTTATATAGTTTCATTATTTCATCCTCAATATACCAATTAATACCCCTATCTGGACAACAAATGGGCTAATTATACTATAAATGGTTAATTTGAGAGGGAAAGATATGATAATATAAACACCTAATCTAATAATGAAGTTCCTAGCATAACAATATTAGCCCATAAATCATATTGAGAGGCTCCAATCGATAGTTAGAGGAATGGATAGCCAATATTGTATAATTAATCCATTGGATATTCGATGGTTTTTACCAACAAGCCTTATTGGTATATGCTCAAACTTTATTCGTCCAAATGACTAAAAAAGTAATCATGGCTAACCATATAGAGGCAATATTAATAGTCACCCTAATATCATTGATTTTATAATAATCACCCAAGCAATATTATCTTATCATATGTTATGTAAATTATCTCTCTCTATCATGGAGAGGATCATAACCATCAAGAGGGGTCTCTCAATACGAGAGATAATATTATACTAAAATATAGATATGAGGGTTTGAATAGCCTTACTAAATGAAATTATCACGTTTTTGAACAATCTATCTTACACGAGTCCATTTTTTAATATGTGCCTAAATTCATGTATGATAGGAAACATATGGCCCTAGTTTATAGGCGAACCTATAACTATATCTAATAAGCTATTTAGTCTAAAATGGAGACGAAAAAAGAGACAATATTAGCAGGTGATCTAATGGCTATATTACATTTGTATACGGTTCTCCTTCATGACAGATAACTCTCTGTATGCACGATCTATAAAATGCATTAGCCTTACCATTCGATTAGAAACATATGCCTTTCCCTATCCTAATTGTCCCTCTCTCCCTCCCTCCTCCCTTCATCACATAGATTAAATTACTAGTGAAAGGGATTATTTCCCATAATATATTAACTAAAAGGGAGGATATTCCAAATATATTGTTCCTCTATGATAAATCATGAGCGAGATGGAGGGGTTCACCCAATTGGCCAGTTATATTTATAGAGTTATTTTGGAATATGCTTCCTTTTAGTTATATTATTTCAATTACATTGGGGATATAAAATGCTATTCATAGGATTAGTATGATCCTAATAATATTATTCGCATATCTAATATAAGGATATTATTATGGAATGATATTGGAGTGGGGCATAAACATGTGTAAGGAGATAATACCTTCTATGAACATTATGGCAAATATCTCCCCGATTCATTTATAGGGTATCTTATGAATGAATATTATCCTATATTAGTGATAGGGAATAAACTATGGTGATTCTAAGTATATAAACCACGTAAATATATGAGTAGGAAATTAGTACTAATGATAACTTAACGGGCCAAGGGAATACTCTTTATAATTAATATAAATTTGGCTTATCAATTATGGGAATATGATAATTCACATATTCTGTTCTCATAAGGGGACAAGTATTAGCTTATGGATACTCCAATGTATATTAAATTAATTTTAGAGACAAATTATATAAAGGGATATAAGTATAGGATATTAAAATAACTTACCATACGAATGGAGGTATCATGATAACCTTTATATTAGGCTAATAATAACAATCCCTAGGGTCCCTATAACCCTAGATAAGGCCTCTATATCCAATATTAGTTAAAAGAATATAATTAGAATATGATTATAATACTTTTGATACATATTGAATCCATTTATTAAAAGTTTAATGGGTATAATGATAACATCTAGTTATGTCCAATGGTTATTATCCCTCTTAAGTAATCGTATAACCAATAATTATAGGTTATTGGCCATCAATAAATATCTATTGTAGTATAATTCTATAACTAGATTAATAGTCAGAGTATATTCATAGAGTATAAAAAACATATTTATACCTACTAATATATAACTAGTAGAGGGGTGACAATAACTCAATGAGCATCATATCTAGATGTTAGGGTATACTACCAAAGCAATTAATATGAGGTATAATTTAAATCATACAATTATAGGTAAAATTCATAGGATCATAGGGCTTAAAGGTAACCTCCCAATTATTGAAGGGATAATCTATATTTAGAATCTAATATTAAAATTTATCAATATGCCAATCCCAATAATTTAAATTATCCTTTATTAGGTAAACAAATCATATATTACACATAATGTACGGCCATTCTGAATTATGATTACAAGTTATAGTGGGTACAATTACTACTATCAACCATGATATATATTCAATACTCTAATGGAAATATAACACCCTAAATGCCTAATATACAAATAGTATATAATTAAACATTAAAATGTTCATAACTCTCTATAGACTTATATTTAAGAATATATATCGGACCATGTAGTAGTTGATTGATATAATAATAGCTTGGTCATAATGGATATGTTAAAGTTAAGCCTTAGTCTATTATAATTATATGTAATTAGCTAGGTAGTTACCCCTAGTTATATATCTATGTCATACTAGTTATACATAGTAACTAGGTAACATACTAAATGTTTAACTTAATCCCCTACTACTTATTTGTTAGAGAGGGTAAGTAATATTATACAGTATTTATTTGTAATAACGACTATTACTTGTTCCAATCTATAATTATACCATAAGCCTAACTAATTTCATGCCATTATATTAGGTTATGAATTAATAGGTGGCCTCTACCATAGGTATTAAGGGCCTTCAATCATTAACTACCCTACCGATGTGTTGCAATAGCTATGAGTAAAAGGTTCCCATTTATTGATTTATTATCTAATCAAAGTACACATACATATTGTAAGTATATAGACCCCATACATATGGTAGAGGCCACCTATTAATTCATATTGATAACATATTAAAATATCCAAATTTAGATGATATCACATTACATATGGGACAATAGGCCTTCGATAACTAGGGAGATTACTTTAAGGTGTACCACTACCCAAGAAATATTATAAGATGGAACTATATAAGAATAGACCAAATGCCCCTTATTATTCTCTCTTATATTTGTATCTAATACATATTTTTATCCATTATTAGATTAGATACAGAGGAACGGATGAGATAGGAAGGTAAATTATCTGATCGACTAATTTTATGGCCTATGGGTTAACCTAATATATCATTAATATCAAGGTATGGCTAGCCTATACCTAATCAAAGTACACATACATATTGTTAATGATATTAAAGACTATAATTTCCTAAATAAGATTAGTCTGGATGCATACTTATCATCTAAATTTTGAGATTCACACTAAAATACAAGAGATTTTGATAATATGGTGGTAACAAACCATAGTTTATGTCAAATTGGTACTGAGGGACCTAATTTGTTTAATAACCCAAGATTTATGGTAATCCCTCAAATACTCTATAACCCCCATTGGTCCTATTATTTGGAATAGTCAAGCATGGACCAATAGAAAGACTTGTCTAGTTAATTCATATAAGCAAATTATCATACCTAGGATTATATCCATTAATTGAATATAATTTATGAAACGGTAAGGCCTTCTATTAGTCTTAGGATAACTCATGCTAGAGGTCATGAGAAAAGGTATATAATTATAGAACTTCCGGGAAGTAAGAATAGTCCTTTATAATATTCTCTAGAGTCCTTAATAGATGATATAGCCCAATCTTAGGGAACATTAGGCACAATACTATCCATTTACTCAGCTATGTTCTACATAATATTACCCCACATATAAGCCACATAATATAATCAATCCTTGGTTTATAATTAGGAATTAACTATTACCCCTTACCCCATGTTATTTGACACGTCCTACACTAACTTTATATGACTGATCATGAGAATAGTATAATTAGCATAATATTTTGAATAGAACAATACAAACCCCTCATTATATTACAAAGAGTACATTATTTCCCTAATCAAGAAACATAGTAGGATCCTCACTCCATAACATATAATAGGCATATAAGGGTTATTCATGTAGTAAAAAGGATGTCTTCTTTATGAGCGTAAATAAGGATAGTTTAAAGATGTGATCAATAAGTAGGCGAGAGTATAATTGAATATCCTTATAGGTTATAGCTTATTCTAGGAATATAATGCCCTAAAACCAATTATCGTAAATCGTCACATTTATGGGATATAAGAATCTCTTCAGAATTAGGGTATAAGCATATATTGATTAATACCACGATCAAGACATAATGGTTACCTATGGTACCTTATCATAAGCTAATAATATAGATCGTCTAAGAATAATTACAATTAGATAAAGTATTAATGGGCCTTCAATTCGATGGGTCGGTTTAGGAGGAACCTTATCCTCACTAGTCCAAGGTATTGATTTTTTAGATGATAAGTATTTTAGACGATAATTATTCAAAATTATGTAGATAATTAATATCACCATAAATAGGGCTAATACTAATATCGAGATAAGTAATTCCACTTATAGGCGCTCACTTAGTATATCCTAATAGGCCCCTCCTAACTAGTTATCTCTCTTGTATATAGGCCCCTCGGTTTAATGCAATTATTCTTATCAACTTTGGTTAACATTACCAACTCGATTGCGTTATCGGTCCCACTATTGTTATTGGATAGAATAATTAATAAGGAGTAGATAATTAATATCATCATAAATAGGGTTAATACTAATATCGAGGTAATTAATTCCACTTATAGGCTCTCACTTAGTATATCCTAATAGACCCCTCCTAACTAGTTATCTCTCTTGTATATAGGCCCCTCGCTTTAATGCAATTATTCTTATCAACTTTGGTTAACATTACCAATCGATTGCGTTATCGGTCCCATTATTGTTATTGCATAGAATAATTAATAAGGAGTAAATAATTACTAATGTATTTATTATATGCTATTAACCTTTTATAGGTCCTCGGGATTAATTATCAATCTATTAGTGATTATGTATCATAAATTATATCCTATCCATTGTATAATAATTATATCTTAATCTATGGTATTTTGACTGAATAGTTATCAAAAGGTTCATAGGTAACATAATAGAGCATCATCAAGGCACTCGTCCTAGAAATTTAATGAGGGTTGGTACCTATGGCTTTATAATACCTACAAACTAGGATGTTTATTAGTGTCCTTTTACTTGTATATTATCTATATTAAACTTAGGGAACTCTACATCCGTGATTTGATATGTCATTGAATATAAACTAAGTTGGTCATACTGGTATGGGGATGTTGGTCGCCTATTGGGTCAACCTAATTATCATTCTCATGATAAGGGTGATACATCTTAAGCCAATTATAAATAATAGAGCAATATTACCCTTTCCTATGACCTCTTTCTCACTTACCTCCCGATGTATATTCCCTCTCCACTATATCAAATTAATATGATATATTAACCTTTGATAATAGGGATCAAATTTGGTTAAATAATATAGCATTAGGTTAATAATTAAGGTCATCCCCTAGGAAATACCTATACGCGACTTTAATTAACTCAACCATTACAAATTATACTTTCGTAGATCACCCTCATATTATCTATCCAATGATAGGTTGGAATGGAAGCAATCTAAAATTATAAAGTATATCAATGACATAAGTAATGGCATGATAATTAAATATTTCTAATTTGTAAATATCGAGTTATTAACATAACTCGATAGAGAATGTGATCGGGCATAGAGGAATCAGCATGTTTTGGGGAAATACCTCTTGTTAATGAATGTTGATTAATTATAGCTATTCAATACTAAGTTCTATCATAGACTATTATGGTAACTATATATGGCAAATTTTATGTCTATATAGAGTCTATTTAGTAAAAATACATACCTAGCCAGGCTAATAGATTCATAGATTAGGATGATCAACCAATCATAATTAGTAACCACTCACGTACCTAGTTAATAAGGAATGATAAGAGGATAATTATCTTAGGTGTATAATTAACCATGTTAGACCATTTTAAGTATCTAATATAATACACCATCTTATATATCAATCCCAGCTAGTTATCCTAGCCATTATTGAACTACCTATGGTAAGGGACCTTATCTTGTTAATAAGTAATCCTCTCTAATTGAACGAGGTATGTGAGTGGTTACAAATTAATATGCCTATAGTCCAAGATCATTAGGATCAACATAATGAAAATAATATCCTCACGGTATAATATATCATAACCACTATTAGCTAAAGTATGATATCATACTTTAGCTAATAATTACCCATAATACTCTATGAGCTATAGGGATTGGTATAGACCCTAATAGATATATCCATAAGGCCCTTTATATAATCGTATGTTCTCGATCACCTTTAATGTAGCTTATGTATTTTAAGCTAATAACTACCTATGGTGATGTCACAACTAATATGATTATTATATTAGGCATCTTTATATCAATTATTAGGGTATTTTACGATAATCCTACCCGTTATACGATTATAAAAAGAGCCTTATGGATATATCGGCTAGGGGCTATACCAATCCCTACAGCTCATAGAATATTATGGGTAATTATTAGTTTAAACTAGGACTCACGCCATAATATAGAGACCATTGATGAAAATGTAACCTATTAAATATTTTTCGACATAAGATTATGGTTGATCGAATAACCCTCTTAATACCATAACATTTATCTACAAGAGTAATATACTTTTATAAATATATTATAGTCTTTGGGCCACTTGTTAAGTTTTCTCGCTTGATTCAATGTAGTAATACTTATCTAATTGATCTTTGTTAATAATTTAGTGAGATCACTTTCGAGATAAATAGGTCATAAAAATACATAGATATTAACTCTAGACCATAATTTATAGACCCCCTATTATTCTCTATCAAAGATATCTAATCGTTTTAATTACGAGATAGAGTGGTAGAAACCAAACATTAATTTTTTAATATAAGCAAATTATTACAAGGATTTAGACTATTAGCCATATATTAAGTGTATACTACCTCTTTAGTTAGGGTAACTAGGGTTAATATTTCACAAATGTTATCTCCTGGGATCATAGATTAGGATGATCAAGATTTACTTGATCTCCCCGAATTTGGCCATATATAAGCTTTTTAAATCAACATAACTAAGGTCATGCCATTTCTATATAATTTTTCTATAGCTGAATAAAGAGTAACAATCATTAGGGTATAGGTTCATTATAATAATGTTCGATATTACGTTATAATCATAATAGAGGGACTTAAAATTTAAGTTATTTGGGACATAATACCCTCTATTTACATAGGGGTAGCCATGAAATGGAAGGGACTTAATATGGATATAAGGATAAACGAGTGAGAATACGGAGAAGTTAGCACTAAAATGACCCATTAGCTATATCATGGTCTCTCATAAAATAAAGTTCGATATTAAGTTATAATCATAATAGAGGGACTTAATATCTAACCTATTATATTTGGGACATAATACCCTCTAATTATATAGAGGTAGCCATGAAATGGAAGGGACTTAATATGATATAATTATTCCATATGAGTTAATGGAAAGGTATTACTGAAGAAGCAAACGTTAATAGACTTATAAGTTCGTATGACTTTGTAACCTTACCATTTATATATTAATATTGGGTAAATATAATAGTATAAACAAATATCAATCGGTGACTCATCAAATGGGGTAAATATTATGGGGTAAATATTATGTATCGACCCTTACAGAATATATTACCTTCCATTATGGCATTTCTATAACCATCTATAGCCAACTTCGAGTTCCCTCCATAGCCATATACTTACATATGAGTGTCGACTAAATACTATGCCACTTGGAGTGGATGTAATCTAGAAACCAGATACGTATTTTTTAGCCTAGGTTATATAATCAACTATAGTTAATAGAACTATAGGTAACTATTTGCATTCTTCGATTACCCTCTATATATATTATAAAGTAGGATATAAATATACTCTAGGTTGATAAGTTGTCCCTTGATAGTAAATTATAATTGGAGATAAACACCTTATTTAAAAGGTTCCATTATTATAATAGGTTATTGTTATAACCTAATAATAATATGATAATTAACCTTACTAAGAATTATAGCTACTAATTCTTAAGTGAAAAGAATGATGACTCGAGGTATATATGGTTGAGGGCCCTATTTATAGTTTGATAAGAATAATTGCATGGCTAATAGAGAAAGTCGTAAGATACCCTAAGAATTATAACCTAGCATATATCCTACTTAAGAAGGAGGTCAATAAAATGTGAATCGTAATCCTTATTTACAAGTCATTATGAGGCATCTAACCCCACTCTATCTAAGCTAAACACTATGAATAAATTGATAATAAGTATTACCCTTTGATAACCCTCTCATCCTAGGGTATCCCCTAAAGAATATGATACATGTGCCATATATTGTGGGTCTCATAGCATATATCCAGCTCATATAGAGTGGGGTTAAATTATTAGGTCAAAATATTAGGACATAATCTTCCATGTTATACCTTTAAATATGCATTCCCCTTAATAAGCATCCCATGATAAGTACATATCTTGTTAACGAGAGGAGACTAAGGTCAATTATATTTAACTATATTATGATCCTATCATTACTCATAGAAATAGATGATATACCCCTTATATTATATAGGGATTGATCATATTACCAATGACTCTCCAAATAGTTATTACTCACTAATAAAGAGAGTAATGATGATCCTTATAATTATATGAGATATAATAATTAGAATAACCCAATTTTATTATTAGTATGGTTACCTTAAGAGGATTAGGCCCTTGGGATAATATTCTTGGATAGAACCTCCTAACTCGGATGAGAGATTTTGATGAGATAATTACCTAGCTAATTATATGGAGTAATTATCCAACTTGAGTGATATACAACTTAGCTAATCAAGTTAAAACTATAGGAATACACATTGTTTAAGTATATAATGGTATCAGGAATGGACCTTTATTAACATATTGATGTCCTAGGCCATATGGGGACCTATATCATGACCTACTATATTTGGGGATTAGTATGGGTCTCATGTGAGGTCATGAAAGGAAGTATTATCATTGATCCAATAAATACTTTACCTATGGTTAGTTTACCTTAGTTGTAATTAACCTTAGGATATAAGGAATTATTGATATTCTCTAGTTCAGAGTATATTTGGGATTTCGCTCACCTCTTTATATTAACTATGGTTCAATAGATAACTATCATAGGAGCTAGGTCTTGATGGATAATAATACCTTGGCTGATAAATAACCCTATGCGATATAGCAATAGAACCTAAGATAGTCGGGTTTTTTGACCTTTTAATATAAGGATTATTATCAATACACTATTGTATTATCAGCTAGCCTAATCTATTTCTTAAGTAGGAGAATATATCCTTTTTATGGCCAAATCCACGATGTAATAGTTATGAGTAAAAGATCCCCATATATTGATCATGTCCATATCATTAAGTGGCCTACTTAGGTCCGATTAATTATACCTCTTATTTGCTAAATCCAACCTAAAACAGGGGTATCAATATGCATATTATCTTTCTATCAAATCATTGACCTTAAGTTTATATCAACTTTCATATAGTTTGTCTCTATATGGTATTCTATAGCCAGTTAATACGTGATCCATAATAAGGGGGTGATCAATATATGGGGACCTTTTACTCATAACTATTACACCGTAGATTTAACCATAAAATAGTCCATCATTGAGGGGAGTATTAGAGGGATTTAGGATAACCGACTAATCCAACCTAATCGAGTGGGATATCATAACACTAATACCATTTATATCATTAATCCTAAATATCCAGGTACAATTAGCCTAATATTGTTGGCCAATATCATTGGGATACCCATATTATAACGATTATTCTATCAATCTAAAAAATATATGATGGAGGGACTTATAGGCTTCGTAGGGGAGCATGAGGTATCCCTAAACTAATACATCCGATTATATATGTCTAGGACCGATACTATTAGATCTAACTCTAATCTATTATCCCTAAGTCCGCCAATAAATTTACCTTCACAATGAGATATCTATAGCAAAAATCATTATGATAATTGTAGAGTATACCTAAGCCTATAAATATTGGAGAGATAGATTGCCATATCATGTTATGAAATACGAGTATGGTAATAAACCCTTATCAGTATGGGTATACCAATTGTGATATCCTCATAACCCATGCTAATGATACATTTGATATAAATGAGGGTCATTAGGGTTATTACACCTATTAACATTTGTTATGACCCTTACCAAATGGTCCTTATTGATAGGTGGCATAATAGTTAGTTTAATCAATTCGGAAGGGCGAATTTATAACAAGACCATTAGGATAGGTCATCCTTTAGAAGATGACCTATATTGTTATAGGAATGGTCCTAACATGATTAATACTAAGGATTAATCATATAGGTGTAATGGATTAGGTTTGTATTAACTTATCATGTAATAGTCCTTGTAAACTCACAGTAGGGTAAAATCCCTACGATTAGAGTATGAGTTATCTAAATTAGGCACTATAGTTTAACTTAAATGATTGGCATGTGAGGTTATTGTAATCATTTAAGTTGGAGTATTTATTAACATAGATTAATATTGAGGGGCATATATTAAGAGAGGTCATTACGGGTGCTTTTGAGGGACTAGTCACTAATTATCATATGACTATAGTGCCTAAGTTAGATAACTCATATACCTTTCACAACTATAGTATATTGTTATCTATTTTTACTTTCTATTGCCTAATTCTCATATAGCTAATTAACTTAGAGTGAATTAATGGTTCACATTAATTGTAAGATGGCTATTACCTATTTCCTAATTGAGTTATTACCTATTTCTTATATAAAATAATGCTCAAAGAGTGATTATATAAATAGGAGACTTAATTTTGCTCCCTTTCTTTTAAAGACCAAAATAGGATGACAATAATGAGAGACTTACTAAGTGGTAATTCTAGCTACAGGATAAGTATACTATCAAACCACTATCTCGCCCCTTGTTTCCATCCTATAAAAAAACCTTGTTATATTAGATAACCTAAAGCATGTATGATTGGGTAGTAATTCGAGCTATCAAAATAAAAATGTTGATAATTTGCTTATATGTTCTATCACTATTAGGGTATCCAATTCAATCATTAGTCCTTATGATCAGATTTATTCTTACTAATATAATGATTACTATATATGTAGAATGCGGTTAATATTGGATTGGGATATTAATCAATTATAACATAATATTGATAACTATAACTAGTCTATAGTCCCTTTGTAAGGAGGCTAAGATAAACTTCATAATGGAAGGGTTAACTATGGATTAAATATACCAACAATTTTATCAATTTAGTATATTCGAGGGTATATGTTTACCATATAGGCATAGAGTAAATGTAATATCATTAGATAACATAGTCCAATCAAACCGAGTATAAAGTCCGTAATCCTCTATAATTTGGTGATTTATATCATGGTAACTATTTAGGTATAATAATAGTATTATCCATGTTTAGATTTGTAGAGTACATATCAGGTTAATGTCATTTATAATTTCAAGAGTGTTTGATATTGATAGGGAGCTTTCCTTATAGCTCCGGCCATAATTATTCATATAGGAGATAACTTATAACATTTAAATCTCTATATTATTCTTCCCCCATCTTAAATGTGTTGGTCCTTTTACACTATTAGGCCAATTGTAGGATGACCTATTATACTACCCCAACGAGTCCACATAGGGATAGGTTGATATTTGGTCACCTAGAAATGATGTTATAAAGGATGATTATTTATAATATATGATCAATAAGACCCACTTTGTTTTAGCTTAGTTGGAATCTTATAGCTAAAATAATTATTATTTTATAATTATTATTGTAAAATCAAGTTGATTTCAACTCTCTATAATGTCAATTTACATGGTCTATGTTAGCCTATGAGCCTATTGTTATAGTCTTTAGATTTCAACTAATTATATGTCAAAAGTAATTTATTGTGTTATATAAATTTCCCTTTATGGCTTGAGAGCCTATGTAAAAATGTTGTGGTAATATTAACATACCATAGTGGCATAAACTCCCATTTAGTTATGGGAAATTATGGACCCCCTATTAATCTATTATTCATGTCCCATACTAGGTCTTTCCTAGCATATGCTCAATTGAGCCGAGATTCAATTTTGATAATATATTGATATAATCCCGTAATAGGAACAATTACCCCGTTATGGATAAAGTATCACTATTAAACCATGAAACATATGGTCCTCTTCAATATCCTAGATATTCTTCGTGTATTTAAAAATTATCTCAATACATCTTAATATCATGGCCCACCATGATATCCAACCAATATTCCTAAAGGGTATATTATACAGATTTCAACTCCTATAATAACGAGAGGGAGTTAACATATCTGCCAGATATAGCCCTAACAACCACATCCTACTCTCATAAACTATTATATTTTACACCCTAAAGTTTTTGGATTAGGCTAAATATAGATTAACCGGCTATAAAGTATTCTAGGTGATAACAATAGGATGTGGTTGATATTATAGAGTTATCCCTAATGATACCTAATCTACTCATGATATATACCTTCGTGAGGACATGGGCGGTTGATAAATAACTAATGTTTTATTAACATGGGTTATTCAAACTACATAATCAAATACCATTAAAAGTACCAATGTGAATGTAATCAATCTATGTGGTAAATGTATATCTTAAATTCGCAACCATTATAATTTCTATAGTAGTATGAATATTCACTCGTAGGATATCCCTTCATAGAGTTTTCCCTTAATAGACCATACATAGCTATTATATCAATTATTAATATTTCATCTATTTATCGTGGTGGGCCAATCAAGATAAGACAAATAGACGTTATCTAGGAATTATCAATAGTCGTACCCTGCTATTTTTTGATTGGTCCTATTTGTTGTAACCATTTATTCTTTGAGTAATCCCTATGCTTTCTCTACTAGGATATAGAGTTATAACATGGGCACTAACATGTTATAACTAATTTATCTACAATCCAATATGATAATTAATAGATATTGTTATGGTCATTATACTAGTATATTATGAAAATACATATATGTATATTATCTTCTAATCTAGTAAAATATGGGCTATAAACATTTCAAATATGGTTATAATATTGATATCAAAATCTAAGCTATCCAATTGCATAGGTGTTATACCATGTGGTTAGCTTCAAATCTGCCTACGTATTAGTAATATGTCATTCTCTCCCGTATACGGGTCCCTCATCTCCAATATTAATTGTGAGTGGAATACCTACTATTGATTGTGATTATTAATATGTAAGCGATTACAGTGCTAACCACCCGGTATAACACCTATGCAATTGGATAGCTTAGATTTTGATATCAATACCTACTAGCGGCCGGGCCGGCTCTGTTGGCATGCCCGACGCGCATGGCCAGTCCGTCGCACACCTAGCGCATGACTCGATAGGCTAGCATGCCGCCCGGCACACGCCCAGATGCGTTGCTAGAAATAGGCCGCCACACGCACGAGCATTGTCGTCCAACATCGACCTCACGTGCTCGTACCGATTTTGGACCAAAATTTCAGTTTCATACTAATATAAAATACCAAAAACATAAGATTTATAATCAAACATAGCTAATTCATGTACTTAATCATAATTAACCAATCATATAATCAAAGATTCAATGAAAGCTCTAATACCAATTGAAGGATCATGCATCCTATGGAGGTGCGTAATAAATAAAAAAATTTCCTCCATCTAAGGGCCAAGATCAAGCCGTTGAATCTACTAGCCATACATATATGAATTATAAGCTATAAGTAAAGGATTACCTCTTGTAGTGCATATCTAAACTCTTTTCCAACAAATCCATCCAAGTTTTTGGCCTCTATTAATGATTCATGCAATCCAAGTATCTACAAAGAAGCACTCAAAATTAATGAGGTGCTAACTCCACCTTTTTTTGATTTTGTATTTCCTCTAGAAATCAATCCCGGGCAACTTTTGCGACAACCTTAAAAGAGAAGGAAAGAATATTTCTTACTAGGGTTTAGGAGAAAACTATTTCTCCTTTATTTTCTCTCTTGGTCATGTACCCTAAGTGATTTTAGGGCTGGCCGAATTTTTTTTTTTTTTATGTTTGTCGAATTTTCTCCTCTCATATATATTTATAAGAGAATTTTTTTATCCTCCAACGACAAGGAGAGTGGCGGCTATGAGTCCGTAAAGGACTCTAGGTTGTTGCTTCCTTATCCTCTAAGGATGAGGAGTTATTTTATATGTGGACTATTTGACTATTATCTTTAAAACATTTAACCTTATCCAATAAGATTGATGTTTATCTTTAAAACATTCAACCTTATCCAATAAGTTTGATGTTTATTCTCCCATCAAAATTATCTTTAAGCTTTTTAATTAAATCTAATGGGCCAAAACTATTTTAGCCCAATTAATTTATTTGGACTATCCAAATAAATATTCTTAGATTATTTTATCGGGGTCCACATTAGGAACCAATTTTCCAAAATACCCTTTAACCTAAATTAGAAAAATTCTTTCCTTTTAGTTCTTTATTTCCAAATTTGAAACTAACTTTCAATTTAGGAAACTCGATTTCTAAAATAGCACACTTTCCATTTTTGGAAACTCTTTCCAAAATAGGAAACTTTTATAATTGGAAACTTTTTTCAATATCTTTATTTCTCATTTTTAGTGTGAATACTTAAACTTATGCATGTGACTCAATAGGCTCCTAGATATGTTGGCAATGTATCAAGAATAAAAGACTCCTCTTTAATCTCTTGATACATAAATCAAAATTGACCTCTAACAAAGCATCATGACTACCAAATTCTCTAGGAGGATTAGTTAATCTATTATTACATTTCACGAGCATAGTTACCACACAATTTAGTCCTCATGTCAACTTATCATAGTGTGATCTTGAACTTGGTTATTAGTCTTGTTTGATTATGATCATAAAAGTTTTCTTCGATTCCCAAATGTCTTAGCTCTTAGAGTAGACTAACTATGCTCTATTGGTGTACTCTTACTATGGCCATAGATTTTTTTAGTAGACATTTATCGAAGTGCAATGTGATAAATCCTTTAGCATACAAGGAATGACATGTCCTAGGTCATAAACCTACCTCCATTAGATTTCGAGTGCACCCAACGAATTAACCACGTTCAACTCATTAATGGGTCCATCAAAATGAGTGTCAAAGTGTATAAGTCCTCCAATTAGATAATAGTGATGACTTTACGTCTAAGGACCATTTGTACCCATCTCTTATGAGATTCTCATAGACTAAAACCAAATGGGTCCTCATGGCGAGTCAAGTCCAATGACATGTTCTTTAACATAAATCACCTAACGCTTGCTTTGGCATCACCATGCCAATAGGTGTGAGATCTCCTACTCGCTATCATATAGCATGAGCATAGCACTCACAATTTATCCATATTTGTCAATGTCCATTCTTGACAATGTGGACTTGAAACACTTAATGATATCATTTATGTGCATTAGTGTTTGTCTCACATCTTTCGATCAATCACTATTGCAAATGCATATCATCGGGACTTCTATCTAATTCTACTAAACATGTAAACAAAAGAATTAACGGAATGGCTTCTTTATTATTATCAAAATAAATAATGCAATGATAAATCAAGCCAAGTCCATCCATACATGGTTGGATCTTGGGCACCTACACTAACATTATATATATAAAAACCAAATGTCTTTCACTATGCATTACATATTTCATGCACGGTAGCAATCCAGCCTCTTTTTCGGGGTTCGAGGTGCTACAAAATGGTATCAAAGGAAGTTGTTCTAGTAGGCTAAGAAAGTAAATGCAAACTCCAAGTCTAGTAACATCATCAATGTGTAAGTGTTTAATTTTTGTTGGATATAAAATTGTAATTTTTTCTTAGTAAATATGATTGTTTCTCTCATAATGAAATATATGATATGTTTAGATGCTTGATGAATTCATAACTTATTTCCTTGATGAATTACTTGACATGCTTTGATGTTGTTGATATTGTTGAATGTGCTTGTGCATTGTATTGTGCATAATGGTGGTTGTATGGAAATGGATGTGCTCAAAACAATATGGTGAAGAAATATCATAATGTTTAGGGTGTTGGTAAGAAAAATCATAACGATGAGGGGTCAAGTCATAGGGTCGGCCACCGTCGGGGGAATAATGAATTTATAAATAATGAAAGGTTGGTCGAGCATGTCTTTGAAATATTTTTGTAGCAACAACAGAGACATGATGACCGGATGTGAGTCTTAAATGAGCCTAGGCTATCATGGAGGGCTAACATAGTGGAGCGATTCTAAAAATTTAGTCTAAAAGAGTTTGTGAGAAAAGTTGATCTAATGGTGGCCAAGGAATGGATTAAGTCTCTTGAGATGATCTTTAAACACATGGTAATGGGTGATGTAGATAGGGTGTCATATGCCATATTCATGCTAACCAACGATGAACGGATATGGTGGGGATCAATAAAAGTTTCCTTGGAAGTGCCTAACCTTACATGGGCATAATTCAAGGGAGTTTTAATGAAAAGTTCTTCTCCAAAAGTGTGAAATCGAAGAAGATTTGAGAGTTTATGAAGTTGGAATAGGGGGACATATCGGTGGATGAGTATGTCCACAAGTTTGAACATGTTTGTTGATTCGTAACTTTTATTTCGATAGTTACTTGTTTGGAAGAGAGGGCATCTTCCGAGTGGTCCGAAACCTAAAGAGTCAAGTCTAGTACAAGTGTTTGTAAATGATTATGGTGACATAGTTAGCCAAGCACTAGAATTTAAGGAAGACTATAAAGAGACAACATGGCTACAACGAGCAAAAAGGTCATATGTTGCCAATAATTTCAATGAGCGAGGCTATGGAACCAAATCAGTTTAAGAGGATAAGGCCAAATGATACTAAGAAGCCTAAAATGGTTGAGGCGTAGTAGAGGGAAGACACATCAATTAAGTCAAATAATGTCAAGTGTGGTCGCAAACACATCGGTGAGTACTTGATGGGCACCAACACATGTTACTTTTGTAAAAAAGTCGAGCACATGACAATTAATTGTCCAAAGCGAGAGGGTTGCATCTAGAGCATTAAGTAGAGTGTACATGATGATGCTAGAACAAGTAAAAAAGGATTCACAACATGAAAGAATGAAGTAAGTTAATTTTGAGGATATAATTTTATAAGGAGGGGAGATCATAACGACCTAGACCTTTACGGATAGCATATGCATGTCCGTGTATGTTTAGCTTGATGCCTAATTAATTTACTTTATGTTAATGCTTAAATATTACTATGTATATGGCTGTCGAGAATTAATGCATCATGGCATGTCTGTATGCTTTATCGAAAATCAACATGTCATGACAAATTAATTTCCATCAATTTTTATGTGAGCTTGAATTACTTAACCGAATGTTCCTATTTGATGAATTCACTTCTTTCCCTCTCTCCATATACCTCTTATCTCTGTCTCCTCTCTCTATCCATCTCGTATATAATGTTCTCATATTATTCAAGTTATAAGTTTAACTCCTCTAATGTATTCACATTACTTATTCAAAGGGGGCAACATGGCTTTCACTTGGCTTTCCTCTCTCCCTCTCTTCAATGGAATTGTTATGAGTAGGAAATTTATATAGCATGTTTGTAACATTGCTAAAAAAGGTCTCATCTTTCATTTAGACTCCTATATATATGATTAAGATAGGTTGTTAATTCAAGTCAAATATGATGAATCACATTGATATTTAAATTGGGGAGAGAGGATAATATTATCCAAGTTACTATTACCAAGTAGATTACTCTATTTTAAAAAGTGGATTATCCCTTTAAATAGTAGGCTTCGTTTAGGTCACACGCACTAAGTTTTGAAAGGATAGGAGGACTATTTAAGCATGATAAACGTTAAGGATGGTCATAAATAGTGATGAGAGAGACGGATAAAAATACGGGACTTATTATTGTCCATATCATCTCCCTTTTAATTCATCCTTAAAAGAGGGAGGGATGGATAGCGAAGGAGAAGGAGAGAGAGGGAGAGAAGGACTATTAACAACCTTTATCGTTAAACGGAGCTAACTAAAACTTCTAAAAGTTATATCCAACTCTCGTTGAATCGCCTCATTGGCCAATTAATCTCTTTTAATAATAGATAATGTTGGACTATGTTAATAGTTGGTCTCCCTTTAATAAAATACTCAATTGTATCGACCCTAACTCATTCTAACCCGAGTTAAATCAGTCCATTATCCCTCCTACAAGTAAATAGCTTATACCCCACTAATTAAGCTCCTTCTCTAGGGGTTTATATCTCCCTAATCCCCTCTATATGAATAACAACTCTTCCTTAGATCATGTGGTATTGATCACCATAATGAGATACCCATTATTAACCCTCTTATTGTTGATATTGACCAAATATGGGAGAATGTATTAGGACCAAGTTGGGATAATATATTCGAGTTAATAAGATGTGATCGTATTTAAGTAGGAATCACCCGACCTAATTTTTCAATATAAAGGAGAATTATAGGTCATCCATGCATTAGAACAATGTTAAAATTCTATTGGTTGGAGGGAGATAATCAATCATAATACCACTTGATTAAAATTAGGTAGTTTTTGGTGCTCTACATACGAATCAACTAACCATTAGCTTGTGTATGACCATCCTTTAAAAAACGTTGATGACCTTTTTCATTATCAACCTTATAACACTTATAACAATGATCATAATATTATTCACCCATTCATGGTGATCATATTAACCATTTCTATTGGGAACCCCTTACAATGGGTTATCATGTGAACCAATAATGATCTTAATATAATTAGTGTTAACATAAGATAACACTATAGATGACTTAGGCATGCCGAACAATGATATCATACCAATATCTTTCCTAAGATTTGGGGTTTTAAATATACTATTCTTCTTCTCCCCATCTCCCTCTCTCCTACATCAACCATACTTTCAAAGTTTAAATTATTAAACATATAGTTACTATTAAGAGACTATCTCTATAGTGAGGGTGGGAACCCATCACCACGGTTATCTCTTATTGAGGTTATGTCACTCCTTATATTGTAAATGGTTCCTAATTTTGATAATTATGGGTAATTAGTTGTGTCTTTGGGACAATTAGGAGATTGTGTAAATACTTTAACATGCAAAGGGCTTATGTATTTCTATAAAATAACGAGGGCTTGTGCGACGGATTATATCTTTTTCCACATTGGTTTATCCATATAAATATTCCCCTATTTGAAACTAGCCTCTTCTAATAGCCTTATTTGGTATAGGAATATAAATGGTTTTTCTCGATTCACTTGTGCTTATTGTCCGATGGTCGAATGGTCAAATATATTAAAGAATATCGAGGCCATGACTATATATTTTATACCTACAATAGTAAAATCAACTATATCAATAATCATAATTGATTTTACCAATGTTCTTTAAAACACAATAGTACCGAATCTTATTGGGTAGACCATATACACATGGTAAAGAATGAACTTACCCAACACTTTTGAATCAGTCCATGGAGATTTTGTTAATTATCAAACCATATAACCTTTTAGTGAAGTATTATAGATAATAAGGATTACATTATTTAACCAATTAAATTTTGGATGGTATTTAAGGATGGTCCCCTCTATTAGTCCGAAAGAGGAAGAGGAAGATAGGGAGGGGAGAAAGGGAGGGAAAGAGGGAGAGATGGAGTGGGGGAGATTGAGAATGATATCCTTTATCCCATAATGAAAAATACCCTTTCTCTACACATCTAAAACTAATTAAGACACGATTATATAGCCTCTATTGCAATATACCTCTAATAATCAATTATAGTAATCCCACTACTAATTAGCTAAGATCTCTCTCCCTCTCCTTCTCTCCCCCTTCTTTCCCTCCCTCTCGAGAGAATATTATATTTGAAGAAGTATTTGAATGACATCTCTTGGGTGACCTCAAGAGAGAAATTACCCTATCATATTACATTCTAGCCCCACACTAGAGAGAGAGAGAGAATATATTATAACTAGAATAGATAGCCTAATTGTTGGTGTAGGCTAGAATGGGAAACACCCATAGTATATAGGGGTAAAAGGAAAACGTTCCTAATGGTTCTCTAATTTTGGATACTTTATCCAAAATTAGGATATTATGGTCCCTTGGAGAATAGGCAATGATACTTCCTTCTTGTAATAGAATAGTTCTCCATAACTTGTGTATTTATCTCATAATAGGATTATAAATGTTTATTAAATAGGTTATATTTTGTAATGGAATAGTCACCAATTTACCATTAGATAGGAATGGTGTAGGTCATGTGAGCTTAATAGACTACCAAATAATATATCTAGTAAGGGGAGAGAGGAAGAGAGAGAGGAATCACCCGACAAGCATAATCCCAAGCTTAGGCCTTTCTTAAAACAATTACATAAAGAAAGGAGGGAAGAGATAATATAGATCATTATCCACATAAATGGTTAACCTAAATTGACTCACTTTAATAGTTAGTGGCTCTATTTAACCCCTTTCACAATAGGGCTCAACTTTAAATAGAGGAACTTGTGAACATCAAATAGAATTACCATATCACCTAATGATTGTGGAGAACATACTCAATTGTCATGAGTACAACCTTAAATAGGTAATGATGTCGATTAACACCCAAACTCCTTAATGATTCACCTAATAAGGTTACTATATACCAATCTGCCCTTTTGTACATAAAAACATGGACCTTTCTGTTTATAGTTGACGGTATCAAACTACGTCCCTTTATACTAATCAATCCAATAGGCTTGATAAATACAGGAAAAGGAGTGATAGAGAGAGAACTAGTTTGATAACCTACCCATTATATAGGCACACTTAATAATTATCACCTATAATATAAGAGTCGTAATGAGTAATACCTAGCGCAAGTCATGTTCTACTATTATGATATTCTATGTAAATAATTATTTAGTAGTCTATGGAATAACAAAGGTGACATATATTCAAACTAACCATTATGTAATTGGGAGAGTGCTATTTTAAGCTATTAGTCATGTGCAATTATAAATAGGGGAGAGAGTAAGGACGATTAAAATACTTAGTATTTTAAGCTATTCGTCTGCTTTCATGAAGGGCCAAGAGTGGTCATATTGTACTATAAAACATCATGGAATCACCCTATAAGGAATTGATGTTCATGACCTTCTATTATGAACATCCCTATCATTCTTGGATTATAACGATTTAGACCCAATAACACCCTATCAAATCTTATGATATTTTAAAATAACAATTATGGACCAATTCTTAATCTACCACCCTAAAAATAATAGGTGAAAATAATATATCTAGTAACTCAAGGCATTGAACTGTCTAGATATGTTGCCCATAATAACTATCCGAATATTAACCAGATTAGTACATTAAGTATAGGATAGTATAGTATCATAAAGCCTCAAATAAATTTATTAAATAGTTTGTCCCCTTATTCCCCTCACTCTATTTACTTATAGTAATTTGTGATGGGGAATGCCTTTGGATTTTGCTAATTGTTAGATATTTGGGTAACCACATTTCTCAACCTAAGTATAAGATGGCGTTATATCCTTTGATCATTGTTATAAGTAACATGATTAAACTCATGAATGGCACACATCACCAAAGCCTAAACCATCTATAAAGGTAATAGCTTAAGGTATATTATGTTCATAAGTGTATACAATGATGATTTTGAATAATGTTATGATTGAAAATATCTTGCCACTAGAGATTGAAGGTAAATATTAGCTATAGGATATTAGTCCTCTGTAACCGACTATTAAATGGCATATAATTTCTATTAGGCTATCAGCAATATAGAGGCTCGAGTCAAAATATGATTGTTTAGTTCCTTATTCCCTATGAGGTCGGGTACTATTTAATAGAATCTTTTGTTATATAATAATAGTCCTATTCTTTTCATACAAATATGAAGACTCAATTAGGACAGCTTAATAGTTTATCGTATACCTTGTCAATCCTTAAGGTGGAGACAATAATTATTATCTCCAATGGGTACTCCTATTGTAAAGGAACCATTCTAGCCCCAAACTAAATATCCTCCGGTGTATACTCCAAAAATGAACTTAATACGTTGCTTATAATATCGATACTATACGAGCCTATGTTAACTAGTCATTTGGACGAATGGTTCTCCAAGTTTTACTCGACTTGGTACAATTATGGATGCACCATCCTTATTAACAGGGTGAATCAACCTATGATAATTATTTTATCATATTATATCATAATTATATTGATAGACTAATACTACCCTCTCTCTATAATGAGAGATTAAACAATAGTTATAAGTATTAGAAATTATATATATATATATATGCCTTTGTACATATTATATTATCCCTACCGTATATAATACTTTCATTTATAATCTATAATGACATCATCTATTATTAAGATTAGCTTTATGAATTATATATGCATACCAACCATGATAAATAACAATAATTGGATAATCCGAACTATATAGAAGATACCTTGAATCTCGAAAAGATGGTATATTCACCATAATTACTATACAAAGATATTTGTAAATAATTATTACTTATGATATGGGAAACTACTCAATTATGCGGGTTACTACCAACTAATAATATACTAATATCACGGTCATAGCATATAAGAGGGCCAATTGATTCTCCTATAATAGTTATCTCATCCTAGGTGACATTCCAAATAAATTCTCTAAACCATGGATGATGATAATAACTAGTAGTTTTTTCCATCTCCCTATAAATGATGTCTATCATAGTGTCCATCATATTAGATGTTAATTGAATAACATATGTCTAATAAGCCAACTATCGACCAAAAAGAGAGAATGCAAAATAACTATCACTATTATTAGTTTATAGGAGATTGTACTACCTAAGCTACTTGAATATCTCTCCCCTAGTAAAGTTGTCATTATTTTCGAGACTAATATATTATAATGTATTCTAATCACTCTCTTGACCGATAGTAAACCAATATTTTATTAAAGGGGCAATTAATCGATTTGATATACTTTATAATCTCGTAATCGAGTGAAGATAGGGGGAATAATTTGTAGGTGACCACTATGTATATAGATTGATTGGTGCCATACGAAGGTGACCTTGGGCTCATAACCATTATAAGTCCTCTAGGTACCGACCGTAGGGGTATTTATATCAAAATGTCTAGTTGGTAAAAACCTACTAGTTATTATCATCATCCATGGTTTAGAGAACTTATTTGGAATGTCACCTAGGATTAGATATCTATTATAAGAGAATCAATTGGCCCTCTTATATGCTATGAGCGTGATACTAGTATATTATTGATATATGTGGACGAGTGTATATGATTATTAAAACAATGAATATCAATCCTATGTTGACCTTACTAGATAACAAGATATGCTAAATAAATAATATTGGCTATAGGGAGATGGAAATATAACTAGCAGATAACCTTATCGTATGTATTTTGATATCGCCCCTAAGAATTAGGAATATTTTAAATAACCATGAGTAGATAGGACAATATATCAAATATCCCCTATGATATCTTAGCCTAACAAAATATAACCGATATATTTTCTCCTAATTCATAAGGTCCGTTGTGGCACCCCTCCCCGACCACTTGCTAACTACCTAAAAACGGAGTGGCCAAGCGAGGAGAGCATCACGCCGACACTTCCAACCCAACTTAACACCATACACGTATGTGCTCATACATTAAGGACTTCTCATATAATGAAACGCATACTAGATAATTTACATAACATTAACAAATACAGCAGAAGAAAGTATAAAATTTATTTACAATACTATCGAATGTCTATCGATATCTCAACCCTAAAAATTACAATCAAAATAACATCCCCTTAGGTTTGCATCATATATGAGCCCTTTTGGAGGATCCGACAGGCGTCCTTATCGATACTACACTCATCGTTACCTATCATAACTTGCAAATAACAATGAGGTGAGCTGAAGCTCGGTAAGTGGGATGATACACGTGATATGCAATGCTTTCTAACTTCCTACCATACTCATCAATTTTTAATCCCGGGTACCCTAGGTATTAGCAAGTCTACTCTATTTTTAATCTAGGTGATTACCTAATCACCTTCTGCTAATAACAAAATTATCCATCATTATAGCCACCGTTAGCGAGAGTCCATCGTATGACGATGCCTCGTCTAACAATGCGTACACATAGCTTAGAGTACGCACATAGCTGGATCGCTAATACCCATTTATTCCTGTTAGGTTATTAGACCTAACCATGTGAACCAATTCTCAATCAATTAATTCTTTCTCAATTAAGTTCCCACCAATACACATGATGCATGTGATGTCATGGTTACTCGCATTAAGGGTACTAGGAGTACCAAACCCTACACCATTATTCCACTCTATATATCTAACCCACATAGGGTTTCACATATGGTTCACAAGCTTTCATATGCCTTGTCACAACGTTCATCTAATTAAATGCCGATGTCCGATATTTGATAGGATGTAGACTTAATTCGCGTATGGGACTTTCCTTTCGTTTAATGGGGTACTTCTAATTGTTAAGTCATTCTACACTCGATTTAGATGGTGTTAACATTTTGGGCTAGTTTAAAACATGCTAGGTACAATGTTCCCTTGTCGTTAAATTTTGATGCTTTTTGGCCAAACGATTTCACCTTTCTAACCCCGTTTTTACCCTAAATTAGGCCTAATGGATCCATAAATTATCTAATTGGTTTAATGAAACCAAAAACTCCATTTTCTTAGATTTTGGGCCGAATGTTTCTAAAATTTGGCAAAGAGATTGTTTTGGTTTTATAGGAAATTTCTCTTTTTTTTCTTTTTTTTTTTAAGGACCAATTAACCTACTTTATCTACCATTAAAATGTAAGATCTTAGACATTAAAAGAACTTCATTTTCTTCCATTCTTGGCCAAATATTACCTAGATAAAATCCCAAAAACTCCATTTTTCTTCCTTTCCATTTTATTCCAATTCGAGTTCATATCAACCCAAATTGTTTCCCCTAAATTTTGGTCAACCCAATTCCATTCATCACACCAATTTACCCATCATTCAAGCTATATACAAGGCTTAAACAAGCAACCACACAACCAACCATCACAACCAAGTATAACAATAACCAATCATAAAGCAAACTAACCAACAAAAACACAACCAACAACAACACATCACAACCCAATTACAAGCTTAACCAATTACATAAAACCAAATAAATAGCATAAATAACCAAAGAAACCCACTTACTTAGCTTAGATGTGATTAGGATTTCCTTAGCTTTGCTTTCTTTTTCTCCCTTTCCCTTCCTTTTTCTTTTCTTTTCTTTCTTCCTTTCTTGCCATGATTTTCTCTCCCTTTTCTCACAATTGGTTCTCTCCCAAATTTGGTGGCTATGGGTTGCTAAAAAAAATTTCCATCTTCTCACTTTCTCAATTTATATACTAATTTTTCTTTTTCATTAAATTAGGTTACAAGTTTCTAAAACTAATGGAACCAAGTATAAATTAAATGGGTGAGTCATAGTGAGGGGTGGCGAGTTTGTGTGGCAAAAATGGGTGAGTTGGCTTAATGCATTTAATGAAGTTGCTGGTGTCTTAACTAAGGAATTATGCTAACTAAATACCCTAACTTACTTATTTTCAAGTAACTAACATATTATCCTTCATAAAATTTCAGAAATTTCCACCTCTAAAATTCGGAATTCCTTTCCAAAAATTCCAACGAGTGATACATCCAAAACATTTTACATTAAAACGAGCATAACTTTTGATATAAAGACTTAATAATAACAAGATTTTATAGAAAGTTAGTCAAAAAAACAAATAAACAACTTTTATTCTTTAAGGTTTATCCAGAAATGACTCTAAGGTCCATGAATAGGTCTCACAAAATTCGAACAGAACCTAGTCCTCAAAACATTGATTTTGTATACTTGATTCCTCTAATAACTAAACCATCAATCTCAAGTAAAATTACTTTAATTTAACACAAATCATACATTTCATGCATTTCATGCATTAATTTCTCATGATGTAATTATCCAAAATTTCATTCCATAATATATATATAAGAATTTTCATGGGCGTTACATCCATTAAGATCATATACCTTGTTAGGATAAATATAATCCATGTAAGACTATTGAATAACCCTAGGAAAGATTGGATATATTTAATTAGACTATTCGTTAGATGATCTATATTTATTATCATTGAATTTTTAGTGTTCATGACGGACCCAAAAAGGGACCCTTTAGTAAGAGGCACTATATTTATATTAGCAACCATAACAATCTCCCTCCATCTCTCTTGACCTATCCATATCATCCCGAGTTGGGGACATTCTTTTGAGACTTAACCATGAGATTTCCCAATAGTAACATTATCCTGTTATTGAACTCTCTAGGCATAATCTACTATAACAGGGTGTACTATCCATATGGATAACGATATAAATAGGAAGAGTGACGTTCATATGGTCACCTCATAGAAAGCCTCCATATCATATTATGACGATGAATTATA
Source organism: Dovyalis caffra (assembly GCA_963924115.1). NCBI lineage: Eukaryota > Viridiplantae > Streptophyta > Magnoliopsida > Malpighiales > Salicaceae > Dovyalis > Dovyalis caffra. Next base: position 178,627 of record CAWUPB010001019.1, on the reverse strand, counting down.
CTCTCAATTTGAACAATATATGGCACTTAAATATCTAAGGTTCATTAATCACTTTTAATAGATAATATACTAGTGATATTCTCATTAGAACATAGGTATCTCTCCCTATGTTATTTTTTTTTTTTTAAGTAATAACCCTTGGCTATTTCCATAATGGATGTTGCCTATTAGGTTTGCTCATTATAATCTATATGAGCTAGGAATGAGGGAAAAAATTAATCATAGAATTTTATTCTCACACGAATATATTAACCCTCCTATTTAAAATTATTAGTATAACGGGCAAATAGTTAGGGCCCAAACTTGGCATATTTAATATTGATAGTTTATCATAAAAGGATGACCTCAAGATGAACCTAGCCCATATAAATTAATCATATGGTAGGAAGATATTATAATATCTATACCTAATATTCTTCCTACCATGATGGCAAATTACCCTTTATTAGACAAACTCCAAAAATATCTAAGTATTTTCATATATTGATTACTCCTCTATTATAGACATGGGTTGTTACTTGGTTATGAGTTACCGATACAATGGCAAATGACATATTAGATCTTATAAACATGTTCCTTTGAGTATATCATGTTTCCATTAACTCTTGATCATACTAGATATTTAACCTATCCAAAAATGGAACTTTGGATCTATGTTTTAGTGTAGGTGAATCAATAGATTGGGTCATATCCTAAAAAGGCTTTAAAATTGAGCACAATAAGGTATAGATATTGTGATTAGTCCTTCATCTATACAATGGAAATATAATAGTATAATACCTTTATGCCTGGTAATGGGATATGGATATAATAGAGAATATCTCTATAACTTATATAGCTACATGATCGTTAGATACCTTGGTCTAAAGGATTCTCCTATTGAGATTATTATTGATTGGACTACCAATTACTATTCGATACAATATGATAATACAATTCAATATAAGTTCTCAACGTAGCCTTCTCTCCATCTTAGTCTAAATGGCCATATAATCTCTAACATCCGGTAGATATTTGGGCTGATTTCCTATTTCTCTAATAGGGGATATATAGGCCTCCTATTATGTTGGCTAATAGTAATAAATGACCATGGATTAACAAACTCATGTATGGATAGGAAATTATAAGCCAATCCCTTATTAATGATAATAAATACTCGGATTATACTAGAATATTCCTTAAACATTGAAGGGATATTCCTATAGAGTGGCTCCACTTACATGTCTTCATATCGTATCAATAAAATAGGGAAATTGACCCAAATATCTATCGGATGTTAGAGATGATAAGGTAAACCTAATGGGAATATACAACGTATGGTCCAATGAATCAAAGACTATATAAATTGATATTAATATGGTTAACTACATTATTACTTTAGGGTGACATAATACACGCATAGAAAGTAGTGTAATACGGGTATAATCCTAGTAATCGGATGGAATACTATATTCTACTAGTAATCACAAGAAAGAGTTTATGGAGACCTTAGAGGCATAACTATCACGAGGTTATATAAATCGATTATATGTAGGAATTCACTCAATAATATGGAATTCTCACCAAGATGAATCTATACACACTCTATATAAATAGAGTAATTACGCTATATTCAATTGCTTAAGGAATGATATTTTAGTCATTTTGTAATGGGTAGTTTAGGGTATGAAAATATGACCTAACTCAAATAACTCTATATTATTATTTATAACATACACTTTAAAATGATATACCTACTACTTAAATATATGGAATTCCCTTGGAGGTAAACATATATTACTCGAGGTTGGGAAATAATTTTAATGATATAGAGGGTTAGTTGTTCATATGTTAGAATCGACAAACACCTAAAAAGGATAAACTGATTTGGGTCTTATATTATGGGCTATGATAGGTAATAATATTAGCCCTAAACGTGATTATTAGCCCCGATATTAATCATTTCCAATATGACAAAGGTTAAATTCTTGTGATTAATGAACTCTCTCCACCATAGGGAGTAGCCCCTATGATATTTATTAACTAATACCGATTATACTCATAGAGTGAATAACTATGGGTATCACATGTGATGTTTATGTATATTAGATAATAGTATTAGTTATTTCCCATATGATCTCCATTCTAAGCTTGTGGTCATCATTATAACAATGTGATACCTATCTATTAGAAGTAGTATAATAGACTATCTATTATATTTGGAATATTTTATAATACTATAGGCTGAGCAAACTATTATATTTTTTCTATAATGGTAGAATAATTACGATTGCACCTTGACTTGGAGAAATCTATGGTCAAATAAACGGAGATAAATATTACCCCACTCTTTTAGAATATCAATCGTTATAGTGTTGTAACTTAGATATGATTGGAGAATAGGATACTTTTAGAACCTTGTCGTATATCATCTAGTTGATATGATTGAATAGTATTGCCTAGCATTAATGTAGCTTCCTATATTTTTCTATGTTATCACAGACCTCATTGGAATAGTTGTGGAATCACAAGAATTTAGTATAGGTCGCCATAGATTGCACCAAAATCTAGGAATGCCAACTTAATATGTAGGATCTACGTATTATCATTTAGCATTTGTGATTATATCCTGTTAATAGACTAATGAATATGGCAATGCTCTAGGAATATATCAATGAGGTATCCTAGTATCCTTAGGCCAAATACCTTAGGACATGATATTGATGAGAGGTCCTAGCTATACATATGGAAATTCAGCAATCATATCATTCATGGCTATTAACCTTTTCTTGATTATAGGAGGGGTTCTCACTTTGTTATGATCTATAAGGTATATTATCTATAACTATTATTCTACCTAAACTAATATCAACCTCACTATATAGACCAAATATGATAATATACTATATATTATTAGGGATAACACCATATATATACTATACATGTATATAGTCAATAATTAGTGGATTTAAGCCTAAATCAAAAGGAAATCTCATATCGGAGATATAGATTATTATACCAAAAAATAGGAAGGAGTAATCCCTAGTTTAATTTTAGATATACCTTATAAATAATGATATCATGTTCATTTTTTAGATATATTGACCTATGCTAATACCGATTATCTTTCATATACTAGCTAATATAATTTGCACTATTTACATCTATGCAAATTACATTATATCCTATTATTCTAAAATTACCAACATCCCAACATATTTATTCTTAATCGCTCATTAAGAATAAATATAGTAGTTAATCCACCTATAATTATGATAAATTGTACCTTTTATGGGTTGTGAGAATAGGGTTCATCCGCAAGCAAATCCCTCACCTGATTATAATAAGGTTAATATATTCTCCCTATCTTTCATTATCCGTAAATCAACCCCTAACTCAAGATTGTTGATACCTTATCAACCGAGTTCAATATATCATCTATTGGTTTCCTTCGGATAGCCTCCGCTCTAACCCTATATAGGGAATATTTATTTTTATGAACGACGTGGAGTATACAATATATTTCCTATTAATAACGTAAAGACATTGATTACATATAATAACCCAATATATTATAGGAATATTTACTACGTAAACCTATTTAAGGAGGGATATCTTTTATGGAAAGTATCAAGGGAATTTGGGTACTCTATGGTGCAAACCTATCAAATTAACCATAGTAGTACAATATTGTCAAGTTATCCAGTTTTATATAACACGATCAAGGTGTTAGTATAGAAAACTCCCTGTTATAATTTATTCTATTAGAGATTTGCCCTTATTTCTATCTTGTTGGTTAATTGGGGGTTATCCTTTGATAATTATGTGAGCATGATAACCTTGTCACAATTATAAATATAGAGATAATATATGTCATAAATATTTGACCCTATGAAATACCGGGAAGAGTAGTGTATACCTTGGGATGATAACAAGGTATATCCTATGTTATCATAAACAGGGATCACCATTATTATAGGATAATTGAAATAGAGGTTGAATATTTTAAACGAGTGATAATTAAACATATGGACAATTATAAAAGGTTATCCAATTTGTTATATTCACGGAATTATGCCCATCCTATCACAGATATGATGGTTAAAGGTGGGGTGACTATATCATGCTATGACTATTAATGTTGGTGTAATCAGAACATCCCCTCTCTTTATAAGTTGTTTAATCATAAACAGTTAAAGGGGCCTAGAATAGCTTGAATAGGTTATTGTAGTTGTCCTAAAAGAGAGAAATAACCCTCTGGTGCCAATAATGTCTAGTTACTAGATAGTAATAGAATTAAGGCTATACTAGATTATTACTTGTTATGAGACCATTATAACCATAATCTAGTAAATGGAGATTATCCATTATAGTAACCTATTCAAGTATACCCTTAACTACGATGTACATATTCTTAATGTGATTTATCCAAGAAGTAAATTGGTAGGTTTAATTTACTCCTGTTAATTGATGAGATGTGTAATAAGTCCATATCTCCATTTATCGTTAATAGTTAATTCATAATATCCTTATAAATCGTCCATATTGATGTGTAAATATACCCCTAAAAGGAATCCCCTACTTTAAGCATGGATGATAACACGGGTTCTCAATCACCTTTCATGTTAATAGGGGTAATATAAGTTCATCGACCGGGATGTCCTATAAATATACCCATAAACTATTCTCTCCGGCTTATCTAAAAATATTCTTGGGTAACATCCACCTTAATTGTCTCACTAGCCACGTTCAACCATAATCTATTGTCAACAAATGTACTAATTTAGGAATTGGAATGCTTAATATCCTTTAGATGAACTATGGTGGTAGAGTGATTTTGTCTTTGTGTTTACGCAATAATAGCTATTATGTCAATAATTTGAGTTTTGCCTTTCCCTCGACATCACCAAATTAGTAAATTGGTGACCTACACCAATATATGTACACTATTTAGACATTGGATAAAAGCCTAGATACCTAGTATCATATTACCAAGAAAATAATCTATCATATTATCAATTTATTTTAATATTATTAGAGAGGCATCAATATATGATAATATGGTAAAACAATGATTTCAATTATACCATATTATCATATATTTGGTAGAAAGCTATGGTTGTGTCGATAGCCTTGATAATGGTCCAATTTAAAGGATAACAAATAAAGGGTAGGCTAATTATCGGGGGCTCTAACTTTTAGATGATATTATATCCTCCCATGCATAGCCAATTAGGAGATGGAGAGGGTATAATTTGTCCGATAATAGAAGGTAATTAGGCGAACCTTCGGTTCTCATTAATTTTCTCTCCCTTCCCCTGTTGGTAATAATTCACTTCCTCTCAATGATAGATCTTAATAAAATTATATTTCAAATTAGACTAAGATGGAGAGGGAAACCCACTCGTTACTATTCATCTCTTTCTCCATAAATCTTATCCTAGATAAGTCCCTATCGAATCAAGATGATTGGTCCCTATTATGAAAAAGAGACACGGGTATTGAAGAAGACTATTTTGGGGAAGCAAGTAATTATTAGCCCTATAAATCGGACATACTAAACAATTGTATTAAATAATTATCTCACTCCTAACCTAATTTAACCATATAGAGTTATTAGTCCATGCCTATTGGTTTATTTAATCAATTATAATAAATTAATTGAATATTATGCAAATGCACCTTCCTAAGGTAGTTGATTTCTATAATCATGTTGAAAGTAAGCTAAACATCCCTTCTTTCTACGATTATTTAGGGATGTGTAAGTCCCTAGCTAATACCCTTGTATTCTTTAGGAAGGTGATTGGCCTAAATGAGCTTAAAACCAACTAGTATAATTCTCCCAATCCAGAGATAAGGGATTGAGGATAGTAAATAGAGAAAGGACGTTTCTCAGCCAATGTACTCCTAGAAATATAATCGTCCTTACTCATCCCTATCACTATTGGACTAATAATCTAAAAGGATTCACAATGATATAGCTAGTCTTATTTTTAGAGTCCAGGGAAGAACATTTTGTCTATAGGGAACCTAGATACTAATAGAGGTTGTATCATTAGGGAGACACCTAGGTAGGAATATATAGCCCAAATTGGGCCCTCTCCACCATTAGGACATCCTAGATATTCAAAAAGAAACTAAGGATATTATAGTTAATCGATATGGTACTATAAATATATTTTCATCTTACTAATAACAAGCGAAAAGAATAATTTTATTTCTTGTTCCCTCCCTCATCATGAATAACCTTAATATCATAATTACAAAGTATCTCTTATTCCATTCGTCCGGGAACAGGAGGACATAGACCATTAGGGTATAGCCCCTGGCCAATTGTTGAAATATAAGACTAATATTATTGATAACTCATAGTGAATGGCCTACATGGAATATCTTCCTCTTCATCATTTCCTATTTACTACTCCAGGATGTTTAATTTATTATGCAATGGAAATTAATTCAACCAATTATACTTTAACTAGCAAAATGCCTTCTATTCACAATACATCAAAAATCCTAATAATAATAATTTTACATGACCGAGAAGGTATTGGTTATAAATGAGAAAATGTAGTATGCATACGAGATGTATTCCAAGGGATTGAACCATATTGGTAAGCATGCCCCTATTTAGACCTCTCTCCCTCACATTCCTTAAGGCCATAGAGTAACTTCACCCAATGATATTAACTTTAAATAGAAAAAGGCTATAATTTGGAATTCCAAAATCACACTCGTTAGCTAATTTCAAGTCCATATCATTAATATATTGGGCTCTCTCTCTCTAGTGGTGAAATCCTATATATATGAACCTTAGATTGGCCCTTGGCAATAATTGAGGGTAGACAATACTAAGGTGGGGAGTTAATATTGGTATTAACTCCCCACCTTAGTATAATATATAGTGGTCATTAGCAATAAGTGGACTACCATTTATCGATTTCTACTTTAGAAAAATGTCTTAGATATCACAACATCTCTCTCAAGTATCTTAAATGCTATAACCCATTATATTTTATGGCTATATTAACTATTTAGATGAAATCATGGTTAGCCATCTTTTTCATAATAGGGACCAATCATCTTGATTCGGTAGGGAGTTTCCCTCTAAAATTATAAACATTTCTATTTCACATATAATAAATTCTTCTTTATATATGTGTGAAGGTTATTTAACTCTCCACCTTTCAATTTATTGTGATGGTCGAAACAAATGCTTTTATCAATAGAGGAGGAGGGTTCTAATTTAATAGAATAAACCCCTTAGCTCCTATAAGAAACCCGATTAGGCGGTTTTAAGAGGGAATTAATAGAAAAGCATTTGATCCAAGGGGTTTATTCTATTAAAATACTATCTATGAGTTTCACTCTATCAATGAAAAACTATCCGTTAAGTATCTATGGAAAACGTTGACAAGATATATTATGATCACTCTATTAAATCATCATTTATATAACCTAGATAATTATCCCTAGAATATATAACCTAGCTCTTTAAGAGATTATCATGGTTTGTAGAAAGGTTCCAAAGCTCTTATTCTTTATAGCATTCTCTCCCCTAGAGCCTATCGATTACCCAAATTAGTCCCGAAATAAGTATTAAATAATATTAACTATCCTATCATTAATATTGACTCACTATATATTTTGGAAGAGGGAAAGAGAGAGGAACATATAAGAGATTTTACCCAAATATATCCATATTACTTGGATAATCAATAGATGAATATATTTGGCACTAGTAAGTTGGTATAAGGGTAATAAGACCCAATATTACTCTCTTCTCTACGTTAGAAACCTCATAATATTATCCTCTTTTAATTATATATAGATACCGATCATAACATACTAATTGGATAATTATAGGTAATAGTATTAAGTCGGCTAATACAAGATAGCCTAATAAATTTAGATTATGGATGATAATCATATCCCTAAAGTGAAAAAGTATTATACGAGTATAATAACCTAATATATTATTTAACCTATCGAATAAAATCGTCAATCCTTACTTAGTTATAATCTCTCATAATAACAGCTTATAACCGATATTATACCATTAGATAGGAATGGCTACCTGTAGTGACAACCATGGGGAGAGGTTAGAAAAAGGATTAGTTTACTCGAGATTATGACTAAAACTCTTTTTCCCTCCTATTTTACCATTAGGGTATTTGATTTATCTATTTTTCCTTTATAGTTGCCCATGATTAATTGGGAGGAAAGGTAGCTTAATCACAATTTATTGGTGAAAGGGAACAATCAATAATATTGTTTCATACAAGTGAGATGCAAGCCCCTACATAGTGGGCATCCACTCATCCGGGGAGATGCAAGCCCCTATGTTGGAGGCAAAAGGAGCATTATTAAGTATGGTATTCTAAAACAAGCATCCTAGGATTATCATTATTTTATGTTCTATAACCCATTGTATGGACGGATGCTTTAATCAATGATGGAGAGTACATTTATATAACAAGGGGACCATATTAACCAGGGAGATGGTTATAATTATCTTTTACTTAACCCAATATGGTACCTTTGGTCATAAACACATGATTATAATATGGGTGTGAGGGTAATCCCATAAGGTATGCCCATATTATTTTGATGTTTTGAATATAATATACAACAAATAATGTGTATATATTATTTCAGTTCGGCCTAATATAGACGAGGGAGTTTATATTGAATCTATTACTCTCTCTTAGTGGAGATTTATCACGACCAACAACCATATTCTACTTCATATTATTTGGACTCATGGTTGAATATTGATGGTTAATAGTAAAAGTAATCTCTATTTCATTATACCTTATAATCTCCTAAGTTATTGGTTGCAACAAATCTCTTTGGAATAGATATGAGGTCGAATATGCTTATTGAGTAACCTTATCAAAATAATTCATGGTGAACATCCATGAATTAGTAATGCTCCCTATGTAATGCCCGGTAACCGTTAAAATAGGAATGTAATAAAAGTTTAATATTAAAATCGTATGAAAAAAATATATTTTTTTGAGAATGAGAAATAATTACTAGAAACTTAAAATAATATTTAGAAGAGTCAAAATAGTTTTCCATGCTTAAAGAATATTTTAGTATTTTTGGGTACATGAATAGTAGTTATTGCATGAGAAAATTACTTAAAGCATGTTGTTTGTGTATGAAAAATATTTTGTTTGTTTAGAATAATTTTTAGAAGGGTATTAGATTATTTTATATGATTTTATGAATTTTTCTACATACGGTGAATATTTCATTGAATTTTCTAATTGTAGGAATACTATTTTTAGAGGTAAAGAATTTAATTAGGCACCTTAAGAGTATGAAGAATTTTTTTAAGAGCATAGAATAATCATATGGGATGTGTGAGAGTGCCTAGAAAATTTAAATTAATTTTAATAAGTATAGGGAATACTTTTGATAGCAAATAGTGTAATTTTCACACTAAATAAATAAATTGGAGGCCCAAATAAGAGCCAAAAATTATCAAAATTTAAATCAACTCCCTTAATAATTTTTGAATTTATTATGAAAACCAATTGGATTTTGGAATAGTGTAGAATGGAATTTTAAAAGTAGGGACTAAATTGTCTAAAATTAGGGACTTAATTGCATAAAAGTAAAAGTCTAATAATCCAAATTAAATTATGTAGGAATGTTAAGGGTTAAATATTAGTCCTAGAAACGGAAAAGGGAGGATTAGAAGTGAGTTTTTGCATAAAAGAGGGATTTAGGAAAGAATAGGCCATGGAAAAGTCTAGAAACTTGGAGGACCAAAATTTGTCATTTTCCTTCCAACTTTGGCTGACCTCAAGCATTAATTAAGTTGGACTTCAAGTAAAATTTTTGCCTAAAATTAAACTAAATGGAAGGCTTAAAAAAGAAGAACAAATGGCAAAAAAATTTAGCCAAATAAAAAGAATTGATAGGAAATTGAATTAAGAGTCGAGATTTACCCAAATTAAGGGTGGAGCTAAGGTCAACAAGCCCACAAAATTTTCCTATAAATAAGGGTGCTGGAAAAATTAAAAAGGGAAGGAAAATTGAAAAACACAAAGGAAACCCTAACAAAATTTTCACTCAAAAATTATCCAAAATAATCCTAGCCAATTTTAGGCCCTCTAAATCGAGTGGATTAAGCGTTAATTTCAAGTTGGGAGCTGAATACCTTCAAAAAGAAAATTAAAAGAGCTAATTCAAATTTAGGAGAAAAAAGGGGAGGAAGAGAATTCTTAAGCAACCTACCTTTTCAAGGTTAATTCGATGCTAAATCAAATTAGTTAACCTCACCTACACCATAAGTATGCTTAATTTCAAGTTAATTTCATGTTTAATTACTTGATTTGATTTAATTGCTCAATTAAGAAAAATTAGGGTTATGGTTCTTGATGAACCAAATTTAGGGATTTTGAATTCTTTTATTTAATTGATGTTTTAGCACTTGATTCTGACTTATTTGAGTATGAATTAATTTTTAGGAATGAAAATTTACACTTTGATTAAAGAAAAATCCACTAATTTTTAGGAATTATATCCAACTCTAAACTAAGCAAATTAGGGTTTGAGTTCAACGCAAATTGATTCTGGTTTGATGGGTCATTCACATTTGAATAATTATTTTTTGATGAGTAGAAATGGAAAATCTGCTAAAAAATTGAAGAAAATGGGTTTTATGGGCTTGGACCCAATTTCGGCCCATTACGGCCCAATACGGGTTTGGATCAGATTTCAGGTCTCAAATTTCAATTAAACTAATTCCTATAGTTTTTAGATATATCGGCTACTTAGTGTTAAAATGGTGGGACAAAATGACGAGAAAATGTTAGGATTCTAAAGAGGTTAAGTTTAGCCCTAAATGGGAATTTTGGGAAATTAGGTTTAAACTAAGTTTTAAACCTTAAATTTGATGATTCAAACTCAAAAAACAATAAAAGGATGGTTTAGAATGAAAAGGGCTCATAAAAATTTTTAAAAAAATTGGGTTAGGAAAAATTGGGCCTTAGGCCCATTAAGGCCTAAACCGAAATTGAACCTCTTCAATCAATGAAATAATACCTAGTTAGGTCGGAACATGAAATGATACTTAATTAGGTAAATAAAAAATATGGAAAGCTAAATAAGAATCTAAGGGAAAGAATTTAGGAAAGTAAAGTGAAAAGTAAGTTTAATGAACAAAGAAATAGAACAAAAATGTTCATCTTCCTTTATGTTATGGTTTTGTTCTTTCAAAAGCTATATGAATGCATTGGGTTATCAATAATGGTTATGCTTGAATGTGATTGATGATGAGAATTGAGTTATAATGATTGATGTGCCAATGATGGCGGTGTTGGTTTATATTGGATTTTTGTTTATCTATGCCATTATGTTGCCCAATTTTATATCAATTCTTATGACTTGGTTACATAACTATTCAAAGTAAGCATTTATGAATTCATACAAGCATGCTCGGTTCATTGCAATTGCATATGCATGCTTAGCTCACGAATAATATTTGAAGTCATGGAAATATATATTATGTCATGGTTATCCGATAGCAATCGAATGATTTTAAAGGAAAAGATTTTCATGACTTTGAGGTTTTGAGGAAAGGACTTCATAGGTTTTTCATACGGTGATGGTAATGGTTCGGTGGCGGCAAGTGAAGACGTGCACTTTTAGAGGCTCGTAGGACGCGTCCATAAATGGGTCCAGTTTGCTAGACATATAATATGAAAACCCCGAAGCACCTAAATGGGACAAGTCCATAGACGGAAAAGGGATTTTTAGATTGTTTTATGTTTTATGACATGAGGAAAAAGAAAAGGAGACTTCCTTTGCATAAAGTGGTGTTGCATACCTATATGTATATGAACATGTATTACATGCATCCATTAACTTACCGAGTTATCGCTCATCTAGTTTCTTGTGGTGAAGATAAGTAACCAACTATGGCTTGCTTCTCTACGAAGCCGATCATCAAAGGAGGCACCCAACGTATGTATCTTGGATGGGGGTTCGATATTCGGGTAGACCCATTGTATGCCGTTTTTAATTTTATTACGAGTTATAGGTCTACATGTACTTGAGTTAGCTAGCCTATCCTATACAATAGTAAAGGCTATGAAATAGTAAGCGATATGACTCGATAATGGTGTGAAAGAAAATAAATCAAATTTGTAGTAATTGGCATAAAATTAGTCTTATATGTAAATAACTAAGGTGTGTAATCAAACCAAGTAATAACGAAATGATGCGATAGTAATAGTTGTGTCAAGAAATAATATCGAATAATTTAGTAACTGAATTACATTAATGACTACCTAACAAGGCGAATGAATAAAGGTAAGCAATTTAAGTAAACTCGAAAAAAAAAATTATAGGAACTTCCTAATAAAGAAATAGGACCTAAGCGTTATTACTAGACGCCGATCACGTAAACATATTCAAATAAGTTACGATAAGATCATAGTGTCTTGTTAATCTACATTCACCGCACTTCGAATGTGATTAACGGTGGTAATATTCTCAACCCATTAGGTCCTAGGTCGGGGGTGCTACACTCTAAATGTTGACCAAGTATACTAAGGCATTGGATATTGGATAGTGAAATGCGATGGAGTATAAGACATAGGGGATTATCATATTGGAAATGATTACCCTTATTTACATTCTGTACTATCCCTAAGTATATTGGGAATATTATGAACGTAATAGTAAAAATAGTATCTCCTCATCATTGAAATATGATGGTTAGTCACGATATATCCCCATCAATTAATAAATTTAATCATTATGTCTTTACAATTATCTTCTCTACGTTATTTTGTATGCTAATATTGTCGTGGTCAGTAAGTGTAATTAGAGAGAGAGGGTATATGGTAAGTATATTGACTTAGTAATAATATCAAAATACTAGTTAATAATTAAATATTATAGACGAAATATCTTAGTAATTACCATTATTAAGATAATAGGTGTCTTTCTAATGTGTCCATGACTATCTTATACACTATGTGGCACTAATTGTAATTCTTGTACCAATTAGTAAGGTCTATACACAATTAGTAAGACACATTGGCCTTTTAAGTTAACCAAATGTGTGATATTTGAGCCTATCATGTCTAGGGAATATGAGGGTTGAGGTCTATCCAGGAGAATGAATAGATTAAACTTATTACAATTGAAAGATAGATCAAGGGCCTCGGTTGGAATTAATTAGGCTAACCTAAGGTTGAATAGGGTGATGATAAGGCTATTATATTAAGAGAACAATAAATAACATAATAATGTTAACTAGTAAATTTATTTTTTGCTCAATTAAACTTATTTAAATTATTAGGTTAAACCATATCGACATATAAATTGTAGAGATATCTTATAAACTTGAAAGATTAAATAATATAAATATGGGCAATTGAATATTAGCCAAGCATGTACACCACCTAATAATCACCCTATTCAACCTTAGGTTAGATGGAATATTAGAGACCTTTTCGCCCTCCTATATTCATTGGCCCTACCGACAGGATATGTGATATCCATAGACACCTTTTTAATGCATGAGACCTCTCCGAAACTAATTGTTTAGTTCCTTATTTCCTATGAGCTCGGGTACTATTTAATAGAATCTCTTGCTATACAATAATAGTCCTATTCTTTTCATACAAATATGAAGACTCAATTAGGATAGTTAATAGTTCATCACGTGCCCTGTCAATCCCTAAGATGGAGACAATAATTATATCTCCAATGGGTACTCTAATTATAAAGGAACCATTCTAAGCCCAAACTAAATACCCTCCGGTGTATACTCCAAAAAATGAACTTAATACGTTGTTTATAATATCGGTATTATATAGGCCTATGTGCTACGTTGAATAGTCATTTCGACGAATGGTTCCCCAATTTTTACCGACTTGGTACAATTATGGATGCACCATCCTCATTACTTGCTTCGGGCTCATATGGAATCATTATTGGAGTTTAAAAACAATATAAGACTATTTTTGAATTTCTATCAAAGTTTATGAATGATTAGCTCGATTCCAAATGTATTATAATATGGAACAATCGTTGGTTTGATATTATGTGCAAGAATACTAGATTAATTCTCATGGGGAATTATTACCTAGTTTTCGCTAGTTATTGGTAGAGATAACCAAATAAATAATTCATCGTGGTTACCACTAACATATTTTAACCCAAACTAGGAATGTGCTAAAATGCCTTGTATTTACAAATGCTAGGAGGGAATAACAGACTCAATTATGGTGGATGAATAATTAAAACTTGCAATAATAAATGGCCCTAATATATCATAGTTTGATCTCAAGTTATTAAATACCATTTTATAAACTTGGTCAAATGAGGCCTCTAATATAATTGTCCATATTCCCAAGGGAATAATGCATCGACTAGGCCAATCTTCCTAAATTTTTGAAATTCATGAAATGGTATAAGCACGATAAAAATTGAAATCCAAAGCAAAAGGTCCAAAAAGACTTATTCCATTGGATATACCCTCATTCTTCAAATGATCAATTTAGGGAATATATTTTAGGATATTGATCAAGCCTCTAAATACCCTATTATATGGAAATATTTAGTGATAATGTCTAAATTAATCTCTCCCCGTATCGTTCACTAACATGAAGATAAAAGGGGTCGCTTGATCTCGAAAAACTAACATGATCAATTGACCCCCTTTATCTTCATGGCATAAACATTTTGATTTAGCAATTATGATAGACTTGATATATTCTCTTATTCGACTTAATAATACGAAAAGGACTTTTAACCTCACTCTCCCTCTCCCTATTTATTAATATCTTTCACATTAGTTTTCCCTTTGTCTCTCCCTCTATCTCCCCCTCTCTTTCCTAATGTTAAACTTGGTTTGCATTACAAACCCTATTAATATTTCTTAGCGATTAGAAATCTACTAGTGGAAAAATCTATTTAAATAATTACCAATTTGGTTAATATATAACCTCTCCCAATTGGTCCGGGTTTAAAAGATACCATTAGATAAATCCTTTATATATTCTTATATGTTAATCTATTAAAAATAATCAAGCATGGCCATTATTGATCTATTAGAGGGTAATAGTTTATAATACATCGTTATTAATATTCCAATAACTATTAATACTTATAAGAATAGATATTATACACATTCCCGAATATCTCTCATTACTTGTTGTGTAAAATCAAATGTTTGGCGTAATAGACTCCCCATAACAATTAATATAAATACAATTTGTCGAGTTATTTTGAAATTGCATAACATTATACTCTATAGAGGTACCACCTAATATTTTACCAATGTTCGTCCAATTGTCATGGTAACCTCCCCTCATTTGGTCCTATCTATGCTAAGATTATCATTCTATCCAATATTTTGGTGAGCACCCATTTATAGTCAATCATCTTCGTGGTTAACAAACTAAAGATGCACTAAATACCCAAAATAGAGGGACTAAGGGGGATAGTTTTGGTAGGTGAAATCAAGATTTACTTGCATGGCCCACCGATAAAAGCTCTAAATATATTATTTAACGAGATACCTACCGCTTTAAGTAATTTACATTTTTACTTAAGGAGATGTATTAGTTTATTCATAAACCTCTATATTTGTACTTAATTTATGGTGGGTTAATTAATGATAAATCTCCTCTCTAATTCCATATATTCTATAAATTGAGGGGAAGGTGGCATTGAAACCAAGGGATAATTACCTTTGAAAAGAGAGGGTAATTTGATCTATCCTAATATTATACTTTATGAGGTTTAACTCATTTGAAAATAGATGATAATACAAACTATTTTTAAATATTAACAATTAACCCTTATGACTTCATGGTAATGGCTATACTCGAATACCAAATAGGTAATCCTTACTAACAATTAATAAAGATAATATATTGAAACAATTATAGAATCATTAAGGAGTGCCATTCTTAAAACCTATAGTACACAATATATATGGGAGATATGATAGGAAGATATATACGATAATTGAAGACCTTTACAAACTAACTTAGTAACGGCAATTTCAAGCAAACGTGGTAAATGATCTATACTGATTCCATATTGGGCGTACCAATATCTCTATTGATAATTGGTTGTTTTAAAACCAATAGTGGATTAATAGAGGTTATCCTATATAGCCCATTAGAAGAGTGAACTTGTGATTTATTCATGATTTATAGGGAGAGGGTTAATATAGAATATTATGGTTTAATCGATATCCTTAAACTCAAAATTGGATATTAGGTCCCCTTAAGTTAATCTATAAAGATATAAAGATATCTCCATAGATTATTATCGCCTAGTTATAACATCATCCTTTTTGATACTCATTTTTTAGAATTTAAGGATATTTAAGGCATTGATATAAAGATGGTATTATCTAATAAGGAGTGCCATCCTATGTAACAATTATTGCCATCCTATGTAATATTGTTACCATGGATTATGATACATGTAACACTCGGGCCCAATAATTGAGAATTTAGTACACATAAAAGTGTGTTGAATCAAAAAGTCCTTTATATGGGCTATGCACCAATCAATAGCTTATATTAGATAAGGGAATATGTTGTATAATTGAGCTAGAAAGGCATTGAGTAATACTTAAACTTATAAGGGATCATATACAGGTAGTCTATCTTAGGGCACCTAATTCAAAGACTCGCCCTCTTAATGATATTACATCCAATATTGACCTATACAATCTGGGGTATCACCTCTTTATTTGCTTGGTTTAATATCCCTTAGTTGGACAATTATAGGTAGATGAGTGGAATATGAGTTATACCTTATTATGAACTAAACTATTAGCATTTTGAGATTAAGCCTAATCATCCTCAACCCTAATATTAAATCATTTGGGCCATATATATAAGATTTCCCTTTGTAGTATTCCTTTAGAAATCCTACCTCATGAGTGTGAGATATTTTTATAGCCAATTATGCATTCTCTATGGTGATGATGTCTATATGTATGGTTAGAGAATTAAACCCCCTAATAGTGCCATTAACATAGACAAGTCCCACTAGATATACAATGTTAACTTTAGATTTATTGGTATCCTATAGTGATGGCCTACATCGGTAAGTACACCTTAATATAAGGTTGAGAGAGATAGACATTGGTAATCATAATAGCGATATGATACATTGACATGTTCTCCTTAGGGGGATATGGGATTGATATTAATAGATGGGATTATAAGAAATAGCTATGACGTAGACATAAAATATGTAAAATATTTTAGAGAGGATTTTAATGGTATCCTTATACACTCGTTCATAATCATATCACCATTCATAAGCTATTGAACTAATACTATTATAGACCAAATGCTATACTAATCTTATGCCGAGTATTAATTAAAATAACTAGTATGATAGCAACTCGTGTTATCCCATGATATGGTCCATTACTTCAAATAATAGTATTAGTTCAATAGCTTATGAATGATACATCGGGATATGCTATTGAGGGTATAAATTGTGCTAACATATCATGTGACTTGTCTTAAAATAAGGACAATCTTTCTCCTCTCTCCCCTAGCTATGGAGGAATATATAATCACTATGTTATGGAATAAGGCCTAATTGCTAGGGATAGGTTAAAAAATCTCCCTCTAATCTACGCCGGATTATATGTCCGAAAATATTTCCCTATGAATTCCTCATAACCTACCCAACCTACACATCTTAGTCTTAAACAATTAAATGAGTTAATTTAGAAGATATACTAAGTTTACACCTCGTTATGAGGTAATGGGGTATAATGAAATAAGGAGGGCATTTCTAAATTGATAATGGATACCGATTAAAAAAATATACTCGAATGTGAATTTCGGCCATTAAATTTAAAAGCACACATGGAACATACAATTCTAGTATGACTAATCCAATAGTATTCATAGGAATACTATAAACCCTTAATTTCATTGGTCAAATCGGATATCTTATATTATTAGAGTGTATCCTATATTGCTACGTATAGTTAGTAGAATATAGTATTCCATTGGTTTCTATTTAGGATATATGCCAATAGTCAAATGGGGACTCTTTTCTAAGGTCCATTTTTTATGCCTATTAATCATAATGATGGGTCATTTCTTCTAGAAATCAAAATATACTATTTTATATACAATCCTATTATAATTTTACTAGAGGGATAAATATTATGAGGTTACATAATATGTTATTATCAAAATATAGTATTTTGATATATACTTATGGCACTCCTTATCCCATTTGTACCTCAATATAACTCAAATATGCATTTTCCTCTTAAGTTATTGCCCATTAGGTTTACTTATCATTAGTTAATACTAATTGGACCAATATTATTTTGGGGGTAATATTTTTTATAGTTACAAGATGATAACAAGGAGTTCCTATTTACCATCCTACGTTTCTCCATATTCACCATACTAGCTAGAGAGATGTACTATATTTTAATACTATAATGTTGACCTATTAAAAATAGGTATAATGCTTAACTACTAGTGTCATCCAACTATAACTAGTATCATCCATGCTTTTATATCAATGACTTAATTAGGATATCTAGCATAATAATATCCATGCCTACCATTAGTGATGCATAAGCATGCTAATCTTAATAATTTGGATATAGGATAACCTATGACTATCAATTTGTAGTGGTTCATAAATAGGCTAATCTTAGAGAGCTATTAATAGGATAAATTTATATCCTATTTAACCCTCAAACTTAAATAATAGGCACCAATATAAGGGATTCCTCTAAAGATATCCTTTGGTTGTTTTAATATGAAGTCGGTCATAAAATAATTAGCCCTATTGTTAAGTTGGAAAATATCTCTTGGAGATATTTATTAGGGATAACGGTTTAATTATAACCTCCAATTTTAATGAGTTGATATAGTATGTTATTATGAAATAAAGACCCTAAGTATAATCCTATTTGACACCTTCTCAAATTAATATACCGTGATAATCTCTTTACATAACTAAAATGTAACCATGTATTATTTAAGTTTGAGGGTAATATGTATTACTATATCCTCATTCATCTAGTTGACAAATTGGCTTATGGGAATGAGGGAATATTAAGAGTAAGTCTTATAGAGGAGTAAATAGGATGGGTTATTATGGAAACTATAATATTCTCTTAAGGGGTATGATAATGAAGTATATTTATAATGACCAAGTATCTCTTCTTTACTCTTAATAATAAAATTAAAGGTATAATTTAGTGGTAGATAATACTATTTTTGATTGTATATGATATTTAAATCGATGGAATTAACCATAATATATGAGTTAATCTATTTAAATAGTTTAGCAATAATCTGGGATATAATGCATGTTTCTACCACTAAATTATACCTAGGATATAATTATACTATTGGTCTACATTATGTTATACCTCTAAACCAAATCATAGTATTCTAGTCTTCATACTTATAATTAATTACCTAATAGGGCTTATTAATTATGTGAATATTGAGGGACGATTCATATACCAATCAAATATCGGATGGTCCCATTAATTGTTAATAGACCAATTGATGATAACTAGATCTAAAATTAGAGTTAATAATCTAATGTTGTGAATTATTTAATCACCACTATAACAATATACTTAGAGGCTATTATAGCTCCCAAATTACTAATGCCACATTGTCATATATATACCATTTATAAGGCTTATTACAATATTTATTTGGGTGAAATAATATCTATCCAATGTGGTATCAATGAAAGCAGATATTCACCCATATTAGGTCTTAATGACACCCTCTTTATTTTGCTAAAATAGCCCTAGTGAATAGGTACCTCACGTATTGGACATCCTCTAATTATCCCTAATTAAGTTCTCAAATAATTGACAAGGCATACCTTAATATTAATAAGGGTTCTAATATATCTTATTGGCTAGTTGATAGGGTACATTATGTCATATATGGCATATTAGTATACTAGAGGGATTGCAACCTATAGTATATTAATTAGTGAGAGTCCCTTTCAATCCTATTATTCTAATGAAAAATTATTAACACCAATGCTCATTAAACGAGACTAGATATATGTTTCCCACTTCCTAACACATAATATTTAGTAGACTCTACCCTATATTCTTGTAATATCCCCAATTAAAAGGCCCCGTTATTCGGAATATATTAACTCTATTTGATGTTCACAAGTTCTTCTTTATAGGGAGAGGGAGAGAGGGGGAAAGAGGGTGAAAGGGTGAGAGGGAGGGATGAGAGAGAGAGAGAGAGAGAGAGGAAGATTTAGATAGAGAATATAAGAATCGACATCAATAACCAAATATACTTCTCTCTAGGTAGATATTTACCAATTTTGTTGAAGAGGGGAGGAAAATTTATAATGGGGCTTATTCTATTATAAGGGGTTCCTAATAGAAATGGTTAATATGATCACCATGAATGGGTGAATAATATTATGATCATTGTTATTAATGTTATAAGGCTGATAATGAAAAGGTCAATAACGTTTTTTAAAGAATGGTCATACACAAGCCGATGGTTAGTTGATTCATATGTTAGAATTAGGTTTGTTCTCATGTCCTATCTCATGTCTATGAGATTCACATCATATGGAGAAAGTATATTTGGACTAATATCAAGAATACGGGCACTAACCAATTACACTTAGTGGAGGACGGTAGCTTATGTTTAGTCCAAATGGCCTATACATTTATAGTAAGTTATACTAGTTCATATATTGTCTCATGTTAAAATGCCTTTCTCAAATTATGGAACAATTATATGACCTTATAAATGCATATATACCAAGGAAATATGTCCTTTAATTAGCTAGAATTATCATTGAAACTAAAACCAATATAGGTTCCAAAATATTAATATATCATTTAGTTATATAGTCTATCCATGTTTCGTAATTCTTAGGTGTAAATAGTTACCGATATCCCTCTTTAAATATAATTCTAACTCCATCACTTATAATCTGTTTAACAAGTCACCCTCACTGAGCTTTGTTGAAAGTTCTATCCTCTTTATAGTTGTTCAATAATATTTTGGCCCATACTAAGTCCTCGCTAGACATAGTATAACCTTCTTAAGAAAAATAGAAATTCCTATATGGCATTATGATCATATAAGAGTGAATCCTATGAGTAGGAGATATTTTGTCAAAGAGATTACAAGTAATCATCAATATTATGGATAACACTATAATACCTATTGGATATTTCGGTCAATTAAATTCGTTTGAGGCCAATGATATCTAGTTTATTGATACTACCCTCCCTTAATTATTAACTAGTATTATATCATCTAAAAAATTCCCTTATTAAATAGGTGTGAAATAACCATTACCAAGATTTGGGGTGGTTTATTGTTTGACATAATTAAATGATGATGTTTATTCAAACATCTAGTTGAGTAAATGATCCAAATAACCTAATATAGATAACTAATTATGATGACTCATCTAAATTATGATACTCGTTTATTAGAAGGTATTGGTTATCCTATTAAGTTTACCATTAAGATAAATCAATTTCTAGAATTGAGGAAAGATATGAATTAGGATAATAGTCAATTAATCATTAGAGTTTACGAGAGTGAAAATAGTATACGAGGATTCAAT
This sequence comes from Dovyalis caffra, assembly GCA_963924115.1. Lineage (NCBI taxonomy): Eukaryota > Viridiplantae > Streptophyta > Magnoliopsida > Malpighiales > Salicaceae > Dovyalis > Dovyalis caffra. The sequence goes on along the minus strand of CAWUPB010001019.1, from coordinate 157,018 downwards.
TGCTCATGAGAAGGGATGACCTATTATATATGATAAAAGTGTACTCTCGCTGTATTATAATAGAGGATATTATGGTGAATAGGATTACAACCTTATTATGAGACCAATTAAGCTCTTATCAAGAGGGTATTAAACTCATGGTTGGATAATCTTATTTGCCAAAAGATGTACAAGTTAATCCCATACAAGATTAGCCTACAGTTAGGGATAAACTAATTAGGAGAGAATGTTTCAAATGGAATATGTCTAATTTAATAATATTATCTATGCTATGGTAGAAAAATACAAGTTCACTAAGAAAGTACACTCGTTATCATATATAATAATAATATTATTATTTAAGTGATGGGGTTTGAATATTAGAATGAGTTACTTACAACTCGGGTTATTTAGATAATAGTATAAACCATAATTTGGTAAATTATGCAGGTATGCTTATTCTAGATATACTATTATGAGTTTAATACCCTCCGAACAAGAGGTTAATTAGACTCTAGTCAGCAATTTCACTAGGCTTTTTGGGATAATATTGGTCTTAATCCATAGGGAGAGATGCGTTTATAGGTGGTTATATAGAAGTTCAAATTGTGAACTAAAGAGTTGACATTAAATGTATATCAATAGTATTACTATTAACTCTATAGCCTTTGCAATCTCACCAAAGGGGGAGGGGGAACATATTACTCTCCATAATATTACAGCCCACAATTTCTATGCATCATAATCTAGCTTCCTTTATTGTTCATGTGGATATGACATGATAGAGGTAGACAATAGGCTATATTGTTGTATATAATAAAGGGTTTTGTAACAAGTAAACTATAGATATTAGAAGGACCAATTACACATAATAATCAGAGGTGATAAACTTATACATAGTCAATTCATAATTATAGTTGGCTTATTATCTTGTAATGTCATGACTTTGTAATACATAAGAGAGACATAAAAATAGTTTAGTATGTTTTATATGCAATTTTCATACTTTAATTCACTCTAAACTCCATTATCCTATCTCGACATCAAACATGAAAGACATATAGTCTTTTCCCCAACTATTTCTATAGGACATTGATTGAATCTCTATATGTTATATACATGGAATTTGATCATGCATAAATATAGATGGTAATGGTGACTATTTCTTTTTGGCTATTAATATTAATAACCTCGGGAATGATAGGCTAAATGAGTGTGGGAAATCTTTTGAGCTGAGGATTGTTCCTCTCCCTATATATTACAATCCTAAATGAAAGAATGTATTGGGACCGTCATGCTCTTTAAATAATTATCTAGGGTATATCCCGAAAGTGATATATCCCTTAAATTGATGGAGTAATAACTACCGACACATTTGATAATAATGTAGTAGACACGATACTATAGACCCTATAACTAAAATAGGAAACAATCTATAGATATGCCCTAACAACCTATATCAATCAAGTAAATTATGGCTAAGCAAGGGCTTATAATCGTAATACCAATGGGAATGGATAATATCCTTGGGAGTTACTATAGTAAGTTTTATAACAATTAGTAATTGGTTAAATATAGCTTGGTATAATATGTTAATACCAAGCTATATTTTAATAACATTCGTATACTAAAACTATTATTCATTTCAATGAACCTCCCCTTTTAACCGATATAAACTATAAGCCTAAAAGGACCAACCTTAAACAAAGCCATTAATTGAATATTTCCTTTAAATCTAAGTTATCTTTAACATCTAGAGACCTTTTGAAAATTGACTTCTCACCTTATTCATATCTCTAAAGATATATTCATCCTTATGCCATTTTCAGTAATATTGGGGGATAATTATTACCATGTATAATAGGATTGTTCAATAAGTTTACCTAACATTTTAGCTTGCTATTTAACCTAACTCGAATAACTCAATCATAGACTTTTAGTATAAGTCTCGTTAATACAAACCTCCACATTGATACACTACTTCATATATAATATAATAGGACCAATTTAATATACTCTTATCTCCTTCATGAGAATATAAATATTCCTCATGCTTTGGTAGATTTATAAAGTGGGTCTCATTAATAATATATTCCTCACATTGTAAAATATCATATGCTATAACAATATAATCTTGGACCAAGGGAGTAGATTATAGGTTGCCTAAAAATATCCTATAGAGTTATAGACATGGAATAACCTTATCAATAGAGATAGCACTCGTATTTTTGTAATACAATATATAATATAATATTATATGTTAATAGAGGACCAAATGATATTATGGGGACAAACTCATGATATGAAGTCATAGGGAGGCATAGATAAGGTTAACATAGGAAATATTTAAACAATATTGGTTGAATTTAACATATAATATTAGTGGTCGCTATGTTTGTCTAGTCCTGTAATGGTTTAAATTTGATGTCCCACTATTTATTATCAAGGGAGATTAGTACCTATAATTGTGGTCACCCTAGATAAGGCTACATTATTGAAATATAGAGGTAACCTTAATATATATGGCCATTATATACTCTAGGTTTATATTCCCCATCATGAGAATAAAGAAAGTCGGGGTTGTATTGATGGAAACCAAGGAGCCAAATGGGCTTGCAAGGTGGTGTCTCGAAAGGAGGTCTAAGATGGTGAGTTTATAAGTCCAAAATCTGATAGCACATTAAAGATGGTCCAATGACATGGGCTAGGGTTATGAAGCTTAAATGATGGAAACCATGAAGCTAAATGGACTAGTAAGGTGGTGTCTCCAAAGAAGGTCCAAGATGGTGAATTTACAAGTCCAAGATCTGATCCATTACACATTAAAGATGGTCCAATGATGTGACCTAGGGCTACAAAGCTTAAAGAAGCTCTCCATGGGCTGATTCAAGAGAGTTGGGTCCAATGCCCTTCCAAGGGTCCAAGGGAGCAATGTTGTGCCATCTTAAGAGAGGAGGAGTCAATCTGATCCAAGTCTAAGATTGGACTCCTTAAAATATATTAGGCCTATTTTCTTATATATAACTTAATTATAATTAGAACTAATTAATTAAGTTAGAATTAGGCTTAATTTTTTAAATCGTATTATTTTCGTATTCTTTCAAGTCCATTACAGTTTGTTTATGTTCTTCTTAGATGGCAACAACATGTCTATCCTTTTAGAGTTAGGTGTGGTGTTTTTAAGCTATTTAAAGGTCTGGTTTAGTTTTGTTTTATAGTAAACACAATAATTTTAAGAGTTAATAAATTTGAGAGAATTTTCTTCCTTTATTCTTTTGAGAACTAAATATGACTTATCAAGGATTACAAACCTTGTGGCATCTCTAAACTTATCATCCTTCATAGGGTGTGGCATTCTTCACTCCATTTCATCATAGCTTTGGTCTTGCCTCCTATAGGCAATGGGTCAGGTTTCACTTATCATAACCTAATTGGGCATGTTCTTAGGGTTGCCTAGCGACAACCGTGTTTGGGTCTCTCATCTTTATATGTGGGGTTCACATCCGTTGGTATTAGAGTCCGGTTATGCAAAGTCAAGTTGGTTATCCATAGTCCTTATGTTTTTTATTTCATGTCTATCTTGTTTTCTTTATCATGTCTTCCTTGTTATTCTATCATAGCTTTTTTTATTTGAGTCTCGTGTTCCTATGCTTGATAAATTGAGTCTTATATATTAAAAAAAAAAGAGAAAGTTTGATTTGTACTAACTACGTTTTCAATATAAATCGAGTTCTTTTACATTTTCTTTTTTTCTATTTCGTTTCTTTGTAGTTAATTTCGTTTTAGTCGAAATAGAATTAGTTTTAATTAAAAAAAAAGTCTAATCTTTTTGTTTCTATCCCATTGTGTCTCATTTGTTATTGTCTTGTTTAAATTCAATTCAAGTAAGTTCTATTGTCATTCTTAATTCAATATTAATTCAAGAGAATTAGTGTTCGAGGAGAAGTTAGAGAGTATTAAAGGAGAAGAGTCTATGCTCATTAAAGACTTGGTAAAATAACAAAAAGAGCCCAAAGAGAACGAGTTTGATAATCTTGTAGCTATGCAAGAGAAGGAAGACAATGAGAAGATTATGGATGATCAAGAGAATATACCATATATTGAATTTATCCTTTCTGGGGAGTCCAATGATAATAAAATCAAACCTAAAGTTTTTTGGCCATTATTTGTTCATATTTTACAGGATGGGTATGTGCATATGTTTTTGATACTTTGTTATTACAAGATTTAAGGATGACTATTCTCCAACTAAGGGAATATGATGAGCATGAAGATCGGGATTCGAGGATGAATCTTTTTAAGGAAAGTGAGAATGATGAGAATAAAGAAAGTCAAGGTTGTATTGATGGAAACCAAGGAGCCAAATGGGCCAATAAGGTGTTGTCTCCAAGGGAGGTCTAAGATGGCGAGTTTATAAGTCCAAGTTCGATCTAATGCATATTAAAGATGGTCCAATGACATGGGCTAAGGTTAAAAAGCTTAAATAATGGAAACCATAGAGCTAAATGGATCAAGAAAGTGATGTCTCGCAAGGAAGTCCAAGATGGCGAATTTACAAGTCCAAGATCCGATCCATTAAACATTAAAGATGGTCCAATGACCTAGGCTAGGGCTAAGAAGCTTAAACAAGCTCTCCATGGGCTGATTCAATAATGTTGGGCGGAATGCACTTCTAACGGTCCAAGGGAGCAATGTGGTGTCATCTTAAGAGGGGGATCCAAGATTTCTCAATCCGATCCAAGTCACTTCTTAAATTATATTAGGCCTATTTTGTTATATCTAAATTAAATTATAATTAAAACTCGATTAATTAAGTTAGGTTTGGGCTCAATGTTTTAAGCCCTACTATTTTCGTATTTTTTCAAGTCCATTAGGGTTTGTTTATGTTCTCCTTCGATGGCAAGGACGTGTATACCCTTTTAGGGTTAGGAGTTGTATGTTTAGCCTATTTAAAGACTCGGTTTAGTTTTATTTAAGATTGAACACAATACTTTTTGAGAGTTAAATGAATTTGAGAGGATTTTCTTCCTTTCTTCTTTTGAGAACTAAATCTAACTTATCAAGGATTGCAACCCTTATAGTGTCTCTAAACTTATCATCCTCCATAGATGTGGTGTTCTTCACTCCATTGCATCATAGCTTCAGTTCTTGCCTCCTTATAAGCAACGAGTCAGGTTTTGCTTATTATAACCTCGATTGGGCACGTTCTTGGGGTTGTCTAATGACAAAGGTGTTTGGATCTCTTGTCTTTATATGTAGGGTTCACATAAGATGTTAGCCAAGATAATTATTGACCTATTTTAATGTATGGGCCTATTATGTATTTGAGATAATAGTATAAAGAGTGTTCTATACTAACACATTAACTATGGCACTATTCTCTTAGGGATTGCCATGCGCCTTGCCCCAAATATCTATGAGGATCGTGGAGCTAGTTAGATATTAAGCTAACTAATATGCCGCAATGCTCCACATATTGTGTTCATTGATATCGATAACTATTATTTTGCCCAAACCACTCATCAATATTATCATATACTCCATTCAATTTTCATGTGCTATGAATCATAATATCGGTCCATTGAAAACTAGATTTCAACTATCCCTTATTCCTTCTCTTATGATATGCTCAAGGGCCTCTATTTAGGATATCGAGTGAAGGATTAAAAGCATAAGTTAATCATGTCATACCACTTTCATCTAATTTTATATTAACACTAATGAATATTTGATTTATAATCTAATAATGAATATTTGATTTATAATCCTATACTAGTATAATGTTTAACATATTTTTTGAATTATATTAGAAGAAATAGGTATGACATGATAGGGAGCATAACTATATGTATTAATTGAAATCATATGTAGAGCACCATAGTTATTAACATAATTTGAGTAAGGTAACAATGGAAATTATTTTATGATAATATAATAGACTTATAGATTTGTAACAAGGGATTTTATTTTACTATAGCCATTATCCATGGTAGCCTAACCCATAATAATAAGCTATTTAGGTTTATGATAATTATAGGTTTATCCCCAAATCTTGCATCTTAGGTCTCTCTATTATTATTACCCAAGGCTTGGATAATTCCTTGAGTCATATAGCCTAAGATTGGCATGCCTCCATATTATAGGAACAATTGGCATACTCATTTAGAAATATAAGAGTGATTATAAATACTAAGAGAGATCTTAGGGATATATTGGCCCATATGTTTCTCCCTTTCCTCTATAGAGGATATCACCTCGTGTCAATAATAACCGGAGTACCCCTCCAATTTTTAATAATGGAGAGGGTATCAAACTTTCTTGTCAAATATGACCAACCTGTTCCATAACCCCATAATGGTAGTAATAACTATATTATCATTATACCCTACGATATATTCAAGTATGTCATTACCTATTACTATGTCCATAATATGTGGAAGATAAACCAACCTCTATAATTTCACATCTCGTCAATTAACCAATCTTTATGGGGACACACTTCTATTAGGGACATAATATAAGGGAGAGTAACATGAGAAATGCACCTCCATTCCGTACCAAGCATTATAGGGTTATAGAGATCACAAAGCTAATCTCATAAAAAATAGTATATCCGATCACTTATAAGGTAGTCCAATCAATGGCGAAAACTATAAGGATCACCAAATTATGAATGTTATGTGGTATTTGCTAGATCTAAAAGAGCCTAATTAACACGTTAACCATTAAGTAAATGGTATTCATAGAGAATTTAGCACTATTATTCTTCTCTCGATGGAGGAACTTGATATACCATGGGGAGATATCCTTTTCTATAGGAGGAAAATAATTTATGAGGCATATCTCTAAAAATGGTTCGATATACCGCCACTTCCTTGCAATAAAATGTATCCTCGAGAGAGATCAATAAAATATGTTATAATTCCTAATCACCAAGCTAGTTTAGTCCTCTTAGAATATTTATTATAGTATTACCTAGTCGATCGAACGAATGGATCGGGCCGAATTGGAAAATGGAAAGATTTGTACAAGATTTCGTCACCACTTTGTGGAAAATCATTAGGTATTAATTATTTCCATAAGATATACCGGAATATATCGCAAGCTTATGAAACTTTAGATATCTAAATAACATGGATATGATTATTAGCATAAATATTGAAAAGTAAACATATCTCTTCCCAATTGTATCATATTTGATATTGGTGTGCTTAGATATTATTCGACCATGATTTATGGAACACCTAATTTGGATCCAGACTTATATAACTAATTATTATCTATTATGGGTATCATTCACTCGATGTTTAATGGGATAAGATGAATAGACTATAAAATGGTATAACTCCATCTTGAATTTATCATATAATCGGTATAATCTATGTAACACCCGTGAAAATCCCGAATCATAAAATGACATGTTGTAGAATATTTATCTCTCTACATATATCATTCTCATTACACCATGAGAAACTAATGCTTGAAATGTGTGATTTATGTTAAATTAAATTTATTGTGCTTGAGATCAATGGTTTAACTATTAAAGAAATCAAATATGCAAAATTAGTGTTTAAAGGACTAAATTCTATCTAAACTTTTAGGTGATTTATTGGAGGCCTTTAGAGTGATTTTTGGATACAACTTAAAGAATAAAAGTTGTTCTTGTAGGTGTCTAATAGCTCTGTATAAACTTTCATGATTTTTAGATAAATATAGAAAGAGTTATGGCCATTTTAGTATAGGCTGGTCCCGAGGCCTAACTATTGGAATATTTTAAGGAAAGGAATTTTCGAATTGTAGAGGAAGAATTTTTGACATTTAGTGAAAGAAAAATATGTTTAATTATTTGAACCAAGTTAGTTAGGAGGTTTAGTTAGCTTATGTAGTTAGACACCTAAGCCATGCATTAAATGAATTCATGGCTAAGTCACCCAAAATTGCCAACCAAACCAGCCAACTCTTCCCCATGACTCACCACTTGTTTTCCACCTTGCCTAATTAATTCAAGCCACATGTATAGCTATTGAGTGCAAGGAAAAAGGGAGTGTATATATATATATATGGAAAGGATAAAATCTGATCATTTTCTTTAGCAAAACCGTAGCTCATGCAAAGGAAAGAAAGAAAAGAGAAAAAACCAATTGTGAAAAAGGGAGAGAAAATCACAGCAAGGAAAAGGTGAAAAAGGAAAAGAAAGGAAAGGAAGGAAAGAAAAAGGGGAAAAGCTAAGGAAAAGTCCTAATCTATGTAAGTAGGTTTATTTTCATGCCTTTAGTTCTCTTTTTAAGGTGTTTAAGATGTGTGTTGGTTGTATTATTTGTTGTATTGTAAGTGGGTTTTCGTTATTGCTTTATGCCATGCAATTGATGTTATTGTCAATGGTTATGCTTGTTTTTTATGTTATGATTTTTGTTGGCTTGATGATGCTGGTTAGGTTGTTCTATGATTAGTAGTTGCTATGGTTTGATTGTGATGATTAGTTGTGTGATTCTTTGTTAAGTGTGGGAAGTTGGTATTTAGTTAAATCCATATATGGATGAGTGTAGCTAATGGATTTCGTTGACCTAAACATGGTGGGTGAAAGTGGGACTTGTATGGACTTGAATAAACATGAAGTAAGAAGGAAAGAAAAATAAAATTTTAGGGTTTTCATGAATAAAATTTCAGGCGGAGAGTTACACGGCCTCCCATATGGGCGTGTCTTTGCCCATATAATGAAGAAATATATTTTTCTTCAAGTCGAGAGCTACACGACATCCCACATGGGCGTGTCTTTGCTCGTGTAATGGAGAAAGGTGTTTTCTTCAGGTCGAGAGTTACATGGCCTCCCACACGGGCGTGTCTTTGCTTGTGTAATGAAGAAATGTGTTTTCTTCAAGGTAGGGAGTTACACGACCTCTCACACGAGTGTGTCTCTGCCCATGTAATTCACTCGATCACTTAAAATTCACTCTTTTTGTTCCATACTTGCTCGGTTTCCATTCCTTTTACCAAGAAAAAGTAATAAATGGTTAATTAGGCTCAAATAGATAGAAAATGAAGGTAGACAAGTATACCTTAAATTTGATATAAATATGAATAATTATGTAATTCAAGAATACAATGACTTAACGATTTAAGTTACTACAAAAAAGAAAAGGAAAGTATTTTCACACATAATTAGACCCATGACTCAACCAATACCATATGTTGGTATTTGATTCTAACAAGAGGAATATGATGATAAGGGTATGAGTATGCCCAAAACCCCGTATGGGTTGGATTATGAAATCCTATGTGGATTGGAGGAATGAAAGTGTAAGGTATAGTATCCATGATTGATTGAATGTAATGAATGACCATTACATGCATCATATGCATTCGAGGGTGGATTGAAATAAGAAAAATGATTAAATTGAGATAGATCAGGTTTGGTAACCAAATCGAATTAAATATGCATGATTACTATGGATAATTTTGCCACCAAGGCTACAACGAGGGATAATCTCGTTGCTAGCGATAGGTGATTGTTGAGGTTATTTGGCAACAATCGAGGAATGAAAGTAAATGAATGCCGAGGTTATTTGAAAGTGAATGAATACCGAGGTTATTCGACACTCGAATAACTCGTTGAGGTTATTTGGCAATAGGTGATTGTTGAGGCTATTCAGCGAGTCATCGAGAATAAAACAGACTTACTTATACCAAGGGTACCTAAACTTAAAATGTGATAAGAAAAATGGGAAAGTCCGGTAGCATTGCATATCACATGTATCACCCTACTTACTAAGCTTTGGCTTACCCCATCATTATTTCTATGATGTGGCAGGAAAGGACAATAATAGTTCGATCGACGACGCCGCTGGTTCCTCCCAAAAAGGGCTCATGTGTAACACAAGAAGCCGAAACAAGTTTTGTCCGTAATTTGGGGTTATGAAATATGTATAGAATCAATCGTTAATTGTAATATTTTGTTACCGTAATTAGTTATGCCATGTAAAATTTTCTATATGCAGTCTTGTTATGTAAAGTGCTATTAATTTCTTAAGTACACCGTACGAGACATGATTAGGGTTTAGGTAGTGTTAGCGTGATGCACCTTACCTAGTCACTTCTATTTGGGTAATAGATAGTGGCTCGAGGTTAGGGCGTCACAAAGTGGTATCGTAGCTATGGTTTAGGTGGTTCGCTAAGACCCTAAGTGTCACATGAGCTCGAGGACCGACGTGCTACTCGATAAAAAGAAAATCCTTTCTTTTGTTCTATGTATGATCATTATGAGATCTTCAAATTTTTATATGATCGTGTTCGGGAATTGATGATGGTAAAGTATTGACATTGTAGGTGTCGTGTATATATCGTGCTTCCTACACCTGCTAGGACACACCGACAGCGGGCTACCTTAGCCATATACTAGGATGAGCTAAACGGCCTTACTATGGCCCCAAACCGGGATCTAGTGGCACACGTTATTCGAGTGTATGATATGATTCAACGAATAGTGTTCGTTGATATTTCTTTTGACCACAACCATAGCAAGGATTTTCTGAGGACGACTTACATCAAACTCTTCTACCAAAGGACCAGCAGTTGTTGGATGAGGTATAGGAGTATGATGCGAACCGTCATTCTTACCACGACTTGATCCAAGCCCTCCTACCGACTCGGAGTTAAGCGGATCCGTACTAGATTAATGTATAGCTAGGGCCTACCTTTTCCCTCGCTCAAAAAATAGTGGACATCACATCGGTTAACACTATCGACCGGTGGAAACTAGAGTCTTCCTTTCCTTATCCACTCGATATATTAATTTGACACCGTAGGCGTGTTACTAGAAAAATATCGCATGGTGTAATGTCCTTCGTGTGTCTTTTGATCTAAACGGGAATGCCATTTGATTGTAAATATCATACAAAAACCTTTGAACGGTTGATGTGCTTGTAAATGCCTGTTTTGTATGAAATGCTTAAAATGTATAAAGTATATAATTTCGCATGTACATGGATGGTTTAGTTTATATGTCAAACATGATACGAAAGATTTCGATATCAAACTAACTTGAGTATAACGTGAATGTAAAGATAAACCATGCCACCAAAAAAGAATCCCGTACGAGTAGGAGGCAAAGGGACCTCCAAGGATAACAACGTAAGTCAATAAGAAATGTTGAATCGAATAATAGAGACTATGCAATAGCAAGCAACAAGCAATGTAACAGCAACAACAAGTCCACACCGAACAAATGAGACAGCTCTTGGCTATGCAACAACAACCTCCTCCTCAACATAGAAATGACACGATATAAAGGTTTCATAAAATGAATCCCCGGGAGTTCGCTGGGGTGTTAACCCGATGCTAGCCGAGGAGTGGATTAAATCCTTGGAGAAAATATTCGAATACCTGCAGTTTGCCAACAATGAGTGGGTATCGTGCACCATGTTTATGTTAACCAAGGATGCTCACACATGGTGGGAAAGTGCATGACTAATTGTAGACTTGCCGACCTTAACTTGGAAAGGATTTAAGGAAGTCCTCTACAATAAATACTTTACTACAGTATGTGAAGGCTAAGAAAATTCAAGACTTCCTAGAATTAAAGCAAGATGGAATGACTCGTGAGCGAATATGTACGAAAATTTAAACAAGGGTGTAGATTTGTCGCATTCATTACGGGAGATAAAAATTTGAAAAAGAATCGATTCCTAGATGGGTTAAACCCGAAAACTACAAAGTATGGTGCAAATGTTGATTGCCAACACTTTCTCGAAAATGGTGGATAAAGCCATGATGGCAAATGAAGATCGAAGGAAATTTCAAAGGAGTTACAATAAAAGCGACAAGCACCTAAGTCGGGAACCTCTTCATTCGAACCATTAAGATGATTCTCGCCTAGACATTTTAATCAAAATGGCGAGTCAAAGAAATGTATGAACCATCGGACCAGTACCATACGTTCCTAGGCCGCTATCGAATAAGCGACCAAGACTAGTGAGGAGTAACCCACCCGAGTGCAACAAGTGTGGGACGTTCCATGGAGGGGAGTGTCGACTCGACTGAGAGAACTTGTTATGTTTGTCACCATTAAGGACACGTAGCCCACAACTGCCCTAAGGTACCAAAACTAGGATCGAGAAGGGTACCCGCTCGGGTTTACACGATGAGGCAAGAGGAGGCCGATCGAGGGGATACATCGGTGAGTTATGGTAAGGTCTCAATCTTGGCTCGCTTACTTCTATCTTGATTGAATTCCGTTTTATACATTTATTCATATACCAAAATATCAATAAAAAGCCTATGTGTCAAACTTGAGATATTGACGATAAGATATTTGATAGTAAGGACCTAGTCAGATTTTGAAGACAGAACCACCAAACATGACCCCGGACTTAACCTATGAGGAAAGATCGGTTCGGATTTTGGATAGATAGGTTAGGCAACTAAGGAATAAGGAGATTCATTTAGTTAAAGTTTTATGAGAAAATCATAATCTCGAGGAGATGACTTAGGAACGAAAGGAAGAAATGAGAGACAAATACTCGAAACTATTTGCATGATTCAATTTTGCGGATAAAATTTCTATCAAGGAGGAGAGAATTGTAACACTCGCAAAAATCCTAAACCATGAAATGACACGTTGTAGAATATTTATCTCTCTACATATATCATTCTCATTACACCATGAGAAACTAATGCTTGAAATGTGTGATTTATGTTAAATTAAATATATTGTGCTTGAGATCAATGGTTTAACTGTTAAAGAAATCAAATATACAAAATTAGTATTTAAAGGACTAAATTCTATTTAAAATGTTAGGTGATTTATTGGAGGACTTTAGAGTGATTTTTGGATAAACCTTAAAGAATAAAAGTTGTTCTTCTAGGTGTCTAATAGCTCTCTATAAATGTTCATGATTTTTAGATAAATATAGAAAGAGTTATGGTCATTTTAGTATAGGCTAGTCCCGAGGCCTTACTACTCGGAATATTTTGGGGAAAGGAATTTTCGAATTTGTAGAGGAAGAATTTTCGAAATTTAATGAAAGAAAAATATGTTTACTTACTTGAACCAAGTTAGTTAGGAGGTTTAGTTAGTTTAAGTATGTAGTTAGACACCTAAGCCATGCATTAAATGAATTCATGGCCAACTCACCCAAAATTGCCGACCAAACCAGCCAGACTCTTCCCTATGACTCACCACTTGCTTTCCACCTTACCTAATTAATTCAAGCCACATGTATAGCTTTGAATGCAAGGAAAAAAGGAAATGTATATATCTATGGAAAGGATGAAATCTGATCATTTTCTTTAGCAAAACCATAGCTCACTCAAAGGAAAGAAAGAAAGAGGGAAAACCAATTGTGAAAAAAGGGAAAGAAAGTCACAGTAAGGAAAAGGGGAAAAAGGAAAAGAAAGGAGAGGAAGGAAAGAAAAAGGGGAAAAGCTAAGGAAAAGTCCTAATCTATGTAAGTAGGTTTATTTTCATGCCTTTAGTTCTCTTTTTAAGGTCGTTTAAGATGTGTGTTGGTTGTATTATTTGTTGTATTGTAAGTGGGTTTTCTTTATTGCTTTATGCCATGCAATTGATGTCATTGTCAATGGTTAAGCTTGTGTTTTATGTTGTGATGTTTGTTGGCTTGATGATGTTGGTTAGGTTTTTCCATGATTGGTAGTTGCTATGGTTTAATTGTGATGATTAGTTATGTGATTCTTTGTTAAGTGTGGGAAGTTGGTATTTAGTTAAATCCATGTATGGATGAGTTTAGCTAATGGATTTGGTTGACTCTGAACATGGTGGGTGAAAGTGGGACTTGTATGTACTTGAATAAACATGAAGTAGGAAGGAAAGAAAAATGAAAATTTAAGGCTTTCATGAATAACATTTCGAAGAAGAGAATTACACGGCCTCCCACAAAGGCATGTCTTTTCCCATGTAATGAAGAAATGTATTTTGCTTCAACTCGGAGAGCTAACATGGCATCCCACGCGAGCGTGTCTTTGCTCGTATAATGAAGAAAGGTGTTTTCTTCGAAGTTAGAGAGTTACACGGCCTCCCACATGGGTGTGTCTTTGCGTGTATGATGAAGAAATGTGTTTTCTTTAAGGTAGAGAGTTACACGGCCTCTCACACGGGTGTGTCTCTGCCCGTGTAATTCATCGATCACTCAAAAGTCACTCTTTTTGTTCCATACTTGCTCGATTGCCATTCCTTTTATCAAGAAACCATAATAAATGGTTAATTAGGCTCAAATAGATAGAAAATGAAGGTAGAAAAGTATACCTTAACATATTTGAAATTTGGTGTAAATACGAATAATTATCTAATTTCAAGAATACAATGACTTAATGATTTAAGTTACTACGGAAAAGAAAAGGGAAGTATTTGCACACATAATTAGACCCATAACTCAACCAATACCATATGTTGGTATTTCATTCTAATGAGAGGAACATGATGATAAGGGTATGAGTATGCCTAAAACCCCGTGTGGGTTAGATTATGAAATCCTATATGGATTGGAGGAATGAAAGTGTAAGGTATAGTATCCATGATTGATTGAATATAATGAATGAGCATCACATGCATCATATGCATTCGGGGGTGGATTGAAATAAGGAAAATGATTAAATTGAGATAGATGAGGTTTGGTAATCGAACCGAATTAAATGTGCATGATTACTATGGATAATTCTACCACCAAGGCTACAATGAGGGATAATCTCGTTCTAGCAGTAGGTGATTGCTAAGGTTATTCGACAACCACCGAGGAATGAAAGTAAATGAATACTAAGGTTATTCAACAATGATTGAATGCCGAGCTTATTCGATAGTAAATGAATGTTGAGGTTATTCGACAGTGAATGATTGTTGAGGTTATTCGACAATAGGTGATTGCCGAGGCTATTCGACAAGTCATCGAGAATAAAACATATTTGCTAATACCCAAGGTACTCGAAATTAAAATGTGATAAGAAAAATGGAAAAGTCTGATAGCATTGCATATCATGTGCATCACCCTACTTACCGAGCTTTGGCTCACCCCGTCATTATTTCTATGATGTAGCAAGAAAGGACAACAATAGTTCAATCGACGACGCCGCTCGGTTCTTCCTAAATAAGAGGCTCATGTGTAACACAAGAAGTCGAAACAAGTTTTGTCTATAATTTGGGGGTATGGAATATATACGGAATCAATCGCTAATTGTAATATTTTGTTATTGTAATTAGTTATGCCATATAAAATTTTCTATATGCAGTCTTGTTATATAAGGTGCTCGTTAATTTTTTAAGTACACCATACGAGACATGATTAGGGTTTAGGTAGTGTCGGCGTGATACGCCTTACCTAGTCACTTCTATTTTGGTAATAGATAATGGACCGAGGTTGGGGCGTCATAGTCTATACCAAAATAATTTGAGTGAATCAATTGGCCCTCTTATATACTATGATGACGATATTAGTATAGATAGAGAAAAAGGCCATAATAGAAGGGCTATGGATGATAATAGGATAATGTTACTATTGGGAAATCCTCAAAGATATCTCTTGATTACCATGAGATCATAGCCCATAATGCCAAATCTTTAAGGGGTTGATAATCTTGTATTAGCCCTCTATCCTTTCACTTATTAGCTAGAATTTGATGTTAGTGGGTATCAACCCAATATTGTATGTGAGCAATAACTTCAGTATTCAATTACTCATTGGGCATAATGTCCACCAAAGGATAGAGGTGTATTAATATGTTTAAATCAGTGGTATTACCTAATTTGTACATCTTTTCCATTATGCCTAATGAGTAATGAACTATTAGATATATCATTGGTAATTATTATATATTTTATGGTGTATATGCAAACCTCCAATCAAGATGGAATAATTATATTATATGTTATATAATATATAATGTTATATTAATGTTAATGTGAGAATTTAGAAATTAATATGAGAGAGGCTAGGGCCCATCTCATAGAAGGCCTCCTTTAATCATTATCCATAATGTTACAGCTTTAGTACAATCATATCCATATTCTACATTAGATAGGTTGATGACAATGGTTAGCCTCTCTCATATTGTAATCAACTATTACATGCACTTACATTGGATTATTATGGCTCCCTTTGTTATGGACATGGTTTATTATTATGCACTAAAATAAGCTAATTCTCCACCTTGATTAATTACAAGCTAATCCTCCCTCACCATATAAGGATCTATTATAATAGTTTTCAATCCAATTCAAGTTGATATTAGAATATTCCATCTAACTTGATGAACTATATCCAATCATTATAATCATTAACCCTATCCTCCATAAGCACTATAACCCCATAAACATATTATATAAATTGGTTGAATTAATTTAACTATAATTAGTTTCAACTAATAATAATGATACCAATATCCTCCTTTTATTGAACAATCCTATAATATTATAATGATTGGAGTATTTACTTATAATTATTTTTTGGTACTCAAAAGTTATGTGGCGTCATCTACTATTGCAAATCCCCAATAAGGAGAGAGGGGGTTATTAGGCATGTCGATATGGTTTAACCTAATATGGAGGATAGGGCTAATGATTTACATCTAACATAGTGTCCACCATATTAGGATGTCCTCCATAATTGGTTCTAAAAAAAGATCGATATTTTTTGTATCCCGAACGAAGAGGGGTTTATTAAAATGGTATAACCCTATCATATAGATGAATAAACCTATATCGATTGATTACTCATTAGACAATGATTATATCAATCAAAATTTGTACACTAGGTCAAGAGGGGAGATTTCCCATTATGAGGGTATTAGTTAAGTAATTATAAATTATAAATAATATTATACTCGTCGGTTATAAGGAAATTCATGATCTATACGGATCCCATAATTGGCATATACTAGGTCTCCTTACAACCTAACGTGTACTCTTATCTAACTCCTTTAGCATACAAGGAATGAACCATGACCTTAGTATGAGAGAACTCATAATAGAAGTCACCTAATCGGGAGGCCAACAGCTTTTCTACCTTGGCTTTTTAATAGCCTCTATTAAAGTGGGGAAGAGTATTATTAAAATTCCTAGAGCAACAAGTATAATTGGTACTAAATTAATATTACTATAATCAATATGGTTCACAATAGAGGTATTGGTTTATGATAATTATAGGGCTCAAGATTAGATACCCAATGCCCTAAACTATTTGGTATAGCCCTAATGGCGTATGATATACCCGAGGATGATCATTTTAGTACCAATTATATAGGGATAACTATGATATTAATCTAATAATATTTTATAGGCTGATCAGATAAGCTCACTAAGGAATGAGGTATTTGGGTATCTCTTTTATTCCAAAACAATGTTAATTAGTCCCATTAGTGTAGCCCCTATTTATGAGAGAGTATTAGGTCACTCGTTAACATTAGAATGGACTATAACTCGTATGCTTACGTATATGAGTATCACTTTATAATGAACCCATGTCGAGACAAAGGTTATCATACATAATCGGATATTAGGTCCGGGTAGTTGTCCACTCAATTACACCTAGTTATTTTATAATAACCCCTAAAAAGTATTTAGGCAAACTCATAAACTAGTCTATATGATAGAGTGTGATCTAAGGTAGTTAGATATTAATCTATACACCTATTGAAAAAATTAATGGTTATAACCAGGTTAATATGGAGGTTATCTTCGATTGTAGTAATAATCATAATATAGACTTATAATTATCCCTACGATATACATGGAGTATGGAGAGACCTCTCTTTAAGATTTCAAATCCCGTATTCATTCACCCTACACAATAGAGTAGCTCAAATCCATTATATATATATTAACTTGATAGGTCTATATCATGTTTGTTCCCACTCCTATTTTGGGTCATTCATACTAATGTTATTTAAGGTGAAACATTTAATATGAGTAGCATACCATCTAAGAGTTGAACATAATGAGGGTTTATCCCTATTTTTAATTGGGGAAACCATTATTTGCTATTCTTGGTTAAGGGTTATCCTTTACATTAAGATATGTCTAAGCCATATATTTCACCAACGTTAGTAAATTCACGTTGTACATAATGTTGGGATAAAATTCATACCTTTCCTTAATTATATTGGACTACTCTTATTACGGTCTTTTCTTATTTAGAGTATACCCTATAAATAGGTAATAATTATAGAACATCTGTCGTAGGCTCTCCTAGAGCACTCAATCCATTACGTTGATACACCCCTCCTATATATGTATCCATATGGTAATTTACACTACCTATCCGATAGGCTATCTAAACTATCTACTATATTATGTTATACTAGAATTATGGCATCCTTATCATAATCCTAAGTAAAGGATAAGTTATTAAGATAGAGTGGGCCATTATTGTCACAATTTCTATTTACCAACCTTTAATAATTTTTTTAAATACCCATATCTCCTTAGGCAACCATTAAACATAGGTAACAAACTAGGTGCATATCACTAACACGAGTTAGTATATAAGCTAAGCTACCCTTAGCCATGGATGCTGGATAGTAGAAGAATGGTTACCCTTAGAAGGATCCTTACATATTAACATAGGGTATATGAACCATTCATATGAAATTAGACCTATCCTCCATAACTCAAATACCATATAATCACTCTATATGGATACTCGAGTTTGGAGTAAAGATAATAACTATCAATTAGCTATATGATGATATCAAACTAGTTAAGATTGTTTGATAACGATCACATTGAAGAGAGAGATTTTTCTTATATAGCCCTTAAAGTAAGTTCATTAGGGCATATACATACTCATGTAATCTACACAAATAATTGAATCATTCTCTCCTTACACTCGTTTACATGGTTATTACCATAAAATCCCATCTATTGCATAGGACTAATATTATGATATGTATCCCTTCTATTATAACCAATAGGTTTCCCCTATCTTCTAGGCATGATAAAGTCATCTTATAAATCATCTATTTAGATGAGCAACCATTTATAGGTATCATATATAATTTCGAGAATAGTCTTTATCAACATAAAATAAGCCCATTTATGTCCTCTATGTGTATTGTTATAGTTGATATTAAGGGATATATTAATCGGGAAAGATTAGTCAATCATTATTTTTTATGACCATTTGGTGGTGGCGGCCCATACAGCTTAATTATATGGTATTTGTTAACTAATTTAAGGGACCTCCGAGTTCATCAATTTATTGATGGTATTCTATATTGGAAATGGTTCATTACTAATCAATCAGAAGATAAACCAACCTAAATTCATATTATTGTTGCTAGACTATAATGCTTACTAATACATTAGTCGAGGGACCTATCTAAGCTTGTACATAAGGGTGTTTATTCCCAAAATCCTAATAGGTCCTATTGACAATATATTTCTTACGGCCATTCGGATTAGCTCTCTATTTAATAGTTTACATAAGGGTAATCGCAATATTTGGAATAACTATTATGAGTATAAAGGTGAATAAAATTTTGTATAGGCCGAGCATTATCCTTGACAATTTGGAATATCATAAAGGGATTATTTTGCCATCGAATATTAGGCAATAATTGTAGCCTATCATATGTATACTTCGTGTAAGAAGGGTAAAGTAAATAAATAAATAACTAGTATGATAACAATGAGTGGATACCTAGTTATAGAGAAATATGGTCCTGTGAAAACTATAAATTGTGTATTTTCAGATCAACAATATCACCGTATGGGATCAATCCTTAAATAATAGAGCCTATTGATGTCTATTAGTGTGAATGGTCATAATAGTTGATAAATATTCCTCTAATTAGCAGGGTACCTTCAATATGCTTGGTTTATACTTCTGCCCATTATAAATTAAATCACCCAATATCTTTTTGATAGCCCAATAAGTTACATATAGATGCTAAGTGATCAACTCATTCCATATATTTATTAACGCCAATATAATTAGGGTATCCATGAAAGAACCATAATTATTTACTACTCTCCCTTTCATATTGATTAAAATTGGATAATGTTGTTAGGTTTTAAACACCTCATTATGGCCTAAGTCAATTAAATACCCATTATAATTGTGTCCCATAATTTCCTATCTTAAATCAGGTATAAATGATTGCTACCTGGCACAGATTACCAACATCCCAACATATTATTGGAATTAAGTAATTTTTTATGGCCCATACTTTATATATAGATTTGGTATATAAAAGGTAATCCTCACCCATATTGAGGGGATATATACACTCTTTTATGATATAATAATTATGCTAAAGGACCCCAATAAGCAATCTTGATAGAATATTAATATCGAAAGTGCACAAAAATACCATCTGCCTTTATGGTGTTATGCAAACCTCCAACTATCATGCCAATAGTCTATTTATATTTAGTAACCCCTAATTACTAGGTGTCACTGATACTATATATAGATCAAATATGCTACCCTTTCTAGATGATCTTCCCCAATTAAATACCCATAGATATTTCGGTCACCAATATTTGACATAGCTATAGACCAATATTTTCCTCACCTTGGAAAAAGGCATAATTTCAAACTATTCTATAAAGGGATGCTTAGGCTATCCGAATCTTTTATTGACAATTATATGAGCTAGCCCTTATGGTATTCTAATGGCACTATAGATACTTATGGTAAGGGATAACTATTGGGCTCTCCACCTAATAGATTTATTTGATACGTTTGATAGGTTAATGGGTATAAATGGATTATAGGATAACAATGATCGATATAAGAGTACCTCAATTATCTCCCATTCGAAGGGTATATTGCGATATTCCTAGTTCTATTATATGCCTCTAGTTGTAATCACAATATAAGCTTAATATTGAGAGATAATAAATTTTTTCATTAAGATAAATCAGCCCCCTCTCTATCCCCACTAAGTTAGAAGTTCTATTATATGTCAATTTTGAGTATACAATCAGTCTAACATAAGATATACAACACTTGGAAAATAGGTAAGCATTATCTCTATCTCATTGGAGATATATAAACAATCATTGTCCTATTCCATGGCTAATAAGGATACCTTTCACATATGGGGTAATCATATACACTCGGACCAAATAGTGTAAATTATGGCCCTTGCTATATAAGATATATTATACCATTAAAAATATGATGTGCCCTAGATTATTTTGGAAGTCAAATATACTATTAGGAGAAGAATGGATTACATTGATAAAGATAATAAATTCCATACTTTAATGCATTTAGGGTATATATTAACTAGGGCCCATATATCTCTAAGATCTTTCTAGTTTATTATCCTTTATAATTGTGGCACTCGATTATGAGATTGTGCATATCTAATCATTATGTCAATCTATGCTTATTTTCCCTATGGTATTCTATAACGGAGACGCCCATTAATTCCCTCATGTAATTATGATATTGATAATTACATTAACACTAAGGCATTGTTTAGGGAGAGTAATATAATATACCTTATTCAAATATCTCCCTAGTATCCAAATAGATGAATTCTAAGCATCTCCCTATGTTATTAAGATTTAACATGGCTACCTTATCAATTATATCATGATACATTCCTATTTGGTTATTTATTAATTTGGGAATAGTTTCCTACCCCCTATATTTATGAACCTAAAGATACACCTGTCTTCCTTAATTATATTATAACTAATTATCATATAAACCGAGTAATGGCTTCTAGGTTAATGCACTCGTATAGATATTCCTAACAAGTTACAAGAGTACTTTCATTAGACGTATTAGCTCCTTATATCATCTATGGTGAATAGATTATGATTCAATGGTTGACATTTTAAATATAGGAGAGAATGTATTAAGTTAGATGGCCTAGGGGTAATTGTACTATTTGGAATAACCTATTAGGTTGGAGGGAACCTATTAAACATAATAATGATCGTGATAGCCTATCTTGTAAAGCACTCAATCTATTGAGAACATATTATGCTTAATAGATTGCCCATGTTTAATAGGTTCCTTTGGATTAATATCCCAAAGAATATAGTGGGGTATTTACAATTGTACTGGATATAATCCCATATATACCTTATATTATTTAAGTTTGTACTAAATGTACTACTTTACGATATTAGTATTCCTTGCTATAATCCCAATATTTCATTAAACTAGAGAAATATTATGAGTTCATATAAAATATGGTTAATACCTCATAGAGGTCATTGATTAGATATAATAACCCAATATAATATAGGAATATTCACTACAATAACCTATTTAAGGAGGGATATCTTTAATGGAAAGTATCAAGAGAAAGAGAACGCCGGTGCCCACGAGCAAGATAGAGAGAGCCCATTTCCAAATTGTATATCCAAATTGAGGTAGCTAATTAAGGTAACTATATAATTCCCAATATTTTAGGACATGGACTAGGCACTTTTCTCCTAATGGTCAATTAGGATCGTGCTATCCAACCAAGCTATACCCATTAGTATAGGACTACATTGAGGGCCAATTCTTGGTTATTTATACATCCAAGAATTAGCTAAACATTCAATATCACTATTATATGGTTATGACTAGTGAGAGAGAGGGAGAATATTGGTTATTCTATATATTAACAATATTGTGTGCAATAATTAGCTACCAAAGGATGGTATTTTGCCTTCATGGTTCCCCTAGTGCAATTGACCAATATGGTACCTTTGGTCATATAAACTATATTAACGATTCGGAGAAAGTTGGTATATTTTCTAATAGAATATATGGCTACACGGAGGATATTTAGTAAGAGTAAATAGTTATTTTAATGGTTGGCCATAAACAAGGGCTATAAATCATTTATTACACGTTGGAGCTTGCTTGGTTATACCGCACAATTACCTATTCTCTTAGTACATATCGTTAATATATAATTTTAGGTGATAATTAAAACCATAGCAATCTCAAGAGATTCATGATAACCATACATGTATTGGAATGATTATAACTGGTACGATAGACTAGCCCTACTCTCCTTTTCTCCTAATAAATTAGGAGAAATGATAGAAATTATGAAAAAATTATAATCCTATAGAAATTAATTCACTAAGAGGGCTAGTTTATTGATTTATATCATACTATTAATCAATTAACCAATACCCCTATTCTTAGTAATAAGCTAGTATTGAGAATCTTTTCCTTAGTTATGATACCTAGCATATATTTTTACTCCGTGGGTACTCCAATAATTAATGTCTAAATAATTAGTGCATTTGCACTTTTAATGGTATATATATATCAAATTTGGCCATCCTATTTTCACCCTATCTTTGGTAGTGAAAGGTGCAATTTATTAAGTGAAATTCCTATTATAACAATATAATCCCATAATTATTTAGTCCATTACTTTATATTATCCATACTAAGGGAGGGCCATATTTCCCCCTGTAACTTGATACACCTTGTAAATATGTAAATACATCGTCATATATTACCACCTGAGACGTAATTACAATTAATGATAAAATACCAATCACATATAGCCGTCCCCCTATTAGATCTAAGTTGAGAATTTAGATCAACTAGTAGGGATAGTATAAACTATCCCTTTAATTGAGTTATCAATACATTATTACTATTCCCGTTTATCTATCCTTAAATGATATCCTAATATATCAACATTGAGGGAAATATTTATGTTCAAAAGGAAATATTGGAATTACCATATAGATGTCTAAAAATAGGATAACATAGGCTTTTTTTCCTTACGTTATAGAAGTTCTATAATCCTATGGGATTAGTCATACTATAAGCGTTTTATTCTAAACTCTCAATTGTAGGCTTGACTACAATTATTTCCCATAATCAGACCTATTTTATATACATAATTATAGGGGTATTCTCTCTAAATATAATATGGTTTATATAATCTAGATTATTAATAGTTTATAAAGAGGGGGTTCCTCGGGGCCCCATCAATATAATTAACGAAGGGGTTTGAAAGTTACAATAAAAGTACCCATTGGAGCTATTAGGAAAACTTATCGGGGCTTGATAGATTATAATTGATAGGTTAATATTACGGGGATAATTTATTCTCGATATATCAATACTAGTTAAAAGAGTAATCCTTAGATTAACATATGAAATAATCTAAATGAATATCCTTATCATTTTGTAATCAACAATGAAGGTTTTAGTTATCACCTAAAATTATATATCAAATGGTATGGACTAAGAGAATAGGTAATTATGCGGTATAAACAAGCGAGGCTCCAAGCATGTAATAAATGATTTATAGCCCTTACTAGAATTAGGGTTATTTCCTATTTACCATGGTAATTGAGTAGGCTATCAAAGTCACTATTCTAAGGGTGATCACATGTGGAGAGTCATTCCAATTAGGACAACATAATATCATTTGTAGCTAATATCAGCAATTTAAACAATATACTACAACCATTGCTAGAAGAAGATAGAGAGAGAGGTAGAGAGGGAGAGATACTTGAGAAGAAAATGCCTTAACCATCTATGTTATGCCTTTCTATTAGTAATAAAAAAGTAGGATATTGGTCTATTAACTTATAGAATTGTAAACTAGCTGATATATTAGTAATACTATATGTATTGCAAATGATAGTACCAATTTACTAACAAGGATATTGGATACCTTCATAAAATGGAAAACTATCTATTATGTCATCTAACTTGAGGTATATTCATCTATACTAACTATTTGAATGTTGGATTATAACATCCTACCCAATAGGTTAATACCCTCATTAAGCATTATACTTATATTATTAGATGGGAGAGTTTCCTATGGCTTATGATCAAAATGGTAATATCCTACTTACCATGGTAATTGAGTAGGCCGTCAATGTTACTATTATAAAGGTGATCACATGTGGAGAGTCATTATGATTAGGGTAACATAATATCATTTGTATCTAATATCAATAATTTTAAACAATATACTATGACCATCACTAGGAAAAGATAGAGAGTGAGAGGTAGAGAGGGAGAAAGGGCTCGAAATTATAGCCCTTTAAGAAGAGTTTGTCGATTATAAATTAACAACTAAGGTAAAGCATATTTTTAATCAATATGTATGCTTATTTATCATAAGAATCATAAGAGGAAAGATTAGTTAACTATCAAGGAATATAAGGAAGATATGTTAAGGAAATATATATTCATGTCCATCATGAAGGCGTATATCAATATACTACTATTGATATAGGATAACCATTCTTATTATTTACTACTAACAAAATGGTACACTATATTTTAGGCATATCTATTGATATCTTAGGAGATATCCGCACAATTGATCTTAAATATTTTTTCTCATATAGGTAAATGACCAATTAGAAGAACTATGAGTCGCCATCTTTATTCTTGCTTAACCATGATATTCGAAAATGAAATAAACATAGGATCATATTGGAGAGAAATTGAAGCTATATAAGCCCATCTCCCTTAGTATAAGTTACCCTTACTTAACGATGATATCGAGAATTAAGGCAGAGTAGATAGGTTTCTTGAAGTAAGGTGTTAGGTATATAAGGTTAATTCACCTTCATATGGACCCTTATTTGACAATATTGGTCATATCATATTTGATATGATCCTTGTTTAATGAGTATAGGATTACTTGAGAATAAATTTGAGGGTTCTATAGATTAGTTATGTCAATATAACTATCTTTTTAACAATGGTACAATAGAGAGACCCAATCAAGATCAATCATATATCCCCTAATGTTCATTAGAATGGGCTTTAAGTATATTGTTATAGTGGCATAATATTATGCTTAATGCCAATGGGATATTGACTATAAATAACCAAGAGATTAAAGAAGGAGAGATAGTAATGGCAAGTGTCCTATTAGGGTTTGGTAGATATAATTGATAAAGGTAATATGCCTAGTCCTCCTGTAAATTGAGTATGTTGGGTAAAGCTTCGTTATCATGTGAATAGCCCCCAATTATGTAATATATCTTTAATATACTCTAAATATATTGTATAAGATCTTTTAGAGGCCATTGTAATGATCAAATTTATGTATCATTAGGTTTGTTCTCATAATTATATTATATTTATCTATAATATATTCCAAGTAAATGGAATACCTAATTGAAGATTAGGTCAAGATAGTCATATCTCATAACCTATAATTATGATTAAGTCCTTATTAACTCAACATCATGATTTAATAATTAATTAGGCACACCTTGAGAATACCCAATAAATCTTTACCGAGTCCATCCTTGTATAGTAACTCGCATAATTAAGTAGTTTCCCATATCATAAGTAATAATTATTAATAATCTAATGGTGATAAATTCAACGAGAGGGAGTGATGGTCATTCCAATATATGATAACCGATTTACTCTCCTCTAACTTACCCTCTCTATGTCTTACTTAAATCCCATAAGTCATATCGAGTGAATGATGGCCTATCTTATGGAATGATCCATGGATAATGAAGGATAAGTTAACCATAGTTATTAAATATCTTTGATTTAATAGGGGACTCTACATGATATTTTATTCATAAATTATTAATATGAAATGGAGAGATTAATAAGCATGGTTTAAATTAATTCAACACTCTTAGTTATTATCTCCAAATATATGTAATTTGGGAGGTGATATAGGTAATGATATTGGTAATCGATCATGTTATTCAATCGATCTTTTCATAAAAGGCACACCTAGTTTACCTATATATTCGAGCTCATATTAATTCATCATAATTATAGGTAATTGAGAGTCGTTACTTATATCACCTCCCAAACTACATATATTTGGGAATAACATAAAGAGAGAGAAAAGTGACAAATAATCATTAAATTGATTTAATAACTATGATCAATTAATTATGAAATTGGCAAGCATACATCTCCTATGAGAAAATCATATATCTAGAGATGAGTTCATTATTGACCTACTCTTATATAAGGGGAATACTAATATCGAGCACTAATAGATAAGTTTTTATATATTCATACTCTAGTAACAATGATAGATAACCCATTACAATTCACATCATATGATATTACCCTATCGATATGAACCATTATGCCTAATGGGTAACATCAATAAACGATAGGAGTTGATGACCTATTCTTATCTTAACAGGTTGACCCTATTTGTAGAAACCAATAATATAAAGTTTGGCTTGAATACATATAGAATTGGGCAATAATGATGATTACAACCTCTCTATTAAACACCTCATAATATCTCTATAGTAACATCTTATACTCTTGTATTAGCCAAACTTAATAATAGTTAAGCTAGGGTCAACCTATTAATATAATTATTGTTTACCTATGATATGATTGATATTCAAACAGGATATCCTATGTCATACTAAAGAAATAGATGACTCCTATTCTCAAGCTTAACTCTAATGTTTATAATATTATGTATATAGTAAAATAATATAGAATAGCTTATTCACATGTTATAGCCTATTATTCTTATTCCATAATATAAATTTACCATATTTTATGGTGTACTCATCTAACATAGTGTCCACCATATTAGGATGTTATCCACTTATCGATAAGACTAAATAGGGCAATCTATTTACAATAGTATGACTAAAAGGGTATTTTACCTCATAAAAGGTCACCCTATAGCTAATAATTATGAGAAACCATCTTTAAATTCCTTTTACTTATCAACATGAATTAACTATAATAATTCTATTTATCATATAGTTAATCCAGGCTAACAATAGAATGTAATATAAGAGTGGGGCAATTAATAGTGTTAATTATTATGGGTGCAGATTACTTGATCTATTTTTATACCAATATCGCATCTAACAATTGTGAATCTTGGTGTCATTTCAATGCCTTTAGGAATTTGAGAGATGAGGAGTGAGAGGAAGATAGAGAGAGAGAGATTTTGCTGAAATATTTTAGGGATGTAGAAATCATTCCCTTATAAGTTGAGAGAGAATGATCGAGCATATTGGCTCAACAATCAAGGATGAAAAATAACTTTGTTTAGGATTTTTGTGTACAATTACCAGATATAGAGAATAATTCATAGGTTTCTATAAGGGACTCTTCTTTTTGGATTTGCCTATATGGACCACCTTTTCTAAAAGCACATGGAATTATTAATTATGAGCGGAAAGCCAATTATAATAAACTTAGCCGGTTGCAGTAAATTATATTAGGGCATAAATTCAGTGATTATTCCTATATTAAGCCTATTAAGTTCAACTAGTTATGCCCTAGAGTAATGGTACAGTTCATATATTGGACATTTTCAAATCTTAGGAAAATATATTAATGTTATATAATAACCATGATAGTAGTTTGACAATGAAGTCCAAACAACCTAGGTTGGACCTTTCTCTCCAGTTGAGCAAGGAGTATACTTTTTATTATATCTCCTTTTTATCAAGGGGATGAGTAATATATCTATTGTGAATGATAATATAAGGGGTTCCCTTTAGAATCATTTCCCTTTAATAATTACAATTGATGTATTACTCATGCTAATGATAAAAAGGAGATATAAAATTAAATCTTCTAGGTAAGCATTCTATAAAGATTCTAAACGATTAAGAATGGTGAGTATATAAAATAATGTTATAAAAAAGCTTATATCTTTATCAATTGGTTAGAGATTTTCTCTTCGTCAATTTGATTAATCTATAATGGACCAATCAATATCTATTCTTTCCCCTTATTTAAGGGCTTAACAAAAAGATATATTTCTAAAGGAGGACTAAGAGAATAACTCATTTATATATTAGATAACCTAATATTAGGTGAGAATATAGCTATTATCATAAAGGATATCTTTGCTATCTTTAACACTACGGTGATATTCCTAAATTTCTCACATACCTTCATTTCCCCCTCTTGTCTATTGGGGTTCATAAGAGTGGAATAAGTACATTATCAATAGCAATCTCTCTTGATAAGAGATGCCCTTCACGTAAAAATATAGTTTTCCAAGGATGAATCATAACTTATGGATATTATTCACCAATTTAATGATATTGGGAACCATCTATGTCCATTATCCCTTACATAATAAACTATACCATGAATATATCGATCCCTTTTATAATGGAATAGTTCTTTCATGGACAACCTAATTATATTTATACGGTTTATAGCTCAAATCCGTTTGCCCCTATCTAGTATTGGGTTAATATATAGATATTATACCTACTAATAACCCCAATTTATCATAATGGGCCATTTGTTATCGATTGGTTTATTTATGTGTGTGTGTAATTTAGTGGCCATTGACTAGATTGGGCTATCAATAAGGGATATTGTAATAGGCCTAATATTGAGGTGGCTATTTCATTGGATTGTTATTATATATACTCGGGTTCTTATAAGGAGATTATTATCAATTTAATGATAATGATCCTCCATTAGTTATCTTTACTATATTAACCATAATGGTCGACTCGTTAGTTAAACCTATGGTTTGTAAGTCGATACCAACTTAGATTGGGTATTAATGGTCCCTATCCAATACCTTTTTTCGAGGATTGGCCACCAAATTAAGTACTCACCTAGTGTTAATTAGGCCATGATAATCTCCTTTTATATCGTTATGCTATGACTCAAAGGTTCCACGGATATCCATATGGTCAAAATATGGGCTTATTAGTACCTCGATAATTTTAAGGACCCTAAACTTAATGATTACAAAGGTGATAGGACTAACTACCATCATATCAAAGATTTATTTTTTATTGATGTATGCCATTGTTAATACTCATAGGTCATTATTGGCCCTACGCGTATGACACATATAGGATGATCTATTAGTAATTATTATTAATGTCAACCAAATTAATCTATTAATGCCTCCTCTTGAATAGAAATATCTTATTTCTAATTTTATCAACCAGAGGGATTATATCATCCTATATGTGTCTACGCCTGCTGTCCTCATAAAAAGGCTATTAGTCTTGTGCAATTCAACAACCAAAATGACTATATCAAAACAAATAGGTAGATCAATTATCAATGTCTTATATTATTAAGGCTATTAGTCATGTGCAATTGAAAGGAGGTACATATATCTATAGTCCTATTATCATAACAAGGGACCTTTTACTATAACAAATCAATACACTAGGTGGTACTAATTCTAATATTAAAGGGAGAGATAGGGGAGAGGTGATTCCCGCCTGTTCCTTGTGAAGCTAAGAGTAAGGAAAACATTATTAAGTTATGGAAAAATTACATCACCTATGAACAGATTTAAATCGGTTTACTTGCCTTTCATCATAGGAAGGTGGAAACAAATAACCACTTATAATATATGCCAAATTATCAAGTTGTCTATTATTAGAGAGGTATTATTTGATCTTTGAGTCCTATAACGATGAGTCAAAATGAATGTTATAGCACTTATTAGTCTATTTCTAATGGAGGTAACAATTGATTCCCACTCTAAAGTAAGGAAATATAATGAGCTTAGTTAATCAAAGCTCATAACAAAATTATGAACATTTAATCTGTTAGTACCACTCGATCATAGTTATTATACAAGGAACCTCAATGATTGTATCATCCTAGGTTAATTAGTCCTATAACAAATATCAATTATTAGATTTGAAAAGACCATTTTATGTTATTTGTATTCTCCTAATAAATAATATTATTATATGTTAGTCTAATATAATAATTTGATATCGATTAGCATCCTATATTAGCAAGGGTGATATTACTATGATAAAAAATTAATATAAGTGGGCAATTATATGAGATTCCCATATACTAATATAGGGAATGACCTCATCATAAAAAGGAATTCCAATAGCCTTTTCACTATGACCCAAACAATAGCGTATTAGTGTTGGTGCCTAAGATCCAACCATATTTGGATGGACCTAAGTTAATTTATTATTGCATCATTTAATAAATAAATCATTCTATTAAATCTTATGTTTACATGTTGATAAATTGCTTAGAGTTAGATAGAAGTCCTTAGAATATGCATTTGCAATAGTGATTGATCAAAAGATGTGAGACAAACACTAGTGTACATAAATGACATCATTAAATGTCCTAAGTCGTAGCATTATCGAGAATGGACATTGACAAATATGGATAGACTTGTGAGTTCTATGCTCATGCTATATTATAGTAGTAGGAGATCTTACACCTATTATCATACGAGATGGGTACAAATGGTTCTTAGACTTGAAGTCATCACGGTTATCTCATTGGAGGACTTATGCACTTTGACACTCATTTTGATGAACACATTAATGGGTTGAACATGGATGATTCGTTGGGTGTACTAGGAATCCAATGGAGATAGGTGTATGACTAAGATAGGACATATCATTCCATGTATGCTAAAGGAGTTATCGCATTGTAATTCGATAAATATCCGCTTAAGAAATATGTGGCCACAGTAGGAGTACACCAATAGAGCATAGTTGGTTTACTTTAAACGCTAAGACATTTGAGAATCAAAGAAAACTTGTGTGATCATAATTAAATAAGACTAATAACCAAGTTTGAGATCACACTCGTAATAAGTTGACATGAGAACTAAATTATATGGTAACCATCCTCGTGAAAGGTAATAATCGATTAACTAAACCTCCTAGAGAATTGGGTAGTCATGATGCCTTGCTAGAGGCAAATCTTGATTTATATATCAAGAGATTAAAGAGGAGTCTTTATTCTTGATAGATTGCTAACATATCTAGGAGCCTATTGAGTCACATGCATAAGTTTAACTATTTACATTACAAATGAGAAGCAAAGATATTGAAAAAAGTTTCCAATTATAAAAGTTTTCTATTCGAAAGAGTTTCCAAAATAGAAAGTTTTCAAAAATGGAAAGTTTTTTATTGTAGAAATCGATTTCCTAATTTGGAAGTTAGTTTCAAATTTGAAAATAAAGAACCTAAAAGGAAAGGAGTTTCCTAATTTAGGTTAAAAGGTATTTTGAAAAATTATTTCCCGATGTAGATGTCGCCAAAACGAGTCTAAGAATATTTTTTGGATAGTCCAAATAAATTAATTAGGCTAAAATAGTTTTGGCCTATTAGATTTAATTAAAAAGCTTAAAGATAATTTTGGTGGGAGGATAAACATCAACCTTATTGGATAAGGATGAATGTTTTAAAGATAAACATTAACCTTATTGGATAAGGTTGAATGTTTTAAAAGATAATAATCAAGTAGTCCATATATAAAATAACTTTTCATCCTTGGAAGATAAGAAAGAACGACCTAGAGTCCTTTATCGACTCAAAGCCGCCCCTCTCCTTGTCATTGGAGGACAAGGAAACTCTTCCCCTATAAAAAGGAAGGAAAATGATCAATCTTAGAGTATTTTAGCCAAGTTAAAAAGGAAAAGAGAAATTTAGCCAAAAGAAAAAATAGTGTGGGAAATTTTGGCCAGCCTTAAAATCACCTAGGGCATATGGCCAAGAGAGAAAATAAATGAGAAAATAGTTTTCTCTTAAACCCTAGCAAGAAATACTCTTTCCTTCTCCTTTAAGGTTGTCGCAAAGTTGCCTAAGATTGATTTCTAGAGGAAATACTTAATCGGAAAAGGTAGAGCTAGCAGCCCATTAATTTTAAGTTCTTCTTAGTGGATACTTAGGCTGCATGGATCATCAATAGAGGTCGAACACTAGGACGACTAATCAAAGAAAAAGAATTTAGATTTGCGCTACAAGAGGTAATCCTTTACTTTTAGCTTATTATTTATTTATGTATGTATGATTAGTAGATTTAACGGCATGATCTTGAGCCCTTAGATGGAGAAAGTTTTTTTATTTATTTCACACCTCCATAGGATGCATGATCCTTCATAGAGATCATACCCTCCTTCAATAATACCATTTTATTGTTATATTCATGGAATTGGTTTTAGAAGGAGGTCATTTCCTATAGTCGTTATCAATTACTATATTAGTTTGTGGGAATATATGGTATTTTTCCTACAATGATACTAGTATAGTAAGTGAATTAGAGATTATTACCTAGCTTGCTTAGATTAATTGATCGCTAATTATATTAATCATCTCTATATTATAATTTATCCATAATATTAATAAAATTATTAGCTATATAATTAATCCTTAATAGTCCCTTCTTATAGGTAGGATGTTACATTATAGCCCCGCACTATAGTCCTACCAAAATAGTCCCTTCTATATTCCCTCCATCTCACCCTTTCGACTAGGGCCAATAGGCCCGCATTGTATAACTAAATGAGGGTATATATCAAACAATTATTGTTATTGTTTGATATATACCCAACACTTATTGTGATGCTAGTTGAGAGGAGATAATAAACTAGAATGTTCAAGTTGGTATCAAGAGATAACTAATGTGAATGTATTTTTACAGCGAATAAGGAGATTGGTATAATCCTTAAGGTAACATCCTACCAATTAAAGAGGACGACAAATTAACAAAATAACCTAATCAAATATAACCTCCAAGATTAATACAACATTGTTACCTAAGTGTATATTTATTAATGCCAAGATACCATCATGGAAAAAGAGACAAACATCACAATAATTATATTATGAGCATGGTAAATTTTATTAACGAAATTTAGGACAAATGCCTTGAATTGCCTAATGATTAACTACAACAAATTTATAGTTATGAAGTGGATACCACGGATAAGTGAGTATCCATTAGTATAGGATAAAACCATTCCCCCTTAAGTTCCCCCTTAAGTTCATATTTAATACTATATTTATTCTAATTACCAATATGGTTGATTCTCAATCCGTTTTCCCCTATACCTTTTATAATCCTAATTGAGTTCAAGACGGATAGTTACCGACATCCTATATCATAATAAGATTCCCCCTTAGGGAAATCATTGAAAATAAACAATTATAAATTAACCTTTCATGTTAATTGAGTGAATAGGTATAAAAATATTATTAATCAATTATAATGAGTAATAACGAATAGGTATTTATCCCTCTATCTCAAATAAAATCTTGAGAATGTTAATATAGGAAGAATATTATGATAATATACAAGCTGTAAAATTGTTTGACTACTAGTGAATTTAAGAATTTCCATTTCATGTTAATCTTTTAATCCATTTTTATTAACATTACGAGTTGAGCATCGGAATGTATTATGACTATAACAATTGTGCGAAATTTACTCTATTAATATTCTCAAGTCCCTCCGAGAGATAATTTCACCTATGAGACCATAGTTTAACGGATTATAGGCTATAATGATCTATTTCAAAAAGGATAACCCATATGTCCCTAATTCTTACCGACATTCATTGAAGCATGAGGATAGATCATAACAAAGTGGTTAATTAATCATAACCAATTATTTTAGGCCATATACTTGCTAGTAATCTCCTTAATAAGGTGTATTATGATCCACTTGGCTCTCTTTATACCCAAGCTAATAGGATATGATATGATCGATTAGTAAACTTTGTAAACAAGGATGGGGCCCCATAGATTAGGGAGAGCCGTAGTTAGTTAAGTCCAAGGTACAAAGAATGTGAGTTCATCCTATAGTTGACAAATTAGACATGGTAAGTACTTGATATAAAGCTATTATATTTCACAAACTATCCATAATTTATTAATGAGGTAGGGAGGTAATAAATGATCTAGGATAAATTAGATAAAGAATCAATCACATTGGTCCGAAAAGGGTAATATTATTTATAGATAAGTGAATAGCCTAAATTATGATATCTAAAGAGGATAAGATGAGAATAACGTAAGCTCAATAAGCATTTACATCTATATTATGAGTGTAGACATTAGGCATAATAGGAGCCAACACATTGGGACCTAGTAAATATCTACTATTAGATTATAATGAGTCCCCTCGAGAGAGAGAAGAGAGGGAGATTAGCCCTAAATATAATGTAACCATGTTCGTTATAACTTCAAACTTGATTACAAGAATAGGACTATATTTACCCTTATAATAATTGGTTCTATAGGTATCACCCAATATTAGGCCCTCTATTTACCCTTACAATAATTGGTCATACAATTATAGTATTGAGACAATATATAGTTTAGGATTTTAAAAGCATCTTAGTGGTTTGATAATCTTTACCAAGGATTATAATACCTAAACTGTATAAATATAATATATAGCAAACCCATTAGTCTTATGTGCCTATATTTAGGATATTTTGTATTATAACCCCATGATAACTATAAAATATTTTAAAATGATTAACCCGGCTAGGGGCTATCCATTACGTTAATGATTAATCCTAACCAATTATAATCTTCTCCCTCAAATGGTTAACTTATACTTCATTAACCATGGATCATTGCAATTATAGTTATTATCCTTTAACAATGGATATAGCCTTAGTGCTAAGAAGGATAAGTTAATGGAAAGAGGCATGCCATTAATGATATATCCCTATAATGAAAATTCAGCTCGAGAATTGTCCTTCGGTCCAATAATAATTAATATGAGGTCCCCATTATCAAAACGATTATAAACATCTCTTGGATTACCAAGTTACCCCTTATGTTTCGTTATATATTATGATCATTTAATGATTAGGGCTATAGAATAATGGGAATGTTTTCTTTACTATTAATGATTCTATGTCTAGTAATAGGAAAATACCACTCATAATTAACTCAATAACATTGATCATAATTATAGCTAATTGAGAGGAATATCCTATTATGAAAGAATAAGTTTATCAATATATCCTTGTTAACATTTTTACTAACATATCACTGGAATGACAATATAAAAAGAGATTATATCGTCATACCTATATTAGTCTACGAGTAGAGTTAAACCAGGTTGATTTCCCTTGAAATCATGATATCATTACTCCTATCACTAGTAATGATAACGAGTGAAAGATAATGCATGCACCAACTTAATATCATAAGTGATATGATAGGGCCAATTCCTCTTTCACTCGTAATTTATTAGAGTAGATCACTTGGACTATTAAGATCCTAGTAGGGAGAGGGAATAGCCCATGAATTGCCTAAAATTAATTTTCATGGCTTACTAAGTCATTAGTGATCTCCTAATATTTAATTCAGCTTACTCGTGCTCTCCGTAGATGCCTAAATATCTATTGCTTCTTAAGTATATATATAATTACAATAATCACATGATCATTGATTAATATAGGATAAGTTAATGCTTGAGAGGGAGAGAGATAGACTATCACGAATCATTAGAAAATTACACGGGTTGTAAATCATTTAACCATCATAGTATATTTATACAACTTATATGTATAATGAACATAATAGTTAATGACAATATGAGAGAGGCTAACCATTGTCATCCTTTTGGTATAAGGATGATTACTTGACTATAGTTATGGATAATATCCGAGTGGTTCCTAATTTACTCCATTCCAATAGTTATTTCAGCTCATAATAGTATCAATCGATAAACATGTAGGGTATAAACTTGTCTAGCCACTCGCATCATTATCATGGTAATATATAAGGTTATTATATTGCCAAGCCTTTTGATAATGTACATTATAATCATCACATAGGAATAAAAGTTTAAACCAAGTAGTAATTCTCCCAAACACATGCATTATCTGCAATGGGGATAGGTCATCCGTAGTCACCCCTCATCATAAGTAGTAAGGGTTCCTTTTGATGCAATACCTTAAGAGGAAAATAACCCCCTCCTCAAATACCCCTTATAAATTTATCAATACCTTCTTTATTAACATACTAGTGCTAATGTCTTCACTACCATTGAGTTATTATATTTTAAATGGTTTATTGAGTGTAATTATTATTATTTATAGACTCTAATGATAATTATAAGGGGGTAATGGGGATACCTAATTGTGGTCATAATATAATAACTCAATGGTAGTCAAGACGTGATCATGAAAAAGGTTAAGCCTCCACATAAGCTTGTAGGAGCCTTTACCTCTATGAAATATACCTTAATTATGAAAACACAAAGTATAAGTAAATCAAATAGAGTACCCCAAGAATGCATTTCTTGGGTAGAATATTCTATTATCGTGAAGTTTGCATCATTTAACTCCATCCTATTACCTAATATCGACCCATAAATAATGTTGAAATGGACCTTTTATATTGTTAATATAAATTATATATATTATAAGATATAATTATAAAATACTAAATAATATTATTCAATACGCTGACATATTTAAAAATTATTATTGTTGTATATTTCTAGATTATTCCATAAATAATAGTCCAATATATACTAATGAGGGGACCAATTTATGCTACTCTATTTGTAGGCTTTTTTTTTTTCTAAAATATATTGTTTTCAATAATATAGTCATAAAATATCTATTATGACCATCACGAGAGAACTAATGACACTCTTAATTGGAATAACTAATGACACTCTTAATTGGAATAAGTAAAGATACCCCTTTCTCTACCTCCTACGATTTCAATCAAGAGGTGGATAAAATTTATAGCCAATGGATCTATTAGCGACACGAGTTCCAATGATGGGTCATTAATTCTAGATTATGATAATTGTTATCTATTTGGATGTAGGAAATGAAAAAAATAGAGTTGGTCCAATCAACAAAATAGTCCCCCCTATGGAGGTGATAGAATAGAGGCGATTTTAAATTTTGAGGGATGAGCCTTATAACTCCCCTCCCCTAAAAGGCTATTCTCAATATTATATGCCCCTAGGGATCTGTTTCTTGGTTGGAAAGGGGGAAAATTAATTACCCGGCTACATCCCTTCTATTGATGATCCCCCTCATTCAAAATTAAGAGAGTAATACTTACCATCTCACCCATGACAACATCACACAAATCTCCCTTGTATCATTTTATCTAAATATTACATGGTTTAACTATGAATATTTGTGATAGTTAAACAACATAAATTAATACAATATAATATTACTATATCCTATAAAATATGCTATGTAATATTTAAATATAGGCGAGCCGAGAGGACTTCTCTATCTCTTTAGGAATATCTTCACATTTTATTGCCTATTCTTCACAACTAGTTTTACTCTTTCCTTAGTGATTAATATCCTTTTTCACTAGGGAGACTCCCATCTCTCTCTATTAATGGAAGAGATGACATGGGAATGATGAATCAAATCCTATATTGTGAAGAGTATAATTATTTGATATAAGGGAGGAATTGATACATTCCGAGTATATTTATGATCACCTTTATCCCTAAATAGTCCATTTTTGATATACCGTTCAAGCTATGGTTTAATATGTTTGTTCAATATCTAGTTAATATCATCTTAATTATTTATTGTTTCCTATAATTGATTAGAAAGTCCCTCATACACTCTTTGATATAATATCCTAGTATGAGGCATTTACAATGGTTAGATGGCAGAGAGCGAAAGAGGGGACCCTCTCTTTTTCAAAGCTTAGTAAAACTATAGAGAATAGAGATCACACTAAAGAGAGAGATTATTCCCCTTTATTATTGTATTTAAATATTAATTATAGAGACTCTCTACTCTCTAGTTTTCTAGAGAGACCTATCTCTTACGATTGTCCGAAATTAACATTGGTAATAACTCTCTTCTATAGGTTATTAGGGAGTTGATTCAATCATGATTGTTCAAACCTATTAGCATGACAATAGAATGACGGTATTCACATAGGACTATGACGTAATAGACAATTATCCTTCTCCTCCGAATAAGTTAAATTTATGTTCCAAACTTAAATTACGATCACATCTAATAGGAATAACTCTGTTGAGACTCACTCCAATCATAATTTGATACCTTTTAATTAGTTCGTGCCCTAATAAAAACCCCCAACTTAAGTGTGACTATGATGGTCAAGAGACTCTATTGTATTGGAAGTGCCCCACTAACTTACCCTTTCTCCTATTTTACCTTTACGACTACCTATTTTATCCATGTCTATCAATCCTACTAACTTTATAATGGATATATATACATATGAAGGCATAATGGAGGAATATGTTAATGGGGGCACTTCCAACGATAATGTGGAGCTAACACTATTTGATTATCCGAAAAAAGACTATAATTTGGAATATCAAATCACACTCATTAGAGTGGTAAACTGAAACTATTGTACTCCTTGATAATATATGTACATATATCCATTATCTTAAGTACTACCCCAAAGACATGGAACAATCATATATTGTGTGACATCATAGGTAAATCGGGGGATAAGTACATCCAAGCCTCCAATGGCAAGGGTTAACATATCACTCTTTCAACATATATATTATTGGTAGACATGTTCTTCACTATTAGTTGTTAATAATATAATCCACTGGTCGAAATTCGATAAGCCCATGCTTATGATTATCTAAAGAGATAGGAGTGATTAGTCTATTATGTTCGAGTCCTATATAATCTATCTAGTCATTAGAATAGTCCCCTCTTTCCCTTTCGGTAGGGCCAATGAATATTTTTTAACAATTGGAAATATTAGTATATTAACATTAGGAGAGTGTATCGTTATTTTAGTAAATAGATAATTGATTAAAAATGGTTCAATGATATTTGATAGACATTAATGTCCCTTTTATGAAGACCTATAATGAGAAACGTGGTTTTATCTACTCGACTGGAGAGTTAATCAGCATCATTTTGATGCTTTCCTATCCTAAAAATATTGATTGGTATTATAGACAAAACCCTAAGAGAAAGGGATAATTATAACATAATAATTTGAGAATGGAATTGGCGGCTTATGATACCATGAGGAACACCTATCTCGGTATATTCATTGTACCGAGGTTAGACTTAATTATTTTATAATAATTCTATAAGGACCAAACCACGATAGGATTCCATCTAATTTTTTCACCTTTGGTTATTATTTATATTATAGGTGACTAGGTTAAAATATCACTCTTTCAACCATTAAGTAATATCATGATTATTGTAAAGGTAAAAGTAGTAAAATATGAGAGGGAGATAGGAAGGATTCCATTTAGATCATACCGTTTGAGCACATATTATATTTCATAGCAGATATTGGTTCTTATTCCTCTTAGTTCTCGAAATCTTAATAGATATTTAGTAGACACATAAAAAGACCCTTTTAGATAATCACCTCGGTCGCATTTCCGGACCCTTTTAGATAATCACCTCAGTCTCATTTCAAAACTTAATAGCTATCATAAAAGGACACCATATGACCTTCCCTATCACATTAAAAGGAAAATAAAACTATAGTTATTGAATAAGATATATTTAATGACAATGGAAGATGATCTATAAAACTAGGTATATTGAGTGTGAAATTGTTATTAAGTTAACAATAGAAAATGTTGAATGATTGATGTATTAACAATATGGGTAGTGAGTGGGAAATATCTAATTTATATGTCTTGGTATTCTTTTTAATGTCCTTCATTAAATATAGTTATGGAGAGTCTATTTGGACAGACGGACAAAACAAGAGATAGATGGAGAGGGAGAGATAGATAGAGAGATAAACTATACCTTGTAGAATGGTGAGAGAGATTATATACTAATAGGGGGATAATTAATCCTATAAATCTCTTTTCTCAATATAATATAGGGATAATATACTATCATAAACTCTTCTTTTGGACACAATTTATTTCCCTAATTAGTAAAGTACATACTCATAATATGCGAGGCGGGTTTACATTAGAAATATAACAAGTAGGTACCCCTAAATGGAGAGGGGTTTATTAAAATGATATAACCCTATCATATAGATAATTAAACCAATATATCGAGAAGCCATGTTATAATTCATGAATAGCTATGGGGAATAGCCAAATAATTATATGATTGGCATGTTCCCTCACATGATCCTTACAATTACTATCGGATCCGAACAAACTAGATATCAAGAATTCTCTATAATGATGCCCTATAATTTATATGTCACCTTCCATCTTTTCCTATATAGGTAATATATTTAGTCCATTTATGTGATTAGAATTATGGTTGTTGATAAGGAGTAAGGTTAAGTTAGTGAGGATTCGAGGGAATGATGAGGACCAATAATCATGATTGTTCTATCTTAATATTCGGTATACCATAGAGACACGAGCATGTAACCCATCAAGAAGGCCAATATCTCTATTTTTTACAAACTCTTATCAATATTGCCAAATAATATTTAGACTAAAAAATGAGCTAATAATATTATGAATCAATTATCTATTATAGTCACATTCTCATGTCTCTATGGTATATGATAATGGCCTTCTAATTATTGATAATTGGTTCCCAAATATACATTATTTGTTAATAACTCAAGAGATACTACCACACAACCTATCAAATTGTGATAGGGATTAGGGC
Organism: Dovyalis caffra; assembly: GCA_963924115.1. Lineage (NCBI taxonomy): Eukaryota > Viridiplantae > Streptophyta > Magnoliopsida > Malpighiales > Salicaceae > Dovyalis > Dovyalis caffra. The sequence goes on along the minus strand of CAWUPB010001019.1, from coordinate 115,786 downwards.
AATATATTAGGTTGATAAATTATAGAACTTTGGCTAATTTACCAAGAAGGAGGGGGATATTCAATAGAGAGAACCAATTAGGGCCTAAATTCATGTACGATTTGAAACATATGGCCCTAGTTTATAAGGGAACCTATCACTATATCTAATAAGTTATTCGGTCTAAAATGGAAAGGGAAAAGGAGACAATATTAGCGGCTGATCTAATGGGTATATTATGTCTTTATATGGTTCTCCTTCATGATAGATAACTCTCTATGTGCATATCAACATGTCTTGATTCTTATGGTAGTAATATGAATTCTCTCTATATTTCAATGTTTCCTATTTAAATAATATCACCTCATTTTTTCCTTACCTTTAAGCATATTATTTTCTCCCATTACTGCTTGTCTCATGATGTTAAAATTTATGGGTACCATGTTCCAAGATAACCAAGTTAAAAAGTCACGTGATTATAGGCTTAAGCGAATACGGTAGAGGAGTTAAAACAATTATTGTCCAATAGTGAGGAACATTTATTCCAAAGAGATGACCTATCATTATTATTAGATAATTTTTTAATTTCCTATTAACTATGGAGTTAATAGGTTAAGAATTCCTATTTATAGGGCACTTCTCCCTCGATTGGGATTAATGGCCTAACATGAATCAAATACTCCACCTTGGTATTTACCGTTATAGTCCATACTTATTCGTGTCACCAAGTTTAGATAATCATACCAACCCTCTATATTATAAGTCGGTTAAGCACTAAGTTAATGCATAGTTGCATCAATATAATTAACTCTTAAAGACATATCCTATTTCAAGAGGGTTAATCAATTAAATACCAATTATGATAATTATGTCATCGGACCAAATTATTCTCCTATATAATACTCCCTTAAAAGGGAATAATTATGTTATTTTTTTCCCTCATACCAAACATAAATTAATATGTTACCACAACTTTGATCCTTGCCCTCATTCAACTATCAAACACTATGCGGTAATCCTTTAGTAATTCTCCTTACCGATTGATTATAGTATCTAATATTCCATTTGATTTCTATATCGATGACAAGCCCTAATCTTTCCATAAAATACTCCCTCGACATCGCTACTCTCCCTTTCCCTCGTCTCCATCTCTCTCCCTCACTCTTTCCCTATCTATAAGCTAAATCTCTATCTCTCTTTTCTGCTAAGAATGTAGATAGAAGAGTTCTCACCATGAGCATGGATGGGTGAAGGAGGGAGGGAGGGAGGGAGAGAGAGGAGAGATGGAAGTATATATCTAATTATACTTGTTGGATACCTTATAGTACACTAATAGATCTACTATTAAGCTAATATGAATGACTCATAATTATTATGATATATAATTGAGAGGGTCTAGTATCGGAGGAATTGATGAGGTCTTAGTTGACATAAATATCCTATAAAGGTGACAAAATATGATTGTTTGATGTTGGCAATTATTCTCCTACTCGTACTAATATATAGCCATTATAATGAACTCGTATCATCCTCGAGGGCCTAACCTTTGATAATTCGGACCAAAAACCAAGTTAATTCTCCTACATGACTTTGAATGAATCCATATACCAAGGTTATACAATATTTTTGTCAAGTAGCTCATATATTAGTGATCATATAGCTAATATACCACATGCTAATTTACTATTAAAGCTTCTCGACATTAGTCCATCTACAAAGTCATGTGTTAGTAAATTAACTTGGTTTTTTTGTCTGAATTATCAAAGGTTAGGCCCTTGAGGATGATGTAGGTTACAACAATTATAAGTAAGAGGGGATAATATTTTTGACATGGACTAAAGGAGAGAGGGAGAGATGGGGTAGAGTAAAAATGGCCCTAATACCCTCATTACAATTATGAAGCCAACTATCGACTACTAGATAGTTTCAAGGGATAATCCTTCCTTATAGTTAAATTAGAAGGGTAATATGGAACATAAGGAGTGAGTGCCCTCTTACCAACTTGGTTTAGGGGCTCCTATAGAGGTTATGTGACAATTATGATAACCCTTTTTTGAAAAGATTTAATATATAATCAATAATTATATCACTGAGTGATATAGGTTAAAATACAATATGGTAGGAATACCTAATGTATGAATATTAGTATAGAGATACCTTGATTTGGAGAACTTGACCTATGAACGCACCTACAATTTTAGAGGGAAATTCCTTATCGATTAATTATCCAAGCATATGCCTATAACTATGATAACTATATTTAAGGCAATTTAATATATATTGATCACTCGATGAAATATCTTTAGATCAACAAGTCATGTATAGATCAACAGTAATGAAGAGATGTTTATAACCTTTTATCCAATGAGTAATCCATCATCCAAATAGTTTCTATCATTAATGATTATGGTCACTAACCCTCATCAATTGTCCAATTAATATCTAATCAATTTTATTAATATCTATATGTAGGATAATATCAATGTTACCAATATGTAGTGTGGAGATCTCTTATCATCCTTATGACATTAGTATGACATCTATGAAGATTAGGTCAAAATATTTTAGTAGGATATAGAGAGCCCTATTGGTTACAAACACTAATATATGATATCCATTATTAACCATGTTGAACTAGGCACTTTTCTAAAAACAAAAGGATGATAGCTTAGTCACTATAATTGGTATGTTAATAACCCAACATCACATTTGTGGGATACTACCGATTACAACCTACTCTTATATAAATGCACTAATCTCTAATATGATAATATATATCTAAATAATGTATTTTGGGCAATTAGAATAGATTAGCCATGTTTCATAAAGGTCCTATCATCCTGCAAATGTATCGGGTCCTCTTCATAGGTTATCCAACAACATAATTTATTCCTATTGGTACAAAATTCAAGATAGACTAGGCATTTTGCTTGGTGTCACTTAATATTATCATAATAAGAAGGAATATTTATACCAAAAAGATGACCTATCATTATTAGTAGATAATTTTTTAATATTCCTATTAGTTATAGAGTTAATAGGTTAAGAATTCCTATATTTATAGTGCACTTCTCCCTCGATTGGGACTAATGGCCTAAGATGAATCAAATACTCCACCTTGGTATTTACCATTATAGTCCATACTTATTTGAATATGTATATGGTAACAAATCAAGGTAATCCTAGCTTAGTGAATTTTTTTGTTTTCTTAGATGATATTCTTGGCAACCACAGTTAATTACTAATGGTATAATAAGTCATTTAATTATGTCGACACTATCAATATTCCCTACTTCTATGTGTATTGTTTATCATGGCTACCACTATGATAATGTTAGCCCATTAGATGTTCTATATAGAGTATTAGGGCTTATAACTAGTCTTAATAGGGGTTTGTTACCTATGTTTAATAGGTTGCCTCATTTTCAATATAGCTATCATTTTCAACATGGTCCCTATACTTAATGGTAGATCAGTTTCATGGTTATAATCGTACTTGTTTTAACTCCTATAGGATGAAAGGGGTGATCAATTATATCTATGTAATATTTAAGGTATCATTAAGCTTATTTATAAAGGATTTTACTTGATAAAACCATATTAGAGGGGTCTTTATAAACTTCCGAGTGGTTAATGGACCTAGGGTATAATTACCTCGTTGGATCCCTAGCCTTTCTATTGTTAAAGGACCCAACAAGGTACAAGACTAATAAAAGGGCTATCACATGATGTATCCATGAACATAATAGGATATTAGTCTAGGATTCATAAAGGGATTCATAACTAGGTTAAATATATATTCGAGTGAATAGATTGGAGAATAGGTACCCTCCCTTATTACCGGATGTCTATTGTTCGAGCTAAATATGAACATAAATTATATTTCCCTATCTACCATAACTATAGTCAAATAATGGAGGGTACCACAAATATATTATTCTCTTTATACATTATAGTGAATTCTTTGTTTTTCATATTATGAACGTTTAAAAATACTATTGATGTATAAGGTTATCATGAAAACCTATATAATACCAAAGGTTAGGCTTATTCTCTATGGAAGAATAACAATGGTTACCTATAATACCAACGGGGGTTTATAATGATTCCTTTACAAAGAGATAGGTAATAACCAAAAGGTTACATTATTGATCCATACTTAACCAAATCTATATAATATCAAGATTAAAGAGACCTAGGATTGATATAAGTAAATGGAAAACAATGGGAGTGATTATATTATGATAATCACAATTGGTTAGTCCATCTATATCACTCTTAAAAACTCTAACAAAACCCAGTTATCCTAGATCATTATACAAATAATCCTAGGTAACGTTTAATGTGTCAATGTTCTTGGGCTATTAGTCAAACTCTCTAGTATTTCTTAATTATAACATGATAAACACACCATATTGGTGTCGATTCATTTTCAAACTCTATATTATCGACTTAAGACTATCATGAATAATACATCATTATAGAAGAAAGGTTAAACCTAATATATTTAGGATATATGCTTCTAATTAGGATAGTATATAATTATTTGATGAAGAATGAGGATAAGATATCCTCGTTGAACAATATGGAGGCGTACCTTATGTCTATGACCATGTTTCAATTTATGACTCAATTGTTATTAACTATGCTTCCTACTAGGGCTCTTAATAAGGGCACTCCCTTTGTGTAGTTATATTTCCTTAGCCCCTCTATAGGGAGACTTCCTTTTAATCATAATCAAACTATATATACTAATGTTATCCAAGTGTTGATATCCAATAGTGAGTACACTTGGTTACCCTAGTATCCCCAAGAAATAATCCATAATAATTGTCCAGTGTTCTTACAAACCATTATATCAACCTAATAAATAGGGAACTGTTTATAATGATTAATACCAAATCTCACATGATTTAGGCCATTCCTAATAATACTATCCTTAAATAACCTATCAACAATGGAAAATGGTATTTATACCCTCAAACTTGGTCATCCCTTGTTAGACACTAGACAATTATTAAATAAATAATTTACCACTTGGACAATTACTAAATATGAATGGATTGGTAGAAGACATGTATATTAAGGCAAACAACCCGATTATACATTATTGTCATTGAATACCCTTGCAATCTAACTTAATACATTCTCTCCTATATTTAAAATGTCGGCCATTGAATCATAATCTATTCACCATAAATGATATAAGGAGCTTAAGTATTTTAACCTTAGGATCCCTATAATATTTCAAGGGATTATATCCCTATAAGTATATAGTTTAATGTAGTTTTTCTTATATTAAAGCATCATAATATTCCACTCATCATATTAGATACCCTTATCATCTAGGTAGATAGCTAGATGTTAACTCTCCATAATATCAGCCTCACTATTTTATATAAGTGATGACCTTTATAATTACCTAAAATTTTATGCCTACCATTTAAGGTCGTGGGGTTTGCTGACCCATAATATTAGCCTCTTTAATTTGGATAAAATAGTTATCATGTTAGACACTATCAATTACACCAACGAGTTAATTTTAAATATTGCCCAAACTTTCCCATTGAGTTATGATCATATGAATCAAGTTATATCTTAAACTTGTATAATCTTGATCATCCTATATTAGCTATCATTGTGGAGACCTAGGACCTCTTGACACAGCGGTAAATAATCTAGGGTTATACAAGATTGTTATCTCTAAACGCCCAATACTTAGATGATAACTAATTCGATAACATGATACATTATAATCTTAGTCCAAATAACCCTCCACCATACTATTATTATGGAATATGGGCCATCCTAAATGAATTTATAGTTGATAATCCCAGCACCTTTAAATAATTATGATAATTTAGGTAGATAAAATCTATGTTGAAGCCATCTAAAAAATTGATGACCATTTTTATTATTCCTCTATTTATTCGACCATTCTCTTTAGCAAAAATTACCCCAAAATATTATTTCTATCAAATATTCCTATGGTCCAAATTCTCGACCACTCTCTTTATCCTTATATCCTATTGTTAGATATTAGTTAAGTGGTTGATATATTATATCAAACCGGGTATAATATATCATCTTCAAATCTGATTGAAAATAATAACCACCGTATATATATCATATGGCCCAAGTTAAGGTTTACAGCTCAAAGGATGTACATAAATAGTAAATGTAATAGGAGATACTCAAAATATTAATACCGAGGTTGGAATCCATAAATATATAGCCAATTGCGGGAATAATTCCCTTTTATAATCATACTTAATATAGGGATATTGATACAAAAATATTTATATAAGTACTACTTATGACCTAGCCCAAGTCACCCTATACTCTCCCTATATAAAGGCTCCATTATGATAAAAATCTATTGAGACTATCATAGCCCATGAATCATTTAACGTTCCCTTGATGAAATCTATTGCTCGAATTACTATCAATAGATTCCCCCTATACTTATAATAAACTCCATTATGGAATATCTATATAATTAACCATATTGGGAGGATAGGGTTATTTATATTTAAAGACACATATATAATAGATATATTATGATATAACACTCCAAGATTAATACAACATTGTTACCTATATAACTTAATAGATTAATAGGCATAATTCCTAGTATAAATAACCAATTATCATTATTTATCATGGATAGTCACTGGTAATATTATAATTATAGAGCTAGGATACATGTTGATCCACATTACATAACCTCTCTTGTGGAAGATGCAATTATAGTCGATTAAGTTACATTGTACCCACTCTATTTTAATGTAACCCTTTTATAAGATTATTTATGAGTGACCCCATGATATTACTATTATAGTAGCTGACCATATTTGTGGATCAACATGAGGCTATATAAATCGATTATAACATCATTCTTTCCTAATGATATAATAGTATTATCCTACTATTATATCCCATAAGGCCCATTATATAAAGCTTATTATGGTATTAGGTAAATATGATAGAATCAATCATAAGAGGATGATCAATTGACATATCCACTACCCATGATAGGACCATAAGTCCTCTACATATAATGTATTGGATAATCAATAACTCTCCATTAATATTTGTTCATATCAGTTACCAAATCTTATGTACTCTAGCCCAACATGAGTTATTCCTAATATCCACCAATAGTAGTTGTATTAGTTATTGGTTAGTCCATCTCTATCCCTATAACATTTTATCTAAATGTTTTAACTAATTCGAACATAGGGGTGATCTATGGTCAAATAAGGAACTATTGTAATTGGGAGAGATGCTCTATATAGAAGGATATTTACCCTTTTAGCCTATTTTAATACCTATTAATTGATTCACACAACTAAGTTAGAGAGGTGCCATATCATGAACCACTTTGAACATGACTAATATTTTGCCCAACTTGTCTGTTATTTATCTATATTATTCTCTCTAATTACCTTATTTATTCCCCTAAATATCTTTCCAAGAATCCTAGTATGTTGTTTAATATAATTATTCTTTAATATCATACTATTAGGTACCATATCATTTATGTGCATTAGAGAGAATAGGGTCGAGCTTAGATAAAACATGTTCACCTAGTCATCCTTACAATCACTCTTGAGCGATAATAATGCATACTAATATTCTTGATCCGTCCCCCTCTCTCCCTTTCTTATTCTCTCTCTCTGCCTCTCTATCTCCCTAAACCTTTCCCAACTTGTTTAACCTAATATTGGATAATTGTCTTTATGTCGATTATCCCCTACTTAGTTCCTCTTGGTTAACCCACTTATATGATATATAGCCTTAGTAAAAGAAAGGGTCATATATTTACTCTTTGATGTTGTGTATCATATTCATGATAACTATAATTAATAAACTATAGTAAGCCTTACAACAAGAATAATTAACTAATATTATACTAAGGTTAAATGTAGCATAACTATAGAGATAAAAGGAGGCATGCCAAATGGATCAAAATACACCCCATTAAGGTGATTAATGGAACAAACATAGTTATCGATGGTATGAAGGATATAAGGATGATAAAGAGGGAGAGAGGACCTTATCTTGATATTATGGTATCTCATTAGGCATTGCCTCATGATTAACTATACTAGTTTTTATGATATTATCGGTTTAATAACATGATCGATTAATTAACTCCTAAGGAGATATCCTAGTTATAAAACCGGGTTGATGATGGTGAACGAGTTTAATGATGGGCTACCCTTATAGTAGCCTCTAGACATCTAAAAGAGGCTGACCAATTATATCCATATCACTAATTACTAATTCATCAACTTTTGTTTCCATCAACCTTCTATCCCCAAAATATTAGATACTAATGATAATTAATACTTATTGGGATTAATATATACAGTAGATACGATTCCTTAAAAATATTTACCAAAGTAAAATAATCGCTTGTGTCCCATTAATTACCTTTTAAGATTTGTATAATCTCTTTTATTTAGGTACTATGTCCTATTCTATATATGGGATCACGCCTAGAATTTATAGAGGTTTTTAGTGTTGTACATTCTATTTCCTTTTCTCTCCCCGAGAGAACAAGGTGTATATTTTTGGATCTTCCTGGATCTTATTGGTTTTGTATATTTAAAATAGGGTACCTTTCTTATTATAATTATTATGTCCAAATGGGAATCAATATAAGCTTGATGGAAAATAGTGTTTGATATAGGTAACCATGGGGTTACCTATATATGATAGCCTAAAAGAGTACTAATATGTAAGGATAAGCTTTGATAGCCCTTCTATTGACAATATGTTCCTCGTCCTTATCATCGCCCTATCCCACCGTCGTAAGCATTTTATATTAGCTTATCTAGATTACCTTGTTTATTCCTATATAAATCTTAATTATATTTAATTCACAATGATCAAGGATCTTATAGGGTAGGGTTATTCATTGGCTAGTAAATTGAGGGAGTTAAACATAAGTTAATCCTTAAATTTGACTATCTTTTATTCGATAGGTCGATTATACTACCTATCTTTAACTGATATATTGGTATACTAGCCACGAGTAATATTTCATGTCTCCCCTATTACGCCCCATGGGAGAATAGGACACGATCGGTACCTATCCGAGGTATTTACCTTGTATATATTTTTACCCACTCTTGGATATTTAGGTATATTTGAACCTTTAACCATCCCTATGTTAAAGAAATAAGGTATCATAATGGCTTATTAGTCCAATATAATTAAGGAAAGATATGAATTTACATGATTATCACCCTTTAATGTCCGATAATTACAACTAAAATTGGTAACCATGACTATTAACCAAGGAAAAGTAGCTTAACCCTATTAATTGATAGGTCCAATTAAATGTATAAGTATTGAAACGAGAAAATGGAGATAGGGTAGATTGGGAATAACTAACCCTCTTAGACTTAGGTCAACAATAGGTACCTCACATGAATTATGTGGATAGGAATATACTATTGTGATCCTTACAATAACGGCGAGATAGTTGGAGGTTTGCATATAAACCATAACGGCGAGATGGTACTTTTGTGCACTTTGGATATTAATATTCTATCAAGCATTGCTTATTGTTGTCTTTTAGCATAATTATTATATCGTAAAAGAGTGTATATATACCCTTAATAGGGGTGAGGATTACCTTTGATATACCAATTCTATATATCAATAAGGTTCCTCATGAATATAGTTTAACCCTATCATGTCCATCTACGGGGAGATGAGTTTAAGATGGCGATATGGACTAAGCACTTTGATGGCCTAATGTTAGTATAGTTAAATTGGTAAGATTTGCCATTAATATAGAATATTATGGTAGTAAATGTTAATTATAACCCATAAAGTGATTATTGGTAGGAAGATTATAACCATTCTATATTAGGTGGGAGAGTTATAATTTGGCCATGTCCTTTATTGTTAAAGACTCATATCTCCTACAAAGAGAGAACAAGAAAAGACCCTAATAAGTATGTACAAGAGGGAGGAGGGTTATTAAATCTCATGTATAATGGTGATGTATAGGGGTGATCAATTTTACACTATCGTATGGAGATCATATTCCCATTATGATAATCTAATGAGATTTATCTACCATAGCCTATGGTTATATTATCCTATATATAGGGTTATTCGCTTATTTAGCCTTAAAATGTGGCCTTATGTCAAAAATGTTAACATCATATAAAGGAAGCTAATTGGACAGGATATAATTTGCAACTATAAAATGAGGCATCATTATTAGGTATAGATTATTCAAGGATTAAAATCAATCTTTATAGCATATCCCTATAATAGGTCGTCAATAAACTCCCTTGTTTATTCTACAATTATATTATGTTTATAGAATTAGTTAGGTGTTATCTCATAAATAAAAGGTCACTAACATGTTTGAATAATACAATTGTAGAATAAATACCCTCATATTACTAGTATCCCCATATTGAGGGACACCCATCTATGAGAGGATACATCTAAATAGGAGATGTCCAACGTGTAATACGATTATGATCCAACAAATTAAGATGACCATTCTTACTACGTAGATACAATATAACTAAACTAAGGGTGAGGGTACATTAAGGATGACCATAATAGTGATTTATTCTCATACCATCTTTTAGTATACCCTTCATTAGTTAAACCTTTAGGTTACTAGATGGTGGACCAAAATATATATATACCTTGGTATAGAGGTTTTATCCAAATATTCCGGGTAAATGAATGATGTAAGTGCCAAATGGTTATTTGAGATAACATATGTGGTGATAATAATCTATGGAGAGATCTTTATAGATTAACTTAAAGGGGGCCTAGTATCCAATTTTGAGTTTAAGGATATTGGTTCATGATTATATAACTAATTAGGTCGGGGGCCTAGGCTTTGTAATTATCTATGGTTGGAGGAATATATAGAGAATAACATTTTCTCTAGTATATGAGGGTTACAGAGCCTATTCTCATAATGGATAACCCTCGTAAGATATAGGGGATAATAAATTCATTATTTTATTTTTCATGCTTACCAATGAAAATAAGGTAGTATAATTTTTTATTGTATATGATATCATTATCATTTGTATACCAATTACGCCAATATCTATGCTCTTCATAAAAACATATTGATATTATAATATTATATTAATTACCCCTAATAAAAGATGTTTTTCACTAAGGGAGAGACTATTTGGCGTGATTGGTATGTGAATAATAATAGGTATAATTTTATTAGGAAATGGTGTGACTAAAATCAAACGGTATGGACTATAATACTTATAAGAATATATATTCACTCCTTTTCACGCAAGCACGATGAACACGAGGCTTAATCACAACATTATTATAAGATACAGGCTCTATTTTACTTGAATTCTTAAACGAGTATATTCGAGAGGATATAATCATGAGAAAACTTGATTATAAGTTAGAGTGAATTGGGAGTGCTCTTTTAGTATAGAGAATAAGGAGGGTGATAAGCACATTCTATGACTAGATGCTTGTATTATTTTATGCTATTAATAGGTTATTCTAAATAGTGCGATTACCCCTAGGTAAACTATTTAATAGAGAGCAAATCCTAATGGCTGTAAGAAATATATTATCAATAATACCTATTAGGATTTTGGGAATAAATATCCTTATGTACAACCTTAGATAGGTCCCTGGAATAATGTATTAGTAAGCATTATTGTCCAGCAACAATAATATGAATTTAGGCCGGTATTAATTAATATCATTGGAACCTAATAGGGTTCTCAATATAGCCCAATAAGCTTTTTAAACTTATTGTGCTGTCTTTCGAGTGACCTATCCCGTTAACCATGATGCATCGTAAGTATTAATTATTGGAATATCTATATAGTATCCCGATGGCAATACTTTCCCCTATCTTTTAGTTCACTAAATAGCTAGTATACTATTATGCATCCTTAGATCCCCTCTTTACTCCTCTTATTAATCTCTATTACTCAATTTATATTTTATACATTGGGCATAATAGACAGAAATATAAGAGAGTTTTTAAGGGGGAAATGTACTCTGCATGTAAAGCAACATTTGGTTAACCCTTAGTATATTTCCTACTAATACCTCATTAGTCATATCTCGGTTTAACAAATATTATAATGTCTATGAATTAACGTAGTTAGTTATCGGGAAAATTGCATCATGATCCTCAATACTTTAACAATTATTAGGGCCCATGAATATTAGGATGATAGGGTATAACCAATATATAGCCAATCAAGTACCTTCTATGGTGAGAAATATTCATCCTCATGAAATATTATAGTTGATTAGGTAACCTATAATATACCTATGCTTCACCCCAAATAATGCCATTATCTTTAGGTCACTAACATGCATATCGTATGAATATTAATTAATTTTGAAATGATTAGTATATCTCTATATCATAAGATATTCGAGATCATTATACAAAAATAAATAATTTCATACTAGAAATGTTAGGTAAACTTATCCCCTAGCAAATTGCACCAAATGTCCTTTATTAATCGATGAAATCAACCATGATATACGAGTTAATCTATTTAAATAGTTTAGCAATAATTTGGGATACAATGCATGTTTTGGGCTAACCCAAATTCTCAAACTAGGAATTTGATACTATCCCTTTTACACCTTAGTTTAACAATGGTATACTTATATTAGTTATAGAAGAGGGGCTATGGATGATCTACATACCTGTCTAACATAGTCCAAGGAGGGAAATAATGAGCATTTCTTTATTTAAGATATGATAATAGATTAAGGGTAATAACAAATGATTTAAAGTCGATTAAATCATTTCTTAGCAGACTTGACAATTTGGGTTGGCCAATCCCAATTAAAGGGAATATCCTTTAAATGCTATAACACAAGCCATATGAGATTTTAATCATATCAGTTTGTTACCTATGTTTAATAGGTTGCCTAAGGTTGATTATTTCTCTTCTAGGATTATATAATTATCAAATAACATATATACATAATATCCAATGAATAGAGTGATATAATTGAGGCATGATGAATATCTCATAATAGATAGACTTATTATATGGTGGGCTACGCTTATAGGAAAAGGTAAGGTTTTACTCATTCTCCTATACGAATACCCGATTTTGGACAATTAGAACTTATCTTTCCATATGAAGACAAGTACCTTATATAAACTTATGGAGATAATTCTTCTAAACTATCCATACAAAATCGGGTATTATCAACATTTATAAAATCAAGTACTAATGGGCGTTCCAAATAATAGGCATGTTCATGTTTATATGAATAGGGTGCCTTGCATTTTTGCAATCTTTTCCTAGTTACATAACCTACGGTAGTTAAGGTATCTCTAGGTTATAATAGCAATAATTTGGTTCTTATTATATTGGAATATGTATAAATTATACATACATAGGGAGACTTGGGTTCATTAGATTAATAAGGATAGAGGGATGCCTAATATATAAAACTATTGTTAACACCTAGTTCTCATTTATCCACTTATACTTAATCTTAAATATTATGTTACTAATCGATATTCTCATTTAATATACAAAACCAATTATTTTAAACTATCACTTTTATGGGATATAAGAATCTCTTCAGAATGGAATGTACATAATCGATTATAGTTGCCTAAATTGGCTATACAACATATATAAGTATATTGAACCAAATTATAAATAATCAATTATACGACCCATATTATACTACTCGTACCAATTCACCATTATAGGATAGTGATAAAACTAAGTCTGAACCTATAAACTTTGAATAATGAAAGAATGAGTCCCCTTTATAGAGGGAATTTTATTTCGAGTAAGTTGTGCTTAATGATTACTCCCCTATTAGGAATATTTTACACTAGCTAAATATAGATTCTCCATATTAATATAATTCTTCCATGTCAAATATGTAGACAATAATTAATTTCAAATACCATATAAACTTTTTTACCTATGATCTAGGGGTGTTTTAGGGTAAAATAGATTGATCCCCTCATGGAGAATTATAACTAGAAGAAAGATTAACCGATGTTATCACAACCTCATGTAGATTTATTGGCTATTCACTTTTTAATATTTATGCTAATAATCATATCCATTTTTATTTAAATGTCTAAAGTTTCATAAGGTTGCGATATATTCGGATATATTAGAGTGGAGGTACCATATGTAAAATATTTCCATTATAGGGCCATACTTGGTATATACTCTAGTCCTAAGGATAAACCCCGGTCTTATAGATAGAGTCATATAGGGTAACATTTATATTTATTATGATATATTGGGATGGTCTAACTCTCCTCTACCAATTATGTCATAGTAGACTAATGTGTAACAGTGATTAATAATGTAACCCTTTGGATATTACCTATGTCTTTGTAACAGAATCATTGTAAACCGATGTTTGTATTATAGATAACTATTGTTATTCTCCCATAGAGAAGAAGCCTAACCTTTGGTATTATATAGGTTTGGATACTAGGAACGTATCCCTATTAAAATCTACCAATTATATCCCTTTGAGAGATTACCATTAGTTAATGCATACTAATAGACTAGTGGTGGTATAGTACCACCACTAGTCTATTATATGGTTAAAAAAATGATCATCCTCTAATAAGGAATCTATGTATGTGTTTGTACTATTATAAATCGAGTGAGAATATATCATTCCCTTACTTTATATATCTATCAATGTATGTTTAAGCAATATATTGTTAGAATAATAGTGTATCTTGTGTTCACTATTTAGATGTTCCTCGATAAGGGTAATAATTTTACCTAGGTTAATTATCTAATAAAATAGTAGATGAAAATACCTTATGTGGTTTTGTTGATGATTATTATCCATGGTAACACTAGCCTATGATTACAATCCTAATGTATACAGCTAAATTGCCTTCAATATCCTATGAAAAGTATATTGGCAACATTAGATTTCTCACTTAATGGTAAGGAGACCTAGTGTGGCCTCATTGGTAAGCATAACGTAGAGAAGACAAATGCTCAACCGATGGTATGCTTAGGCTATCCCTCTATAGAATAGTGGTAATTACTTTTAAATTAGCTAATGGATTTGGGAAATGATGTTAATTTACCATTATACAATGAATTTTGATTAAAGACTATTCTTTGTAGATAATCTCCTTATCCTTAGTAAATTTTATCGGATCATTGTCCGTAAATTATGGTCATTGGGTCGACTAATCTCATGGTCGTATCGATTTATAAGGGAGTGGGCAATTAAATCGAGTAACAATGATATTATAAATCGATATTATATGCTATATTTTATTAAATGTACATGTATGTAATATGTATATATGATTCATGTTAAGGGCCAATTTTTGAGTAACCTAGTATAGTTTATATCATTTCTTAATTTAGAAACAATATTGTGACAAGGACTATTAATCCCTTTTATTAAAAAGTATATCTAAATAATATAGGGTTAACCCTAACATTAATAGAGCCATTAGGAGAGTTATTAGAATAAGGAGATTATTTTATACACGGGGTGGTACATTATACAAATGACAATCTCTCTTCCTTATATACATAAGGAATTGGGCGATAACTCTAATAACTTTTATAGTATGACTAATCCAATAGTATCCCTATATCCCTAGCCGGAGAAAGAGAGAGGCCCAACCTAATGTGTACTCCTGTAGCATATAACGAATGAACCATGACCTTAGTATGAGAGAACTCGTAATAGAAGTCACCTAATTAGGAGGCCAAGAGTTGTCTACCTTGGCTTTTTAATAGCTCGTATTAAAGTGGGGGAGAGTATTAGTAAACATATTAAAAATGTTTCATTATTATTTAACCATGATATAGTTTGGGAGATATATCTTATGATATGCACATAGTTTGTTAGTGATTTAATCTATTTCGTCCATATGATATTTATTATCATTGTAATATCCTGCTTATGTACTCCACTTATCCTTATAGGCGATATCATATTTAATAACATACTCATCTCTAAAGTTACCATAATTCAATTGAGAACCAATTAATGGGTTATAAAGTAAGGGAATGATATAAGAGTTTTCTTTTAGATAGTGCAATCATATGGAGGATTTTGGTTATTAGGTAACATGAAGGGCTATTCCCTCGGACCCATATAAGGGTAAAAGAATAATACACATCTCTCCATAATTTAGGAAGGAATAATATATTGATTAAGTTAGTTTAATACAAACTATTGTTTAAAATAAGGTTATACTCTACTCATCTCTAATAATAGTATTAGAGAGATTACTAATGGCTAATGAGTCTTAATGCAACTAAATAGTAATCTCACCTATGTTTTATCACTATCCCTATATACTTTGGCGTATTTGATAAGTAATAAGGGCCTAACATAACAACCTTAGGGAGTTAACCCTAGCTCTATAATGTTTTATATAATAATAACTCTAGTTCATAGTATTGATCAAGGTATCCTAGGATAACTCATTAAGACATATAAGTTAATAATTATTATCTATTTGATAAAGAATATATTAGGCTATATACTTATGCAATTAACTAGTGGGCCAAAATAGGTAATACTATAAGATATGGACTATATCTACCCCTTTATTCTTAAATATAGGTCCATAGAAAGTTATGAATAGTTTAATGTTTAATTATATACTATTTGTATATTAGGCATTTAGGGTGTTCCATTTCCATTAGAGTATTAAATATATATCATGGTTGATAGTCGGTAATTGTACCGAATATAATTTGTAATCATAATTCGGGATGGTCGTACATTATGTGTAATATATGATTTGTATTAATGGTTCATGTGATAACATATTAAGATAGTTATCCCCAATATGTTCACTTTATAGAGTATTAATGGGTTAATATTATCCTTCCTATTGATATTATAGAATAGGTATCGTGGTTTGTATACAATAGGCTATATATTAATGGCTCGATAATTACCATTAATCTAATTACATTTTCTCTCTAGTTATTTAAGATAAGCCTATTTAATTAGGTCATTAGGTTTGGCCCTTAATAAGGGTCTATGAATTTAACTGATGAGGTAAATAAACCCGGGGTATTTTAATACTCATAATGGACACACCTTGTGAAAAATCAAATTCACTTATTTTTTATCCCTATTAATATTAATGATTAGCCATATTCATCTCCTCCTTAGATAATTATACTATTAAGTATTAGTACCCTATGATTCTTATTTCGGTAAGATGGGTCATTATTGACCAAAAATGGTATTATCATACAGCGAGTAATGAATCTTAGCTTTGTCTCCTATGGAATAGATAGGCCTATGGTAACAGGAAATATCTTAAAATATAGGATCTGGAGTTATCTTTTGAATATAGTAAATATAAGTATCCCATTACTCTATATGTTACTTATATTTTAACATTACTTGCCATCTTATAATCCCTTTTACTTAATTATAGTTTAGTTACCTTACTATAGTTAATTTATGTTGTCATAGACTAATAATCATCTATTAAGGCAGATGTGGGTACAAATTACCTTAATATAACGAGTCAAGATATAATGTTTCCATAAAATCATCGGGATATATATATATATATATATATATATATATATATATAATATTATTTATTAAGTAATGGTTCGATTACATTAACTAATTAGATCTTAATATTTAGGTATGATCACTCAATTATCGGATCATATATATACGAGATATAGCCCCTGTTTAACTATCGGTCTACCATTTCATAACCTAACAGGTTATTCAAGAAATCTACCATTTAAACACAAGTATATAGGATTTGCACATTAATATAACCAAGTAAGTACCATAGGCTAGGTATTACCAAATATAGGAGGAGATGAACATGGCTAATCTTAACGGGCCAAGGGATTGAACCATAGTTAATATAGAGAGGTGAGCAATAAATTTATGATCTCGCAATATGGGAAATAGTGGATGCCCCATATTAGCTTATCACCTTAGTTAAACAATGTTAGATTAAAAGGGGTTGATAACCTATAATGAGTATACTTAGGTGAGATGGGGAGTATTATCATTAACTATAATCTCTCAATATTATAAACACACGAGTCTCCTTAGTCATTATTTATCATACCGTGTGCATCTATTTTTAAGCCTCTTATATCATTACCATGACCAAGTACTGATAATTAGGTTATCAACTATGATGTTTGGGAAATACCCCGGTATTATTTATATAATATTAATATAATCTATCATACGTAAATAATGGAGTATTTATGGTGACTATATAAACATATGGTAACCATATGGTTACTCCAAGTATACTAGGGATAAATATGCTAATTTTATGCTCCCATATTTATATCCATATTATTCTAGGATGTGATATACCTATATTTTATATGTTACCTCATATAATTATGGACCTATTATTCTAATTAGGTTGACCCACGAGTTAAACATTTAGTATGTTATTCGTAGACTTTATCTAGATAACAATTGTTGAATTCCCTATCTCTCTCTGTTTTATACTAGTGATAAGTATGTCCAAACAGGAAGATGGCCTCGTTTGATTATTAGATTAATGAGATAGAGGTATTGGTTCTCAACCTATATCAATTCCCACTCTTACATGGTTAATAGATTAATATTTACTAACAATTGGACAACTCGTTATTAAATTTGTAAACGAATTTATAAGTAAACACCAATTACTATTCGGTCAATAACTATTGTTTGATAGAATAAGGTATACTATTGATTAAAATATATAACTCATTTATTCTCTAATTGTATAACTCATAAAAAATACCTACCTATGGTAAAAATAACGGAATAACAATACATGGGTATACTTGAGACTAATCAATAATGGAGTGAGGGTAGGAAGACATTATAATAACTATTTTAGGTTAGGGACCAAACCACTAATGTATATTAAATTGTAAATCGTTTATAATGTGCATATCATAGTTGGTGGTTATTGAAAGATCAATATAAATGTGAGATCGAGTGGGGAATTAGATTGGTCCCTAAACCAAGGAATTTAATATATAAAACTGGGTCAACATAGTACTTGGTAACATGCCCAAGATAGTAAACATATACCCTATAAGCTGATTTAATGTTAAGTTAGTGATGCTTTATATTTAGAACATTTATTATACGGTGGTGAACATGGAGTAATAGTCACTTACCGTGTGCTGAACATGGGCTACTTGTACAAAAATGGAACACCTTAATCGGTATTTAGTAAGAATGATGTATTATTGTGTCACATTTTTATTGGGCTAATAAGCTAATGACCCATTTAGGGTGTTCCATTTTCATAAAATTTACCATATATTGTTTCATCTAAACCTCGATTTATAATAATGTTTATTTGAAATGGGTATCATAATAGTTGGCAAATAAAGCCTCTTCCAAAGGCCTTAAGCTTATCATGGCTAATCATATGTTGATATATGGTTATAATGTCTATTAATGACAGAGTATAAAATAGGTGGGAATCAAATATCCTAATTTTAAAATCAATATGGGTAATATGCATAATATTTTAATTGTGTGCCATGAATGTGTCCAATGAGACATACATTCACTATGGAGGTATGGCATCTTAGCCCAACATGTTAGAGACTATAACATAATGGCACACAATTAACCTCCTAATTAGTCAACATCTTGAGTATTGCTAGATGAATTATTACCCTAATTTTGATTAACCCTCTATATTGAGGAATATTTCCCATTGTTATTAAAAGAGATAATTATAGTTGACCAATAATTTGATAAAGTATATCATAACTATGAACGGATAATTATCCATAACGAGAGAATTCTTACGTATCATAGATAAATATCACCACTGTTATACCCCTGTTTGTTAAAACATTGTAGTAACCAATTGTTAAAATATCGTAACTATGGAATTTGTTAATAATCTAATTTTATTTGTAATTCCCTCTCGTTATTGATTGGTTATACAATGACCAATTAATCTCATATATAGTACATATAGGTGACCATGGTCTATGTAATTACAACCTAATGATGGGTTTATATAACACTAATCCGTATAATATACCCACCTTAAAGATGACCATTGGGCTAATTTAGGTAATGGTAAATCCATGGTATTTAATCACTATGGAGATTATAATGGGCATAACTAGCTGAATTATTAACCAAGAACAATTACTATTGATGGACAACTATAAATACATGGTCTCCATTATAATGCACAATATGCCTTGTACGAAACCAATAAAATTTTCCCAATATTAACCTTATTTTGTATTGCATGGAAAATTAGGAGATTATTGGGAGATATCCCATCTTGTTAATAATCATATTATCCCTATGTTTGCCTATAAATACTTATCCTAATGAAAACTAACATCAAGATAGCATCCCAATAACAATTATAATGCACATAATAGCAACATTCATACATGGAATAGTTTAGGCTGAAATCATCACACTCGTTCATTTTCCGAGAAAGACTAACCCTCTACATAATGATATATAAAATTGAGTTTCGGCCATTAATCGGGCTCCTTATAATACCAAGGAAGCTACTCATCCACTGGGGTAATATCTTTGTTGTTATGATTAATCTTGTTGCCCACATGACTCTAACAATGGATTAGTATAACCACTATAATATTTAGTTATTCATGGCCCTATACATTGGTGATGTCATATTGTTATCTCCTAGTTCTCATTTATAATGATTATTACAATGGTTAATAACAAAGTATATTAAAGATATATTCATAGATTATTCCAATATTACTTTTATCAACGGGGTATCTATGAATTAGATTAGACACCATATAGGGGAACTAAATATGAAACATAGTATAATAATCTTAATAATTACCCTCAAGATATGCATCTATTGGGGTTAAATTGTTCTTGATAATCACTTAGATAACAATGAAATAAAATACTTATAGAATGGGTTATATGACGTGTACTCTTATCTATTCATAATACCTTTATATATTGTACCCAATGGAGTATAATAAGATGCACAAAATGATTAATACTCGGAGATACCAAGGGTAGACATTAAGCATATGACATCGGGAGATTAGGTATAGAAGATTAGACATTTTAAGCCATAAACTTATTCTATATTCACCATATTAGGGAGGATACTATTTAAGAAATATAGGGATGATGTCAATTAGATCCGTAATCACCTAGTAAAAGGGTAATATACGAGTATCTTGATAAGATATCCGTAACCCTCATAAAATTCGTAATCGTATAAGTGTACGTATCAAGATATTTATATTCGTACGTATATATATAATATATCGATTACGTACGTGAAAATACGTAACTAGATCAACATATGTACTTGGAATATGCGGTATTTACGTTTTGTTGAGAATAACGGGTGTACGTAAAAAAAAAAAAACATTGGGTAAATTAGTTACAAAATTTATTTTATATGGAATAAGTATAGATTATAAAAAAAAAAAAAAAGAGTGCTAATTGCTGAAATTTCGGTAGGAATTCTGAAAATGTAGTTAATTGAATTACCCTTATTTAATCACATTTTGACCCCTACTTTTTACAAAATTTCCATTGACCATCACCTTGAAATTTAAACCCATCCTTTCATTAATTTCAGCCACATTTACCTTGCATTTCACCACAAGCTTTTGACACTTGTAATGAACATTGAATTGATGAGATTAGGTGAGATATTTAAGTAAGAAAAAAATGGGATAAGGATGCATTTTGGTGCATCCCGTAGCTGCCTTAAAACCAAGAAAGAAAGAGTCAAAGAGAGGGGAGAAAGAGGAAAAAAGGGAAGGAAAAAGAAGGGGAAACTAAAAGGAAACAAAAGAGATTTTAGGAAAGTTAATCCAATGTAAGTAGGTTTCATTTTTTTTCTTGCTTTGTTTATGCTTTCCTTGTTTATTTTATGAGTTATTTAATTCATGTGAAATGTGATTATGGTATTTGTGATGATTTTAAACACTTGATGTTTGATAATGGATGGTTAAGCATATGTGTTGAGAAATGTGCTTTAAGAGAAGATTTTCGGATTTTAGGGGTGGCAAAACCAGAACTTGGTGTGATTTATTTCGGCATCTTAGAGTGATTTTTAGAAACAATACAAAGAATGAACGTTGTTGATATATGTGTCTACTATGTTCCTTTAAAATTGCGTGACTTTTAGAGATATATATATGGAGTTATGACTGAATTAGTATGGATCGTTCGGATGGAACCTCTACTGGAAAAATATTTCATTCCAAAGGTTGTGCGATTTATTTCAGGATCATAGAGTGGGTTTTGGGCAGAACGCAAAGAAGGAAAGTTGTTTATCTATGTGTCGACTTTATGTATCTAAAACTTCATGATTGTTTAGATCTATATGTAAGGATTTATGACGGATTTGGTATGGGTCGTTGAATGGACCAGCTACTGGAAAAGTTTATTTAGTTCCGAAATTTGTCTGAATTATTTAAGGATTTTAGAATGCTTTTTGGAGGAAACTTAAAAAATGCAAGTTGTTTATCTATATGTCTAATATCTCCCCTTAATATTTCGTGAGTTTTAGATATATATTTAAGGCGTTATGGCTGGTTTGGTATAGGTTGTCTAAGTGTGCCACTCGCTGAAGAATTTTAACCTAAAATAAATGGGCTTGGACTTGAATTAAAATGACATGGGCTTGGACTTAAAAATAAAGTGGACTTAGATTAAAACAAATGAAATTGGGCTTGAATTAAAATAAATGATCTTGGACTAATGTTAATGGGCTTGGACTTGAATTAAAATGAGATGGGCTTGGATTTAAAAATAAAGTGGACTTAAATTAAAACAAATGGAATTAGGCTTGAATTAAAATAAATGGTGTTGGACTAATGTTAATGGGCTTGGACTTGAATTAAAATGAGATGGGCTTGGATTTAAAAATAAAGTGGACTTAAATTAAAACAAATGGAATTAGGCTTGAATTAAAATAAATGGTGTTGGACTACTGTTAATGGGCTTGGACTTGAATTAAAATGAGATGGGCTTGGATTTAAAAATAAAGTGGACTTAGATTAAAACAAATGGACTTGGGCTTAGATTAATGTTAATGGGCTTGGACTTAAATAAAATAAACTGGGTAATGAACTTGGACTAAAATCAAGAGGCTTGATTTTAAAGTAGATGGGCTTAGACTAACGAAAATGGGTTTAGGCTAAAATAAGTGGACTTAGATAGAAATAAAAAGGATTTTAAAATTTTAAAGAAAATTTATTCTTTCATAGAGAAAAAAAAAAATTGGACTTTCTTTAATTATTAATGAAACTAATAAACAATATTAATGAGCGGATGTTGTGTTTCCGCTATGAGTACCATGAATGGTATGTGAGCGCCGAGTGAATTTCGAGTGATGGTTGGACCGTGAGTATGGCTTAAGAAAGAAGGGCTGGTACCCGAGATTGGTTGAATGTGATTAAACATGTTATCACGTGCATCATGTGCATTGGGGGTGGAAATAAATTGAGAAAAATCATTGAGTCTTGAATTGACACGGTTTGGTAACCGAATTGAGTGGATTGGGTAATAGCAAGGAATCCATAGTGCGAGCTCTATTTACTAACACCGTTAAGCGAGGGATAATTTTGCTAACCGTGTGCTACAACGAGGGAGAATTCCGTTGCGAGCGATAGGTGATATTGAGATCACCGAGAGAAAGTAATAGAGCGAGTAGGTGATAACATGATCACCGAGAGATTTGGCGCACGGACTTACATATACCTAGGGTACCGGATTAAAATGGATGAAAATATGGGAAACACAATAGCATTGCATATCACGTGCATCATCCTACTTGCGAGCTTTGGCTCATTACGTTATTGTATTTGTGTGTTGTTCGAGCAAAGGCAAAGTTAAGGCGATCGAGGATGCTACCGGTTCTCACTAATAAAAGGCTCATGTGTCACTCATAAAAATAGAAATATCTTTTGTGTCATTAAAAAGGGATACGGGCCTAGGTTGTAAATTTTTAGGCATTTTGAATATGTTATAAATTATAGAACTATCTGTACTAATGTTGTAAATTATATCATACGTTTCCCATGGTTTAGTTTACGTTGTGTATGATGGAGGAAGTAGGGGACTTAGTCCCAACGGTGTGTCGCGCTGGATCACGCTTATTAGGTAATAGGCAAGGGAGCGGAGGCGTCACATTTAGTGGTATCGGAGCTTTGGTTGAGTAAGTTGGGTGGAGTCCTAAGTGTCACATGAGCCCGAGAACTAGTACTCTCTTCGACGGTAAAAAAAAAAAAATGTGTGTGATGGTTGTTATGTTTTGTGTTGGTATATACTTATATATCATAAAAAAATGACGATTAGAAATATTCGCATTGTAGATGCCTAGTGTATATGACGTGTTCTCCAAGTTACTAGGACCCGTAGGCGGAGGGTTACACTAGCCGCTTATTGGGTGGAACTAAATAACCTTGCTATGACACCGGATCGGGATATAGTTACTCACGTGACTAGAGTACATTACCCGATTCGGCGGATAGTATTTGCTGACGCCGAGTTTACCTAATGCCGTAATATAGATTATATGCGAATGACTTTACGCAGGACTCTCCTACCTAGGGATTAGCGAGTTGTTGGATGAGGTATGGGAGGGTCAAATCGATCGTAATTCCTATCGAAACCTAGTCCGAACTTTCTTACCAATCCAAGCTAGGCGGACCCTCGTTAGGTTGACGTTTAATTGGGGTTTACCTATGTGCATTGCTTGAGAAATCATACATATCGCATCGGTTGATGCTATCAATTGGTGGACGGTAGAGGATACCTTCCCACGATGTGTCCGATACATATTCGATATGTTAGTCACACTACTTAGACATATGAGATAAAACATACCGCCAGAAGGAACCCGAGTGCGAGAAGAAGGAGAAGGAACCTTTAATGATAACAACGTGAACCAACAAGATGCGTTGAACCGTATGTTGGACATACTACAGCAACAACGAGCAAACAATACAACAACAACAACAAACCCATACGGAGCGGATGAGACAACTTCGACTATGCGTCAACGACCTCCACCTCCGCCGTCTAAGCATAGGAATGACGTGGTGGAGAGATTCCGTAAAATGAATCCTCAAGAATTCTCCAAAGGTGTTAACTCGATGATAGCGGAAGAATGGATTAAATCCTTGGAGATAATATTTAAGTATCTACACTTGAATGATAATGAACGGGTGTCGTGTGCTATTTTTATGCTAACCACGGATGTCCGCACTTTGGTGGGAAAGTGCATGAGTAACGGTTAATGTACCCACGTTAACTTAGGAAAGGTTTAAGGAAATGTTTTACAACAAGTATTTCACTGCGACGTAAAGGCTAGGAAGATTCGGGAATTTCTAGAATTGAAACAAGGTGGAATGTCGGTAGGGGAATATGTACGAAGGTTTGAACAAGGGTGCCGATTTGTTCCATTCATTATCGAGGATGAAAATTTGAAAAAGAATCGATTTTTAACGGGAGTCGAACCCGAGAGTCCGGAGTATGGTACGGATGTCCGTCACCAATACTTTTCCAGAAATGGTAGACAAAGCAACTGCCGACGGACGAGGATCGAAGGAAATTTCAAAGGAGATATAACGAAAAAGGCAAACATTCAAGTCTGGAGCTTCTTCCTCCGGGCCATTAAGACGAGCTCCGCCAAGGAACTTCGATCGAGGTAGTGGTCCGGGAAGTGCACGAGCTGCCGGACCGACACCATATGCCCCAAGGCCACCACCGGAAGTCAGCCGAGACCAATGTTGAGTAACCAATCTCGATGTAATAAGTGTGGGAGGTTTCACACTTGGGTAGTGTCCATCGGATTTGAGAACTTGCTTTATTTGTCACAAGCGAGGGCACATAGCCTCTAGCTTGTCCCCAAGTACGAAACGAGGACCGGGAAGGGTACTTGCTCGGGTGTATACGATGACTCAATAGGAGGCTGACCGGAAGGACTCGATGGTGATTTGTGGTAATGTCTCACTCCTTGGCTTGGTTACTTAGGTTTTGATTGATTCCGGTGCTACTCATTCATTCATATCAAAAACATTGGTAGAAAGCCTAGGTATTAAACCCGAAACATTGACGATAAGATATCCGATAGTAGTCCCTTCGGAGAATATATGGAGTCGACGAGCCTAGTAAAACGGTGTCCAATACGGATTGAGGATAGGAGTTTAGAAGTAGATTTGATAGTATTGGACCTGCAAGATTTTGATTTGATTCTAGGAATGGATTGGCTATCGAAACACGGTGCCCATATTGATTGTCGGGGTAAGAGAGTAGTTTTTGATCTACTTGGAGGTCAACAATTAGAATTTAAGGTCGATACGAAGGCTCGAAGCCATACGGATCATATCGACCATAAAAGCTCGAAAGATGCTAGGAAAAGGGTGTATAGGGTACCTAGCACATGTGGTGGACGAGTAAGGTAGAACAAGAGTTAAAGCCGGGAGATATAGAGGTTGTATGGGAGTATTACGATGTGTTTCCAGAAAGTTTGACTACGCTACCACCGAGAGAGAGGTAGAATTTGAGATTGAATTAGAGCGGGAACAACTCCAATTTCTAAGACTCCCTATAGGATGGCCCCAGTGGAGTTGAAAGAGTTAAAGTTGCAACTACGGGAGCTACTTGGATAAGGGATTCATACGCCCTAGTTCCTCACCATGGGGAGCTCCGGTATTGTTCGTGAAGAAGAAGGTTGGTAGATGCGGTTATGCATTGACTATCGAGAATTGAATCGGGTGACAATTAAAAATAGGTATCCGTTGCCCCGAATCGATGACTTATTCGACCAATTACAAGGTGCGATGGTGTTCTCCAAGATAGATGCGCAATCGGGTTATCACCGGCTAAGAGTAAGATCGGAGGATGTGAAGAAGACGGCTTTCGAACGAGATACGGCCACTACGAATTCTTAGTAATGCCGTTTGGATTGACTAATGCTCCGAGCTTCCTTTATGGACTTGATGAATCGAGTCTTTAAAGGATTCCTGGATAAATTTATCATTGTGTTCATCGATGATATTCGGTTTATTCTCGGAGCTGGGAGGAGCATAGGGAACATTTAAGAGCTACTTTACGGATATTAAAGGAGCGACGACTATACACCAAATTCAAGAAATGCGAATTTTAGGCTGGAGCAAGTAGCTTTTCTTGGCCATGTGGTGACAAAAGAGGGCATAGCGGTAGATCCAAGAAAAGTAGAGGCTATCCAAAGCTGGCCTACCCTAAAGAACGTGACGAAAGTATGAAGTTTCTTAGGGCTAGCCGGTTACTATCGGAGGTTTGTGGAGGGTTTCTCTAAGATAGCCGGGCCTCTTACTAACTTGATGAAAAAGAATATCAAGTTTCGGTGGACGGATGTTTGTAAGAAGAGCTTTCGGGAATTAAAGCAAAGGTTAGTCACCGCCCAGGTGCTAACCATTCCGTCCGAAGGTGGAAACTTCGTGGTGTATAGCGATGCTTCAAAAAATGGGCTAGGAGCGAGTGTTGATGCGGAATGGAAGAGTGGTAGCATATACGTCGCGACAAGCGAAGGAATATGAACGAAATTATCCGACACATGATTTGGAGTTAGCGGCGGTGGTTTTTGCCCTAAAAATTTGGAGACACTACCTATACGGGGAGAAGTGTGAGATCTATACGGATCATAAAAGCCTACGATATATCTTCACACAAAAAGAGTTGAACATGAGGCAAAGAAGGTGGTTAGAGATAGTAAAGGACTATGATCGTATAATCAATACCATCCGAGAAAAGCCAACGTTGTTGCCGATGCTTTAAGTAGAAAATCGATAGCAACGATGCAATTAATTCGACAACCGCTAGCAAGGGACTTTCAAAAGCTGGAATTGGAGGTAATTCCTATAGGCCATAAGAATATTTTATCGGCTTTGATAGTCCAACCGACTACGGGAGAGAATCAAGATGGAGCAACGGACGGAGATGGAGCAACGGACGGATGCAAAGCGATCGAAATAAAGCAGTATAGAGGTTGGAAGGGAGTCTATTTTTGAGGTGGATGATAATGGCATGATAAATTTAAGGGAAGGTTGTGTGTTCCCTCGGTGGAGGACTTGAAGGAAGAGATACTAAGGGAAGCACATGCAACTCCATACTCGATACACCCGGGAAGCATAAAAATGTATCGAGATTTACGAAAATGTTATTAGTGGCACTGGAATGAAGAAAGACGTGGCAAATCATGTAGCAAGATGTCGGACTTGCCAACAAGTGAAAGCGGAGCACCAAAGATCCTCGGGAACGTTAAAACCGTTAGAAATTCCAAAATGGAAATGGGAGCACGTAACTATGGATTTGGTCATGGGATTGCCAAGGTCGGAGAAGGGGTCGGATGCTATTTGGGTGATTGTGGATAGGTTGACCAAATCAGCCCATTTTCTTCCGGTCAAGACCACCTACAATGCGAACCGAGTATGCCCGGTTGTACATTGATGAGATCGTAAGACTACATGGGATTCCGATCTCAATTGTATCGGATCGAGATCCAAGGTTCACCTCTCGTATTTTGGAAGAGTCTACATAAAGCCATGGGCACGAAGCTAAACTTCGAGCACGACTTATCATCCTCAAACGGACGGACAATGCGAGCGAGTAATTCAAATTCTAGAAGACATGTTACGAGCGTGCGTTCTAGATTGGTACGGAAAATGGGAGAAATATGTACGCTTAGCTGAATTTGCGTATAATAATAGCTACCAAGCTTCAATTGGAATTGCTCCGTATGAAGCCTTGTATGGACGTCGATATGGATCTCCCGTTCATTGGGATGAGGTCGGAGAAGGAAAGTTGTTGGGACCGAGTTAGTACGACAAACGAGTGAAGCGAGTGGATAAAATTCGTCAACGACTAAAAACGACTCAAAGCGGACGGAAAAGCTACGGCGACAAGAGACGAAGAGATCTAGGACTCGAAATCGGTGACTATGTGTTCCTAAGGGTTTCACTCGATGAAAGGTGTGCTACGATTCGAAAAGAAAGGAAAGCTGAGTCCCCGATACATTGGGCCATTTCGGATACTAGATCAAATAGGTGATAAAGCATATCGCCTATTGCTACCATCATCCTTAGCGGGTGTACATAATGTGTTCCATGTTTCTATGCTAAGGAAGTGCGTTGGAGAACCTAGCCAAATCTTGGAGACAGATCATACCGAACCTTACCCACGACTTGACATATGAAGAGAAACCGATCCAGATTTTGGATAGTCAAGTCAAACGAGTTGAAGAATAAGGAGATAAGGCTAGTTAAAGTTATGTGGGAGAATCACGATCGCGAAGAAATGACGTGGGAGCTGGAAGAAGAGATGAGAAAACAAATACCCGATATTATTCGAATAGGTCAATTTCGAGGACGAAATTTTTTTTTAAGGAGGGGAGAAATGTAACCCTCGTAAAATTCGTAATCGTATAAGTGTACGTATCAAGATATTTATATTCGTACGTATATATATAATATATCGATTACGTACGTGAAAATCTGTAACTAGATCAACATATGTACTTGGAATATGCGGTATTTACGTTTTGTTGAGAATAACGGGTGTACGTAAAAAAAAAAACATTGGGTAAATTAGTTACAAAATTTATTTTATATGGAATAAGTATAGATTATAAAAAAAAAAAAGAGTGCTAATTGCTGAAATTTCGGTAGGAATTCTGAAAATGTAGTTAATTGAATTACCCTTATTTAATCACATTTTGACCCCTACTTTTTACAAAATTTCCATTGACCATCACCTTGAAATTTAAACCCATCCTTTCATTAATTTCAGCCACATTTACCTTGCATTTCACCACAAGCTTTGGACACTTGTAATGAACATTGAATTGATGAGATTAGGTAAGATATTTAAGTAAGAAAAAAATGGGATAAGGATGCATTTTGGTGCATCCCGTAGCTGCCTTAAAACCAAGAAAGAAAGAGTCAAAGAGAGGGGAGAAAGAGGAAAAAAGGGAAGGAGAAAGAAGGGGAAACTAAAAGGAAACAAAAGAGATTTTAGGAAAGTTAATCCAATGTAAGTAGGTTTCATTTTTTTTTCTTGCTTTGTTTATGCTTTCCTTGTTTATTTTATGAGTTATTTAATTCATGTGAAATGTGATTATGGTATTTGTGATGATTTTAAACACTTGATGTTTGATGATGGATGGTTAAGCATGTGTGTTGAGAAATGTGCTTTAAGAGAAGATTTTCGGATTTTAGGAGTGGAAAAACCAGAACTTGGTGTGAATTATTTCTGCATCTTAGAGTGATTTTTAGAACAAATACAAAGAATTAAAGTTGTTTATATATGTGTCTACTGTGTTCCTTTAAAATTGCGTGACTTTTAGAGATATATATATGGAGTTATGACTGAATTAGTATGGATCGTTCGGATGGAACCTCTACTGGAAAAATATTTCATTCCGAAAGTTGTTCGATTTATTTCAGGATCATAGAGTGGTTTTTGGGCAGAACTCAAGGAAGGAAAGTTGTTCATCTATGTGTCTACGTTATGTATCTAAAAGTTCATGATTTTTATATCTGTATGTAAGGATTTATGACGGATTTGGTATGGGTCATTGAATGGACCAGCTACTGGAAAAGTTTATTTAGTTCCGAAACTTGTGTGAATTATTTAAGGATTTTAGAATGATTTTTGGAGGAAACTTAAAAAATGAAAGTTGTTGATCTATATGTCTAATATCGCCCCTTAAACGTTTGTGAGTTTTAGATATATATTTAAGGAGTTATGGCTGGTTTGGTATAGGTTGTTTAAGTGTGCCACTTGCTGGAAAATTTTAACCTAAAATAAATGGGCTTGGACTTGAATTAAAATGAGATGGGCTTGGACTTAAAAATAAAGTGGACTTAGATTAAAACAAATGAACTTGGGCTTGAATTAAAATAAATGATCTTGGACTAATGTTAATGGGCTTGGACTTGAATTAAAATGAGATGGGCTTGGATTTAAAAATAAAGTGGACTTAAATTAAAACAAATGGAATTAGGCTTGAATTAAAATAAATGATGTTGGACTAATGTTAATGGGCTTGGACTTGAATTAAAATGAGATGGGCTTGGATTTAAAAATAAAGTGGACTTAGATTAAAACAAATGGACTTGGGCTTAGATTAATGTTAATGGGCTTGGACTTAAATAAAATAAACTGGGTAATGAACTTGGACTAAAATCAAGAGGCTTGATTTTAAAGTAGATGGGCTTAGACTAACGAAAATGGGTTTAGGCTAAAATAAGTGGACTTAGATAGAAATAAAAAGGATTTTAAAATTTTAAAGAAAATTTATTCTTTCATAGAGAAAAAAAAATTGGACTTTCTTTAATTATTAATGAAACTAATAAACAATATTAATAAGCGGATGTTGTGTTTCCGCTATGAGTACCATGAATGGTATGTGAGCGCCGAGTGAATTCCGAGTGATGGTTGGACCGTGAGTATGGCTTAAGAAAGAAGGGCTGGTACCGAGATTGGTTGAATGTGATTAAACATGTTATCACGTGCATCATGTGCATTGGGGGTGGAAATAAATTGAGAAAAATCATTGAGTCTTGAATTGACACGGTTTGGTAACCGAATTGAGTGGATTGGGTAATAGCAAGGAATCCATAGTACGAGCTCTATTTACTAACACCATTAAGCGAGGGATAATTTCGCTAACCGTGTGCTACAACGAGGGAGAATTTCGTCGCGAGCGGTAGGTGATATTGAGATCACCGAGAGAAAGTAATAGAGCGAGTAGGTGATAACATGATCACCGAGAGATTTGGCGCACGGACTTGCATATACCTAGGGTACCGGATTAAAATGGATGAAAATATGGGAAACACAATAGCATTGCATATCACGTGCATCACCCTACTTGCCGAGCTTTGGCTCATTCCGTTATTGTATTTGTGTGTTGTTCGGGCAAAGGCAAAGTTAAGTCGATCGAGGATGCTACCGATTCTCGCTAACAAAAGGCTCATGTGTCACTCATAAAAATAGAAATATCTTTTGTGTCATTAAAAAGGGATACGGGCCTAGGTTGTAAATTTTTAGGCATTTTGAATATGTTATAAATTATAGAACTATCCGTACTAATGTTGTAAATTATATCATACGTTTCCCATGGTTTAGTTTCAGTTGTGTATGATGGAGGAAGTAGGGGACTTAGTCCCAACCGTGTGTCGCGCCGGTCACGCTTATTAGGTAATAGGCAAGGGAGCGGGGCGTCACAATATCTATCAACCCCCTATATTTTTGGGGGTCGCTATGAATGTAAATATCTAAATCATTATTCATTTATTTTAGCTATAATTTGATACAATAGGTCATAAAATTATTCCATATTCACCATACTAGCCGGAGAGATGGCCCACCATGATTACTATCTCAAATTCCTCATTGGTAATAATGTTCATGTTAAACTTGTATTCTTTTATCCCCGTCGAATAAGTTTATCACTCTTATGGTTCAATATATAATTAGCCTTAATGTGTCATTAGATGAGGTGAATAGACACATTATTAGGTAAAAAGCCAATTCCTCTAGAAGGATTGTTATGTTAGGCCCCTATT
This sequence comes from Dovyalis caffra, assembly GCA_963924115.1. NCBI lineage: Eukaryota > Viridiplantae > Streptophyta > Magnoliopsida > Malpighiales > Salicaceae > Dovyalis > Dovyalis caffra. The sequence continues at coordinate 83,201 of CAWUPB010001019.1, read as the reverse complement.
ATTTATTAAATAAGCCAATGTGTATAGGGATTTTAATATATATTTAATAAAAAATTAGTGAAATCGATTGAATATTATGGCAAAATCTCCTTGATTCATTTATAGGGTATCTTACACATTATAATTTACTAATTATCACTAATGATGCATTAATACTAATTAGGAAAGTATATTTCACTAATTTAAAAATAACCTCTAGGTAATGATATAGGTATATATGCTAATGGATTGGAGGGGTACTCCTTATCATAATATAACATCTAGTATATTGAATATTCCTACAGATATAATAAATATATTCCTCAAAATAGATAACCAATAGTTACAAATTGATAGAGTTATTATAACTTAAAATCTCCCCGATTTTATAAAGTTATCTATAGATTTATTCCTATTCCAATATGACTTTTATCAATGGGGTATCTATGAATTAGATTAGACACCATATACGGAAACTAAATGTGAAACACCATAATATTATGAGAAATATGACTCTCCCACTTATATCATTAACAATACTGTTGATGTTATGTATATTCTCTATTTTAAGTAGCTATGGACTCTCATTGCCTATTATGATGATGGTGTTTTCAAAGACAATGATTAAGGGCCTTTCTTATAGTCAAATAAGATTTTCAAATAAAGTATAGGAACATACTACTATATTTAACCAGATATAGAAATAAGGTCTAAGACTATCTAAATTGATACTAATATGCTTATGATGTTAAATAATGATTGATATATAGATTTGGTATATTAAAGGTATAAACCATTATATGATGTTAACCTTAATAAGTTTATCATAGCTAGAATTGAGGAAAATGATGAGATAACATCAACCAAGTTATAGAGAGGATCCCTATAAACAATTAATGTTAAGTCACCATACGATAAAGTATATAATAGACTTATAAAATATTGGTGCAATCTATTGACCATCACTTCCATTCTAAAGTATTAGGGATATGCACATTGATAACTTAATAGAGGAATCAAATAATTTTCGATAAGATTGGCCCAAAACATAATAGTATATCAACCATCGGTTAACCTAATAATTTTTTAATTATCGGATATTGTAAGAGTTATCATCCCTATTCAATTAAACCTAATATATATACCTTAAATCTCACTAAAATATAAAGCAACTATGAAAGTAGGGTAAATAGTTGTATTTAAGAATAGTAGGTCATGCAAACCCATTTAGGAAAACTACCCTCGTTAATATATCCCGAGATGGAGAGGGAGATGGGGCATAATTAGGCCTACCCTATCGGAGATAGTAAACTAAGTTTGGACCTATTTAGTGTTAGACCATTATCTACACCCTAAATTAAGGGGTATTTTGGACTAAGTAAATGTATAATCAACTATCCTCGCATTCGTGGCAAACTACCGATTACAACCTAGACTTAGGATTATTGAAATACCAGGTTGAACACCTTGCATAATCTCTTCTCTATAATAGGATTGGGTAAGCGGCTTGATCATCCAAATAGAATTAGGGGTAACTTATCCCTTACATCTATCAATAGTTGTTGAACTATTATGAGCACCCTATTCAATAAAGAATTTCAATTTATATATTATCTTTTAGTCCCAATGGGGACCTAACTATATCATGATATCTCTATCACTTGATGTTAACCAATTGTATGGACATATACCTTATAGACAAATGATAATCCCAAGCCACTCAAATAATTGGTTAATCTCATCATTTTCCTCAATTCTAGAGTATAAACATTCTCTAGATATAATATAATATCATTTTAGGTACTAAATATTGCTTATTGAGTCTATTGTTATCGAAGTAAGCACTAAGATTCCAATCGGGAATAATAGACATGGCTATTAATTCATCTAGTATTGCCTCATACAATATAAGATAAATAATTAGTCATTTGATAAGTTCCTATAATATGAAGTATAAGCATAGGATATTTACACATCCTATAATGTTAGTTACCCATTAGAGAGCATAATAATTGTGATTAACCGGATAACAATTATTTACCTATACACAAGTTGGATAAAGGTACAACCCAGGGCTTAACTCATTTAATTAGACCTATCAATTAATAGGGAAAATTGTGAAATAGGGACCTCCTATTAAATTAGGATGATAGAATAGGGTATGTTGATGAATAATTTAATCCTGTAATCCTTATTGGAATAAACTCGAGTCCTATTGACATAAAGGTTAGTGGTATAAGGAGGTCCTTATATATGCTCTCTAATGGGTCCTCATTGAGAATACGTTTAACAATAGGGTTAAGCTATATGAGGAGAGCTTACTAATTGTTTATGCCTAATTATGAACCAATAGGCTCTATTTGAGCTTATAGATCGTGAGAATAAACATCTCTATTAATGGTGTTTGCTATTAGTAATCTATTAACCAAGATTATTCCTCTATAGGTAGGGACGAGAGGAGAAAGATTGGTCCATTAGATAGAGGGAGAGGTGAAGATTGTTGACGAAATACTCGGAATAAACCTTATAACCAAGTTTGAGATTGGTTATACCAATGTATTCTATACAATCAAATACCAAGGATATTATTATCCGAGAAAGATGAGAATATCTATTCCATTTCTTAATATGCCTCAATCCCTATATTACAATATTCCCAAAATATTTTACATATTCATGGTAATTAATTATTTTATGTTCAATCTAGAAAAAATATATATGGATATTGATTCATATGGCACTCACTCGTATCCAAAAATAATAAGCGAGTTCAAATCTATGGTGACTGGACAATATTACTATTTTCCCTCTTATTGCATCGTATTGAGCCATACAAGGATGGAGTCGGTAAAGATTTACCAAGTGTTGGCTTAAATAAGATTCCATCTAATGCTACTTGCAAGTTAAAATTTCATGGCTAATTTGGAGATAAACAATCCTTATTTATGCCTATTAATTTGTAATGATTGATTATCTCCCTATTGTAAATATATAATAAGATGGAGAACCTAATAGTTACCATTAAAATAATAGTGATGAAAATATTATTCTATGGCAATCTCTCTTTAATAGGAATTATCATATTGGTTACCCTTAATGTCTAGTTAGAAGTATGCCTCTAATAGGATATACCTTAGACAATACTATAACTATGATATCCCACCTTTGGATATATGATATTATTGGGTATGATACTTTCCATCATTTAAAGTACATTCAAATATATGTGTTATAAATCATTAGTCCCTCAAGAATATAGGAGTAGATGGTTATTCACTATATTTCTATAAGATTGAGTATAAATGATGAAAAGTATAATTTCATGATTAATGGAGAAGGCTTCTAACAATATACTTTTCTCAAATATCACTATTTTCTAATAGACCATCGTAAGGAGCATTCTAGCTTATAATGATGGGTCATTGTATGGATAGTTTAGGAGAATATGAGGTTTGGAAAATATTAATGGTTACCATAGCTTAGTCAAAATAGGGTTTATAATCCAATTGTATTTAATGGGTATAAACTGATTATAGAGTAACAAATAATATATAGGAGACCATAAATTATGGTACTAGTTTTAGAAGAACAATAATGATAAGGATCACCCTTCAAGAATTGACCATTTCTATTTTTAGATACTTGAATAATCACCTCTAAAATTATGGTTTGTAAATGTACCTTCTATGATGCCCATATTTACACACCCTATATCCCCTTAACATCTTTTTACCCTATAGTATCCTCTCATATGATTGAATTGGTATTCCTTATAATGACCCCTTATAACATATATCCTATTTCCTATACACAATTCATCCTAACCTAATACGGTTCTCACTAGAGATTTCAATTGACTAATATTAACCTATTAGGGGAAATTATCCATTTAAAATACCTTATGGGCTAGCTCATATAGTTGTTATAAGATATTTCTTATCTAATTGATGACCACATTAACAAATTAAGTAGATAACACGCTTCTATTATGTATCGTTTACTATTAGACCTCTAGGTTATTGTTAGATAATAATACACCATAATATATGGTCTCTCGTATGTTATTTGTTATCCTATAATCAGTTTATACCAATTAACCCGACAATAGGAGTTAATAGGGTTATACTAATTATGATCAACATCATGTAATGTAAAGGACCCTTAGGATTATACTAACATAACCTTGTATTTTCAATGATCGATACTAAATTGATATTGATAGAGAAAGGGAGATACTCCCCTTTACATTACAAGAATGCTACAAGGCTATTACCTTATCTAACCTAGGGATACAAGGTTATATATTATGAAAAGTGCATGAATAATATCCCACTCTCCCTCTCTCTATTGGCCCTCGGTTTAGTCCTATACTAATAGGTATAGCTTGGTAATAGAATAGGATTGGATAATATAGCATGATGGTCTAATCACACAAGTCTAGGCCCTCATAGTACTTTTTACAATAAGATCAAAAACTCTTATTGCACTAGGCTTAATTGAATCAATTAAAGAGCCCAAAATATCATATTTTTAATAATTATAATATATTTCCTAGTTTTGACAATCTCTATGCTTATTTCTATGAATCTCCCTAATTGATTCCCTTAATAATCATTTTCATGATTACTAGTAATGATTTTAATGGTATCATAGAGTATCAAATATAAAGGGGTCCGATAACATTGAGTAATATAGATAAGGATAAATATATCTCACGATAACGCCTTAGTATACCCCACTACATAGCCTATGGTTCACCCTATATTAGAATGCGAGTATTATTGGTATCCTTAGAGTTCTCATTAAAACATAGGTAAGGAGACCTAGTGTATGGTCTAGTATATTATATTATTAAGGACATAGTGATATATCAATGACTAAAGTGGTTAGGTATTTCTCTCAATATTTAGAATCTTATAATAGAGACACGAGTTTATGATAATATTGTAAAATATAGTTCATGCCTATTAAATAGATAATAGTTTAACCGATATAAACTATAAGGAATAATCTTTTCAATAGTTAATATCTCTCTTCATAAGATGTTTAATAAACCCCCATATAACCCCTACTTGGGAAAACAAGGTTAGAGTATATCACTCAATTTAATATGAGGTTTGATATGTTTACTTCTTATGGCCTATATTGACATTATACACTAGTAATATTATAATATCAATATTTATATCATATCTTTATACGATATAATTGTTAGTTATAGAGCTATATAACCGAATATCAATAGGTTTAAGGATTAACTAATGCCATAATTCCTTGTAAGCCATTGTCATGTGTAGAATGAGATACATTTTCGTTGCATATAATCGAATAAATAATGGTCCTTTCTATATTAAAAATATGATATATAGGGTTTGCTAATCGACTAACATATAGGGTTTGCCTCTCATCATTAACATGAGAGGGAGAAACAATAGACTATATAGCCAATCAAATGGTTTTAGCGTTGGGGACAAGGCAATGCCAATTGAAGACGCCAATTCAATAACAAGAGGAGCGGATCAATAGCGGTAACATATACCGAGGGAGATGGCCTTATCTAAGTTCATTTTCTATCATTGTCATGAGTATATTTTCGCATAAGGTACTGATAATCATGTCTACCTATGTAACCAGTAAGTAGAGTATATTGTTCGTAAGGAATACCATAAGATAGCTATTATTATATGCTTGATATGCTTTCTACCTAAATTCTACCTTTGAATGTATACGAAGAGTTATTGGTTGAATAAAAAATAGGCCTATGAGACTCAACATTAAAGTTATGTCCATATGAAGGTTATATGCTAATACTTCAACATGATAGGCTTTCATTGATGCATATCATAATTATGATATTATCTAATTAATCAATTCTAGGGAGAGGGGAGAGGGCCTACCATTGCAAGTGGTATTAGTAAGTATCATAATATTTGACATTAGCACTATAACCTTAAAAGTTATAATAGAAAAATATATAATCACTATATAATATGACAAACCTCATATTGGAAATGTATATTCATGATTAGATACTTCAACATGATAGCTATTAGGAATAATCCTACTTATATTGTGGGTCAATATAAATTTTAATCAATCTATGCCTTATATTCGTTCCTCTAGAGTATAAAATAGGTAATAATTATTAGTTAATCAAATAAATAGATGTTAATGATGGATCAACTAGTGATAATCCCAATGATTAAAGTGGATAGGGAATCATAAGAGAGATTACTATATCACTATTGAGGGCCTATTCTTCCTTAAACTATTTTATATCTCCCTCAATATAGGTCTAACTACTCACCAAAATGAGTAGGTTTCTCAATCCTCATAATCACTTGGACTAAGATGTCACCATGTGAGTTTCTATTAACTCGATATGCTGAATATTAGATAGTGGGCCCACTTAATAGAGGGTTTAATTTGGGTGTTTAATGTTGAATTTTTAGATTTTCATATGTTGGATGTTTGATATATATATATATATATATATATATATATAGCATTTTATAGACTACTTCCAATGGTAAAAAAGAATTGCCATTTTACAATCTCAATCGACTATATAATTTTTTTTTGTAAGACTGGAATACTTCTAAAGGGCATTGCGACCATTTTAAAAAACTAATGATAAACTTGTAGAAATTTGGACTTTTTTTATCTAAAGTTTTGAAACTATAAACATAGTTATAATAAAGAATGTTTTCTAATATGCATATTAAAACCTTAAAATGTAAAGTGTAATATATAGAAAATAAAAGTGGCGAGTGTTTATACCACCTAAATATAAAATATTTTTAATAATTTATCCTTATTTTATCAATAAAATTTCTTATTTTTGAAAAAAATTAATTTATACAAGTTTAATTATTTGTAAAATTTTAATTGGTTTGCTTCATAATGTTAAATAATGGATTGGATCCGTATAATAATTTTCCCAAAATCTAGTTTTAAAAAAATGTTTTCATAAAATATTCCATTAAAACTAAAATAAATAAAAAAATGTAATCGGGCCCAAATTAATTTGTGGTTAGGTACCATGTTGCTTTCGAGACTAGTAGTGGTATTTTCTTACGATAGAAGCAAATATAATTTTGTCACTAGAAAGAAAAAAATCCTCACGGACAATCATAGATCGAAGTGAAACGAGTGAGACCACCCGGATTGAGATCGAAGAGGGTTCCGTTTGTTTCTCAAAAAAAAAAAAATGGATAAGATGAACCAAGCATTCGAGAAAGTGAAGATGCTAGTAGAATAGAAGGGGAAGATGAAGAACAAGGTGTAGCAACACAAGAAAGCGGTTCCTTTGCTTTTATGGATGATTTCAATAGAGATCGCACCCTCTCCACTAAACAAGTTTGTATCTTTTCTTTGGTTTTTTAATCGAGTTGGCATTGAATCGTTAATGGGTTGGTTCCATAATTCAATTTTATGTATAGTAAAGGGCTTTTCTTTGGTCGCTAACTTGTTGTAAAGATGAAAAACTTGATAAGTTTCTTGCGAGTAATGTAATCTTGTCATGATGGCTTGTAAAGAATTAATTTTTAGAATGGTTGAAACACTAACACTACAATTGAAGATGTGCATTTTTTATGTTGTAATAATTGATGAATGAATCTAGCTTTATTTTGATGCCAAACTTGCTCGTTGTGGGAGCTAGATTTTTCAAGATAAAGTATTAATGCAATTGAAAGTGAGAAAGAAGATATTTTGAGTTTGTAATTGGAGGGTTCAACTACTTAAGAGTTAGTGTGTTCCCTTAGATCCAAATGCCCCCGCATCGTGCATAATGGGGCTGTTTTTTGGGCTTGCTTTTACTTCGATCTTTAAATTTCCCGCATTGACAACCAAATTGTTGACAACTCGTAGTCATAAAATGTTTTCTTAACTATGTATATGAACATTGGGTAGGGAGAACCCCGATCGTAGTTCTTTTACGGATATGGATGATTCATTTAAATTTGGCTAAAATTGAAAAGGGTGATTAGTTCTAAATTGAGGAATCGGTATTCAAGCATCACTGCCGACTAAGATTGGTCGGACATGCATTTGGTTTTTCCTTTGTTGGTATGACTATTTATTTGTTTTAGTTAAATTTATTTTGAATGTTTTATTGCTAATGCATCTTAATATGGTGTGCTTTCTCTCTTTCTTTCAAACGGAGGTTTTATGGGTTTGCCATATGTTTTTTTGTTGGCTTACTTTGTGTCATTTTGGTAAGTTTTACCACTTTCAAATTCTAGCTCCCTTTTCGGTACTATATCTTATCATTATCGGCATTTCGCTACATAAATTTCGGCAACGAATTTTTCTAGACGGAACACGACCCTTTTCGGTGTTAAAGGGCCATTAAGTCACCTTGTAATAGGTTCCTTACTAACCATATCTCCCATTATTACGAGAGTGTACCATATGTTTCCCTCATAATATAACATGAGATATGCCTCATGAGAATTATAGTTATAAATTTAAGTTATAGGGACATCCCATATAATTTAGGGGCTAATCATCTACTTGGTTGCCCTTTTTAAGAGTTATTTTACTATCAATAATAGTGACCAAATCATGTATGAATTTTACATATTGAATATTATGATCCATACACGGTCGTGGTTAGATGAACTAATAGGAAATATATAATTACACCTTATTAAATTAACCATTATAATTTTTGCATGTACACCGACCAATTACTATTAAAGGTAACATTATATTGTATGATTACCTCAACTATTATCATGGTGATATAGCTTAATTTGTCCGATATTATAAAAGATAGTCCATTGTCTCCATAGATTTACCCTTATCTACCATACAATCTTTGAATAATATGGTATGATGGCCTTATCACATAGGTCTAGGCCCTCATAGTACTTTTTGTAATAAGATCAAAAACTCTTATTACACTAGGCTTAATTGGATCAATTAGAGAGAGCCCAATATATTATATTGTTAATAATTATAATATATTACCTAGTCTCGACAATCTCTATGTTTATTTCTAGGAATCTCCCTAATTGATTCCCCTAATAATCTTTTTCATGATTACTAATAATGATTTTTACTATGTCATAGAGTATCAAAATATAAAAGGGTTCGATAACATTGAGTAACATAGATATAGGGAGAATTCGCAATCATGAAAAATTATTATTAGGGGAAGGTTGTATTAACTATAAGGGTATTAACCTCAATAACTCATTATTTACCATTCATGACTTGAGATATTGGAGAGAGATCTTAACCATGATACACTCTATTATAGTTGGCACTAATTTTAACCATGATGCATGATAACTTAATGTTATCAAACCCCTTTATATTTGATACTCTATGATATAGTAAAAATCATTACCAGTAATGAAAATGATTATTTGGGGAATCAATTAGGGAGATTCCTAGAAATAAGCGTAGATATTATTTCTTGGCAAAATAACCTCTCTCTTATAAACCCAAAATTTATCAATATACCTTAGTTGTCAATACTTAATTTAGCTTAATACTTAGGTTAATAATACATGCATTGAAGTAATACTAATAATCATCTATATATTATGGTATAAATATATGTCATGTTACACTAGGAGTCAAGATAGAATTAAATGACTATCCCATATCATCTCATCTACCCGAAACATTATCACCATAGGTCATTCTCTCTCTCCATCTCTCTCCAAGTCTTTCCATTAACTCTTAATTTTGGATTACCCTTAATTGAATATGTAAATAAAATACTTGCCAACTATTAGGCAAGTATCCATGAGAGTCTTAATGCAACTAGGTATGTATGACAAGTGATTGGGCGGAATTCTCCATGTGATACTCTGACTAAGAGAATAAAACAAATATGCTATACAATTTCCTCTAGGCTATTACATATAAAAAATGATATTGGTTAACCCTTATACTAATAGAAAGTGCCATGAGTGAATAAAACAATAAGTTAATTATGTATACATACTAAGAACTGGGCCTAGTATATAAAAGACCTATTATACTTATAGGGATCACCAATATTCAAGCAGTGTAATTGATTAATAAATGATAAGGATATACCTTAATATTCATAATTGGGGAATTATGAGGATGTAGGAGATTATTAAAATAATATCTCCTATAAAAAATGATATCTAAAATCATCTCGGTAGATATAATTCTCTACTCTTTATCTAACAAAAGGGATGCCCTATTAACTCTTGCCTCGTAGTTTAGTCCACTTGGGTGGAATTATCATCAACCTAGACTATTGACATACCCGTCTAACATATATCTTATGATATACACATTATACCCATTAGTTGATGCTAAATGTATAATTATATTAGACAAGTATGTTAATCGTCTATAGTATTAGGACATATCCTCTTATAATGTGATCTACATATAATCCCAAGTGAAACAAGTTATTAGTAATATTACCTACTGGTGATATCTAGAACAATGATATTATGGCAAATATCTCCCAATAGGGTTATATATAATGGGTTGTATTTAATAAACAATGGAGAGTTGATACAACATCCTCTAGATTATAACCTTCAATACCGGGTTTACTAGTGAGTAAAGATATTATAAATCATATTTTCCCTGTTGACTATTTTGATCGATATTATATCTAATGTATAATTATCTAATTTAACATTATAGGTTCCTCTTTCATAAAATCAACTTACTTAATAACCTTAGCTAATCATTCCAATTCATGAATTGATATACTTACATAGGCTTTTGTTTTTTTGTTCCTATTATACCGATGTATCATCCCTCTAGGTTAATACCGTTATAGTTAATACAGACCTCCACCCTAATAATCAATATCTTACCCTTCTCTTTCATTAGGTACCTATTAGTCTATCAAATAGTTGGCACCTTTCCTTATAAATAAACTAATTCACATAAAGAGTTATACACCACAACTAGAGAGATACCGGTATGTCTATTATATCAGATATCAACCCCTAATAACCAAACAGTATATCCATACTTACCTCTATACTATAATATCCTTTAAATAGTGTTATCCTAATTATATAATCCTAATAGACATTTCACTAATATTGGTCTACTATTTGGTTTAGTCAATGGAATAGTACAAACCAATACTAGGTTAATAAGGGAGAGAGGGAGAAGAGAGTAATATAATTTGAGTGAGGATTCAACATATTAGGGGTACCACAATAGAGAGATTACTCAATGGGAAAGTTTGGGAAAATAGTCCTATTATGGTGTACTTATGAAACAATGTGATTACCACTATTCGGATAAATTAGGATAAAATGAGACAATGTAAATGGATCAAATATAATTGACACTCATTCTTATATAAAAGATAAAAACACATTGTAATAAACTATAAGGAATACTCCCTGTTGGGATGATATATTTGGCATAAATAAAATGCATGTGAATGACAGTGGTTCTTCAAGCATGAGATATCTTTCCCTTAGAAGGTATAGAGATTAGCCCAATTAAATAGTATGGAGACTCGAACACTAATTGTTTAATGGGTATAATGATTATAATAAAGGGTCTAGAGATGGGCCAATTGGTTAAGGACTATTATCTATAATTAGCTTAAATTGATTATTAATTACCTATACGTGACATTATAGGTTATCATAAATTTACAAGTAGGTCAACTTATAATAATATTATATCTATTTCTAATTGATATAATATTATTATGGGCTAAGGGTAAATCATTATCCTTTTCTCCATATTCACCATACTAGGATTACTCCACCTTATGGTCATCTTTGAGGTCCTCCCTATTACATAACTATATATATATATATATGGATAGGTAAATATCCCACTATAATAAGTGGCTTATGAATAATAAGTTTATACCACTTTGATAACTTAAGGCCTATTATCTATTAAATGATATAAGGTATATATCCATTAATGCATGTAGTCGATATGATATACGGTTGATACGATATAATATCATATCGATCGTATGCATTAATGGATATATACCTTATATCGTTTAGCTCCAAAATCATAATGTCTCTTTCATATCTATTAAGACGGATGTGGGTACAATATCTTTTAGGTGAGTATGTGCTTAGGTATACCCATTATCCCTATGTAAACAACCTCAAATTATATAGGTCCCCTAATATGGCCATTTAAACTAAGATGGAGAGAAGAGAGACATGTAATATTATTTAACATATAATTTTGAGCCATACTATTGGATACCAATAGGCCATACATGAATATTTATAGAATAAATATCTATGTGACCCAAGTGTACAATACCCTTTTGCGGGATATTTGGAAAATTACATGATACTACTCCTTTCATGATTACCTTTAATATTAGATCTAGACTATTATATATCACTTAATAGATGGTTATCTCATCTACCCCCGATCCATAGTGACAACCCTTGTATATAATCCGAGTATATAATTTCACGAGGATAATTGTTATCACATTACATTTGTTTATATCCCTCTATATTGAAAGATGGTGTACTTCATCCCTAACAAGCCACATAAATTAATAGTCATGAGGGAGGGTAAATTATGTTGTAAGTAAAATTCCCATGATATTATCCACCTTTACCATAGATGTGGGGGAAAGTATATCTCCTCTCGGAGGATTGATAAGTTACATAAGGTATCCTTGGTTGATACCCAAGTATAAATGAGTATCAAGCGTTAATATACTATGAGGAAGGGATTACTTATAGTAGGTGACCATGTTAATGTGAAGGATATAAAGAGATATACTTAGGTACCTTCTATTTTGGTCAGGTTATATCAAGTTATACTATGGACTTAATATTATCAAACATATGGAGGACTTATTGGAATTATCTTGATAGTATATAATAATGCAAAATCGGTTATTGTAAATGCATATACCTCACTTATCACCATAGGTCCGTATCTAGTCCCTTAACCTAGATAAGTGATAGTTATATTAGGTTATCTCTAACAAAGTGGGACACCCTTCAAACGAATAATTTTTGGTTTGATATTGAGAGGTATCTAGAGTACCTCATTGTCATTATATCCCCATTTCTAATCCCAATTAAAAACTTTCCATTAACTAATACCTATTTGGTTAGCATTCAATTTATGCTCTCCAAAATGTCTCAGCTTTGGTTAGTTAGGCTCTTTTATTTGCCATCAACCATTTGAACCTAAATAGGGACTTATCATTGATAATCATTGATAATTGATAATGTGGTAAGAGTTCACATTACTCTAAATAGGTAAATTCAAAATTAAAATTATTATCGTTTAAAAACAAGAGTGTTCCTCCCCTCCTTTAATAATGATATAGTATATGTTTAGGATACTAAACCGATGGTCGATGCAATCCTTAGACCAGCTTGTTATCATGCCTTTAGTTATTGTTTCCAATAGCGGTTATATGGGGGTTTATTAAACATCTTATGAAGAGAGGGAATGCTATATTTATCGGAGGCTATTAGCAAAAAGGGCTATACAAGATTATCCCATCCTTTAGGTTATTAAATGCCCTTGGATATAACCTCCCAAATGTAAGGGTTTTTTTTTACCCAATTACTATCTATGTTGTCGATAGATGATAGACCATCGGGAGGAGCATTATCCGGACAATAGATTACCCATGTCTAAAGTCTATATATATATATATATCCCAACACTCTACGCAACACTATTAATAAGTATGGGGATCAATCTAATTCCCCACTCAATCAAGAGTAGCTAGTATTACTTTCTTTAATCCACATATGGTCAATAGAGCCGAGATTCAATTTTGATAATATACTAATATAATCCTATAATAGGAGCAATTACCCCGTTATGGATGACTATCAATATTAAACCACGAAACATATGGTCCTCTTCAATACCTTAGATATTAACAACTCGTTATTATGATAAATACTTTATGTATTTAACAATTGTCTCAATACATTTTAATATTACGACCCACCATGATATCCGACCCATAATATGGGGATCTAGTATGGCCAAATTTGGGCCTAACGTCACATTAAATCTCATTTAGTGAGGGTATACTTGAGGATGATCATTTTAGTACTAATTATATGGGTATAATCTTGATCATCCTTTAATAGCTATCGTTGTGGATACCTATTAAGTCTCTCACCTAATACCCACTATCCCCCAATACACATTTCACTATTGAAGAAATAGACCAATATAAGGTGGTTAGATAAGAGTTAGGGGCAATCTTTTACATTATATCACCTATCAATACCATCCTTAACACTTAACATAGTAAGAATTTATACATTATGAATGTATCCCACTATCTATTAGTCTAGGGTTATATTATGAAAACTCCTAATTTATATTATTCCCATCTACTCGATAATTCCTATCCTCATGCCGAGGATTAGTTGTGAATATCATTGTAACCCCCGTAAAAATTCTTAATCATATAAAAATACATACCAGAATATTCATATAGCTCTATATTAAGTGTGGGTGTAATTTATGTGACATTTTAATATTTTATGGTGTTAATATATTTGGTGTTTAAGTGAGTATTTATGGGAATAAATTTTGGGTAACTTAGTTAGCAATTATTTTCCTTAACACTCCTTTAGAATATGCTATGTAAGTAAGGAAAAAAATTACCTAAACATTAGGAGAACGTCAAAATTTTAGGGAAATGTCAAATTTCTTGAACCAAATTCCTCTACAATTACCGGTATTCTCATTACCCATCTTTTACTTGCAAATTGACACCTAAGCTTCCAAACTTTTCCCATTACTTTCCATCTCATCTCCTTTGAGATCCAAACCCGCCACCTAGCTTTCCAAAACCTTCCACCATTTACACCTTATAAGTTTAACTTAAGACACCTATCATTTTAATTAATGAAGGAAGAATGTTAGATATATATATATATATAAGAGACCTAAATGGCTGGCCACTCTTTAGAAAATTTTAGCACACTAAAAAGAGAGGAAACCGAACCGGGAGAGGGAAAAACGGAAAAAGAAAAAGAGGAAAGAAAGAAAGAAGGAAGGAGAAGAAAAGACTAAAGGAATTCTAGCAAACTTGAACTAAGTTAGTAGGTTTTGTTTCATGCCATAAAGTCTATTTCTAAGTGTTTAAATTATGTGATTGACTTGAGTTATTGATTATGTTGTTATGGGTTGCTTGAGTTGGTATTGTGTCCGTTGGTTTGACATGCATCTAATTGTTGGTATGGTGTATATGATGAATTGTTGGTATGTGTATATGGGTTTGGCTAGAAAATGAATGGGCTTGGCCGAAATTTTGGTTGATGTGGACTTAGAAGAAACAATTTAGAACAAGGTAGAGAATGAGTTCCTATGGTTTTCCCTAAGGAAACCTATTCGGCCTAAATGCTAAAATTGGCAAGGTTTGATATTTTTATGTAATTAATGGCCTAAAATTTAATGGTAACCAATTATGTATGGATTAGTAGTTAAGAATGGAAAGAAACTTCACACAAATCAAAGAAAGTTGCTTGAAATCTCTAAGTCACATTTGGCCTAAACCCTAATTTTTAGGATTTGAATTCCACTCATCCAACTCTAGAATTGATGCTTGAAGTGTACATAAATAATCATAATTTAAAGCATAGAAAGGTGAAATTTCAAGAAAATGTGAAATTAGGACCTAAAACTTCAAGAGCCAATTTCAGCCAATAAGGCTAAAATTCGGGTTGGAAGAGAAATTTCACCTTTAGTATGTTTTAACTTACTCATTAGGACTAATGTTAATGTAAATTAAGTGGTAGGATGAAATCTATGATAAGAAGTATTAATTATGCGAAAGGAAGGTACTCACATATGGAGTGAAAGGTATGGATTGATTAATACTAATTAGTGGTAATTGATTTCCTTAGATGAATACTATGTAAGATATATGAAATATATATATGAAATCCTATGTGTGGATTGGATTTCAAGAATGGTTTGAGAATGTAGGGTTTGGTACCCATGACTAGATGGATATGGTAATTAAAACATCAAGTGCATCATATGCATTTGGAGGTGGATTGAATTAAGAGAAACCATTTGATTGAGAATTGATGAGGTTTGGTAACCGAATTGGATTAAATGGGTATTAGGAATGAGGTTGTGTGCTTTCTCTATTACTTGATTACATCGTTAGGCGATGGATAATCTTTCTAACCATGTGCTACAATGAGGGATAATTCCGTCGTTAGTAGTAGGTGATTTGACAATCACCAAGAGATGAAACTAGAGTAGACTTGCTAATACCTAGGGTATCCGAAAAAAATTAATGGGGAAAGATAGAGTAATGGGAAAGCACTACATATCACGTGCATCACCCTACTTATTGAGCTTTAGCTCACTCTATTGTTGTAAATGTGTGGTATAAAAACGAGTAAGGGCAAAGATAATTCATTCAAGGATACCATTGATTCTCACTAAAAAGAGGCTCATGTATGGCACAAAAATCAAATATATAGGAATCTTTTTTATTGTAAATACGGGATACGAGTGCCTATTTATGGGTAAATGGCATCTTAGATATGTTGTAACTCTTAGAGTTGTATTTATTAATGTTATACAAATTTTATTATATGCACTTCATTACTTACTATTTTGTTTATTTAGGAAAACGTACATATAGGGATTAGTT
Organism: Dovyalis caffra; assembly: GCA_963924115.1. Lineage (NCBI taxonomy): Eukaryota > Viridiplantae > Streptophyta > Magnoliopsida > Malpighiales > Salicaceae > Dovyalis > Dovyalis caffra. The sequence continues at coordinate 66,598 of CAWUPB010001019.1, read as the reverse complement.
GGGATTTTGGTCATATCAGCAGTAACGAACCTAGCCACTCCTATTTGGGTAATAGTAAGTGAGCCATGGGCATTACAATCATGATTGGGTACTACTATTATTAATGTATCATTTTGAAAAATCAATATTAACCCTCCATCCGTTATTAGTTATCTATCCCCTTTATATTCCCTTATTGTTCATAGCTACATTAACTAATATGTTTGAGTTGCCCATGTTCAATTAATCAATATGGTTCATGATCATTACCAATAGTTATGATATACTCTATTGGACTTATGGGGGTGAATAGTCTTAGTGATGAGTATTTCCAAATAGGGAGTTGCCACTATAATTTTCCCCTACAGGTTAGAGGTTGATATAGCCCTCGCCAAATTAATGGTCAATTGGCTAATCAAGAATAATCTCAAATATTTATGGTATTTTTTACCATCAATACCGTTTAATGAAGGACGGGCCATACAAGTCCCGCTTATTTATGGTCCCGACTTGTAGGTATGCTTATATACTATCCAATGTTATGAATTCCATATGGTCGTCAATCATATTATTAATATTTTCCAGGCCAAACTAGTAATTGTTCCACGTGGATAAGTAATATTGCACTTGTTTGGTTCTTTCATTGAGATCTACCTATGGTTTAGGAAGGGGAACAATATTCGAGTCATCTATTCGTTAGTGTATTCCCTTATAACGAGAGGGACTCTAAGTCCGATTTAGGCTCTATTATTGATAATATAAGTTAATATGTTCCTCCCTTAACCCTATATCACCATTGTATGAGTGATAAAATTAGGTAACTCATGAGCTTGATAATTAATTAACTATTAGTAAATGATCCTCTTATAGGTTATTAGCCTATACTAATATTTTGAACTCTTCCTAGTAAAACTATTAGCTTTAAAGGTTTCACTCTCTAGTTCATCCCCAATGATACAACAATATAGCCTATTGTCTCCCCCTTTGACATTCAAGTACAAAATTCATATTAGGACCCTTATTAATATCCCCACCGTCATAAAATTGATGTATAAGCCAACACACTCATTTTGGCTATGATTGCATTTATGGAAAATATCTCCACTTCACTTAAAATAGTTGATAATGGAGGATTAAATACTAATGATATTATATGGTAACATTAATTAATATCCCCGTGAGGTATCCTCATTAGCCATGAAATATTTTGAGTGAAGTAAAGATATTACTTTTAAATAATTGTCAACACTCCACACTAAGGTTGTGACAACCTATACCAAATTCTATAACTAATTATATCAATGATATTAGGGTTTCCCCCTATTAAGTCTATTTAATTTGAGGAAAAATCTTGATGTAATCCATGTATATAAAGGCGGATCATAATTATTATTAATTTTAGTCTATAATTAAGATAGAGTGATAATCTCTAAGGGTATACTTGAATAGGTTGCTATAATGGATAATCTCCATTTACTAGGTTACTTATATTAACATAACGAGAGATGCCCCCATTTAAAGATATTGGACAAGATCAATTTTAATTAAGAATTTCAATTTATATGTTAAATATCCTCATTCACTCATAATACAATTTGATTCTCAATGAGTTAAGCCGTAAAGACCAAACTATATATAGATAAAGGTACTTGGTTATCAACGCCTATAATGGGTAATAACGGAGGGGTATCGAATACCTAACACCTTAGTGATATATATAGGTGTTTGTCGATTTAAGCCCTATCTAATGAAATTGGGCATATAGTTGACTCATCCAACATATAAATACCATGGTAAATAGTTTCTATAACCATAATTAGGCTAAATATTTGTAGGCCTCACATAATATTCCCATAGTTATTCCTTTATAAGGCTCCTTATCATGAGTCATAGAGGAGGCTACGAAAGTATATTCCCTATCGACTTTATCAAGTTTACTAAATAATTAGTCATATGCATATGGGTGCTAAAAAACCCAAGATGTTATAGAATAATAGGGCGGTAGGGATTTTTGTAGGGTATTCTATGCTTACCCTAGTAATCTCACATACCTAGTGTAACGCCCTCGCCCTAGTCATATTTCTACTACCTAAGTAGGGTACTAGACAAAGCGCGTTACGCCGACATACCCTAAACTCTAAGTAGTTTTCTTATGATATTCTTAGGACTTTAACAAGTACATTACATATATAACTCCTTAGGATAAAATTTACATAACATAATTAAATACATTAATAAAACATTACAGGCGATATTCAATTTCTCACGGACTCCATACCCTAAATTTACGTACAAAATAAAAACTAATATATGGTGCCTCGCATGAGCCGGTTAGGAGGAGCCACCGCATCCGTACCAACTTGTCCTTTTTCTATCAAGACATAAAAAAAATAACAACGGGGTGAGCCGAAGCTCGGTAAGTAGGGTGATGCACGTGATATGCAATGTTGTTTTGACTTCCCACCATACTCATAAATTTTAATCTCGTGTACCACGGGTATTAGCCGATCTACTCTATTTATCATCCGGTGATCCGCAGATCACCTTCTGCTACAACGGAATTATCCCTCGTTGTAACTACTATTATTAGGAATCCATCGTCTAACAAGTGCAAGCACTCGGCTTGATTTCATCCGAGATGATCCTCGGATCATCTTCTCGCTACAAAGAAATTGTCCCTCATTGTAACTACTATTAGCGAAAATCCATCGTCTAATAGTGCGAGCACACATCCTAGAGTACTCGGACTACTAATACCCATTTATTCCGGTTAGGTTATCAAACCTAGATATATAAACCATTTCTCAATCAATTGACTTGTCTTAAACCACCCACTATGCACATGATGCACGTGATGACATATTTAATCACATTCAACCAAATTCGGGTACCAACCCTTCATTCTCATGCCATACTCATGGTCCAACCCACACTCGAAATTTATCCATTGCTCACATACCAATCATGATACCCACAACAAGAACACAATCTCCGCTCATTAATATTGTTCATTAGTTTCATTAATATTTAAAAGAAGGTCCAAGTCCATTTACTTTAATCCGAGCTCATTAACTTTATACTAGGTCCATTGACTCTATTTAATTCCATTTTATTTAGTCCAAGCTCATTTAGTTTATTCCAAACCTATTAATTTTGTCAAAGTCTAATTTTTTTGGTTTTAGGGTTTATTATCGGGCAATTCCTAATCGAGTAAATAATTTTTCAATTTCAGAACATAATTAAATATTACTCATTTTATTTTAGATACTAGACATATTCATTTATAATATAGCCAAAAATTAGGTCTAAATACCAAGTACACAATTAATTACAAATTTTTGAAACTTAGGGAGCAATCTGCCTAATAGTAGTTTATCTAGAGCTATCCATACTAAATTGGGTGTAACTCTTTATACGCAAATCCAATGACCAAGAAATTATAAAGGAAGTTAGTTGAAACATAGATGAACAACTTGTATCCTTTAAGTTTCACCTAGAAATCGATCTAAAATCCTTGAACATACACCCCAAAATTTGGACAGAATTTACTCCTTATCAACACTAATTTATTAGTTCATTCCAAGCCAATTTTAAACATGTTTTAGTTCACTTAAATTTAGTCCAAGTTCAATCCAACCCATCACCACATACTTGGACATTTTTCAAACAACTATAACATCATAAATCATCACAACAAGGCATCCATACATAGATTTATCCCAAGCATCAAGCATATAACCATTGAAAATTATTACAACCCATGAAATAAACACTAACAAAATAACTTTTAAAAAATAATTTAAGACATTAATCAGCTAAAAAAATGAAACCTACTTACCTCTTTTAGGTTTGATTAGAATTTCTTTAGCTCTTTTTCTTTCCCTTTTCCCTTTTCTTTCTCTTTTCTTTCTTTCTCTCATTTTGCTGTTTTTCTCTCTTCAATTTGGCTTCTCTTTTTAATTCTGGATGGCTACGGTTTTTGGCCTAAAAATGGCACCCATTTAACCCTCTCTTTCCCTTATATAACCACCTTTTATCCTCTCATTTATTTATATCATAAGTGTTACAATTTAACTAGGCCAAATGTAAAGTGAAGAAAGCTTGGAAGGCAAAGTCGACATGTTTTGGAAGTCAAAGGTGATGATTTGGCTTCTAAGCATTTCATTCAAGTGCTTAGGTGGCTAAAGAAAACTTAGGATAAATAAAAACATTAATAAGCTGGGTTAATATAATTAGATAAAATTTCTTTCATAAAAAATTCAGAAATTTCCATTTTTAAAATTCGGAATTTCTTTTTCTCCAAAATTTCAGCAGTGTTACCTCCTAACCCATCTATACTAAAATGTGCATACCTCTTTCTATATGTATTCAAAATTTATGAAATTTTATAGAGAGCTAGTAAACACATAGAAAAACAAATTTTATTATTTACCTTTTTCTCAAAAGTCAATCTAATAGCATCAAATAAATCTCACAAGATTCGAGCGAGACTCTTCTCCCAAAATTCCAGCAGAATGCATTTCGAAACAACCCTCACTATAATTGGTATAACGCTTAATGTATAGGTCCAAATATTATAACCGTTTATACAGGCCTATTAAACATATAGATGAACAACTTTCATTCTTTAAGGTTGACCCAAATATGACTCTAAAGGCCTCAAATAATTCACACAAAACTCGGACAGAATATAGTCCTTAAAACACCGATTTTGCATATTTGATTTCTTTAATAATTAAACCATTAATCTTAAGCACAATAACTTTAATTTAACATAAGTCACATATTTCAAGCATTAATTTCTCATGATGAAATGATAATTATACTTACTCTTAATATACATATATATAGAATTATTCTAATACACGTCGCGTTACGGATAAGGGTTTTTACGAGGGTTACACCTAGGACATTAACAATTTAAACCATAAATATATTATACAATATCCTTAATTTTATATGAAATGAGTGAGGACTACCCCACCGTTAGTTATCAATAGTATCATTAAAATACAATTAGACTATTAAGATTATGATTATAATTCAAAATATGATATCTCTATCACTTGAGGTTAACCAATTGTAATTAGTAGATAATTCAGAATTAAAGCTAGTTGACCATATTTATGATCTATGATGAGAGAATATTTCCCACTTATACATAATCCAAGATAGGATGAGGGCGTTGGATGAGCTTATCTTGAAGGCTTGAGTGGATTAGAAGTATATCTTTGCTATATTATGAATTATACTAATAATTTAACCATCAAAGTCCTACTACCTATGAAAGAATATAATTATCATTTCTCAGCCTGTAATTCACTAAGAGGTGTAAATACTAATGGGCATAATTGCGAATATTATTTTTATCGAGCATATGATTATAACCTATTATATGTTCTTAATGCTTGTGGTTACAACCTATATCATCCATTAACCAAAATCCTCCTTTAGTAATAGCCTTAGTAATGATATAAATGGCAACATGGTTATCAAGATTAATTTTTCCAATAATCCTATATTACCCCTCTCCTTATAAATCATTTCCTATATTAAGATTGGCATTCAATGTCACACTATAGAGATCTGGTTCGTAAGCACATCCCTTAAAATTTTACCTTGTTATTACCTAGTCGATCTATGGTATGCATTATTTATGTTCAATCTTATAATTTTATAGATTAGGTCAATAGGCATTTATAATCCTAATGGGACAATTAATAGATCGTCATGGTTTTCATCAATAGGGATAATTAACTTATCCAATTCTATAAGTTAATCCATTAATAGTTACTAGAAAAAATGTGCTTCTAGCTTAGATTTTGATATCAATATTAGAACCATATTAGGAATGTTTATACCCCTTTTAAGGAAACTCTACACCCTAATTGTAGAGAGAGACCTTTTCCAATAAAATAATTATGGTTGATAATAATTTTACTATTATTATTTTAAGATTTTGCTTAAAACTCTAGCCTAATGATCATACATTATAGAAAAAAGTCCCCATTGGATATTAGTATTAATCTTGATCATCTTATAATATCATTATGGATACCTAATTATTTTATGGCCCATTATATAACCGTGATCTTAGGATGAACTATTATTAATAGTATGCCATATGATACTTCGAAAATAACTAGGTCTATACCCCCAACCTTAGTAGAGGCCCTAATTTTAAGTGACCTTATTGAAGTCTCACAAATGGCATACTAATAGTGCTATAATTGCCCTTTTGGACCCTTATTGTTCTTACATTGTTTATTATGAACATACCTAACTATTAAGGTAGGGAGATTGATACTTGTGGGTTATTATTAACCAACCTCATAGTGGTTGTAATAACTATAATACGGTGGTCATTATATTTTATAGTTCATAAGTAATTAGACTATTTCACCTGTTATGATAATATATTAATCACTTAATATATTCTTTGTGGGTTTAACCTAATTTATGATCAATAAAAGATAATTTCATCATTCCAATTACAATAGGGAGCATTTTTTAGATATAGATTATATAAACCCTCTATTACCAACAAATTATGTAAGGTATTTCACTATACACTTATTATTTTATACAATTAGTCACATTATATCCCCATCAATTATTATAGCCTACTAATATTATGTTAACTTAGGGGTAGAGGAACTTGTTCTACCTCTAAACTAACCCAATTATGAGATTATTAATAAGCTTTCTACAATCACTCTTAAATCTTATTTAAATGGTTTAGGAGTATAATTAATAAGCCCTATCGGATATCATGGTAATAGAATAATTACCCTATAATATAATTATTCTAATATGTTGATATACCCCGTTTAGGAAATAATGAAATGCCTATTACCCTTAACATCTTATCCAATTAATTGGTGAGAGTCCCTTTCAATCCTCTTCATCATTGATATGATTGACTAATTATAGTGGGCACCAATTATTGTCAAGCGTTCTCACGATACTATATATAGAGCATAGTAAATAAGTATTATATCCAATTAGAGTAAGTTATGTTAGGCCCATAGGCTAATTCTATAGTACTAAACCTAATCTAATAGTGGTTCATAAAATAAGCCAAAGTATATAGGGATTTTAATATATATTTAGTAAGCAATTACTAAAATCATTATGCATGCAATCCATAATATTAGGGATACGTTGATATAGCCCATTTATGCATAGTTTAATGTATGAACTACTCGTATTGTGTAAAATCGAATAACATGGTGATATTCACTCATTAGAATATAGCCTAACAAGTCCAGCACTTATTAGGCTCTCCCCAAATATCTATTGATTACTATAAAATTACTCGACTAAACTCATATATAATGTCACATTGACTATAAATGGTCTCCAATGGTAGTTTAATTGCTGATCCATCACAATTATTTCTATATATAGTTCACCTCCCTAGTAAATAGGATATTCTCTAACATCTTATTTATAGATAGTTATTCCATATAATTTACCTTCCTACTTATTTAGTTAATTATTATCAAATTAACTAACCTTAATTAAGGTTCCATGAGATTTGCACTATTCTCTCATTATATATGGGTTAACATATCATTAGCTTCTCTCATTTACTAACTTTAAATATAGAAAACATTATAGTGATAAAAGATGGCCTAAGATATACTAGTGATTAGGGATGACTTATTCTAAGGCAATAGGCTACATGGTTAGGTATCGATCAATCACCTATCTATATCATTGGTATCAAATAGCAGGGAATGGCAATATAATTATTACTAATCTTAATAAGAATATATTTTATAACTAATAATATATTTAGACATCAATTATGACAATAGATAATGTACTCATCATAATTCGTTATCATATATGGTACCTTCGTATACTATTCATAATTATATTATCACCATATCATGTGATAATATGATAACTATATTTAGGGTAAGAGGTCAAAATACTTAGTGGAAAACACTACATGTTGAATTATAGGATGATACCTCATAGTAAACCCAAAGCTATACATTAAGTCATTCTTATTTGAGAGATCACCTACTCGCGAGTGATCATACATTTATAAATGACCATTAGATATTACTTAACAGAACAATAGGCATAATTACTAGTATAAATAACCAATTTATATTTCTCAATAATATACAAGTGATCCCTCGAGATATTAGTCCCCATAATAAGCCCATAATATTCTCCTTGTTATGTAATGCTAATAATTAATAGTAATGCTAATAATTAATCCTAGGTCACATATCCTATGAATATATGGTAATTACTATCAAGTGTCTTCTCCGATAACATCATGAGGTAATAATACACCCTGTCATATTTATAGCATTATGAGAGTATATTTGGACATTGGTCAAATTTAGAGGCTATATAATTCACCTCTATATATCTAATGGAAGTTTGGCCATATACCTTTACTCGTCTAGATATTATGAGGTGACTAATAATCAACTATACACACTATTTAATGCATTCCTCCATAGCTTATCATAAACTCCCTAAGTTATGTTTAATGGTATAATCAATATTATACATGGGTAATCTATTGTCTGGATAATGAACTCTATAATTATTAGGGTTATAACCTATAGAATCTTATTATAAGGGCATAATTAAAATAGGATTTGGACATAATTTATATCCTAACTACGCATAGATACATGAAAATATGTCTTACCCTAAATATAAAGTCTATAAGTGACATAATTAACCAATTAATACTCTCCCTCTTTTAATTTATATTTTGACTCTAAGGTCTATGATCTATACTAAATATCTAGAATTATTAGTTTATTAATTCCTAATAATTGCCAATTTAGAGGCCCTATTGCTCTCTATTTTATATTAGTGATGTAAACCCCACGAAAGTCTTTAATGATATATATATATATATATATATATATATATATATATATATATACTGGAATATTCATGTAAATATATGTGAAGTACGAGTGCGGTATTAGGTGTCATTTTAACTATTTAGTGATGATGGTTATTTAGTACTTATGTGGAAATTTTGGGGTGCAGTTCCAACAAATTAATTAATTATCACTCATTATATATTAAGTACTTGGGACATATTATACAAGGGAAATAGGGGTGTGTATAACATTTTGGGAATGTAAGAATATTTTCCTTGGAAATATCAGAATGTAAGGGAAGGGAATTTCCGAGTTAAAAAGGGGGCATTTATGAAAATCTATGAAAGAAATATGTTAATTACTTGAAGCTAAGTTAATTAGGGTATTTAATTAATCGAATCCTTTTGTTAGGACACCTAAGCCATTTCATTAAATACAAGAGAGCCAACTTACCTAACTTGCACACAAACCCGCCACCTTCACCATGACTCACCAAGTTACTTTACACTTTGCCTAATTAATGCAAGACACATATAGACCTATTTAATGCAAGGAAATGGAAGACACACATATATACAGAGAAAGAGAGGGAATGGCCAACATTTTGGAAAAACTAGAAGTGTAACCCCCGTAAAAACCCTTATCCGTAACGCGACGTGTATTAGAATAATTATATATATATGTATATTAAGAGTAAGTGTAATTCTCATTTCATCATGAGAAATTAATGCTTGAAATATGTGATTTATGTTAAATTAAAGTTATTGTGGCTAAGATTAATGGTTTAATTATCAAAGAAATCAAATATGCAAAATCAGTATTTTAAGGACTATATTCTTCATGAGTTTTGTGTGAATTATTTGAGGACTTTAGGGTGATTTTTGGGTAAACCTTAAAGAATGAAAGTTGTTCATCTATGTGTTGAATAGACTTGTATAAATGATTATAATTTTTAGACCTATACATTAAGAGTTATATCCATTATGGTGAGGGTTGTTTTGAAATGCATTTTGTTGGAATTTTGGGAGAAGAATCTGCCTGAATCTTATAAGATTTATTTGATGATGTTAAATTGATTTTTGAGACAAAATTAAAGAATAAAAATTCTTTTTCTACGTGTGTAATAGCGCTTTATAAAATTTCATAATTTTTTGATATATATAAAAAGAGTTATGCATATTTTAGTATAGATGGGTTAGGAGGTAACACTCGCTGGAATTTTAGGAAAAAAGAAATTCCGAATTTTAAAAATGGAAATTTCCAAATTTTTTATGCAAGAAAGTAGGTTTAGTTGAATTAATTTAATTAATGATTTTAATTAGTCTAAATTTTATGTATACACCTAACCAAATGCAATAAATGAATTTAAGGCCAACTCACCCATTATGGTCCCAAAGCTGACCACCTTTCCTCATGACTCACCCATAACTTTTACACGTTGTCCCATTAATTTCTAACATTTGTAGCTAAAGGGAAGTAAGTATATATATATATATATAGCAAGTATGAAAATAGTGAGAAACGTTTTAGCAACCCGTAGGTACCAAAAATTGGGAGAGAAAAGGCGAAAAGAAAAGAAAGGAAAAAAAAACGTGAGGAGAGAAAGGAAAGGAAAGAAAAAGAGAAAGGGAAAAGGGAAAGGAAAAGAGCTAAGGAAATTCTAATCAAACCTAAAAGAGGTAAGTAGGTTCCATTTTTTGGTTGATCAAAGTCTTGAATTATGTTTTTTAAGTCATTTTGTTAGTGTTTATTTAATGAGTTGTAATAATTTTCAATGGTTATATGCTTGATGTTTGGGATGAATCTATGTATGGATGCCTTGTTGTGATGATTTATGATGTTTTGAAAAATATCCAAACGTCGTGTTTTTGCAAAAACTAGCCCGAGGTCAAGGCCAAGGGGGATGAGTTTTGTCTTTCGCTAATTTTGGCAGCAAACTAGGTCTAAAAATAGTCAAAACTTGGTCGATTGTTTTTGGCCTAAAATCACCCTCAACTTATAGTCGAGGCCGATGAGTTTCGATGGTTTTCCCTCTTTCAATGAGGATGATCCCCAAAACCACAAACAATGGCTTATAGTTTATCTCTAGATTTCTTCGTGCTTGCTCACGCCGACCATTCTATGACCTCAAAAGCTCGTGTACCCGCATCTTCTCGAAAAGCTCAAAAAGGTATTTTTTAGGCGTAAACGTCATGTTTTTACAAAAATTAGCCCGAGGTCAAGCCCAAGGGGGATTAGTTTTGTCTTTCGCTAATTTTGGCAGCAAACTAGGTCTAAAAAAAGCCAAAACTTGGTCGGTCGTTTTTGGCATAAAATCAACCTCAACTTATAGTCGAGGCCGATGAGTCTTGATGGTTGTCCCTCTTTCAATGAGGACGGTCCCCAAAACCACAAACAATGGCTTATAGTTTATCTCTAGATTTCTTCGTGCTCGCTCACGTCGACCATTCCATGACCTCGAAAGCCCGTATACCCGTATCATCTCGAAAAGCTCAAAAAGGTATTTTTTGGGCCTAAACGTCATGTTTTTGCAAAAACTAGCCCGAGGTCAAGGCCAAGGGGGATGAGCTTTGTCTTTCGCTAATTTTGGCAGCAAACTAGGTCTAAAAATAGTCAAAACTTGGTCGATCGTTTTTGGCCTAAAATCAACCTCAACTTATAGTCGAGGCCGATGAGTCTCGATGGTTTTCCCTCTTTCAATGAGGATGGTCCCCAAAACCACAAACAATGGCTTATAGTTTATCTCTAGATTTCTTCGTGCTCGCTCACGCCGACCATTCCATGACCTCGAAAGCTCGTATACCCGCATCATCTCGAAAAGCTCAAAAAGGTATTTTTTAGGCCTAAACGTCATGTTTTTGCAAAAACTAGCCCGAGGTCAAGGCCAAGGGGGATGAGTTTTGTCTTTCGCTCATTTTGGCCGCGAACTAGGTCTGAAAATAGTCAAAACTTGGTCGGTCGTTTTTGGCCCAAAATCAACCTCAACTTATAATCGAGGCCGATGAGTCTCGATGGTTTTCCCTCTTTCAATGAGGATGGTCCCCAAAACCACAAACAATGGCTTATAGTTTATCTCTAGATTTCTTCGTGCTTGCTCACGCCGACCATTCCATGACCTCAAAAGCTCGTGTCCACGTCGACCATTCCATGACCTCGAAAGCCCGCATGGCCGCATCATCTCAAAAAGCTAGAAAAAGGTATTTTTGGGCCTAAACATCTTTTTTTGCAAAAACTACACCGAGGTCAAGGCCAAGGGTGATGAGTTTCATCGTTTGCTCATTTGGCATCGAACTAGGTCTAAAAATAGTAACAAGTTGGTCGATCGTTTTTGGCCCAAAATCAACCTCGGCTTATAGTCGAGGTCGATTAGTCTTGATGGTTGTCCCTTTTTCCATGAGGCAAGTCCCCAACACCTCAAACAAGGGCTTATAGTTTTTCTATAGATTTCTTCATGCTCGCTCACGTCGACCATTCCATGACCTCGAAAGCCCACATGCCCGCATCATATCGAAAGCTAAAAAAAGGTATTTTTCGGCCTAAACGTCTTTTTTTGCGAAAACTAGCCCGAGTTCAAAGCCAAGCGCGATGAGTTTTGTCGTTTGCTCATTTGGCATCGAACTAGGTCTAAAAATAGTAATAACTTGGTCGGTCGTTTTTGGCCCAAAATCAACCTCGGCTTATAGTCGAGGCCGATGAGTCTCGATGGTGGTCCCTTTTTCATGAGGCGGCTCCCCAAAACCTTAAACAAGGGCTTATAGTTTTTCTATAGATTTCTTCATGCTCGCTCACGTCGACCATTCCATGACCTCGAAAGCACGCATGCCGCATCATCTCAAAAAGCTAAAAAAAGGTATTTTTGGGCCTAAACGTCTTTTTTTGCCAAAAACTACACCGAGGTCAAGGCCAAGGGTGATGAGTTTCGTCGTTTGCTCATTTGGCATCGAACTAGGTCTAAAAATAGTCAAAACTTGGTCGGTCGGTTTTTGCCCAAAATCAACCTCGGCTTATAGTCGACGCCGATGAGTCTTGATGGTTGTCCCTTTTTCCATGAGGCGAGTCCCCAAAACCTCAAACAAGGGCTTATAGTTTTTATATAGATTTCTTCATGCTCGCTCACGTCGACCATTCCATGACCTCGAAAGCCCGCATGGCCGCATCATCTCAAAAAGCTAAAAAAAGGTATTTTTGGGCCTAAATATCTTTTTTTGCAAAAACTAGCCCGAGGTCAAAGCCAAGCGCGATGAGTTTTGTCGTTTGCTCTTTTGGCATCGAACTAGGTCTAAAAATAGTAACAACTTGGTCGGTCGTTTTTGGCCCAAAATCAACCTCGGCTTATAGTCGAGGCCGATGAGTCTCGATGGTTGTCCCATTTTTCATGAGGCAGCTCCCCAAAACCTCAAACAAGGGCTTATAGTTTTTCTATAGATTTCTTCATGCTCGCTCACGTCGACCATTCCATGACCTCGAAAGCCCGCATGCCCGCATCATCTCGGAAAGCTAAAAAAAGGTATTTTTCGGCCTAAACATCTTGTTTGGAAAAACTAGCCCGATGTCAAAGCCAAGCGTGATGAGTTTTGTCGTTTGCTCTTTTGGCATCGAACTAGGCCTAAAAATAGTCAAAACTTGGTCGATCGGTTTTTGTCCAAAATCAACCTCGGCTTATAGTCGACGCCGATGAGTCTTGATGGTTGTCCCTTTTTCCATGAGGTAGGTCCCCAAAACCTCAAACAAGGGCTTATAGTTTTTCTATAGATTTCTTCATGCTCGCTCACGTCGACCATTCCATGACCTCGAAAGCCCGCATGGCCGCATCATCTCAAAAAGCTAAAAAAAGGTATTTTTGGGCCTAAACGTCTTTTTTTGCAAAAACTAGCCCGAGGTCAAAGCCAAGCGCGATGAGTTTTGTCGTTTGCTCTTTTGGCATCGAACTAGGTCTAAAAATAGTAACAACTTGGTCGGTCGTTTTTGGCCCAAAATCAACCTCGGCTTATAGTCGAGGCCGATGAGTCTCGATGGTTGTCCCTTTTTTCATGAGGCGGCTCCCCAAAACCTCAAACAAGGGCTTATAGTTTTTCTATAGATTTCTTCATGCTCGCTCACGTCGACCATTCCATGACCTCGAAAGCCCGCATGCCCGCATCATCTCGAAAAGCTAAAAAAAGGTATTTTTGGGCCTAAATGTCTTTTTTTGCAAAAACTAACCCGAGGTCAAAGCCAAGCGCGATGAGTTTTGTCGTTTGCTCTTTTGGCATCGAACTAGGTCTAAAAATAGTCAACAACTTGGTCGATCGGTTTTTGTCCAAAATCAACCTCGGCTTATAGTCGACGCCGATGAGTCTCGATGGTTGTCCCTTTTTCCATGAGGCGAGTCCCCAAAACCTCAAACAAGGGCTTATAGTTTTTCTATAGATTTCTTCATGCTCGCTCACGTCGACCATTCCATGACCTCGAAAGCCCGCATGGCCGCATCATCTCAAAAAGCTAAAAAAAGGTATTTTTGGGCCTAAATGTCTTTTTTTGCAAAAGCTAGCCCGAGGTCAAAGCCAAGCGCGATGAGTTTTGTCGTTTGCTCTTTTGGCATCGAACTAGGTCTAAAAATAGTAACAACTTGGTCGGTCGTTTTTGGCCCAAAATCAACCTCGGCTTATAGTCGAGGCGCGATGAGTCTCGATGGTTGTCCCTTTTTCATGAGGCGGCTCCCAAAACCTTAAACAAGGGCTTATAGTTTTTCTATAGATTTCTTCATGCTCGCTCACGTCGACCATTCCATGACCTCGAAAGCCCGCATGCCCGAACATATCGAAAGCTAAAAAAAGGTATTTTTGGGCCTAAATGTCTTTTTTTACAAAAACTAACCCGAGGTCAAAGCCAAGCGCGATGAGTTTTGTCGTTTGCTCTTTTGGCATCGAACTAGGTCTAAAAATAGTCAAAACTTGGTCGATCGGTTTTTGTCCAAAATCAACCTCGGCTTATAGTCGACGCCGATGAGTCTCGATGGTTGTCCCTTTTTCCATGAGGCGAGTCCCCAAAACCTCAAACAAGGGCTTATAGTTTTTCTATAGATTTCTTCATGCTCGCTCACGTCGACCATTCCATGACCTCGAAAGCCCGCATGGCCGCATCATCTCAAAAAGCTAAAAAAAGGTATTTTTGGGCCTAAATGTCTTTTTTTGGAAAAGCTAGCCCGAGGTCAAAGCCAAGCGCGATGAGTTTTGTCGTTTGCTCTTTTGGCATCGAACTAGGTCTAAAAATAGTAACAACTTGGTCGGTCGTTTTTGGCCCAAAATCAACCTCGGCTTATAGTCGAGGCCGATGAGTCTCGATGGTTGTCCCTTTTTTCATGAGGCGGCTCCCCAAAACCTCAAACAAGGGCTTATAGTTTTTCTATAGATTTCTTCATGCTCGCTCACGTCGACCATTCCATGACCTCGAAAGCCCGCATGCCCGCATCATCTCGGAAAGCTAAAAAAAGGTATTTTTCGGCCTAAACGTCTTTTTTTGCAAAAACTAGCCCGAGGTCAAAGCCAAGCGCGATGAGTTTTGTTGTTTGCTCATTTGGCATCGAACTAGGTCTAAAAATAGTAACAACTTGGTCGGTCGTTTTTGGCCCAAAATCAACCTCGGCTTATAGTCGAGGCCGATGAGTCTCGATGGTTGTCCCTTTTTTCATGAGGCGGCTCCCCAAACCTCAAACAAGGGCTTATAGTTTTTCTATAGATTTCTTCATGCTCGCTCACGTCGACCATTCCATGACCTCGAAAGCCCGCATGCCCGCATCATCTCGGAAAGCTAAAAAAAGGTATTTTTGGGCCTAAACGTCTTTTTTTGCAAAAACTAACCCGAGGTCAAAGCCAAGCGCGATGAGTTTTGTCGTTTGCTCTTTTGGCATCGAACTAGGTCTAAAAATAGTCAAAACTTGGTCGATCGGTTTTTGTCCAAAATCAACCTCGGCTTATAGTCGACGCCGATGAGTCTTGATGGTTGTCCCTTTTTCCATGAGGCGAGTCCCCAAAACCTCAAACAAGGGCTTATAGTTTTTCTATAGATTTCTTCATGCTCGCTCACGTCGACCATTCCATGACCTCGAAAGCCCGCATGGCCGCATCATCTCAAAAAGCTAAAAAAAGGTATTTTTGGGCCTAAATGTCTTTTTTTGGAAAAGCTAGCCCGAGGTCAAAGCCAAGCGCGATGAGTTTTGTCGTTTGCTCTTTTGGCATCGAACTAGGTCTAAAAATAGTAACAACTTGGTCGGACGTTTTTGGCCCAAAATCAACCTCGGCTTATAGTCGAGGCCGATGAGTCTCGATGGTTGTCCCTTTTTTCATGAGGCGGCTCCCCAAAACCTCAAACAAGGGCTTATAGTTTTTCTATAGATTTCTTCATGCTCGCTCACGTCGACCATTCCATGACCTCGAAAGCCCGCATGCCGCATCATCTCGAGAAAGCTAAAAAAAGGTATTTTTCGGCCTAAACGTCTTTTTTTGCAAAAACTAGCCCGAGGTCAAAGCCAAGCGCGATGAGTTTTGTCGTTTGCTCATTTGGCATCGAACTAGGTCTAAAAATAGTAACAACTTGGTCGGTCGTTTTTGGCCCAAAATCAACCTCGGCTTATAGTCGAGGCCGATGAGTCTCGATGGTTGTCCCTTTTTCATGAGGCGGCTCCCCAAAACCTTAAACAAGGGCTTATAGTTTTTCTATAGATTTCTTCATGCTCGCTCACGTCGACCATTCCATGACCTCGAAAGCCCGCATGCCCGAACATATCGGAAAGCTAAAAAAAGGTATTTTTGGGCCTAAATGTCTTTTTTTACAAAAACTAACCCGAGGTCAAAGCCAAGCGCGATGAGTTTTGTCGTTTGCTCTTTTGGCATCGAACTAGGTCTAAAAATAGTCAAAACTTGGTCGATCGGTTTTTGTCCAAAATCAACCTCGACTTATAGTCGACGCCGATGAGTCTCGATGGTTGTCCCTTTTTCCATGAGGCGAGTCCCCAAAACCTCAAACAAGGGCTTATAGTTTTTCTATAGATTTCTTCACGCTCGCTCACGTCCACCATTCCATGACCTCGAAAGCCCGCATGGCCGCATCATCTCAAAAAGCTAAAAAAAGGTATTTTTGGGCCTAAATGTCTTTTTTTGGAAAAGCTAGCCCGAGGTCAAAGCCAAGCGCGATGAGTTTTGTCGTTTGCTCTTTTGGCATCGAACTAGGTCTAAAAATAGTAACAACTTGGTCGGACGTTTTTGGCCCAAAATCAACCTCGGCTTATAGTCGAGGCCGATGAGTCTCGATGATTGTCCCTTTTTTCATGAGGCGGCTCCACAAAACCTCAAACAAGGGCTTATAGTTTTTCTATAGATTTCTTCATGCTCGCTCACGTCGACCATTCCATGACCTCGAAAGCCCGCATGCCCGCATCATCTCGGAAAGCTAAAAAAAGGTATTTTTCGGCCTAAACGTCTTTTTTTGCAAAAACTAGCCCGAGGTCAAAGCCAAGCGCGATGAGTTTTGTCGTTTGCTCATTTGGCATCGAACTAGGTCTAAAAATAGTAACAACTTGGTCGGTCGTTTTTGGCCCAAAATCAACCTCGGCTTATAGTCGAGGCCGATGAGTCTCGATGGTTGTCCCTTTTTTCATGAGGCGGCTCCCCAAAACCTCAAACAAGGGCTTATAGTTTTTCTATAGATTTCTTCATGCTCGCTCACGTCGACCATTCCATGACCTCGAAAGCCCGCATGCCCGCATCATCTCGGAAAGCTAAGAAAAGGTATTTTTCGGCCTAAACATCTTTTTTGGCAAAAACTAGCCCGATGTCAAAGCCAAGCGCGATGAGTTTTGTCGTTTGCTCTTTTGGCATCGAACTAGGTCTAAAAATAGTCAAAACTTGGTCGGTCGGTTTTTGTCCAAAATCAACCTCGGCTTATAGTCGACGCCGATGAGTCTTGATGGTTGTCCCTTTTTCCATGAGGCGAGTCCCCAAAACCTCAAACAAGGGCTTATAGTTTTTCTATAGATTTCTTCATGCTCGCTCACGTCGACCATTCCATGACCTCGAAAGCCCGCATGGCCGCATCATCTCAAAAAGCTAAAAAAAGGTATTTTTGGGCCTAAATGTCTTTTTTTGCAAAAGCTAGCCCGAGGTCAAAGCCAAGCGCGATGAGTTTTGTCGTTTGCTCTTTTGGCATCGAACTAGGTCTAAAAATAGTAACAACTTGGTCGGACGTTTTTGGCCCAAAATCAACCTCGGCTTATAGTCGAGGCCGATGAGTCTCGATGGTTGTCCCTTTTTTCATGAGGCGGCTCCCAAAACCTCAAACAAGGGCTTATAGTTTTTCTATAGATTTCTTCATGCTCGCTCACGTCGACCATTCCATGACCTCGAAAGCCCGCATGCCCGCATCATCTCGGAAAGCTAAAAAAAGGTATTTTTCGGCCTAAACGTCTTTTTTTGCAAAAACTAGCCCGAGGTCAAAGCCAAGCGCGATGAGTTTTGTCGTTTGCTCTTTTGGCATCGAACTAGGTCTAAAAATAGTAACAACTTGGTCGGTCGTTTTTGGCCCAAAATCAACCTCGGCTTATAGTCGAGGCCGATGAGTCTCGATGGTTGTCCCTTTTTCATGAGGCGGCTCCCCAAACCTCAAACAAGGGCTTATAGTTTTTCTATAGATTTCTTCATGCTCGCTCACGTCGACCATTCCATGACCTCGAAAGCCCGCATGCCCGCACATCTCGGAAAGCTAAGAAAAGGTATTTTTCGGCCTAAACATCTTTTTTGGCAAAAACTAGCCCGATGTCAAAGCCAAGCGCGATGAGTTTTGTCGTTTGCTCTTTTGGCATCGAACTAGGTCTAAAAATAGTCAAAACTTGGTCGATCGGTTTTTGTCCAAAATCAACCTCGGCTTATAGTCGACGCCGATGAGTCTTGATGGTTGTCCCTTTTTCCATGAGGCGAGTCCCCAAAACCTCAAACAAGGGCTTATAGTTTTTCTATAGATTTCTTCATGCTCGCTCACGTCGACCATTCCATGACCTCGAAAGCCCGCATGGCCGCATCATCTCAAAAAGCTAAAAAAAGGTATTTTTGGGCCTAAATGTCTTTTTTTACAAAAGCTAGCCCGAGGTCAAAGCCAAGCGCGATGAGTTTTGTCGTTTGCTCTTTTGGCATCGAACTAGGTCTAAAAATAGTAACAACTTGGTCGGACGTTTTTGGCCCAAAATCAACCTCGGCTTATAGTCGAGGCCGATGAGTCTCGATGGTTGTCCACTTTTTTCATGAGGCGGCTCCCAAAACCTCAAACAAGGGCTTATAGTTTTTCTATAGATTTCTTCATGCTCGCTCACGTCGACCATTCCATGACCTCGAAAGCCCGCATTCCCGCATCATCTCAAAAAGCTAAAAAAAGGTATTTTTGGGCCTAAACGTCTTTTTCTACAAAAACTACACCGAGGTCAAGGCCAAGAGTGATGAGTTTCGTCGTTTGCTCATTTGGCATCGAACTAGGTCTAAAAATAGTCAAAACTTGGTCGGTCGTTTTTGGCCCAAAATCAACCTCGGCTTATAGTCGAGGCCGATGAGTCTCGATGGTGGTCCCTTTTTCATGAGGCGGCTCCCAAAACCTTAAACAAGGGCTTATAGTTTTTCTATAGATTTCTTCATGCTCGCTCACGTCGACCATTCCATGACCTCGAAAGCCCGCATGCCCGCATCATCTCAAAAAGCTAAAAAAGGTATTTTTCGGCCTAAACGTCTTTTTTTGCAAAAACTAGCTCGAGGTCAAAGCCAAGCGTGATGAGTTTTGTCGTTTGCTCATTTGGCATCGAACTAGGTCTAAAAATAGTCAAAACTTGGTCGGTCGTTTTTGCCCAAAATCAACCTCGGCTTATAGTCGACGCCGATGAGTCTTGATGGTTGTCCCTTTTTCCATGAGGCGGGTCCCCAAAACCTCAAACAAGGGCTTATAGTTTTTCTATAGATTTCTTCATGCTCGCTCACGTCGACCATTCCATGACCTCGAAAGCCCGCATGCCGCATCATCTCGGAAAGCTAAAAAAAGGTATTTTTCGGCCTAAACGTCTTTTTTTGCAAAAACTAACCCGAGGTCAAAGCCAAGCGCGATGAGTTTTGTCGTTTGCTCATTTGGCATCGAACTAGGTCTAAAAATAGTAACAACTTGGTCGGTCGTTTTTGGCCCAAAATCAACCTCGGCTTATAGTCGAGGCCGATGAGTCTCGATGGTTGTCCCTTTTTCATGAGGCGGCTCCCAAAACCTCAAACAAGGGCTTATAGTTTTTCTATAGATTTCTTCATGCTCGCTCACGTCGACCATTCCATGACCTCGAAAGCCCGCATGCCGCATCATCTCGAAAAGCTAAAAAAAGGTATTTTTGGGCCTAAACGTCTTTTTTTGCAAAAACTAGCCCGAGGTCAAAGCCAAGCGCGATGAGTTTTGTCGTTTGCTCATTTGGCATCGAACTAGGTCTAAAAATAGTAACAACTTGGTCGGTCGTTTTTGGCCCAAAATCAACCTCGGCTTATAGTCGAGGCCGATGAGTCTCGATGGTTGTCCCTTTTTCATGAGGCGGCTCCCAAAACCTCAAACAAGGGCTTATAGTTTTTCTATAGATTTCTTCATGCTCGCTCACGTCGACCATTCCATGACCTCGAAAGCCCGCATGCCCGCATCATCTCGGAAAGCTAAAAAAAGGTATTTTTCGGCCTAAACGTCTTTTTTTGCAAAAACTAGCCCGAGGTCAAAGCCAAGCGCGATGAGTTTTGTCGTTTGCTCATTTGGCATCGAACTAGGTCTAAAAATAGTAACAACTTGGTCGGTCGTTTTTGGCCCAAAATCAACCTCGGCTTATAGTCGAGGCCGATGAGTCTCGATGGTTGTCCCATTTTTCATGAGGCGGCTCCCAAAACCTCAAACAAGGGCTTATAGTTTTTCTATAGATTTCTTCATGCTCGCTCACGTCGACCATTCCATGACCTCGAAAGCCCGCATGCCCGCATCATCTCGGAAAGCTAAAAAAAGGTATTTTTCGGCCTAAACGTCTTTTTTTGCAAAAACTAACCCGAGGTCAAAGCCAAGCGCGATGAGTTTTGTCGTTTGCTCATTTGGCATCGAACTAGGTCTAAAAATAGTAACAACTTGGTCGGTCGTTTTTGGCCCAAAATCAACCTCGGCTTATAGTCGAGGCCGATGAGTCTCGATGGTGGTCCCTTTTTTCATGAGGCGGCTCTCCAAAACCTTAAACAAGGGCTTATAGTTTTTCTATAAATTTCTTCATGCTCGCTCACGTCGACCATTCCATGACCTCGAAAGCCCGCATGCCCGCATCATCTCAAAAAACTAAAAAAAGGTATTTTTGGGCCTAAACGTCTTTTTTTGCAAAAACTACACCGAGGTCAAGGCCAAGGGTGATGAGTTTCGTCGTTTACTCATTTGGCATCGAACTAGGTCTAAAAATAGTAACAACTTGGTCGGTCGTTTTTGGCCCAAAATCAACCTCGGCTTATAGTCGAGGCCGATGAGTCTCGATGGTAGTCCCTTTTTCATGAGGCGGCTCCCCAAAACCTCAAACAAGGGCTTATAGTTTTTCTATAGATTTCTTCATGCTCGCTCACGTCGACCATTCCATGACCTCGAAAGCCCGCATGGCCGCATCATCTCAAAAAGCTAAAAAAAGGTATTTTTGGGCCTAAACGTCTTTTTTTGCAAAAACTACACCGAGGTCAAGGCCAAGGGTGATGAGTTTCATCGTTTGCTCATTTGGCATCGAACTAGGTCTAAAAATAGTAACAAGTTGGTCGATCGTTTTTGGCCCAAAATCAACCTCGGCTTATAGTCGAGGTCGATTAGTCTTGATGGTTGTCCCTTTTTCCACGAGCCAAGTCCCCAACACCTCAAACAAGGGCTTATAGTTTTTCTATAGATTTCTTCATGCTCGCTCACGTCGACCATTCCATGACCTCGAAAGCCCGCATGCCGCATCATCTCGAAAGCTAAAAAAAGGTATTTTTCGGCCTAAACGTCTTTTTTTGCAAAAACTAGCCCGAGGTCAAAGCCAAGCGCGATGAGTTTTGTCGTTTGCTCATTTGGCATCGAACTAGGTCTAAAAATAGTAACAACTTGGTCGGTCGTTTTTGGCCCAAAATCAACCTCGGCTTATAGTCGAGGCCGATGAGTCTCGATGGTTGTCCCTTTTTCATGAGGCGGCTCCCAAAACCTCAAACAAGGGCTTATAGTTTTTCTATAGATTTCTTCATGCTCGCTCACGTCGACCATTCCATGACCTCGAAAGCACGCATGGCCGCATCATCTCAAAAAGCTAAAAAAAGGTATTTTTGGGCCTAAATGTCTTTTTTTGAAAAAAGTAACCCGAGGTCAAAGCCAAGCATGATGAGTTTTGTCGTTTGCTCATTTGGCATCGAACTAGGTCTAAAAATAATAACAACTTGGTCGGTCGTTTTTGGCCCAAAATCCACCTCGGCTTATAGTCGAGGCCGATGAGTCTCGATAGTTGTCCCTTTTTCATGAGGCGGCTCCCCAAAACCTCAAACAAGGGCTTATAGTTTTTCTATAGATTTCTTCATGCTCGCTCACGTTGACCATTCCATGACCTCGGAACCCCGCATGGCCGCATCATCTCAAAAAGCTAAAAAAAGGTATTTTTGGGCCTAAATGTCTTTTTTTGAAAAAAGTAACCCGAGGTCAAAGCCAAGCATGATGAGTTTTGTCGTTTCCTCATTTGGCATCGAACTAGGTCTAAAAATAATAACAACTTGGTCGGTCGTTTTTGGCCCAAAATCAACCTCGGCTTATAGTCGAGGCCGATGAGTCTCGATGGTTGTCCCTTTTTTCATGAGGCGGCTCCCCAAAACCTCAAACAAGGGCTTATAGTTTTTCTATAGATTTCTTCATGCTCGCTCACGTCGACCATTCCATGACCTCGAAAGCCCGCATGGCCGCATCATCTCAAAAAGCTAAAAAAGGTATTTTTGGGCCTAAATGTCTTTTTTTGAAAAAAGTAGCCCGAGGTCAAAGCCAAGCGTGATGAGTTTTGTCGTTTGCTCATTTGGCATCGAACTAGGTCTAAAAATAGTAACAACTTGGTCGGTCGTTTTTGGCCCAAAATCAACCTCGGCTTATAGTCGAGGCCGATGAGTCTCGATGGTTGTCCCTTTTTTCATGAGGCGGCTCCCCAAAACCTTAAACAAGGGCTTATAGTTTTTCTATAGATTTCTTCATGCTCGCTCACGTCGACCATTCCATGACCTCGAAAGCCCGCATGCCCGCATCATCTCAAAAAGCTAAAAAAAGGTATTTTTCGGCCTAAACGTCTTTTTTTGCAAAAACTACATCGAGGTCAAGGCCAAGGGTGATGAGTTTCGTCGTTTGCTCATTTGGTATCGAACTAGGTCTAAAAATAGTACACAACTTGGTCGGTCGTTTTTGGCCCAAAATCAACCTCGGCTTATAGTCGAGGCCGATGAGTCTCGATGGTGGTCCCTTTTTCATGAGGCGGCTCCCAAAACCTCAAACAAGGGCTTATAGTTTTTCTATAGATTTCTTCATGCTCGCTCACGTCGACCATTCCATGACCTCGAAAGCCCGCATGCCCGCATCATCTCAAAAAGCTAAAAAAAGGTATTTTTGGGCCTAAATGTCTTTTTTTGAAAAAAGTAGCCGAGGTCAAAGCCAAGCGTGATGAGTTTTGTCGTTTGCTCAGTTGGCATCGAACTAGGTCTAAAAATAGTAACAACTTGGTCGGTCATTTTTGGCCCAAAATCAAACTCGGCTTATAGTCGAAGCCGATGTGTCTCGATGGTTGTCCCTTTTCCATAAGGCGGGTCCCCAAAACCTCAAACAAGGGCTTATAGTTTTTCTATAGATTTCTTCATGCTCGCTCACGTCGACCATTCCATGACCTCGAAAGCCCGCATGCCGCATCATCTCGGAAAGCTAAAAAAAGGTATTTTTCGGCCTAAACGTCTTTTTTTGCAAAAACTAGCCCGAGGTCAAAGCCAAGCGCGATGAGTTTTGTCGTTTGCTCATTTGGCATCGAACTAGGTCTAAAAATAGTAACAACTTGGTCGGTCGTTTTTGGCCCAAAATCAACCTCGGCTTATAGTCGAGGCCGATGAGTCTCGATGGTTGTCCCTTTTTCATGAGGCGGCTCCCCAAAACCTCAAACAAGGGCTTATAGTTTTTCTATAGATTTCTTCATGCTCGCTCACGTCGACCATTCCATGACCTCGAAAGCCCGCATGCCGCATCATCTCGAGAAAGCTAAAAAAAGGTATTTTTCGGCCTAAACGTCTTTTTTTGCAAAAACTAACCCGAGGTCAAAGCCAAGCGCGATGAGTTTTGTCGTTTGCTCATTTGGCATCGAACTAGGTCTAAAAATAGTAACAACTTGGTCGATCGTTTTTGGCCCAAAATCAACCTCGGCTTATAGTCGAGGCCGATGAGTCTCGATGGTTGTCCCTTTTTTCATGAGGCGGCTCCCAAAACCTCAAACAAGGGCTTATAGTTTTTCTATAGATTTCTTCATGCTCGCTCACGTCGACCATTCCATGACCTCGAAAGCCCGCATGCCCGCATCATCTCAGAAAGCTAAAAAAAGGTATTTTTCGGCCTAAACGTCTTTTTTTGCAAAAACTAACCCGAGGTCAAAGCCAAGCGCGATGAGTTTTGTCGTTTGCTCATTTGGCATCGAACTAGGTCTAAAAATAGTAACAACTTGGTCGGTCGTTTTTGGCCCAAAATCAACCTCGGCTTATAGTCGAGGCCGATGAGTCTCGATGGTTGTCCCTTTTTTCATGAGGCGGCTCCCAAAACCTCAAACAAGGGCTTATAGTTTTTCTATAGATTTCTTCATGCTCGCTCACGTCGACCATTCCATGACCTCGAAAGCCCGCATGCCGCATCATCTCGGAAAGCTAAAAAAAGGTATTTTTCGGCCTAAACGTCTTTTTTTGCAAAAACTAGCCGAGGTCAAAGCCAAGCGCGATGAGTTTTGTCGTTTGCTCATTTGGCATCGAACTAGGTCTAAAAATAGTAACAACTTGGTCGGTCGTTTTTGGCCCAAAATCAACCTCGGCTTATAGTCGAGGCCGATGAGTCTCGATGGTTGTCCCTTTTTTCATGAGGCGGCTCCCAAAACCTTAAACAAGGGCTTATAGTTTTTCTATAGATTTCTTCATGCTCGCTCACGTCGACCATTCCATGACCTCGAAAGCCCGCATGCCGCATCATCTCGAAAAGCTAAAAAAAGGTATTTTTCGGCCTAAACGTCTTTTTTTGCAAAAACTACATCGAGGTCAAGGCCAAGGGTGATGAGTTTCGTCGTTTGCTCATTTGGTATCGAACTAGGTCTAAAAATAGTACCAACTTGGTCGGTCGTTTTTGGCCCAAAATCAACCTCGGCTTATAGTCGAGGCCGATGAGTCTCGATGGTTGTCCCTTTTTCATGAGGCGGCTCCCAAAACCTCAAACAAGGGCTTATAGTTTTTCTATAGATTTCTTCATGCTCGCTCACGTCGACCATTCCATGACCTCGAAAGCCCGCATGCACGCATCATCTCGAGAAAGCTAAAAAAGGTATTTTTCGGCCTAAACGTCTTTTTTTGCAAAAACTAGCCCGAGGTCAAAGCCAAGCGCGATGAGTTTTGTCGTTTGCTCATTTGGCATCGAACTAGGTCTAAAAATAGTAACAACTTGGTCGGTCGTTTTTGGCCCAAAATCAACCTCGGCTTATAGTCGAGGCCGATGAGTCTCGATGGTGGTCCCTTTTTTCATGAGGCGGCTCTCCAAAACCTTAAACAAGGGCTTATAGTTTTTCTATAGATTTCTTCATGCTCGCTCACGTCGACCATTCCATGACCTCGAAAGCCCGCATGCCCGCATCATCTCAAAAAGCTAAAAAAAGGTATTTTTGGGCCTAAACGTCTTTTTTTGCAAAAACTACACCGAGGTCAAGGCCAAGGGTGATGAGTTTCATCGTTTGCTCATTTGGCATCGAACTAGGTCTAAAAATAGTAACAACTTGGTCGGTCGTTTTTGGCCCAAAATCAACCTCGGCTTATAGTCGAGGCCGATGAGTCTCGATGGTAGTCCCTTTTTTCATGAGGCGGCTCCCAAAACCTCAAACAAGGGCTTATAGTTTTTCTATAGATTTCTTCATGCTCGCTCACGTCGACCATTCCATGACCTCGAAAGCCCGCATGGCCGCATCATCTCAAAAAGCTAAAAAAGGTATTTTTGGGCCTAAACGTCTTTTTTTGCAAAAACTACACCGAGGTCAAGGCCAAGGGTGATGAGTTTCATCGTTTGCTCATTTGGCATCGAACTAGGTCTAAAAATAGTAACAAGTTGGTCGATCGTTTTTGGCCCAAAATCAACCTCGGCTTATAGTCGAGGTCGATTAGTCTTGATGGTTGTCCCTTTTTCCATGAGGCAAGTCCCCAACACCTCAAACAAGGGCTTATAGTTTTTCTATAGATTTCTTCATGCTCGCTCACGTCGACCATTCCATGACCTCGAAAGCCCACATGCCCGCATCATATCGAAAGCTAAAAAAAGGTATTTTTCGGCCTAAACATCTTTTTTGGCAAAAACTAGCCCGATGTCAAAGCCAAGCGCGATGAGTTTTGTCGTTTGCTCTTTTGGCATCGAACTGGGTCTAAAAATAGTCAAAACTTGGTCCGTCGGTTTTTGTCCAAAATCAACCTCGGCTTATAGTCGACGCCGATGAGTCTTGATGGTTGTCCCTTTTTCCATGAGGCGAGTCCCCAAAACCTCAAACAAGGGCTTATAGTTTTTCTATAGATTTCTTCATGCTCGCTCACGTCGACCATTCCATGACCTCGAAAGCCCGCATGGCCGCATCATCTCAAAAAGCTAAAAAAGGTATTTTTGGGCCTAAATGTCTTTTTTGGAAAAAAGTAGCCCGAGGTCAAAGCCAAGCGTGATGAGTTTTGTCGTTTGCTCATTTGGCATCGAACTAGGTCTAAAAATAGTAACAACTTGGTCGGTCGTTTTTGGCCCAAAATCAACCTCGGCTTATAGTCGAGGCCGATGAGTCTCGATGGTTGTCCCTTTTTTCATGAGGCGGCTCCCCAAAACCTCAAACAAGGGCTTATAGTTTTTCTATAGATTTCTTCATGCTCGCTCACGTCGACCATTCCATGACCTCGAAAGCCCGCATGCCGCATCATCTCGAGAAAGCTAAAAAAAGGTATTTTTCGGCCTAAACGTCTTTTTTTGCAAAAACTAGCCCGAGGTCAAAGCCAAGCGCGATGAGTTTTGTCGTTTGCTCATTTGGCATCGAACTAGGTCTAAAAATAGTAACAACTTGGTCGGTCGTTTTTGGCCCAAAATCAACCTCGGCTTATAGTCGAGGCCGATGAGTCTCGATGGTTGTCCCATTTTTCATGAGGCGGCTCCCAAAACCTCAAACAAGGGCTTATAGTTTTTCTATAGATTTCTTCATGCTCGCTCACGTCGACCATTCCATGACCTCGAAAGCCCGCATGCCCGCATCATCTCGAAAAGCTAAAAAAAGGTATTTTTCGGCCTAAACGTCTTTTTTGGCAAAAACTAGCCCGATGTCAAAGCCAAGCGTGATGAGTTTTGTCGTTTGCTCTTTTGGCATCGAACTAGGTCTAAAAATAGTCAAAACTTGGTCGATCGGTTTTTGTCCAAAATCAACCTCGGCTTATAGTCGACGCCGATGAGTCTTCGATGGTTGTCCCTTTTTCCATGAGGCGAGTCCCCAAAACCTCAAACAAGGGCTTATAGTTTTTCTATAGATTTCTTCATGCTCGCTCACGTCGACCATTCCATGACCTCGAAAGCCCGCATGGCCGCATCATCTCAAAAAGCTAAAAAAAGGTATTTTTGGGCCTAAATGTCTTTTTTTGCAAAAGCTAGCCCGAGGTCAAAGCCAAGCGCGATGAGTTTTGTCATTTGCTCTTTTGGCATCGAACTAGGTCTAAAAATAGTAACAACTTGGTCGGTCGTTTTTGGCCCAAAATCAACCTCGGCTTATAGTCGAGGCCGATGAGTCTCGATGGTTGTCCCTTTTTTCATGAGGCGGCTCCCCAAAACCTCAAACAAGGGCTTATAGTTTTTCTATAGATTTCTTCATGCTCGCTCACGTCGACCATTCCATGACCTCGAAAGCCCGCATGCCCGCATCATCTCGGAAAGCTAAAAAAAGGTATTTTTCGGCCTAAACGTCTTTTTTTGCAAAAACTAGCCCGAGGTCAAAGCCAAGCGCGATGAGTTTTGTCGTTTGCTCATTTGGCATCGAACTAGGTCTAAAAATAGTAACAACTTGGTCGGTCGTTTTTGGCCCAAAATCAACCTCGGCTTATAGTCGAGGCCGATGAGTCTCGATGGTTGTCCCATTTTTCATGAGGCGGCTCCCCAAAACCTCAAACAAGGGCTTATAGTTTTTCTATAGATTTCTTCATGCTCGCTCACGTCGACCATTCCATGACCTCGAAAGCCCGCATGCCCGCATCATCTCGGAAAGCTAAAAAAAGGTATTTTTCGGCCTAAACGTCTTTTTTTGCAAAAACTAACCCGAGGTCAAAGCCAAGCGCGATGAGTTTTGTCGTTTGCTCTTTTGGCATCGAACTAGGTCTAAAAATAGTAACAACTTGGTCGGTCGTTTTTGGCCCAAAATCAACCTCGGCTTATAGTCGAGGCCGATGAGTCTCGATGGTTGTCCCTTTTTTCATGAGGCGGCTCCCCAAAACCTCAAACAAGGGCTTATAGTTTTTCTATAGATTTCTTCATGCTCGCTCACGTCGACCATTCCATGACCTCGAAAGCCCGCATGCCCGCATCATCTCGGAAAGCTAAGAAAAGGTATTTTTCGGCCTAAACATCTTTTTTGGCAAAAACTAGCCCGATGTCAAAGCCAAGCGCGATGAGTTTTGTCGTTTGCTCTTTTGGCATCGAACTAGGTCTAAAAATAGTCAAAACTTGGTCGGTCGATTTTGGCCCAAAATCAACCTCGGCTTATAGTCGACGCCGATGAGTCTCGATGGTTGTCCCTTTTTCCATGAGGCGAGTCCCCAAAACCACAAACAAGGGCTTATAGTTTTTCTATAGATTTCTTCATGCTCGCTCACGTCGACCATTCCATGACCTCGAAAGCCCGTATGGCCGCATCATCTCAAAAAGCTAAAAAAAGGTATTTTTGGGCCTAAACGTCTTTTTTTGCAAAAACTACACCGAGGTCAAGGCCAAGGGTGATGAGTTTCATCGTTTGCTCATTTGGCATCGAACTAGGTCTAAAAATAGTAACAAGTTGGTCGATCGTTTTTGGCCCAAAATCAACCTCGGCTTATAGTCGAGGTCGATTAGTCTTGATGGTTGTCCCTTTTTCCATGAGGCGAGTCCCCAAAACCTCAAACAAGGGCTTATAGTTTTTCTATAGATTTCTTCATGCTCGCTCACGTCGACCATTCCATGACCTCGAAAGCCCGCATGCACGCATCATCTCGGAAAGCTAAAAAAAGGTATTTTTCGGCCTAAACGTCTTTTTTTGCAAAAACTAGCACGAGGTCAAAGCCAAGCGCGATGAGTTTTGTCGTTTGCTCATTTGGCATCGAACTAGGTCTAAAAATAGTAACAACTTGGTCGGTCGTTTTTGGCCCAAAATCAACCTCGGCTTATAGTCGAGGCGATGAGTCTCGATGGTTGTCCCTTTTTCATGAGGCGGCTCCCAAAACCTCAAACAAGGGCTTATAGTTTTTCTATAGATTTCTTCATGCTCGCTCACGTCGACCATTCCATGACCTCGAAAGCCGCATGCCGCATCATCTCGGAAAGCTAAAAAAAGGTATTTTTCGGCCTAAACGTCTTTTTTTGCAAAAACTAGCCCGAGGTCAAAGCCAAGCGCGATGAGTTTTGTCGTTTGCTCATTTGGCATCGAACTAGGTCTAAAAATAGTAACAACTTGGTCGGTCGTTTTTGGCCCAAAATCAACCTCGGCTTATAGTCGAGGCCGATGAGTCTCGATGGTTGTCCCTTTTTCATGAGGCGGCTCCCCAAAACCTCAAACAAGGGCTTATAGTTTTTCTATAGATTTCTTCATGCTCGCTCACGTCGACCATTCCATGACCTCGAAAGCCGCATGCCCGCATCATCTCGGAAAGCTAAAAAAAGGTATTTTTGGGCCTAAACGTCTTTTTTTGCAAAAACTAGCCCGAGGTCAAAGCCAAGCGCGATGAGTTTTGTCGTTTGCTCATTTGGCATCGAACTAGGTCTAAAAATAGTAACAACTTGGTCGGTCGTTTTTGGCCCAAAATCAACCTCGGCTTATAGTCGAGGCCGATGAGTCTCGATGGTTGTCCCTTTTTTCATGAGGCGGCTCCCCAAAACCTCAAACAAGGGCTTATAGTTTTTCTATAGATTTCTTCATGCTCGCTCACGTCGACCATTCCATGACCTCGAAAGCCCGCATGGCCGCATCATCTCAAAAAGCTAAAAAAAGGTATTTTTGGGCCTAAATGTCTTTTTTTGAAAAAAGTAGCCCGAGGTCAAAGCCAAGCGTGATGAGTTTTGTCGTTTGCTCATTTGGCATCGAACTAGGTCTAAAAATAGTAACAACTTGGTCGGTCGTTTTTGGCCCAAAATCAACCTCGGCTTATAGTCGAGGCCGATGAGTCTCGATGGTTGTCCCTTTTTTCATGAGGCGGCTCCCCAAAACCTCAAACAAGGGCTTATAGTTTTTCTATAGATTTCTTCATGCTCGCTCACGTCGACCATTCCATGACCTCGAAAGCCCGCATGCCCGCATCATCTCGGAAAGCTAAAAAAAGGTATTTTTCGGCCTAAACGTCTTTTTTTGCAAAAACTAGCCCGAGGTCAAAGCCAAGCGCGATGAGTTTTGTCGTTTGCTCATTTGGCATCGAACTAGGTCTAAAAATAGTAACAACTTGGTCGGTCGTTTTTGGCCCAAAATCAACCTCGGCTTATAGTCGAGGCCGATGAGTCTCGATGGTGGTCCCTTTTTTCATGAGGCGGCTCCCCAAAACCTCAAACAAGGGCTTATAGTTTTTCTATAGATTTCTTCATGCTCGCTCACGTCGACCATTCCATGACCTCGAAAGCCCGCATGCCCGCATCATCTCGGAAAGCTAAAAAAAGGTATTTTTCGGCCTAAACGTCTTTTTTTGCAAAAACTAGCCCGAGGTCAAAGCCAAGCGTGATGAGTTTTGTCGTTTGCTCATTTGGCATCGAACTAGGTCTAAAAATAGTAACAACTTGGTCGGTCGTTTTTGGCCCAAAATCAACCTCGGCTTATAGTCGAGGCCGATGAGTGTCGATGGTGGTCACTTATTTCATGAGGCGGCTCCCCAAAACCTCAAACAAGTGCTTATAGTTTTTCTATAGATTTCTTCATGCTCGCTCACGTCGACCATTCCATGACCTCGAAAGCCCGCATGCCCGCATCATCTCGGAAAGCTAAAAAAAGGTATTTTTCGGCCTAAACGTCTTTTTTTGCAAAAACTAGCCCGAGGTCAAAGCCAAGCGCGATGAGTTTTGTCGTTTGCTCATTTGGCATCGAACTAGGTCTAAAAA
This sequence comes from Dovyalis caffra, assembly GCA_963924115.1. NCBI lineage: Eukaryota > Viridiplantae > Streptophyta > Magnoliopsida > Malpighiales > Salicaceae > Dovyalis > Dovyalis caffra. The sequence goes on along the minus strand of CAWUPB010001019.1, from coordinate 35,147 downwards.
TAGTAACAACTTGGTCGGTCGTTTTTGGCCCAAAATCAACCTCGGCTTATAGTCGAGGTCGATGAGTCTCGATGGTGGTCCCTTTTTTCATGAGGCGGCTCTCCAAAACCTTAAACAAGGGCTTATAGTTTTTCTATAAATTTCTTCATGCTCGCTCACGTCGACCATTCCATGACCTCGAAAGCCCACATGCCCGCATCATCTCGAAAAACTAAAAAAGGTATTTTTGGGCCTAAACGTCTTTTTTTGCAAAAACTACACCGAGGTCAAGGCCAAGGGTGATGAGTTTCGTCGTTTACTCATTTGGCATCGAACTAGGTCTAAAAATAGTAACAACTTGGTCGGTCGTTTTTGGTCCAAAATCAACCTCGGCTTATAGTCGAGGCCGATGAGTCTCGATGGTAGTCCCTTTTTCATGAGGCGGCTCCCAAAACCTCAAACAAGGGCTTATAGTTTTTCTATAGATTTCTTCATGCTCGCTCACGTCGACCATTCCATGACCTCGAAAGCCCGCATGGCCGCATCATCTCAAAAAGCTAAAAAAGGTATTTTTGGGCCTAAACGTCTTTTTTTGCAAAAACTACACCGAGGTCAAGGCCAAGGGTGATGAGTTTCATCGTTTGCTCATTTGGCATCGAACTAGGTCTAAAAATAGTAACAAGTTGGTCGATCGTTTTTGGCCCAAAATCAACCTCGGCTTATAGTCGAGGTCGATTAGTCTCGATGGTTGTCCCTTTTTCCACGAGGCAAGTCCCCAACACCTCAAACAAGGGCTTATAGTTTTTCTATAGATTTCTTCATGCTCGCTCACGTCGACCATTCCATGACCTCGAAAGCCCGCATGCCCGCATCATCTCAGAAAGCTAAAAAAAGGTATTTTTCGGCCTAAACGTCTTTTTTTGCAAAAACTAACCCGAGGTCAAAGCCAAGCGCGATGAGTTTTGTCGTTTGCTCATTTGGCATCGAACTAGGTCTAAAAATAGTAACAACTTGGTCGGTCGTTTTTGGCCCAAAATCAACCTCGGCTTATAGTCGAGGCCGATGAGTCTCGATGGTTGTCCCTTTTTTCATGAGGCGGCTCCCCAAAACCTCAAACAAGGGCTTATAGTTTTTCTATAGATTTCTTCATGCTCGCTCACGTCGACCATTCCATGACCTCGAAAGCCCGCATGGCCGCATCATCTCAAAAAGCTAAAAAAAGGTATTTTTGGGCCTAAATGTCTTTTTTTGAAAAAAGTAACCCGAGGTCAAAGCCAAGCATGATGAGTTTTGTCGTTTTCTCATTTGGCATCGAACTAGGTCTAAAAATAATAACAACTTGGTCGGTCGTTTTTGGCCCAAAATCAACCTCGGCTTATAGTCGAGGCCGATGAGTCTCGATGGTTGTCCCTTTTTTCATGAGGCGGCTCCCAAAACCTCAAACAAGGGCTTATAGTTTTTCTATAGATTTCTTCATGCTCGCTCACGTCGACCATTCCATGACCTCGAAAGCCCGCATGCCCGCATCATCTCGGAAAGCTAAAAAAAGGTATTTTTGGGCCTAAATGTCTTTTTTTGCAAAAACTAACCCGAGGTCAAAGCCAAGCGCGATGAGTTTTGTCGTTTGCTCATTTGGCATCGAACTAGGTCTAAAAATAGTAACAACTTGGTCGGTCGTTTTTGGCCCAAAATCAACCTCGGCTTATAGTCGAGGCCGATGAGTCTCGATGGTTGTCCCCTTTTTCATGAGGCGGCTCCCAAAACCTCAAACAAGGGCTTATAGTTTTTCTATAGATTTCTTCATGCTCGCTCACGTCGACCATTCCATGACCTCGGAACCCCGCATGGCCGCATCATCTCAAAAAGCTAAAAAAAGGTATTTTTGGGCCTAAATGTCTTTTTTTGAAAAAAGTAGCCCGAGGTCAAAGCCAAGCGTGATGAGTTTTGTCGTTTGCTCATTTGGCATCGAACTAGGTCTAAAAATAGTAACAACTTGGTCGGTCGTTTTTGGCCCAAAATCAACCTCGGCTTATAGTCGAGGCCGATGAGTCTCGATGGTTGTCCCTTTTTCATGAGGCGGCTCCCCAAAACCTCAAACAAGGGCTTATAGTTTTTCTATAGATTTCTTCATGCTCGCTCACGTCGACCATTCCATGACCTCGAAAGCCCGCATGCCCGCATTATCTCGGAAAGCTAAAAAAAGGTATTTTTCGGCCTAAACGTCTTTTTTTGCAAAAACTAGCCCGAGGTCAAAGCCAAGCGCGATGAGTTTTGTCGTTTGCTCATTTGGCATCGAACTAGGTCTAAAAATAGTAACAACTTGGTCGGTCGTTTTTGGCCCAAAATCAACCTCGGCTTATAGTCGAGGCCGATGAGTCTCGATGGTGGTCCCTTTTTTCATGAGGCGGCTCCCAAAACCTCAAACAAGGGCTTATAGTTTTTCTATAGATTTCTTCATGCTCGCTCACGTCGACCATTCCATGACCTCGAAAGCCCGCATGCCGCATCATCTCGGAAAGCTAAAAAAAGGTATTTTTCGGCCTAAACGTCTTTTTTTGCAAAAACTAGCCCGAGGTCAAAGCCAAGCGTGATGAGTTTTGTCGTTTGCTCATTTGGCATCGAACTAGGTCTAAAAATAGTAACAACTTGGTCGGTCGTTTTTGGCCCAAAATCAACCTCGGCTTATAGTCGAGGCCGATGAGTGTCGATGGTGGTCACTTATTTCATGAGGCGGCTCCCCAAAACCTCAAACAAGGGCTTATAGTTTTTCTATAGATTTCTTCATGCTCGCTCACGTCGACCATTCCATGACCTCGAAAGCCCGCATGCCCGCATCATCTCGGAAAGCTAAAAAAAGGTATTTTTCGGCCTAAACGTCTTTTTTTGCAAAAACTAGCCCGAGGTCAAGGCCAAGCGCGATGAGTTTTGTCGTTTGCTCATTTGGCATCGAACTAGGTCTAAAAATAGTAACAACTTGGTCGGTCGTTTTTGGCCCAAAATCAACCTCGGCTTATAGTCGAGGTCGATGAGTCTCGATGGTGGTCCCTTTTTCATGAGGCGGCTCTCCAAAACCTTAAACAAGGGCTTATAGTTTTTCTATAAATTTCTTCATGCTCGCTCACGTCGACCATTCCATGACCTCGAAAGCCCGCATGCCCGCATCATCTCAAAAAACTAAAAAAGGTATTTTTGGGCCTAAACGTCTTTTTTTGCAAAAACTACACCGAGGTCAAGGCCAAGGGTGATGAGTTTCGTCGTTTACTCATTTGGCATCGAACTAGGTCTAAAAATAGTAACAACTTGGTCGGTCGTTTTTGGCCCAAAATCAACCTCGGCTTATAGTCGAGGCCGATGAGTCTCGATGGTAGTCCCTTTTTCATGAGGCGGCTCCCCAAAACCTCAAACAAGGGCTTATAGTTTTTCTATAGATTTCTTCATGCTCGCTCACGTCGACCATTCCATGACCTCGAAAGCCCGCATGGCCGCATCATCTCAAAAAGCTAAAAAAAGGTATTTTTGGGCCTAAACGTCTTTTTTTGCAAAAACTACACCGAGGTCAAGGCCAAGGGTGATGAGTTTCATCGTTTGCTCATTTGGCATCGAACTAGGTCTAAAAATAGTAACAAGTTGGTCGATCGTTTTTGGCCCAAAATCAACCTCGGCTTATAGTCGAGGTCGATTAGTCTCGATGGTTGTCCCTTTTTCCATGAGGCAAGTCCCCAACACCTCAAACAAGGGCTTATAGTTTTTCTATAGATTTCTTCATGCTCGCTCACGTCGACCATTCCATGACCTCGAAAGCCCGCATGCCCGCATCATCTCAGAAAGCTAAAAAAAGGTATTTTTCGGCCTAAACGTCTTTTTTTGCAAAAACTAACCCGAGGTCAAAGCCAAGCGCGATGAGTTTTGTCGTTTGCTCATTTGGCATCGAACTAGGTCTAAAAATAGTAACAACTTGGTCGGTCGTTTTTGGCCCAAAATCAACCTCGGCTTATAGTCGAGGCCGATGAGTCTCGATGGTTGTCCCTTTTTTCATGAGGCAGCTCCCCAAAACCTCAAACAAGGGCTTATAGTTTTTCTATAGATTTCTTCATGCTCGCTCACGTCGACCATTCCATGACCTCGAAAGCCCGCATGGCCGCATCATCTCAAAAAGCTAAAAAAAGGTATTTTTGGGCCTAAATGTCTTTTTTTGAAAAAAGTAACCCAAGGTCAAAGCCAAGCATGATGAGTTTTGTCGTTTTCTCATTTGGCATCGAACTAGGTCTAAAAATAATAACAACTTGGTCGGTCGTTTTTGGCCCAAAATCAACCTCGGCTTATAGTCGAGGCCGATGAGTCTCGATGGTTGTCCCTTTTTTCATGAGGCGGCTCCCCAAAACCTCAAACAAGGGCTTATAGTTTTTCTATAGATTTCTTCATGCTCGCTCACGTCGACCATTCCATGACCTCGAAAGCCCGCATGCCGCATCATCTCAGAAAGCTAAAAAAGGTATTTTTGGGCCTAAACGTCTTTTTTTGCAAAAACTAGCCCGAGGTCAAAGCCAAGCGCGATGAGTTTTATCGTTTGCTCATTTGGCATCGAACTAGGTCTAAAAATAGTAACAACTTGGTCGGTCGTTTTTGGCCCAAAATCAACCTCGGCTTATAGTCGAGGCCGATGAGTCTCGATGGTTGTCCCTTTTTCATGAGGCGGCTCCCAAAACCTCAAACAAGGGCTTATAGTTTTTCTATAGATTTCTTCATGCTCGCTCACGTCGACCATTCCATGACCTCGAAAGCCCGCATGGCCGCATCATCTCAAAAAGCTAAAAAAAGGTATTTTTGGGCCTAAATGTCTTTTTTTGCAAAAACGTAGCCCGAGGTCAAAGCCAAGCGTGATGAGTTTTGTCGTTTGCTCATTTGGCATCGAACTAGGTCTAAAAATAGTAACAACTTGGTCGGTCGTTTTTGGCCCAAAATCAACCTCGGCTTATAGTCGAGGCCGATGAGTCTCGATGGTTGTCCCTTTTTCATGAGGCGGCTCCCCAAAACCTCAAACAAGGGCTTATAGTTTTTCTATAGATTTCTTCATGCTCGCTCACGTCGACCATTCCATGACCTCGAAAGCCCGCATGCCGCATCATCTCGGAAAGCTAAAAAAGGTATTTTTCGGCCTAAACGTCTTTTTTTGCAAAAACTAGCTCGAGGTCAAAGCCAAGCGCGATGAGTTTTGTCGTTTGCTCATTTGGCATCGAACTAGGTCTAAAAATAGTAACAACTTGGTCGGTCGTTTTTGGCCCAAAATCAACCTCGAGCTTATAGTCGAGGCCGATGAGTCTCGATCGTGGTCCCTTTTTTCATGAGGCGGCTCCCCAAAACCTTAAACAAGGGCTTATAGTTTTTCTATAGATTTCTTCATGCTCGCTCACGTCGACCATTCCATGACCTCGAAAGCACGCATGGCCGAATCATCTCAAAAAGCTAAAAAAAGGTATTTTTGGGCCTATATGTCTTTTTTTGAAAAAAGTAACTCGAGGTCAAAGCCAAGCATGATGAGTTTTGTCGTTTTCTCATTTGGCATCGAACTAGGTCTAAAAATAATAACAACTTGGTCGATCGTTTTTGGCCCAAAATCAACCTCGGCTTATAGTCGAGGTCGATGAGTCTCGATGGTGGTCCCTTTTTCATGAGGCGGCTCTCCAAAACCTTAAACAAGGGCTTATAGTTTTTCTATAAATTTCTTCATGCTCGCTCACGTCGACCATTCCATGACCTCGAAAGCCCGCATGCCGCATCATCTCGAAAAGCTAAAAAAGGTATTTTTGGGCCTAAACGTCTTTTTTTGCAAAAACTACACCGAGGTCAAGGCCAAGGGTGATGAGTTTCGTCGTTTACTCATTTGGCATCGAACTAGGTCTAAAAATAGTAACAACTTGGTCGGTCGTTTTTGGCCCAAAATCAACCTCGGCTTATAGTCGAGGCCGATGAGTCTCGATGGTTGTCCCTTTTTCATGAGGCGGCTCCCAAAACCTCGAACAAGGGCTTATAGTTTTTCTATAGATTTCTTCATGCTCGCTCACGTCGACCATTCCATGACCTCGAAAGCCCGCATGCCGCATCATCTCGAAAGCTAAAAAAAGGTATTTTTCGGCCTAAACGTCTTTTTTTGCAAAAACTAGCCCGAGGTCAAAGCCAAGCGCGATGAGTTTTGTCGTTTGCTCATTTGGCATCGAACTAGGTCTAAAAATAGTAACAACTTGGTCGGTCGTTTTTGGCCCAAAATCAACCTCGGCTTATAGTCGAGGCCGATGAGTCTCGATGGTTGTCCCTTTTTTCATGAGGCGGCTCCCAAAACCTCAAACAAGGGCTTATAGTTTTTCTATAGATTTCTTCATGCTCGCTCACGTCGACCATTCCATGACCTCGGAACCCCGCATGGCCGCATCATCTCAAAAAGCTAAAAAAAGGTATTTTTGGGCCTAAATGTCTTTTTTTGAAAAACGTAGCCCGAGGTCAAAGCCAAGCGTGATGAGTTTTGTCGTTTGCTCATTTGGCATCGAACTAGGTCTAAAAATAGTAACAACTTGGTCGGTCGTTTTTGGCCCAAAATCAACCTCGGCTTATAGTCGAGGCGCGATGAGTCTCGATGGTTGTCCCTTTTTCATGAGGCGGCTCCCCAAAACCTCAAACAAGGGCTTATAGTTTTTCTATAGATTTCTTCATGCTCGCTCACGTCGACCATTCCATGACCTCGAAAGCCCGCATGCCGCATCATCTCGGAAAGCTAAAAAAAGGTATTTTTCGGCCTAAACGTCTTTTTTTGCAAAAACTAGCCCGAGGTCAAAGCCAAGCGCGATGAGTTTTGTCGTTTGCTCATTTGGCATCGAACTAGGTCTAAAAATAGTAACAACTTGGTCGGTCGTTTTTGGCCCAAAATCAACCTCGGCTTATAGTCGAGGCCGATGAGTCTCGATGGTGGTCCCTTTTTTCATGAGGCGGCTCCCCAAAACCTCAAACAAGGGCTTATAGTTTTTCTATAGATTTCTTCATGCTCGCTCACGTCGACCATTCCATGACCTCGAAAGCCCGCATGCCCGCATCATCTCGGAAAGCTAAAAAAAGGTATTTTTCGGCCTAAACGTCTTTTTTTGCAAAAACTAGCCCGAGGTCAAAGCCAAGCGTGATGAGTTTTGTCGTTTGCTCATTTGGCATCGAACTAGGTCTAAAAATAGTAACAACTTGGTCGGTCGTTTTTGGCCCAAAATCAACCTCGGCTTATAGTCGAGGCCGATGAGTGTCGATGGTGGTCACTTATTTCATGAGGCGGCTCCCAAAACCTCAAACAAGTGCTTATAGTTTTTCTATAGATTTCTTCATGCTCGCTCACGTCGACCATTCCATGACCTCGAAAGCCCGCATGCCCGCATCATCTCGAAAGCTAAAAAAAGGTATTTTTCGGCCTAAACGTCTTTTTTTGCAAAAACTAGCCCGAGGTCAAGGCCAAGCGCGATGAGTTTTGTCGTTTGCTCATTTGGCATCGAACTAGGTCTAAAAATAGTAACAACTTGGTCGGTCGTTTTTGGCCCAAAATCAACCTCGGCTTATAGTCGAGGTCGATGAGTCTCGATGGTGGTCCCTTTTTTCATGAGGCGGCTCTCCAAAACCTTAAACAAGGGCTTATAGTTTTTCTATAAATTTCTTCATGCTCGCTCACGTCGACCATTCCATGACCTCGAAAGCCCGCATGACCGCATCATCTCGAAAAACTAAAAAAAGGTATTTTTGGGCCTAAACGTCTTTTTTTGCAAAAACTACACGAGGTCAAGGCCAAGGGTGATGAGTTTCATCGTTTACTCATTTGGCATCGAACTAGGTCTAAAAATAGTAACAACTTGGTCGGTCGTTTTTGGCCCAAAATCAACCTCGGCTTATAGTCGAGGCCACGTGAGTCTCGATGGTAGTCCCTTTTTTCATGAGGCGGCTCCCCGAAACCTCAAACAAGGGCTTATAGTTTTTCTATAGATTTCTTCATGCTCGCTCACGTCGACCATTCCATGACCTCGAAAGCCCGCATGGCCGCATCATCTCAAAAAGCTAAAAAAAGGTATTTTTGGGCCTAAACGTCTTTTTTTGCAAAAACTACACCGAGGTCAAGGCCAAGGGTGATGAGTTTCATCGTTTGCTCATTTGGCATCGAACTAGGTCTAAAAATAGTAACAAGTTGGTCGATCGTTTTTGGCCCAAAATCAACCTCGGCTTATAGTCGAGGTCGATTAGTCTTGATGGTTGTCCCTTTTTCCATGAGGCGAGTCCCCAACACCTCAAACAAGGGCTTATAGTTTTTCTATAGATTTCTTCATGCTCGCTCACGTCGACCATTCCATGACCTCGAAAGCCCGCATGCCGCATCATCTCAGAAAGCTAAAAAAAGGTATTTTTCGGCCTAAACGTCTTTTTTTGCAAAAACTAACCCGAGGTCAAAGCCAAGCGCGATGAGTTTTGTCGTTTGCTCATTTGGCATCGAACTAGGTCTAAAAATAGTAACAACTTGGTCGGTCGTTTTTGGCCCAAAATCAACCTCGGCTTATAGTCGAGGCCGATGAGTCTCGATGGTTGTCCCTTTTTTCATGAGGCGGCTCCCAAAACCTCAAACAAGGGCTTATAGTTTTTCTATAGATTTCTTCATGCTCGCTCACGTCGACCATTCCATGACCTCGAAAGCCCGCATGGCCGCATCATCTCAAAAAGCTAAAAAAAGGTATTTTTGGGCCTAAATGTCTTTTTTGAAAAAAGTAACCCGAGGTCAAAGGCAAGCATGATGAGTTTTGTCGTTTTCTCATTTGGCATCGAACTAGGTCTAAAAATAATAACAACTTGGTCGGTCGTTTTTGGCCCAAAATCAACCTCGGCTTAAAGTCGAGGCCGATAAGTCTCGATGGTTGTCCCTTTTTTCATGAGGCGGCTCCCAAAACCTCAAACAAGGGCTTATAGTTTTTCTATAGATTTCTTCATGCTCGCTCACGTCGACCATTCCATGACCTCGAAAGCCCGCATGCTCGCATCATCTCGAAAAGCTAAAAAAAGGTATTTTTGGGCCTAAACGTCTTTTCTTGCAAAAAATAGCCCGAGGTCAAAGCCAAGCGCGATGAGTTTTGTCGTTTGCTCATTTGGCATCGAACTAGGTCTAAAAATAGTAATAACTTGGTCGGTCGTTTTTGGCCCAAAATCAACCTCGGCTTATAGTCGAGGCCGATGAGTCTCGATGGTTGTCCCTTTTTTCATGAGGCGGCTCCCCAAAACCTCAAACAAGGGCTTATAGTTTTTCTATAGATTTCTTCATGCTCGCTCACGTCGACCATTCCATGACCTCGAAAGCCCGCATGGCCGCATCATCTCAAAAAGCTAAAAAAAGGTATTTTTCGGCCTAAATGTCTTTTTTTGCAAAAACGTAACCCGAGGTCAAAGCCAAGCGTGATGAGTTTTGTCGTTTGCTCATTTGGCATCGAACTAGGTCTAAAAATAGTAACAACTTGGTCGGTCGTTTTTGGCCCAAAATCAACCTCGGCTTATAGTCGAGGCCGATGAGTCTCGATGGTTGTCCCTTTTTTCATGAGGCGGCTCCCCAAAACCTCAAACAAGGGCTTATAGTTTTTCTATAGATTTCTTCATGCTCGCTCACGTCGACCATTCCATGACCTCGAAAGCCCGCATGCCCGCATCATCTCGGAAAGCTAAAAAAAGGTATTTTTCGGCCTAAACGTCTTTTTTTGCAAAAACTAGCCCGAGGTCAAAGCCAAGCGCGATGAGTTTTGTCGTTTGCTCATTTGGCATCGAACTAGGTCTAAAAATAGTAACAACTTGGTCGGTCGTTTTTGGCCCAAAATCAACCTCAGCTTATAGTCGAGGCCGATGAGTCTCGATGGTGGTCCCTTTTTTCATGAGGCGGCTCCCCAAAACCTCAAACAAGGGCTTATAGTTTTTCTATAGATTTCTTCATGCTCGCTCACGTCGACCATTCCATGACCTCGAAAGCACGCATGGCCGCATCATCTCAAAAAGCTAAAAAAAGGTATTTTTGGGCCTAAATGTCTTTTTTTGAAAAAAGTAACCCGAGGTCAAAGCCAAGCATGATGAGTTTTGTCGTTTGCTCATTTGGCATCGAACTAGGTCTAAAAATAGTAACAACTTGGTCGATCGTTTTTGGCCCAAAATCAACCTCGGCTTATAGTCGAGGTCGATGAGTCTCGATGGTTGTCCCTTTTTCCATGAGGCGAGTCCCCAACACCTCAAACAAGGGCTTATAGTTTTTCTATAGATTTCTTCATGCTCGCTCACGTCGACCATTCCATGACCTCGAAAGCTCGCATGCCCGCATCATTTCAGAAAGCTAAAAAAGGTATTTTTGGGCCTAAACGTCTTTTTTTGCAAAAACTACACCGAGGTCAAGGCCAAGGGTGATGAGTTTCGTCGTTTACTCATTTGGCATCGAACTAGGTCTAAAAATAGTAACAACTTGGTCGGTCGTTTTTGGCCCAAAATCAACCTCGGCTTATAGTCGAGGCCGATGAGTCTCGATGGTTGTCCCTTTTTTCATGAGGCGGCTCCCAAAACCTCAAACAAGGGCTTATAGTTTTTCTATAGATTTCTTCATGCTCGCTCACGTCGACCATTCCATGACCTCGAAAGCCCGCATGGCCGCATCATCTCGAAAAGCTAAAAAAGGTATTTTTGGGCCTAAACGTCTTTTTTTGCAAAAACTACACCGAGGTCAAGGCCAAGGGTGATGAGTTTCATCGTTTGCTCATTTGGCATCGAACTAGGTCTAAAAATAGTAACAAGTTGGTCGATCGTTTTGGCCCAAAATCAACCTCGGCTTATAGTCGAGGTCGATTAGTCTCGATGGTTGTCCCTTTTTCCATGAGGCGAGTCCCCAACACCTCGAACAAGGGCTTATAGTTTTTCTATAGATTTCTTCATGCTCGCTCACGTCGACCATTCCATGACCTCGAAAGCTCGCATGCCGCATCATCTCAGAAAGCTAAAAAAAGGTATTTTTCGGCCTAAACGTCTTTTTTTGCAAAAACTAACCCGAGGTCAAAGCCAAGCGCGATGAGTTTTGTCGTTTGCTCATTTGGCATCGAACTAGGTCTAAAAATAGTAACAACTTGGTCGGTCGTTTTTGGCCCAAAATCAACCTCGGCTTATAGTCGAGGCCGATGAGTCTCGATGGTTGTCCCTTTTTTCATGAGGCGGCTCCCAAAACCTCAAACAAGGGCTTATAGTTTTTCTATAGATTTCTTCATGCTCGCTCACGTCGACCATTCCATGACCTCGAAAGCACGCATGGCCGCATCATCTCAAAAAGCTAAAAAAAGGTATTTTTGGGCCTAAATGTCTTTTTTTGAAAAAAGTAACCCGAGGTCAAAGCCAAGCATGATGAGTTTTGTCGTTTTCTCATTTGGCATCGAACTAGGTCTAAAAATAATAACAACTTGGTCGGTCGTTTTTGGCCCAAAATCAACCTCGGCTTATAGTCGAGGCCGATGAGTCTCGATGGTTGTCCCTTTTTTCATGAGGCGGCTCCCAAAACCTCAAACAAGGGCTTATAGTTTTTCTATAGATTTCTTCATGCTCGCTCACGTCGACCATTCCATGACCTCGAAAGCCCGCATGGCCGCATCATCTCAAAAAGCTAAAAAAAGGTATTTTTGGGCCTAAATGTCTTTTTTTGAAAAACGTAGCCCGAGGTCAAAGCCAAGCGTGATGAGTTTTGTCGTTTGCTCATTTGGCATCGAACTAGGTCTAAAAATAGTAACAACTTGGTCGGTCGTTTTTGGCCCAAAATCAACCTCGGCTTATAGTCGAGGCCGATGAGTCTCGATGGTTGTCCCTTTTTCATGAGGCGGCTCCCCAAAACCTCAAACAAGGGCTTATAGTTTTTCTATAGATTTCTTCATGCTCGCTCACGTCGACCATTCCATGACCTCGAAAGCCCGCATGCCCGCATCATCTCGGAAAGCTAAAAAAAGGTATTTTTCGGCCTAAACGTCTTTTTTTGCAAAAACTAGCCCGAGGTCAAAGCCAAGCGCGATGAGTTTTGTCGTTTGCTCATTTGGCATCGAACTAGGTCTAAAAATAGTAACAACTTGGTCGGTCGTTTTTGGCCCAAAATCAACCTCAGCTTATAGTCGAGGCCGATGAGTCTCGATGGTGGTCCCTTTTTTCATGAGGCGGCTCCCAAAACCTCAAACAAGGGCTTATAGTTTTTCTATAGATTTCTTCATGCTCGCTCACGTCGACCATTCCATGACCTCGAAAGCCCGCATGCCGCATCATCTCGGAAAGCTAAAAAAAGGTATTTTTCGGCCTAAACGTCTTTTTTTGCAAAAACTAGCCCGAGGTCAAAGCCAAGCGTGATGAGTTTTGTCGTTTGCTCATTTGGCATCGAACTAGGTCTAAAAATAGTAACAACTTGGTCGGTCGTTTTTGGCCCAAAATCAACCTCGGCTTATAGTCGAGGCCGATGAGTGTCGATGGTGGTCACTTATTTCATGAGGCGGCTCCCCGAAACCTCAAATAAGTGCTTATAGTTTTTCTATAGATTTCTTCATGCTCGCTCACGTCGACCATTCCATGACCTCGAAAGCCCGCATGCCCGCATCATCTCGAAGCTAAAAAAAGGTATTTTTCGGCCTAAACGTCTTTTTTTGCAAAAACTAGCCTGAGGTCAAGGCCAAGCGCGATGAGTTTTGTCGTTTGCTCATTTTGCATCGAACTAGGTCTAAAAATAGTAACAACTTGGTCGGTCGTTTTTGGCCCAAAATCAACCTCGGCTTATAGTCGAGGCCGATGAGTCTCGATGGTGGTCCCTTTTTTCATGAGGCGGCTCTCCAAAACCTTAAACAAGGGCTTATAGTTTTTCTATAAATTTCTTCATGCTCGCTCACGTCGACCATTCCATGACCTCGAAAGCCCGCATGCCCGCATTATCTCGGAAAGCTAAAAAAAGGTATTTTTCGGCCTAAACGTCTTTTTTTGCAAAAACTAGCTCGAGGTCAAAGCCAAGCGCGATGAGTTTTGTCGTTTGCTCATTTGGCATCGAACTAGGTCTAAAAATAGTAACAACTTGGTCGGTCGTTTTTGGCCCAAAATCAACCTCAGCTTATAGTCGAGGCCGATGAGTCTCGATGGTGGTCCCTTTTCTCATGAGGCGGCTCCCCAAAACCTCAAACAAGGGCTTATAGTTTTTCTATAGATTTCTTCATGCTCGCTCACGTCGACCATTCCATGACCTCGAAAGCCCGCATGCCGCATCATCTCGGAAAGCTAAAAAAAGGTATTTTTCGGCCTAAACGTCTTTTTTTGCAAAAACTAGCCCGAGGTCAAAGCCAAGCGCGATGAGTTTTGTCGTTTGCTCATTTGGCATCGAACTAGGTCTAAAAATAGTAACAACTTGGTCGGTCGTTTTTGGCCCAAAATCAACCTCGGCTTATAGTCGAGGCGATGAGTCTCGATGGTTGTCCCTTTTTCATGAGGCGGCTCCCAAAACCTCAAACAAGGGCTTATAGTTTTTCTATAGATTTCTTCATGCTCGCTCACGTCGACCATTCCATGACCTCGAAAGCCCGCATGCCGCATCATCTCGGAAAGCTAAAAAAAGGTATTTTTCGGCCTAAACGTCTTTTTTTGCAAAAACTAGCCCGAGGTCAAAGCCAAGCGCGATGAGTTTTGTCGTTTGCTCATTTGGCATCGAACTAGGTCTAAAAATAGTAACAACTTGGTCGGTCGTTTTTGGCCCAAAATCAACCTCAGCTTATAGTCGAGGCCGATGAGTCTCGATGGTGGTCCCTTTTTTCATGAGGCGGCTCCCAAAACCTCGAACAAGGGCTTATAGTTTTTCTATAGATTTCTTCATGCTCGCTCACGTCGACCATTCCATGACCTCGAAAGCCCGCATGCCGCATCATCTCGGAAAGCTAAAAAAAGGTATTTTTCGGCCTAAACGTCTTTTTTTGCAAAAACTAGCCCGAGGTCAAAGCCAAGCGCGATGAGTTTTGTCGTTTGCTCATTTGGCATCGAACTAGGTCTAAAAATAGTAACAACTTGGTCGGTCGTTTTTGGCCCAAAATCAACCTCGGCTTATAGTCGAGGCCGATGAGTCTCGATGGTTGTCCCTTATTTCATGAGGCGGCTCCCAAAACCTCAAACAAGGGCTTATAGTTTTTCTATAGATTTCTTCATGCTCGCTCACGTCGACCATTCCATGACCTCGAAAGCCCGCATGCCCGCATCATCTCGGAAAGCTAAAAAAAGGTATTTTTCGGCCTAAACGTCTTTTTTTGCAAAAACTAGCCCGAGGTCAAAGCCAAGCGCGATGAGTTTTGTCGTTTGCTCATTTGGCATCGAACTAGGTCTAAAAATAGTAACAACTTGGTCGGTCGTTTTTGGCCCAAAATCAACCTCGGCTTATAGTCGAGGCCGATGAGTCTCGATGGTGGTCCCTTTTTTCATGAGGCGGCTCCCCAAAACCTTAAACAAGGGCTTATAGTTTTTCTATAGATTTCTTCATGCTCGCTCACGTCGACCATTCCATGACCTCGAAAGCCCGCATGCCCGCATCATCTCAGAAAGCTAAAAAAAGGTATTTTTCGGCCTAAACGTCTTTTTTTGCAAAAACTAGCCCGAGGTCAAAGCCAAGCGCGATGAGTTTTGTCGTTTGCTCATTTGGCATCGAACTAGGTCTAAAAATAGTAACAACTTGGTCGGTCGTTTTTGGCCCAAAATCAACCTCAGCTTATAGTCGAGGCCGATGAGTCTCGATGGTGGTCCCTTTTTTCATGAGGCAGCTCCCCAAAACCTCAAACAAGGGCTTATAGTTTTTCTATAGATTTCTTCATGCTCGCTCACGTCGACCATTCCATGACCTCGAAAGCCCGCATGCCCGCATCATCTCAGAAAGCTAAAAAAAGGTATTTTTCGGCCTAAACGTCTTTTTTTGCAAAAACTAGCCCGAGGTCAAAGCCAAGCGTGATGAGTTTTGTCGTTTGCTCATTTGGCATCGAACTAGGTCTAAAAATAGTAACAACTTGGTCGGTCGTTTTTGGCCCAAAATCAACCTCGGCTTATAGTCGAGGCCGATGAGTCTCGATGGTGGTCACTTATTTCATGAGGCGGCTCCCAAAACCTCAAACAAGTGCTTATAGTTTTTCTATAGATTTCTTCATGCTCGCTCACGTCGACCATTCCATGACCTCGAAAGCCCGCATGCTCGCATCATCTCGAAAGCTAAAAAAAGGTATTTTTCGGCCTAAACGTCTTTTTTTTGCAAAAACTAGCCCGAGGTCAAGGCCAAGCGCGATGAGTTTTGTCGTTTGCTCATTTTGCATCGAACTAGGTCTAAAAATAGTAACAACTTGGTCGGTCGTTTTTGGCCCAAAATCAACCTCGGCTTATAGTCGAGGCCGATGAGTCTCGATGGTGGTCCCTTTTTTCATGAGGCGGCTCTCCAAAACCTTAAACAAGGGCTTATAGTTTTTCTATAAATTTCTTCATGCTCGCTCACGTCGACCATTCCATGACCTCGAAAGCCCGCATGACCGCATCATCTCAAAAAACTAAAAAAAGGTATTTTTGGGCGTAAACGTCTTTTTTTGCAAAAACTACACCGAGGTCAAGGCCAAGGGTGATGAGTTTCATCGTTTACTCATTTGGCATCGAACTAGGTCTAAAAATAGTAACAACTTGGTCGGTCGTTTTTGGCCCAAAATCAACCTCGGCTTATAGTCGAGGCCCACGAGTCTCGATGGTAGTCCCTTTTTTCATGAGGCAGCCTCCCCAAAACCTCAAACAAGGGCTTATAGTTTTTCTATAGATTTCTTCATGCTCGCTCACGTCGACCATTCCATGACCTCGAAAGCCCGCATGGCCGCATCATCTCAAAAAGCTAAAAAAGGTATTTTTGGGCCTAAACGTCTTTTTTTGCAAAAACTACACCGAGGTCAAGGCCAAGGGTGATGAGTTTCATCGTTTGCTCATTTGGCATCGAACTAGGTCTAAAAATAGTAACGAAGTTGGTCGATCGTTTTGGCCCAAAATCAACCTCAGCTTATAGTCGAGGTCGATTAGTCTTGATGGTTGTCCCTTTTTCCATGAGGCGAGTCCCCAAAACCTCAAACAAGGGCTTATAGTTTTTCTATAGATTTCTTCATGCTCGCTCACGTCGACCATTCCATGACCTCGAAAGCCCGCATGCCCGCATCATCTCAGAAAGCTAAAAAAAGGTATTTTTCGGCCTAAACGTCTTTTTTTGCAAAAACTAACCCGAGGTCAAAGCCAAGCGCGATGAGTTTTGTCGTTTGCTCATTTGGCATCGAACTAGGTCTAAAAATAGTAACAACTTGGTCGGTCGTTTTTGGCCCAAAATCAACCTCGGCTTATAGTCGAGGCCGATGAGTCTCGATGGTTGTCCCTTTTTTCATGAGGCGGCTCCCAAAACCTCAAACAAGGGCTTATAGTTTTTCTATAGATTTCTTCATGCTCGCTCACGTCGACCATTCCATGACCTCGAAAGCCCGCATGGCCGCATCATCTCGAAAAGCTAAAAAAAGGTATTTTTGGGCCTAAATGTCTTTTTTTGAAAAAAGTAACCCAAGGTCAAAGGCAAGCATGATGAGTTTTGTCTTTTTCTCATTTGGCATCGAACTAGGTCTAAAAATAATAACAACTTGGTCGGTCGTTTTTGGCCTAAAATCAACCTCGGCTTAAAGTCGAGGCGCGATGAGTCTCGATGGTTGTCCCTTTTTTCATGAGGCGGCTCCCCAAAACCTCAAACAAGGGCTTATAGTTTTTCTATATATTTCTTCATGCTCGCTCACGTCGACCATTCCATGACCTCGAAAGCCCGCATGGCCGCATCATCTCGAAAAAGCTAAAAAAAGGTATTTTTGGGCCTAAATGTCTTTTTTTGAAAAAAGTAACCCAAGGTCAAAGGCAAGCATGATGAGTTTTGTCGTTTTCTCATTTGGCATCGAACTAGGTCTAAAAATAATAACAACTTGGTCGGTCGTTTTTGGCCCAAAATCAACCTCGGCTTAAAGTCGAGGCCGATAAGTCTCGATGGTTGTCCCTTTTTCATGAGGCGGCTCCCAAAACCTCAAACAAGGGCTTATAGTTTTTCTATAGATTTCTTCATGCTCGCTCACGTCGACCATTCCATGACCTCGAAAGCCCGCATGCACGCATCATCTCAAAAAGCTAAAAAAGGTATTTTTGGGCCTAAACGTCTTTTTTTGCAAAAACTACACCGAGGTCAAGGCCAAGGGTGATGAGTTTCGTCGTTTGCTCATTTGGCATCGAACTAGGTCTAAAAATAGTAACAACTTGGTCGGTCGTTTTTGGCCCAAAATCAACCTCGGCTTATAGTCGAGGCGCGATGAGTCTCGATGGTTGTCCCTTTTTTCATGAGGCGGCTCCCCAAAACCTTAAACAAGGGCTTATAGTTTTTCTATAGATTTCTTCATGCTCGCTCACGTCGACCATTCCATGACCTCGAAAGCACGCATGGCCGCATCATCTCAAAAAGCTAAAAAAGGTATTTTTGGGCCTAAATGTCTTTTTTTGAAAAAAGTAACCCGAGGTCAAAGCCAAGCATGATGAGTTTTGTCGTTTTCTCATTTGGCATCGAACTAGGTCTAAAAATAATAACAACTTGGTCGGTCGTTTTTGGCCCAAAATCAACCTCGGCTTATAGTCGAGGTCGATGAGTCTCGATGGTTGTCCCTTTTTCCATGAGGCGAGTCCCCAACACCTCGAACAAGGGCTTATAGTTTTTCTATAGATTTCTTCATGCTCGCTCACGTCGACCATTCCATGACCTCGAAAGCTCGCATGCCCGCATCATCTCAGAAAGCTAAAAAAGGTATTTTTGGGCCTAAACGTCTTTTTTTGCAAAAACTACACCGAGGTCAAGGCCAAGGGTGATGAGTTTCGTCGTTTGCTCATTTGGCATCGAACTAGGTCTAAAAATAGTAACAACTTGGTCGGTCGTTTTTGGCCCAAAATCAACCTCGGCTTATAGTCGAGGTCGATGAGTCTCGATGGTTGTCCCTTTTTCATGAGGCGGCTCCCAAAACCTCAAACAAGGGCTTATAGTTTTTCTATAGATTTCTTCATGCTCGCTCACGTCGACCATTCCATGACCTCGAAAGCCCGCATGGCCGCATCATCTCAAAAAGCTAAAAAAAGGTATTTTTGGGCCTAAATGTCTTTTTTTGAAAAAAGTAACCCGAGGTCAAAGGCAAGCATGATGAGTTTTGTCGTTTTCTCATTTGGCATCGAACTAGGTCTAAAAATAATAACAACTTGGTCGGTCGTTTTTGGCCCAAAATCAACCTCGGCTTATAGTCGAGGCCGATGAGTCTCGATGGTTGTCCCTTTTTTCATGAGGCGGCTCCCAAAACCTCAAACAAGGGCTTATAGTTTTTCTATAGATTTCTTCATGCTCGCTCACGTCGACCATTCCATGACCTCGAAAGCCCGCATGCCCGCATCATCTCAGAAAGCTAAAAAAGGTATTTTTGGGCCTAAACGTCTTTTTTTGCAAAAACTACACCGAGGTCAAGGCCAAGGGTGATGAGTTTCGTCGTTTACTCATTTGGCATCGAACTAGGTCTAAAAATAGTAACAACTTGGTCGGTCGTTTTTGGCCCAAAATCAACCTCGGCTTATAGTCGAGGCCGATGAGTCTCGATGGTGGTCCCTTTTTTCATGAGGCGGCTCCCCAAAACCTTAAACAAGGGCTTATAGTTTTTCTATAGATTTCTTCATGCTCGCTCACGTCGACCATTCCATGACCTCGAAAGCACGCATGGCCGCATCATCTCAAAAAGCTAAAAAAAGGTATTTTTGGGCCTAAATGTCTTTTTTTGCAAAAAGTAACCGAGGTCAAAGCCAAGCGTGATGAGTTTTGTCGTTTGCTCATTTGGCATCGAACTAGGTCTAAAAATAATAACAACTTGGTCGATCGTTTTTGGCCCAAAATCAACCTCGGCTTATAGTCGAGGTCGATTAGTCTCGATGGTTGTCCCTTTTTCCATGAGGCAAGTCCCCAACACCTCAAACAAGGGCTTATAGTTTTTCTATAGATTTCTTCATGCTCGCTCACGTCGACCATTCCATGACCTCGAAAGCCCGCATGCCCGCATCATCTCAGAAAGCTAAAAAAAGGTATTTTTGGGCCTAAACGTCTTTTTTTGCAAAAACTACACCGAGGTCAAGGCCAAGGGTGATGAGTTTCGTCGTTTACTCATTTGGCATCGAACTAGGTCTAAAAATAGTAACAACTTGGTCGGTCGTTTTTGGCCCAAAATCAACCTCGGCTTATAGTCGAGGCCGATGAGTCTCGATGGTTGTCCCTTTTTTCATGAGGCGGCTCCCCGAAACCTCAAACAAGGGCTTATAGTTTTTCTATAGATTTCTTCATGCTCGCTCACGTCGACCATTCCATGACCTCGAAAGCCCGCATGGCCGCATCATCTCAAAAAGCTAAAAAAGGTATTTTTGGGCCTAAACGTCTTTTTTTGCAAAAACTACACCGAGGTCAAGGCCAAGGGTGATGAGTTTCATCGTTTGCTCATTTGGCATCGAACTAGGTCTAAAAATAGTAACAAGTTGGTCGATCGTTTTTGGCCCAAAATCAACCTCGGCTTATAGTCGAGGTCGATTAGTCTCGATGGTTGTCCCTTTTTCCATGAGGCAAGTCCCCAACACCTCAAACAAGGGCTTATAGTTTTTCTATAGATTTCTTCATGCTCGCTCACGTCGACCATTCCATGACCTCGAAAGCCCGCATGCCCGCATCATCTCAGAAAGCTAAAAAAAGGTATTTTTCGGCCTAAACGTCTTTTTTTGCAAAAACTAACCCGAGGTCAAAGCCAAGCGCGATGAGTTTTGTCGTTTGCTCATTTGGCATCGAACTAGGTCTAAAAATAGTAACAACTTGGTCGGTCGTTTTTGGCCCAAAATCAACCTCGGCTTATAGTCGAGGCCGATGAGTCTCGATGGTTGTCCCTTTTTTCATGAGGCGGCTCCCAAAACCTCAAACAAGGGCTTATAGTTTTTCTATAGATTTCTTCATGCTCGCTCACGTCGACCATTCCATGACCTCGAAAGCCCGCATGGCCGCATCATCTCAAAAAGCTAAAAAAAGGTATTTTTGGGCCTAAATGTCTTTTTTTGAAAAAAGTAACCCGAGGTCAAAGCCAAGCATGATGAGTTTTGTCGTTTGCTCATTTGGCATCGAACTAGGTCTAAAAATAGTAACAACTTGGTCGGTCGTTTTTGGCCCAAAATCAACCTCGGCTTATAGTCGAGGCCGATGAGTCTCGATGGTTGTCCCTTTTTCATGAGGCGGCTCCCCAAAACCTCAAACAAGGGCTTATAGTTTTTCTATAGATTTCTTCATGCTCGCTCACGTCGACCATTCCATGACCTCGAAAGCCCGCATGGCCGCATCATCTCAAAAAGCTAAAAAAAGGTATTTTTGGGCCTAAATGTCTTTTTTTGAAAAAAGTAGCCCGAGGTCAAAGCCAAGCGTGATGAGTTTTGTCGTTTGCTCATTTGGCATCGAACTAGGTCTAAAAATAGTAACAACTTGGTCGGTCGTTTTTGGCCCAAAATCAACCTCGGCTTATAGTCGAGGCCGATGAGTCTCGATGGTTGTCCCTTTTTCATGAGGCGGCTCCCCAAAACCTCAAACAAGGGCTTATAGTTTTTCTATAGATTTCTTCATGCTCGCTCACGTCGACCATTCCATGACCTCGAAAGCCCGCATGCCCGCATCATCTCGGAAAGCTAAAAAAGGTATTTTTCGGCCTAAACGTCTTTTTTTGCAAAAACTAGCCCGAGGTCAAAGCCAAGCGCGATGAGTTTTGTCGTTTGCTCATTTGGCATCGAACTAGGTCTAAAAATAGTAACAACTTGGTCGGTCGTTTTTGGCCCAAAATCAACCTCAGCTTATAGTCGAGGCCGATGAGTCTCGATCGTGGTCCCTTTTTTCATGAGGCGGCTCCCCAAAACCTCAAACAAGGGCTTATAGTTTTTCTATAGATTTCTTCAAGCTCGCTCACGTCGACCATTCCATGACCTCGAAAGCCGCATGCCGCATTATCTCGGAAAGCTAAAAAAAGGTATTTTTCGGCCTAAACGACTTTTTTTCCAAAAACTAGCCGAGGTCAAAGCCAAGCGTGATGAGTTTTGTCGTTTGCTCATTTGGCATCGAACTAGGTCTAAAAATAGTAACAACTTGGTCGGTCGTTTTTGGCCCAAAATCAACCTCGGCTTATAGTCGAGGCCGATGAGTCTCGATGGTGGTCCCTTATTTCATGAGGCGGCTCCCCAAAACCTCAAACAAGGGCTTATAGTTTTTCTATAGATTTCTTCATGCTCGCTCACGTCGACCATTCCATGACCTCGAAAGCCCGCATGCCGCATCATCTCGGAAAGCTAAAAAAAGGTATTTTTCGGCCTAAACGTCTTTTTTTGCAAAAACTAGCCCGAGGTCAAAGCCAAGCGCGATGAGTTTTGTCGTTTGCTCATTTGGCATCGAACTAGGTCTAAAAATAGTAACAACTTGGTCGGTCGTTTTTGGCCCAAAATCAACCTCGGCTTATAGTCGAGGCCGATGAGTCTCGATGGTGGTCCCTTTTTTCATGAGGCGGCTCTCCAAAACCTTAAACAAGGGCTTATAGTTTTTCTATAAATTTCTTCATGCTCGCTCACGTCGACCATTCCATGACCTCGAAAGCCCGCATGCCCGCATCATCTCAAAAAACTAAAAAAAGGTATTTTTGGGCCTAAACGTCTTTTTTTGCAAAAACTACACCGAGGTCAAGGCCAAGGGTGATGAGTTTCATCGTTTACTCATTTGGCATCGAACTAGGTCTAAAAATAGTAACAACTTGGTCGGTCGTTTTTGGCCCAAAATCAACCTCGGCTTATAGTCGAGGCCGATGAGTCTCGATGGTAGTCCCTTTTTCATGAGGCGGCTCCCAAAACCTCAAACAAGGGCTTATAGTTTTTCTATAGATTTCTTCATGCTCGCTCACGTCGACCATTCCATGACCTCGAAAGCCCGCATGGCCGCATCATCTCAAAAAGCTAAAAAAGGTATTTTTGGGCCTAAACGTCTTTTTTTGCAAAAACTACACCGAGGTCAAGGCCAAGGGTGATGAGTTTCATCGTTTGCTCATTTGGCATCGAACTAGGTCTAAAAATAGTAACAAGTTGGTCGATCGTTTTTGGCCCAAAATCAACCTCGGCTTATAGTCGAGGTCGATTAGTCTTGATGGTTGTCCCTTTTTCCATGAGGCGAGTCCCCAACACCTCAAACAAGGGCTTATAGTTTTTCTATAGATTTCTTCATGCTCGCTCACGTCGACCATTCCATGACCTCGAAAGCCCGCATGCCGCATCATCTCAGAAAGCTAAAAAAAGGTATTTTTCGGCCTAAACGTCTTTTTTTGCAAAAACTAACCCGAGGTCAAAGCCAAGCGCGATGAGTTTTGTCGTTTGCTCATTTGGCATCGAACTAGGTCTAAAAATAGTAACAACTTGGTCGGTCGTTTTTGGCCCAAAATCAACCTCGGCTTATAGTCGAGGCCGATGAGTCTCGATGGTTGTCCCTTTTTCATGAGGCGGCTCCCAAAACCTCAAACAAGGGCTTATAGTTTTTCTATAGATTTCTTCATGCTCGCTCACGTCGACCATTCCATGACCTCGAAAGCCCGCGTAGCCGCATCATCTCGAAAAGCTAAAAAAAGGTATTTTTGGGCCTAAATGTCTTTTTTTGAAAAAAGTAACCCAAGGTCAAAGCCAAGCATGATGAGTTTTGTCGTTTTCTCATTTGGCATCGAACTAGGTCTAAAAATAATAACAACTTGGTCGGTCGTTTTTGGCCCAAAATCAACCTCGGCTTATAGTCGAGGCCGATGAGTCTCGATGGTTGTCCCTTTTTTCATGAGGCGGCTCCCAAAACCTCAAACAAGGGCTTATAGTTTTTCTATAGATTTCTTCATGCTCGCTCACGTCGACCATTCCATGACCTCGAAAGCCCGCATGCCGCATCATCTCGGAAAGCTAAAAAAAGGTATTTTTCGGCCTAAACGTCTTTTTTTGCAAAAACTAGCCCGAGGTCAAAGCCAAGCGCGATGAGTTTTGTCGTTTGCTCATTTGGCATCGAACTAGGTCTAAAAATAGTAATAACTTGGTCGGTCGTTTTTGGCCCAAAATCAACCTCGGCTTATAGTCGAGGCCGATGAGTCTCGATGGTTGTCCCTTTTTTCATGAGGCGGCTCCCAAAACCTCAAACAAGGGCTTATAGTTTTTCTATAGATTTCTTCATGCTCGCTCACGTCGACCATTCCATGACCTCGAAAGCACGCATGGCCGCATCATCTCAAAAAGCTAAAAAAAGGTATTTTTGGGCCTAAATGTCTTTTTTTGAAAAAAGTAACCCGAGGTCAAAGCCAAGCATGATGAGTTTTGTCGTTTGCTCATTTGGCATCGAACTAGGTCTAAAAATAATAACAACTTGGTCGGTCGTTTTTGGCCCAAAATCAACCTCGGCTTATAGTCGAGGCCGATGAGTCTCGATGGTTGTCCCTTTTTTCATGAGGCGGCTCCCCAAAACCTCAAACAAGGGCTTATAGTTTTTCTATAGATTTCTTCATGCTCGCTCACGTCGACCATTCCATGACCTCGAAAGCCCGCATGGCCGCATCATCTCAAAAAGCTAAAAAAGGTATTTTTGGGCCTAAATGTCTTTTTTTGAAAAAAGTAGCCCGAGGTCAAAGCCAAGCGTGATGAGTTTTGTCGTTTGCTCATTTGGCATCGAACTAGGTCTAAAAATAGTAACAACTTGGTCGGTCGTTTTTGGCCCAAAATCAACCTCGGCTTATAGTCGAGGCCGATGAGTCTCGATGGTTGTCCCTTTTTCATGAGGCGGCTCCCCAAAACCTCAAACAAGGGCTTATAGTTTTTCTATAGATTTCTTCATGCTCGCTCACGTCGACCATTCCATGACCTCGAAAGCCCGCATGGCCGCATCATCTCAAAAAGCTAAAAAAAGGTATTTTTGGGCCTAAATGTCTTTTTTTGCAAAAACTAGCCCGAGGTCAAAGCCAAGCGTGATGAGTTTTGTCGTTTGCTCATTTGGCATCGAACTAGGTCTAAAAATAGTAACAACTTGGTCGGTCGTTTTTGGCCCAAAATCAACCTCGGCTTATAGTCGAGGCCGATGAGTCTCGATGGTTGTCCCCTTTTTCATGAGGCGGCTCCCAAAACCTCAAACAAGGGCTTATAGTTTTTCTATAGATTTCTTCATGCTCGCTCACGTCGACCATTCCATGACCTCGAAAGCCCGCGTACCGCATCATCTCGGAAAGCTAAAAAAAGGTATTTTTCGGCCTAAACGTCTTTTTTTGCAAAAACTAGCACGAGGTCAAAGCCAAGCGCGATGAGTTTTGTCGTTTGCTCATTTGGCATCGAACTAGGTCTAAAAATAGTAACAACTTGGTCGGTCGTTTTTGGCCCAAAATCAACCTCAGCTTATAGTCGAGGCCGATGAGTCTCGATGGTGGTCCCTTTTTTCATGAGGCGGCTCCCAAAACCTCAAACAAGGGCTTATAGTTTTTCTATAGATTTCTTCATGCTCGCTCACGTCGACCATTCCATGACCTCGAAAGCCCGCATGCCCGCATCATCTCGGAAAGCTAAAAAAAGGTATTTTTCGGCCTAAACGTCTTTTTTTGCAAAAACTAGCCCGAGGTCAAAGCCAAGCGTGATGAGTTTTGTCGTTTGCTCATTTGGCATCGAACTAGGTCTAAAAATAGTAACAACTTGGTCGGTCGTTTTTGGCCCAAAATCAACCTCGGCTTATAGTCGAGGCCGATGAGTGTCGATGGTGGTCCCTTTTTTCATGAGGCGGCTCCCAAAACCTCAAACAAGGGCTTATAGTTTTTCTATAGATTTCTTCATGCT
Organism: Dovyalis caffra; assembly: GCA_963924115.1. Taxonomy (NCBI): domain Eukaryota; kingdom Viridiplantae; phylum Streptophyta; class Magnoliopsida; order Malpighiales; family Salicaceae; genus Dovyalis; species Dovyalis caffra. The sequence goes on along the minus strand of CAWUPB010001019.1, from coordinate 10,151 downwards.
CGCTCACGTCGACCATTCCATGACCTCGAAAGCCCGCATGCCGCATCATCTCGGAAAGCTAAAAAAAGGTATTTTTCGGCCTAAACGTCTTTTTTTGCAAAAACTAGCCCGAGGTCAAAGCCAAGCGCGATGAGTTTTGTCGTTTGCTCATTTGGCATCGAACTAGGTCTAAAAATAGTAACAACTTGGTCGGTCGTTTTTGGCCCAAAATCAACCTCGGCTTATAGTCGAGGTCGATGAGTCTCGATGGTGGTCCCTTTTTTCATGAGGCGGCTCTCCAAAACCTTAAACAAGGGCTTATAGTTTTTCTATAAATTTCTTCATGCTCGCTCACGTCGACCATTCCATGACCTCGAAAGCCCGCATGCCGCATCATCTCAAAAAACTAAAAAAAGGTATTTTTGGGCCTAAACGTCTTTTTTTGCAAAAACTACACCGAGGTCAAGGCCAAGGGTGATGAGTTTCGTCGTTTACTCATTTGGCATCGAACTAGGTCTAAAAATAGTAACAACTTGGTCGGTCGTTTTTGGCCCAAAATCAACCTCGGCTTATAGTCGAGGCCGATGAGTCTCGATGGTTGTCCCTTTTTTCATGAGGCGGCTCCCCAAAACCTCAAACAAGGGCTTATAGTTTTTCTATAGATTTCTTCATGCTCGCTCACGTCGACCATTCCATGACCTCGAAAGCCCGCATGGCCGCATCATCTCAAAAAGCTAAAAAAGGTATTTTTGGGCCTAAACGTCTTTTTTTGCAAAAACTACACCGAGGTCAAGGCCAAGGGTGATGAGTTTCATCGTTTGCTCATTTGGCATCGAACTAGGTCTAAAAATAGTAACAAGTTGGTCGATCGTTTTTGGCCCAAAATCAACCTCGGCTTATAGTCGAGGTCGATTAGTCTTGATGGTTGTCCCTTTTTCCATGAGGCAAGTCCCCAAAACCTCAAACAAGGGCTTATAGTTTTTCTATAGATTTCTTCATGCTCGCTCACGTCGACCATTCCATGACCTCGAAAGCCCGCATGCCCGCATCATCTCAGAAAGCTAAAAAAAGGTATTTTTCGGCCTAAACGTCTTTTTTTGCAAAAACTAACCCGAGGTCAAAGCCAAGCGCGATGAGTTTTGTCGTTTGCTCATTTGGCATCGAACTAGGTCTAAAAATAGTAACAACTTGGTCGGTCGTTTTTGGCCCAAAATCAACCTCGGCTTATAGTCGAGGCCGATGAGTCTCGATGGTTGTCCCTTTTTCATGAGGCGGCTCCCAAAACCTCAAACAAGGGCTTATAGTTTTTCTATAGATTTCTTCATGCTCGCTCACGTCGACCATTCCATGACCTCGGAAGCCCGCATGGCCGCATCATCTCAAAAAGCTAAAAAAAGGTATTTTTGGGCCTAAATGTCTTTTTTTGAAAAAAGTAACCCAAGGTCAAAGCCAAGCATGATGAGTTTTGTCGTTTGCTCATTTGGCATCGAACTAGGTCTAAAAATAGTAACAACTTGGTCGGTCGTTTTTGGCCCAAAATCAACCTCGGCTTATAGTCGAGGCCGATGAGTCTCGATGGTTGTCCCTTTTTTCATGAGGCGGCTCCCAAAACCTCGAACAAGGGCTTATAGTTTTTCTATAGATTTCTTCATGCTCGCTCACGTCGACCATTCCATGACCTCGAAAGCCCGCATGCCGCATCATCTCGAAAAGCTAAAAAAAGGTATTTTTGGGCCTAAACGTCTTTTTTTGCAAAAACTACACCGAGGTCAAGGCCAAGGGTGATGAGTTTCATCGTTTGCTCATTTGGCATCGAACTAGGTCTAAAAATAGTAACAAGTTGGTCGATCGTTTTTGGCCCAAAATCAACCTCGGCTTATAGTCGAGGTCGATGAGTCTCGATGGTTGTCCCTTTTTCCATGAGGCGAGCTCCCAAAACCTCAAACAAGGGCTTATAGTTTTTCTATAGATTTCTTCATGCTCGCTCACGTCGACCATTCCATGACCTCGAAAGCCCGCATGCCGCATCATCTCAGAAAGCTAAAAAAAGGTATTTTTCGGCCTAAACGTCTTTTTTTGCAAAAACTAACCCGAGGTCAAAGCCAAGCGCGATGAGTTTTGTCGTTTGCTCATTTGGCATCGAACTAGGTCTAAAAATAGTAACAACTTGGTCGGTCGTTTTTGGCCCAAAATCAACCTCGGCTTATAGTCGAGGCCGATGAGTCTCGATGGTTGTCCCTTTTTCATGAGGCGGCTCCCCAAAACCTCAAACAAGGGCTTATAGTTTTTCTATAGATTTCTTCATGCTCGCTCACGTCGACCATTCCATGACCTCGGAAGCCCGCATGGCCGCATCATCTCAAAAAGCTAAAAAAAGGTATTTTTGGGCCTAAATGTCTTTTTTTGAAAAAAGTAACCCGAGGTCAAAGCCAAGCATGATGAGTTTTGTCGTTTTCTCATTTGGCATCGAACTAGGTCTAAAAATAATAACAACTTGGTCGGTCGTTTTTGGCCCAAAATCAACCTCGGCTTATAGTCGAGGCCGATGAGTCTCGATGGTTGTCCCTTTTTTCATGAGGCGGCTCCCAAAACCTCAAACAAGGGCTTATAGTTTTTCTATAGATTTCTTCATGCTCGCTCACGTCGACCATTCCATGACCTCGAAAGCCCGCATGGCCGCATCATCTCAAAAAGCTAAAAAAAGGTATTTTTGGGCCTAAACGTCTTTTTTTGCAAAAACTACACCGAGGTCAAGGCCAAGGGTGATGAGTTTCATCGTTTGCTCATTTGGCATCGAACTAGGTCTAAAAATAGTAACAAGTTGGTCGATCGTTTTTGGCCCAAAATCAACCTCGGCTTATAGTCGAGGTCGATTAGTCTTGATGGTTGTCCCTTTTTCCATGAGGCGAGTCCCCAAAACCTCAAACAAGGGCTTATAGTTTTTCTATAGATTTCTTCGTGCTCGCTCACGTCGACCATTCCATGACCTCGAAAGCCCGCATGCCGCATCATCTCAGAAAGCTAAAAAAAGGTATTTTTCGGCCTAAACGTCTTTTTTTGCAAAAACTAACCCGAGGTCAAAGCCAAGCGCGATGAGTTTTGTCGTTTGCTCATTTGGCATCGAACTAGGTCTAAAAATAGTAACAACTTGGTCGGTCGTTTTTGGCCCAAAATCAACCTCGGCTTATAGTCGAGGCCGATGAGTCTCGATGGTTGTCCCTTTTTTCATGAGGCGGCTCCCAAAACCTCAAACAAGGGCTTATAGTTTTTCTATAGATTTCTTCATGCTCGCTCACGTCGACCATTCCATGACCTCGGAAGCCCGCATGGCCGCATCATCTCAAAAAGCTAAAAAAAGGTATTTTTGGGCCTAAATGTCTTTTTTTGAAAAAAGTAACCCAGAGGTCAAAGGCAAGCATGATGAGTTTTGTCGTTTTCTCATTTGGCATCGAACTAGGTCTAAAAATAATAACAACTTGGTCGGTCGTTTTTGGCCCAAAATCAACCTCGGCTTATAGTCGAGGCCGATGAGTCTCGATGGTTGTCCCTTTTTCATGAGGCGGCTCCCAAAACCTCAAACAAGGGCTTATAGTTTTTCTATAGATTTCTTCATGCTCGCTCACGTCGACCATTCCATGACCTCGAAAGCCCGCATGCCGCATCATCTCAAAAAGCTAAAAAAAGGTATTTTTGGGCCTAAACGTCTTTTTTTGCAAAAACTACACCGAGGTCAAGGCCAAGGGTGATGAGTTTCATCGTTTGCTCATTTGGCATCGAACTAGGTCTAAAAATAGTAACAAGTTGGTCGATCGTTTTTGGCCCAAAATCAACCTCGGCTTATAGTCGAGGTCGATTAGTCTTGATGGTTGTCCCTTTTTCCATGAGGCGAGTCCCCAAAACCTCAAACAAGGGCTTATAGTTTTTCTATAGATTTCTTCATGCTCGCTCACGTCGACCATTCCATGACCTCGAAAGCCCGCATGCCCGCATCATCTCAGAAAGCTAAAAAAAGGTATTTTTCGGCCTAAACGTCTTTTTTTGCAAAAACTAACCCGAGGTCAAAGCCAAGCGCGATGAGTTTTGTCGTTTGCTCATTTGGCATCGAACTAGGTCTAAAAATAGTAACGACTTGGTCGGTCGTTTTTGGCCCAAAATCAACCTCGGCTTATAGTCGAGGCCGATGAGTCTCGATGGTTGTCCCTTTTTCATGAGGCGGCTCCCAAAACCTCAAACAAGGGCTTATAGTTTTTCTATAGATTTCTTCATGCTCGCTCACGTCGACCATTCCATGACCTTGGAACCCCGCATGGCCGCATCATCTCAAAAAGCTAAAAAAAGATATTTTTGGGCCTAAATGTCTTTTTTTGAAAAAAGTAACCCAAGGTCAAAGGCAAGCATGATGAGTTTTGTCTTTTTCTCATTTGGCATCGAACTAGGTCTAAAAATAATAACAACTTGGTCGGTCGTTTTTGGCCCAAAATCAACCTCGGCTTAAAGTCGAGGCCGATGAGTCTCGATGGTTGTCCCTTTTTTCATGAGGCGGCTCCCAAAACCTCAAACAAGGGCTTATAGTTTTTCTATAGATTTCTTCATGCTCGCTCACGTCGACCATTCCATGACCTCGAAAGCCGCATGCTCGCATCATCTCGGAAAGCTAAAAAAAGGTATTTTTGGGCCTAAACGTCTTTTTTTGCAAAAACTAGCCCGAGGTCAAAGCCAAGCGCGATGAGTTTTATCGTTTGCTCATTTGGCATCGAACTAGGTCTAAAAATAGTAATAACTTGGTCGGTCGTTTTTGGCCCAAAATCAACCTCGGCTTATAGTCGAGGCCGATGAGTCTCGATGGTTGTCCCTTTTTTCATGAGGCGGCTCCCAAAACCTTAAACAAGGGCTTATAGTTTTTCTATAGATTTCTTCATGCTCGCTCACGTCGACCATTCCATGACCTCGAAAGCACGCATGGCCGCATCATCTCAAAAAGCTAAAAAAAGGTATTTTTGGGCCTAAATGTCTTTTTTGAAAAAAGTAACCCGAGGTCAAAGCCAAGCATGATGAGTTTTGTCGTTTGCTCATTTGGCATCGAACTAGGTCTAAAAATAGTAACAACTTGGTCGGTCGTTTTTGGCCCAAAATCAACCTCGGCTTATAGTCGAGGCGCGATGAGTCTCGATGGTTGTCCCTTTTTCATGAGGCGGCTCCCCAAAACCTCAAACAAGGGCTTATAGTTTTTCTATAGATTTCTTCATGCTCGCTCACGTCGACCATTCCATGACCTCGAAAGCCCGCATGCACGCATCATCTCAAAAAGCTAAAAAAGGTATTTTTGGGCCTAAACGTCTTTTTTTGCAAAAACTACACCGAGGTCAAGGCCAAGGGTGATGAGTTTCATCGTTTGCTCATTTGGCATCGAACTAGGTCTAAAAATGGTAACAACTTGGTCGGTCGTTTTTGGCCCAAAATCAACCTCGGCTTATAGTCGAGGCCGATTAGTCTCGATGGTTGTCCCTTTTTCATGAGGCGGCTCCCCAAAACCTCAAACAAGGGCTAATAGTTTTTCTATAGATTTCTTCATGCTCGCTCACGTCGACCATTCCATGACCTCGAAAGCCGCATGCCGCATCATCTCGAAAAGCTAAAAAAAGGTATTTTTGGCCCTAAATGACTTTTTTTGAAAAAAGTAGCCCGAGGTCAAAGCCAAGCATGATGAGTTTTGTCGTTTGCTCATTTGGCATCGAACTAGGTCTAAAAATAGTAACAACTTGGTTGGTCGTTTTTGGCCCAAAATCAACCTCGGCTTATAGTCGAGGCCGATGAGTCTCGATGGTGGTCCCTTTTTCATGAGGCGGCTCCCCAAAACCTTAAGCAAGGGCTTATAGTTGTTCTATCGATTTCTTCATGCTCGCTCACGTCGACCATTCCATGACCTCGAAAGCCCGCATGCCCGCATCATCTCAAAAAGCTAAAAAAAGGTATTTTTGGGCCTAAACGTCTCTTTTTGCAAAAACTACACGAGGTCAAGGCCGAGGGTGATGAGTTTCATCGTTTGCTCATTTGGCATCGAACTAGGTCTAAAAATAGTCAAAACTTGGTCGGTCGTTTTTGCCCAAAATCAACCTCGGCTTATAGTCGAGGTCGATTAGTCTTGATGGTTGTCCCTTTTTCCATGAGGCGGGTCCCCAAAACCTCAAACAAGGGCTTATAGTTTTTCTATAGATTTCTTCATGCTCGCTCACGTCGACCATTTCATGACCTCGAAAGCCCGCATGCCCGCATCATCTCAAAAAGCTAAAAAAAGGTATTTTTGGGCCTAAACGTCTTTTTTTGCAAAAACTACACCGAGGTCAAGGCCAAGGGTGATGAGTTTCATCGTTCGCTCATTTGGCATCGAACTAGGTCTAAAAATAGTAACAAGTTGGTCGATCGTTTTTGGCCCAAAATCAACCTCGGCTTATAGTCGAAGCCGATGTGTCTCGATGGTTGTCCCTTTTCCATAAGGTAGGTCCCCAAAACCTCAAACAAGGGCTTATAGTTTTTCTATAGATTTCTTCATGCTCGCTCACGTCGACCATTCCATGACCTCGAAAGCCGCGTACCGCATCATCTCGAGAAAGCTAAAAAAAGGTATTTTTCGGGCCTAAACATCTTTTTTTGCAAAAACTAGCCCGAGGTCAAAGCCAAGCGGGATGAGTTTTGTCGTTTGCTCATTTGGCATCGAACTAGGTCTAAAAATAGTAACAACTTGGTCGGTCGTTTTTGGCTCAAAATCAAGCTCGGCTTATAGTCGAGGCGATGAGTCTCGATGGTGGTCCCTTTTTCATCGAGGCGGCTCCCGAAACCTTAAACAAGGGCTTATAGTTTTTCTATAGATTTCTTCATGCTCGCTCACGTCGACCATTCCATGACCTTGAAAGCCCGTATGCCGCATCATCTCAAAAACCTAAAAAAGGTATTTTTGGGCCTAAAAGTCTTTTTTTGCAAAAACTACACCGAGGTCGAGGCCGAGGGTGATTAATTTCGTCGTTTGGTCATTTGGCATCGAACTAGGTCTAAAATAATCAAAACTTGGTCGGTCGTTTTTGCCCAAAATCAATCTCGGCTTATAGTCGACGCCGATGAGTCTTGATGGTTCTCCCTTTTTCGATGAGGCGGGTCCCAAAACCTCAAACAAGGGCTTATAGTTTTTTTATAGATTTCTTCATGCTCGCTCACGTCGACCATTGCATGACCTCGAAAGCCCGCATGCCGCATCATCTCAAAAGCTAAAAAAAGGTATTTTTGGGCCTAAACGTCTTTTTTTGCAAAAACTACACGAGGTCAAGGCCAAGGGTGATGAGTTTCATCGTTTACTCATTTGGCATCGAACTAGGTCTAAAAATAGTAACAAGTTGGTCGATCGTTTTTCGTCCAAAATCAACCTCGGCTTATAGTCGAGGTCGATTAGTCTTGATGGTTGTCCCTTTTTCCATGAGGCGAGTCCCCAAAACCTCGAACAAGGGCTTATAGTTTTTCTATAGATTTCTTCGTGCTCGCTCACGTCGACCATTCCATCACCTCGAAAGCCCGCATGCCGCATCATCTCGGAAAGCTAAAAAAGGTATTTTTCGGCCTAAACGTCTTTTTTTGCAAAAACTAGCCGAGGTCAAAGCCAAGTGCGATGAGTTTTGTCGTTTGCTCATTTGGCATCGAACTAGGTCTAAAAATAGTAACAACTTGGTCGGTCATTTTTGGCCCAAAATCAACCTCGGCTTATAGTCGAGGCAGATGAGTCTCGATAGTTGTCCCTTTTTTCATGAGGCGGCTCCCAGAAACCTCAAACAAGGGCTTATAGTTTTTCTATAGATTTCTTCATGCTCACTCACGTCGACCATTCCATGACCTCAAAAGCCCGCATGCCGCATCATCTCAAAAAGCTTAAAAAAGGTATTTTTGGGCCTAAACGTCTTTTTTTGCAAAAACTACACCGAGGTCAAGACGAGGGTGATGAGTTTCATCGTTTGCTCATTTGGCATCGAACTAGGTCTAAAAATAGTAACAAGTTGGTCGATCGTTTTTGGCCCAAAATCAACCTCGGCTTATAGTCGAGGTCGATTAGTCTTGATGGTTGTCCCTTTTTCCATGAGGCGGGTCCCCAAAACCTCAAACAAGGGCTTATAGTTTTTCTATAGATTTCTTCGTGCTCGCTCACGTCGACCATTCCATGACCTCGAAAGCCCGCATGCCGCATCATCTCGGAAAGCTAAAAAAAGGTATTTTTCGGCCTAAACGTCTTTTTTTGCAAAAACTAGCCCGAGGTCAAAGCCAAGCGCGATGAGTTTTGTCGTTTGCTCATTTGGCATCGAACTAGGTCTAAAAATAGTAACAACTTGGTCGGTCGTTTTTGGCCCAAAATCAACCTCGGCTTATAGTCGAGGCGATGAGTCTCGATGGTTGTCCCTTTTTTCATGAGGCGGCTCCCGAAACCTCGAACAAGGGCTTATAGTTTTTCTATAGATTTCTTCATGCTCGCTCACGTCGACCATTCCATGACCTCGAAAGCCCGCATGCCGCATCATCTCAAAAAGCTAAAAAAAGGTATTTTTGGGCCTAAACGTCTTTTTTTGCAAAAACTACACCGAGGTCAAGGCCAAGGGTGATGAGTTTCATCGTTTGCTCATTTGGCATCGAACTAGGTCTAAAAATAGTAACAAGTTGGTCGATCGTTTTTGGCCCAAAATCAACCTCGGCTTATAGTCGAGGTCGATTAGTCTTGATGGTTGTCCCTTTTTCCATGAGGCGGGTCCCCAAAACCTCAAACAAGGGCTTATAGTTTTTCTATAGATTTCTTCGTGCTCGCTCACGTCGACCATTCCATGACCTCGAAAGCCGCATGCCCGCATCATCTCGAAAAGCTAAAAAAAGGTATTTTTCGGCCTAAACGTCTTTTTTTGCAAAAACTACACCGAGGTCAAGGCCAAGGGTGATGAGTTTCATCGTTTGCTCATTTGGCATCGAACTAGGTCTAAAAATAGTAACAAGTTGGTCGATCGTTTTTGGCCCAAAATCAACCTCAGCTTATAGTCGAGGCCGATGAGTCTCGATGGTTGTCCCTTTTTTCATGAGGCGAGCTCCCAAAACCTCAAACAAGGGCTTATAGTTTTTCTATAGATTTCTTCATGCTCGCTCACGTCGACCATTCCATGACCTCGAAAGCCCGCATGCCGCATCATCTCGAAAAGCTAAAAAAAGGTATTTTTCGGCACTAAACGTCTTTTTTTGCAAAAACTACACCGAGGTCAAGGCCAAGGGCGATGAGTTTCGTCGTTTGCTCATTTGGCATCGAACTAGGTCTAAAAATAGTCAAAACTTGGTCGGTCGTTTTTTGCCCAAAATCAACCTCGGCTTATAGTCGAGGTCGATGAGTCTTGATGGTTGTCCCTTTTTCCATGAGGCGAGTCCCCAAAACCTCAAACAAGGGCTTATAGTTTTTCTATAGATTTCTTCATGCTCGCTCACGTCGACCATTCCATGACCTCGAAAGCCCGCATGCCGCATCATCTCGAAAAGCTAAAAAAAGGTATTTTTGGGCCTAAACGTCTTTTTTTGCAAAAACTACACCGAGGTCAAGGCCGAGGGTGATGAGTTTCGTCGTTTGCTCATTTGGCATCGAACTAGGTCTAAAAATAGTCAAAACTTGGTCGGTCGTTTTTGGCCCAAAATCAACCTCGGCTTATAGTCGAGGCCGATGAGTCTCGATGGTGGTCCCTTTTTCATGAGGCGGCTCCCAAAACCTTAAACAAGGGCTTATAGTTTTTCTATAGATTTCTTCATGCTCGCTCACGTCGACCATTCCATGACCTCGAAAGCCCGCATGCCCGCATCATCTCAAAAAGCTAAAAAAAGGTATTTTTGGGCCTAAACGTCTTTTTTTGCAAAAACTACACCGAGGTCAAGGCCAAGGGTGATGAGTTTCGTCGTTTGCTCATTTGGCATCGAACTAGGTCTAAAAATAGTCAAAACTTGGTCGGTCGTTTTTGGCCCAAAATCAACCTCGGCTTATAGTCGAGCGTCGATGAGTCTCGATGGTTGTCCCTTTTTCCATGAGGCGGGTCCCCAAAACCTCAAACAAGGGCTTATAGTTTTTCTATAGATTTCTTCATGCTCGCTCACGTCGACCATTCCATGACCTCGAAAGC